>OZ026591.1:8860411-9460411 GCA_964020215.1 Aurelia sp. 3 sensu Dawson et al. (2005)
TGCAATGTTAAAAAATTTTGAGAATGATCGCAAGAAATAATTTACTTTAGAAGTCCTATTTGGGTTGCTCTGATATCAACGAGAGGTATGACATTGGATAAGTTTCTCACACCTCCGTCTTCGAGCTTTTTGCAATGCAAGTAATCTGGGGGGTCTCTGGTTTCAGGTATCGCATATTTTTGATCTTCGAGAGCTCGTAGCTCAGTGAATTTTCAACTGATTTGCACGATTTTAGTCTCTAAAATTATTTCATAATCTTAGGAACAGGGTTATCTTTCCATGACCCTGTTCATGTTGTCCTTATTTTTCAATATTTAATCAAACGTCGAACAATTTTTTTGAGACACCCTGTATATTCATGCAATCTCGTCCCCAGAGTGAGTTCGTTGCTCTACCTCTAATCTGGGATACAAGAGGACGTTCTGCAATCTTACTGGCTGTTCTTCCATTTTGCGCGGTAACTCCGTTTTGGGTGGGGTAAACGGCCGTGGCACGTCAAAATTCAACGTAAAACCATATTCTTTACCTATTTCGACCTTCATTTGTTATTTATTCCGAAATTTGAAGAATGAGCTATTTTATTTTGGAAGCTGCGGTGAAAGTTTCTCTAATGTTCTACTTAGGCCCAATTTCACCCCAAACAAACCGTGCTTATGTTCACATTAAACACACTTACTAACTCCAGATTATTGCTCGAATGCCTTTAAAAAGGCTGAAATAAGGTCCTCAAGGTGTTTGTTTTTAGTACCTCGATTTATCTATCGCAGAAATAGCTCTAGAGCAACGGACAGTTTCCATCACTTGGCATTGCTGAAACGTTTAAGGCTTTCTTTTCAAATTTAGCCTCCAACCTAGTTAAAAAACTCCAACGGACTCCTCACAAGCTAGACGAGGTCCGTAAGTACTACCAACACCTTAACCTTACCGAGCCATTCTCACTTGCCCCCACTTCTCTTGATAATGTTCTGAAGCTCTTAGAAGAAATAAACCCTTCAAAAGCGACAGGGTTGGATAATATTGCAGGGAAATTTCTCAAAGATGGTGCAACTGTTTTAGCAAGGCCAATAACCGAATTGTGCAATCTCTCAATCCTTCTATCTACTTTTCCCGATGGTTGCAAACAAGCAAAACTGAAACCACTTTTTAAAAAAGGATCAAAGGGCGATCCCAAAAACTACCGACCTATTTCTTTGCTTCCGCAACTCTCTAAAATTGTTGAAAAGATTATCCATGGACAAGTACAAAAGTACCTTGATGATAATAATATTCTATATAGATACCAATCTGGCTTTCGCGCACATCACTCAACTGATACTTGCCTCTCCTATCTGAATAATAAGATTCTCCAAGGATTTGAAACTGGTATGTTCACAGGTATGATTTTGATTGACTTACAAAAAGCATTTGACACAATTGACCACGAAATTTTCTTGGATAAAATAGCATGTCTTGGTTTTAGTGACTTTGCCATTTTATGGTTTAAATCTTACCTTCAGGACCGATCATTCTCAGTCAACATTGGGAAGGAATACTCAGACCCTGGAAATTTGTCTTGTGGAGTCCCTCAGGGGTCAATTCTCGGTCCACTCATTTTCCTCCTTTACGTGAATGACATGGCGCGGGCTGTTGACTGCGACTTGCTTCTGTACGCGGATGATTCTTGCCTAATCTTTAGAGACACAGATGTCGAGCGTATTGAAAACAACTTAAATAGAAACTTTAACTCTCTCTGCAATTGGTTTGTTGAAAATAAGCTAAGTATACACTTTGGTGAGGACAAAACCAAATCCATTCTTTTTGCACGGAAAAAATACAAAAACCTAAAAAAGATGAATATTAGGAGGGGTGATATAGAGATCAAACAACACTCAGTGGTCACATATCTCGGATCTGTTTTGGATGAGAATCTCTCTGGGGAGTCAATGGCGACCAAAATGCTTGGAAAAATAAATGGCAAGCTTAAATTCCTGTACAGAAAACGAAATTTTCTGGATTCCTCCCTTCGTAGGTTGCTCCTAAATGCTCTAATTCAACCTCATTTTGATTATGCTTGTAGCTCATGGTACCCAATGTTAAATAAGAGGCTGTCCAAAAAAATCCAGGTGGCTCAAAACAAATGCATCCGATTTTATCTTAATTTAAAAAACACAGCACACGTTGGGGCCACAGAATTCAAATCTATAAACTGGCTCCCCACTAAGCACAGATTAGAACAAAATATCTGTGTTAATATAATGAAATTTTTCAACGGAACTGCCCCAGCTTATGCTGACGAAATATTCCATCCAGCCGACCAAAGTCGAATAACGCGAAGGTCTAAGTTTAGACTAAACGTTCCTTTTTGTAAGAGTAGCACAGGCCAAAAATGTCTTTCTTACCAGGGGCCAAAAATATGGAACAGTCTCGCATCAGAATTGAAATCTACCAACAATGTCAACACATTTAAACATAAGATCAAAGAAAATTTTTTCAAAGATATACAAAGGAAGGAAGATGATGTATATGTGTATTATTAACACCTCACACACTCTTTTACTACTGATTTGGTTCAAATAAAAATATTTCAACATCTACTAGAATTTTCTTTTCCTCCATTAAAATTTTCTTTCATTGACACCTTTGGAGGGACCATTATGGAATCAAGGTCGCACTGACCTTTTAATGCTATCCCTGCCATTTTACCTAAGGGTGTTTTTAATTTAGATAGCTGTATATATTTTAATATCACACGCCTGTTATTAGATTTTTCTTTTCTTTTTAAATAGATTTGTTGTATTAATATTTGATAGTTTTTGTTATTTTGGCGAAAATGTACATACATACATACATTGCCTAGCAAACGGTGAAATCCATAATGGCTGCAAATCTGCCCATTTTCTAGGCAGATTTGATCGAAGTGTACCAGGGTGTTCATTCGGTTTCGTGATCAGCGTACGACGTAGGATTACCCTGGGAAGGAGGCTGATATTCGTGAAACATCGTACAACGCACATACAAAAAGATTGTTCGCGCAAACACTTCTGTCTACAGTTACAGCTCCATTACGCCCCGGGGGAGGGGTCTAATTCTGGAAACTTCAGAGGGGGGCATAAAAGAGAGGGTACTTATTAGAGACGGGGCTTATTCACAAAATCAAATGACAAGTATATATATAATAGCTTTTCATTTTTTACCCTATATATATTTTGCAGATTCAGCATGCAATTTTACAAGTCAAAATGCATAAATTCTAAACAGTTCTAACCAGAACTATATCGATATAAACATGCAAAATTGTTCACTAAATAGAAGGAAAATCTTTGGTAACCCCTGAACGGGCTTACTAAAGAGGGGGGCTTAATAGAGAGGGGGCCAAACAGAGCTTTTCGAGAACGTTATCTTCAGTCACCTACCATCCATAACTGTCGACAGCTTCACCTTCCTTAAAAACGACGACTCCTTTGTGGGAAACACCGACTTCAATTGGCACACCTTTCTTGTCCTGAAGAGCGGATAAAGCTAATTAGTTTTAAATCTTTGAAACATAAAGGACCAAGCATGAAACTTAAGTCATAATTTCATAGCAAGGAGTTCAGGAAGGCTATATCATCTACCCGCATGTGTGCAAAGAAGACTCTGATCTCTACAGACACCGCATAAGCCACCGCAAAGGCTGGATAAGGAATCCATGCAGAAAGTACATATACTGTAGGTCTCCCAAACTGAAGATGACTTGAGGCAAAAAGTTAGAGGAGAGCTTACAGCCGACAGGATAGCTGTGGCCATAAGCCACCTTTCGGAAGATGTAATCAGGTATCAGACATCTAACCATGCTTAGGGTTGAATTCAGTGCTTTGAATGGACATAGATTTAAACATAACTTCGCCTGCTTAAGTACAATGTGTGTCTGCGGCACTGGAAAAGAGAACAATGAGCATTTTCTCCTATACAGCATATTGCGCCAAGATCTCTTTGACCAGCTCTCAGATATCGATGGATTCAATGTTGCGGATGTAAATCTGAAAGAACTTTGTCCTTTACACTTGCTTGGTGATCGGAATTGAGTACAGTTACAAAAAGAATGATATTAGAACCAACCATTTCTTTCATCAAGGCTTCGGCAAGGTTAAATTTAATTTAATGCTATAGCAGCAACAATCTTTTTTTCTTCCCACTTAAATTTTTCTTTTTATTGTGGTAACTTTCAGTTGAATTGTAAGTAAGTGGCATTCATGGTGAGGACACGTTGACCTTGTTTCTTTCCTCGCCATGAATGTCACAGTTTAATATAATTGCAGTTCCGTAGTTTATTATTGTTGTTTTTAATTGATATAAAAAAAGTCAATTGTAGACTGAAAGCCCTCCGCTAACATTTCCCCTGAAGCAGCATTTTTCGGGGAGTTTGGATAATTTGCAAATGAAGCTATACTTAGGGCCAGGTGACAGACCTCATGGCCTTGTCTGTTTATAAATCTTTATTTTCGTCCCCATGACCACAAGCATGATACAACACAAACTCCAAGAAAGGAGCCCTCTACAATCTTGTTGCCAGTTCACATGCTAACCCTTTCAAAGGGAACTAAAATAGTCTACAATACCTTAGCATGATGAATGTCAACTCCATATCTTGGTGTTCTCTTCGCTACTTCTAAGAAATTCAACTCTGCCTCTGCTGGCGTTTGCCCCCTGGAGAAACAAATCAGCATTTAAAGACTCCGTAGGCTCAGCAGGGATTCATTTAATGTATACCGGGTGAGCCAGAAGACTGTTCTCACTTTCATAAATCCATAGCCCCAACAGTACCACATGGATTAGAATGAATCGCGTCCTTCTTGAAGGTGGAGACATTGAAGTATATTTGTAAATTTTCAAGTGTTTTATGAGCACTATGATCTTCCCCACAAAAATTCCATGGTTACGATCTGCCTTAAAAGGACCAAACACTTGATCAAATCAAGGAACCCCTCGCACAGAGAAATAAAGAAAGTAGATACAGTTCTTCATGAGTGAGAAATCTCACTTGAAACCTCATTGCCATGGGATTGAAAACTCCAGTATTTGTTTGAAAATCAATTTCTCATAACTCCTGAGTGAGGAAGAAAACCCTTGCGTATTGTTTTCTGTGAGAAGATTCCTTAAGAGCTGATCGAAGATTTCAAGCATATTTCCTGGCACTTCCCGTTACTGCGTCGCAAGATTTTTTATATCTGACAATTTAAGACTATCCAAATACAGTACAGTATTCTGTGCCGTCCATAGCAGAAATAGACATGACGTCATCTGATTCTGGCTATGAACGGCACTTAACAAATCCTTAAACAGCAATCAGAGAAAAGGAAAAAATATATATATGAAGGAAAAAAACAAAAAAGTAATGCAAGACAAAAAAATTTAAATACTCAGTGTACCATGACATCATCCCGCCTCCCACTTGGCAGGCGCTAGCATGCGCTAACCCCGGTGGTTGAATTGTTGATTGGCGTCGCAAGATCTGTCCTTGTTGTATCATACAGATCTACAGTATATTACTATTGTACTTGCCTATGTTCTTGGTGAAGATCAATCACCCTCTTTACAAAGTTTGCCTCTTCTTCAGCCTACGGATAAAAGTTTGTTAAAACTACCAAAGAAATTTCCCTAGAGAAAGATTAGTCGACAGGCACGTACAGCAGTTACATCAGGGCAAGTTCAAATCGACAACTCAAACCGACAATTCAATCCTCAATAACAATTTAAGACTATCCAAATACAGTACAATATTCTGTGCTGTCCATAGCAGAAATAGACATGACGTCATCTGGTTCTGGCTATAAACGGCACTTAACAAATCTTTACGTTCCATATTTCTTTATATATCTTTAAGTTCCATATTTCAACTTTGTACAAAAACTGAATGAATTCTCATGATAAAGCTACAACAGGGAGTGTGAAAAATTCTAAAAATCACGACGAAATCTTAGCAAGTGTCCTGATAGGCTAACTTCAAATCCTAGTGCATGCTTTTCCTTTGCTCTCACATTTTTGATGATTTCATATAATAAGTGTCAGATGAAAACAATCCAATGAAATGATACTATACTGCACGAGTCGTTACTTATTAGCGACTACATACACAAGAAACGGCATACTCATTTCAAATGTTTAATTAGTCATCCACCTTAATTTTGCAATATTTATCTTTTTCTTCATCCATATAAAATATTACTACAAGGCTACATTCTACAATACTTTAAATAACTATGCAACACTACAGGGCTATGCCATGGGAGCAAAAAATAAATGTAAACACCACGGCCATAACATAAAGGCATGGAACTAGACTAAAAACTACGATACAGTTTGCTAATCAAGTTACTTACAAAAATACTATACGGTTCTACTACAATATCTAAGACAAAGGCAACAGAAAACTAAATAAAATAAAAAATATGTAACTTTACACCCTCAATCAGTATTCACGGTCAAATCCCTTAACAATTTTCAAATTTGTTATCCTCATAAAATTAAGATCGCTAGCACCAGGATCACGAAAATCTGCAATTAGACTAAAACTAAGCTGCTGAATGTGAATCTGGGGTTAGAAATTTCATATGACGCAAGCTAAAGAAATTTGAAACATTCCAAAGCGAGGCCGCTTAGTTGAAAAGATGTATTGTCTCACTCTCGTTATAACACCCAGTGATGCTGTATGGATGTCGATGCAATATATTTGCAAGAGAGTTTTCATCGATGGATGCTCAAACAGGAAGCTTCTTGTTCGTTTCATTTTAAAACTCTACGCCTGTTGTGACACATCCATCAAGTGATCCATCATTCAAAAAATTTCCAAGTTCTATAATGAAATCTACGAACCTCTTCTGGTCCTAACTGGTAGTCATCTAGATAACTGACACCATGTTCCACGATGTCATGATCACCAAACTCAGCTAAAATAGCAAGAGAATAAAAATTCCTGAAGAAGACAGCAATACGCTTCAAGCCAAACAAATATTAGAGATCTCCCCTGGCCAGAGGACCATCATCAATATTTTCCAACGTTTCCCCAACTTACTAAAAGCTCAAACTGGACACAAACAAGATAGAAATCGACAAAAAAATTGCAACAAATAACTCAACCATATCCTGGCAGTTGAATCGGAGCAAGAAAATAAGTATTGTCAGTAAAACCGATCAATTCTCTCGCGTGTTATTATTACCATTATTATCTATTTATTTAAAGTAGGCGTATAATAGATAGCACAAAATAAAAGCTAATTCAAGCCTACTACAGAGTAAAATTATTTCAAAATAAAAGAGAAAATAGCTACATATATATCTAACATAAATAATAATCCGGTATATATAATACATATATACCAATTTTTACAATATTTTTTACAGAAATTTTTAGTATTTACAATGCAACGCATTTATCCTTTTAAGGACCCAACCTGAGCCAAGAAGTGGCGAGCCACGAAGCGTGTAGTTGTTTGTTGCCAAACAAATGAAGAATACAACCGGACATTCAAACTCAATGCAACTAGCAACGTGGAACAAAGTTACTAAAACTCGCTGACAAAGATGTGCTGCCTTTGCTCACCAACAGTGATACATAAAAGGAGAGCAGAGGTTCCAAATCTTTAAATCGGTGTAAATACGCGGGTGTAAACTTCAGTGACCGAATTCTTTAAACTGAATGATTAAAAAGAAACTTTAGCCACATTTTTATGATTCTACCGTTGGATTTTTCAGAAATCTTGAATATTTGTCGAAATTGCAGTCTATTTTATCTTTCAGCTTATTTTATGATGTGACGTTATCAAATTTCTAAATCACAAACCAGAAGAGTGAAAGAGTTTTGCTTGATACCATATTGTAGGCATCCATAAACTATGGTCTTCTTGAAAACTATTTGATCTTTGGTCAACATGTTTAGAAGTTACGATAATTTGAAGTTTTTTACGAAAATTTTCCCGAATTCTTAAAAAAGAAGAAAAACACTGCAATTCTGAAAATATTTAAAGGCTCTTATTCAACCAGAATGCCTTGCACGTGTCGCCTCTTGGCTGGCCTTTGTTGTCACCATTTTCATGGGCCATGAAAATGGCGACAACAAAGGCCAACTAAGAGATGACGCCAGCAAAGCATGCTGGTTGAATAAGAGCCTTTAAGATTTCAGAAAAGTCCAGATTTACTGTAAAATAGTTCAAGTTTCTTCGAAGCCGTTCAGTATAAAGAAATAGGTAATGGAATATTACACCCAGCTTTTTAAAGATTTGAAACCTATGCTTAAAAGGAGTGGGGGGGGGTTGAAAAAAATGCTTCTTTGGCCCCTTGCGTTTGAGAAGTGGGACTAACGCAAGGCAAACGACTTCTGAGAGCTGTGGCAATATGCATCTAGGTCAGGATGACAATCTAATTCTTTCCATTCATTAATTTTTTAGGAATGTACCTTTAAGCTCAAATTACTTACAGTATAAATTAAAGGCCGCCATTAGCCATGTCTGTAGAATGAGACCATGCATGTTGCTTGCTTCATACAGTACAAGTATATCTAATGAACAATCTTGTTTTTATCCTGATGGAAGTTCCCCTATAACCAGCCCATTGGTAGCAGACTATGTCTTGATATGCATCAGAAGTACTACGTTGCGAAAACCAGTGGCTGACATTATTCACAAATTTTATACTCTACCCAGACAAAAATTGCCACTACAACAGTGCCACACTTGTCTCTTGATAATGTTATGTTGATTGGTAGCTTCCTTTGTCAACAGTCCTCCTTATTGTAGGTTTGGACAGTAACGGAAGTTTACCAGGTCAAAGAGGTCAAATTTTGAAAACTGCCTTTTTCTCAGTAGGAAAGCTCGATTGATAAATTCAATAACAGCAAGAAATTGTTAGTAGCAACTAGTAATTGCCTTAATCAGGAGAAATCCAATGGCAACTCGTCAAAAATTGATGGAGAATTTGTATCTCGCTCTACTGCTTTGATTGTACACATTAACAATGCCTCCAAGTATCTCAACTTCTCCACTGATTGTTTTCATTGTGTCCATAAATAATGCCTATTGTTACAACATTCCTGATTCTTATCTACTAGGTGAGTCAAAAAATTTATCCCTTTAGCGGGCCGTTAAATAAGAGTATGGGGCCGATATTCAAAACTAAAACGTTAATCTATCAGTCAATGCTAACTTAGATGAGAAAATGTTGATTGTTGAAATCATTCACCATTTGGACCCAGAAATTAGGAAATTGCTGGTAAGGGCATGTTTGGGAATGCTGATTCCACCTTCCATTTTGGAATATGATTTACCAGCTATTGAAATTGACATCCTATTTCAGGAAATGACCATGTGAACTTTAATGTCACATAAATCATGAAAATGGAATGTAGAATTTTTGATTTCCATACAAACCCCTCTCTGAAATTTTTCCAATTGTTTGGTCAGAAAGAAGTTTGATTTTACCAAACAAAATCTTTTCATCTATGTTAGCTGTTGACTGATACTGTACATTAACATTTAGATACCGGCCACACACTCTTCATTTCATAGCCCCCAAATGTGTTAACTTTATTTGACTCATCCAGTAGGTAGATGTATTCCTTCCAGAATGCTCAAAACGCCTTCCATAATGTTTTCATTCTCAAATGCGATCAGATGAAACCCTTTAAAGGTTAAACAATTACCTTGTGCAGTGAAAGAGGCAAGTAGCACATATGTTCGTGTTGGACATCCCAACCTGAAAGAAAAAACCATTTTCTTATATATAAATATATATGTACATACTGTAAGAAAAGTTTGGCAGTTAAGATAGAGTAAAGGCAGAAAGAAATTAAATCAACAAAGATGTTCAAAATGATAATTGAATAAAGATAAATAATTACCAAAAGATTTAACAATTGATTCGCCTCCTAATCGGCTTCTGAGCCAAACAAATAAACTGCAAACGTTACAAGGTGTCACTAAACAATCAGACTCATACTGTAACATTATCTGTCCTCGTTGGTCAACATAACAATGATTATAAATGGAAACTACTGTATTTCTAACTTACCTTCCATACACAATATCTTCTCTCAACTGTAAGTATAACAAGTACCTGAAAAAGGAACTTGAAATGTAAGAAGCATATGTACAGTAGCTTACTTAGGCCAACAGAGCTTAGGCTGCATATCAATAAAAAAACTCACTTTTTCACATATTATGCCGAAATCTCAAAAAGTAGACGGAGGCAGAGAGCTATTAAAAAAGCACTTTTAATGACATCTGCAATTTATAAACATATGTTTTGCAGGACGAAAGTAACTGAAGTAGTGATTATTCATCCGGTTTTTGAGGTAACCCATGTGGGGAATGGAATCTGGAAAGAAGTTTACTGTAAATAGTTAAAAGCTTGTATCTCGCAAGCCATTTTCTAGATTGTTATCAACTGATAATTCTCTGTGTAGCTGACATATCAACTATCAACTTAGCCATGCAAAATTAGCTTGTTAAATCAGTCACATTTACCTTAAATTACTTCCTTCTCAAAGTTGGTCAGATTTTTCAAAAATGCTTCATCTCCCTTCAAAACGTTTCCAAGATCCATGACCAAGTTTGCTTCATAAGAAAAGAAAAACAGAAAAAAGGCAGCTGACAACATCTTTTTTGCGGGAATTACCTGGTATACTCATCAAGATGTTTTCCTGGTTCTGGCTCGTAAAATTTCACCGCAAACTGAAACTTTAACTCTCCAACTAAAGAATAAGAAGCAAAGCTATTTACTTCATCAAGAAAAGCATGCTGTACCAAGGTTCAGGGAATGCAAAAAACCCTTTTATCTGTGACATTTTTCTAAACATGTACAGGGTGTCTCAAAAAATTGTTTGACGTTTGATTAAATACTAAAAAATAACGATACGCTGAATGGACCTTTGGTCAAATCACCCTTGTCCTGAGATTTTAAATTAATTTTTGAAACAAGAATCTTGCAAATCCGATAAGCATTCATGGGATTGCAAGGTTTTGAAGTTCAAGTTTGTGCGAAAGCTGAAACCAGAGGCTTCGAAATGGCATTTTTGGTAAAAGTCCCATGAGCCGTCGTTTCTGTTATTTCTCTATTGTTTCAGGGCAAACCAAGTGGGATTCAAACAGGTATTCGATAACCTAACTGTCTAGTATATGGCTGCTTTGAGGAAACAGATTCAGTTTCTTACCGATTTTGTTTTGAACCACTGTTTTTGGACCTATGCAATGTTAAGGAATTCTGAGAATGATCGCAAGAAATAATTTACTTTAGAAGTCGTATTTGGTTTGCTCTGATATCAACGAGAGGTATGACATTGGATAAGCTTCTCCTCCATCTTCGAGCTTTTTGCAATACAAGTACTCTGGGGGGTCTCTGGTTTCAGCTATCGCATATTTCTGATCTTCGAGAGCTTGTAACTCAGTGAATTTTCAACCGATTTGCTTGATTCTGGTCTCTAAAATCATTTCATAATCTTAGGAACAGGGTTATCTTTCCACGAGCCTGTTCACATTGTCTATATTTTTCAATATCTAATCAAAGGTCGAACAATTTTTTTGAGACACCCTTACATTCCAAGAAAATATAAAGGAAGGATTCTAAGAATGGTAAATGAAAGAATAGTGCCACCATTTTCGAAAAATCATGGCAGCAGATATATATAATTGCGGTACATAAATTAATCAAAATTGATTCTTTGAGCTAACATTCATTTTCATCTGTGGTACTGAAGGGTCGTAGGGGTCCCACAGGCCTTGGGTCCAGTTTTTACAATATTTCATCTTCCTTCAAAATCATATGGCCCTTGACATCTTTTATCCAACATGAAACAATAAAAATACAGTACATCTGGTTTCAAGGGTGCTTAGATCATTGATCACATAAAGTTTCACTTGGCTAATCACTCTAAGGCCCACAGATGATCTAAGACAACTTACTTTTAAGCTGTTTTCTAATCTGCTTGTGGTGATGAAGCCAACACTATTAGAAACAAAAAGTTGTACAGTAAGAAAAGCTTGAACATCATGATGTTCTCAAAACCCTTTGGTATCTTACAACAAGACAATACTCATGCAAGACTTGAGCCTTTCCGAAGGTCACCTTCATAGTAATCCCTGGATATGATAAAATGGTCAACTCTCAAAAGCCCTGGATTAGACATTACTTACGTATAGATACAGTATCTATTCAAATCCATTCCACCACGTACTCCACCACTTTAATGAAGGACTGAAAGGACTGAATACCTGTAAAGGTTATGTTCAAACAAAGCCGGAACAATTTAAAAACGGTGAAAAGTAACAAAATTTTAGCTAGTGTTCACGCAACACTGGAACAATTGGAAAACAGTAGGGAATTTAACAGCAACAAACTTGTTGAAATATCCCTAAGAACTTGATACTTGATGCTAAAGAAATGTACAGTACAGTGGGTAAACATTAAGAATTGATCAGCCTCATTTTGAAAGCATCAACAATTTTTCATGTTTTTTATTGTTCACTTGATGCTATTTGTCAAAATGTACCATTTTCAAAATCTGCCAGCAAAAATGTGCCACCCTTGTGTAAAGGGGAGACTGCTCTGTCACATTTATCACCATTTTCAAATCATGCCTGCATGAGACAAAATACAAAGACAAACACAGTTTTGATTAAAGACCTAACAGGTGAAGATATTTGTGCCTTTCGAAACAGAGTTGTTGATACTTACTATTGATGAGGCATTGGTATTCACAAATCGTAGCCCAAAATATTCCTTGTCAACAATGTCAAGATTTTCCACAACTTTTGAGAACAATACTTCACCGAGTGCATTTTTCTGCAAAGGTAAACAATGCATTAGATAATGACAACTCTTAATGTGGAAAGTTTTTCAGCAAAAAGCTTCAACACAATAGATCCTTTCCAAAATACCTTTTGCCTTCATGGTTCAGCAAGCCTGTTGCTGCCCATTTTCCAACAGCATAAATCTTTAATTCCCTTGATAATCTGTCATCAAGAAGTCAGCTTTTGATTAATTCATCCACCCTAAGATATTTTTCTAAGCAATCGCTACTGCTAGCCATCGATTCCAGATATCCTTCACAATGAATCAGTAAAATCTGATTTTCATCAAATACTTCTAGTCATCATCTGAAAGTTAGATTTTTGACTTACGGATGAGTTGGATCTTTTTTCACTGTTGCAAATGTTCAGCTTAAGCAACCTCACCCACCTCACCCCCACTGTAAATTCAAAGTGCTTTTCTAAGTATCAAGTTTGAAATAAGAAAGTCTAGGATCCATCTTTCCATAGCTGGATCTTGACTTATACTTATCTATTTACTCAAATGGCCCGTAAAAAGATTATACACAAATATCTGACCTACACAGTGAAAACCAGCTGCAGAAATGGATTTCTCAGGATTAATTCCAATGGACGTGGGGCTGATACTATTTGTCTGACTCAGGAAAGATCTGCCTTACGGGAGTTTTGCAAGTGAAACATCTGCAATCTGCAAGAATCCACATTGTCTGATGGTTTATAAATCAAAAGTCATCACCACTATTAATAATTGAGGTTTCCGCCAAATGGCTCCATCAGTCAATGAGTTTATGGGCTCCCTCTTGTTGAATTTAGTCAAGAAGCCCATTAGTCAAGAGCTTTATTTAGCTAGTAAATGAATAATCCATTAGTCTATGCAAGGGACATCAATGGTTGACCTACAGTAATGTTTTCTTTTCAGCCAAATAACACAGTTCTAGTGAATGACCTTAGTTAAAGATTGTAAGGTCATCAACAACTTGCATTTCCTGGACATCTTAGATCAACATTTCCAAGTGAGAGGACAAATTTGATAATTTGGAAGATGGAAAGACAAAAATGTTGTCCAAGATATAATTCCATGTTTGAATATAGGGTTAATACAAAAACTTCCACAATGTCCTGCTTTTCATCAAGTCATTAAAAGACATTACCTCACAGGTCTATAAATAGTATATAAATCAAATGGCCTCAAAAAGTAAACCAAAGAAGACGATGGCATATGGAAGTTTTTCATTGTCCTATTGTAGAAAACTGTCAGCATTACTAAAACAGGGAACAAGCAGATCAAGCCAGTAAAAAGCAGAACAAACAAGGAACAGGCCAGTAACAAGCAGAATAAGCCAGGAACAGGCTAGTAACACATTGAACAAAGTGTGGAATTAGCGTGAGGTGGTTGAACCTCATGGGGGGGGGACATCAATAATGCCGCAACAATAAGGAGAAGAAGAACAGTGCCATCTATCCCACGAGAAGTTAAAAAAAACATTGCAGTTGGAAATGAACAAGTAGCAGCAAATGATAGTAAGAAACAGAAAAGCCATATGTCCCAAAAGAATCTCCAGAGGTATTGGAGACTATATGACAACTCATGCAGTTCAAAAACTATGAAACAAATTCAGACACTTTCAGTATTTTCAGTATCAAAATGCGGCAAATTTTCATTGTGAGTTAAGGATGGGTCTGATCAGAGTTTCTTATAAGAAATATGTGCGCTTGGATTGGTCTAGGGAATAGACTAATTGCTCAAAGTCTATTTCGTGGTACATCAGTACAAGGAAAATAATTACCTCTGCAGGGGCGTAAATTACAAGAGGATGCAGGAAAGGCCCTCTCCTTCACCTTTCCTTTGCAGTGTCCTTTTCATAATTTACGCCCCCGCAGAGGTAATTATTTTCCTTAGTGCTGATATACCATGGAATAGACTTGGAGCAAGTCTATCTAGGGAACGATTATGCTTTCAGCTAAAGCAAGTCAACAAGGTGTTTGAAAATAGGAATTTCACCCTGACAACCCTTTTTTCTTGATGAGTGAAAAAGCAACATTTGAAATTTTTGAGTTCAAACAAAAAAACTTTAAATGTATCCTGGCTTGAAAGGCTATGAAATGAATCCAGCTTGAGGGGCATTTCACTAATTTAAAAAAGTGTACAAGATTTTTCAGAGCAAGATGATTCTTTTCAGGGATCTTTAGAGATTTTTGATGGATTGGAAAGATAGTGCTTCTCTTCTCCTCTTTCATACTGAAGATGGTGCTGTACATGTTCAGTGTCCAAAATATAAAATACAGTTACGGTTAACATGCCTTGCCACCTTGATCAACTGTTTTCAAATCTAGCACTGCATGAAATTAAATTTCTAGCTCTAAATCACCAGCTGGTCTATGCTGATAGCTGTATGAGGCCAGTTAAGACAAAGATTTGACTGAATAATAGCAGGTGTAATTATAGAATTAGGAGCGGACAAAAATTACTGCTGCAGCAGACCTTTACATTAGGAAATTTCAAATGGCTTCAAATGTTCAACCAGACTGTCAACATAGCTTTTTGCAATCTCTAGACAACATTACTAAAGTAAGAAATGAGCAGAGCAAGCCAGTAACAAGTGGAACAAGTGTACTAGAAGAAGCCAGTAACAGACAGAAAAAGCAAGTATATATTAGAACAAGCGGAAAGCAAGGGACAATCTAGTAACAAGCCAGTAATACGAGGAACAAGTGGAACAACGAACAAGAACCAGGAACAAGTGGAACAATGGCATTAAAACCATACAACTACTGTAATGACCCAAAATAGAGAAGTCATGCAGTTGGTAATGGAGACGCTGGAAACTCGTGTGACTCAGTCAACTCAAGCAACTACTGCAAAATGATGTTTGATTGAATTTAGATATTCCTTGCTGATATAAATTATAAATCTGTTGCCTTTCAAAGTACTCTCGAGCACCGAATAATCGCCCCCCCCCCGCTTATTAATTTTTGAAAAATTTTCCAACCCCCCCCTTTTATTAATTTTTGGAAAAATGAAATTATGGTAAGCATAGTTTCTGAATAAACGCAAGAAAAAGTCTCAAGAAGCGCATTCAACACAACCAGAACTCAAAAGTAAATGTATCAGTAACATCACTGTTCACATAAATATATAAAAGATACGTGTTTACCAAAGAAAACAACTAAATTCTACTTTTCCAAGCACCCCCCCCCCCTGATTATGCCAACCCCCCAATTATTGTTATGTCGAACCATTTCCAACCCCCCGATTATTCTAACCCCCCCCCCCCCCGTTTATTCGGTACTCGAGAGTAAGGCCTTTTCTAGAATTTAACCAAGTTGCCTGGATTTTCGTTCTTGCTCTGGAAGAAGAACAAACACTCAGACAGATGGAATAAAGTGAGTCTCCATTTTGCACAATGTTTACTGATTACTGTTTACTGTTTACTGTTTGAATGAAACACAACGACTGTTTATTGGTGTAATATTCTTCCACTTGTGCCTGTTTGAAAGAAATACAGTGATTGTTTACCATCTGGATTGAATTTATCCACTTTCAAGCATTTTGGAAGCAGTCATTGTTTTACAGATCAAAGGGAGTCATTCTGCATAACAATGACCAACAACTACTGCATAATTGCACTTAAATTTTTTGTATTACGTTTGTTTATCAAATAATGCCAGAGAAAGATCTTTTTTGCACTAGATGTTAAAAATTTACTCTGTATGGAATTATGGTCAAATGTGTTTTCATCTTTGTTTTCTACAAATATCTTCAGTCTTTGGTCTTAGCTTTATAAACAACCTGCAACTCCGTTCCAAAGCTGGAGTCAAAACTATTTTGGAAACAGATAGACTATTTTGAGTAATATGCTGTTTACTGAAAATAAATGCAACCTGCAAGCTAAGTGTAGTGTGGCAGTATACAGTAGTGTTCAATGTTGAAACTGCTTTGAGTGACTAGGAAAATTAAAACTACAAAATACAAGTTTCTTAGCATTTTAAATTTGCATGCAATTGTTTCGTAAAATTCAAAAAATTACACCCTGCTCTTTCTTTTGTAAGCTGTTTCTTACAAAAAAATAATGGCTATTAGCTTGTTCCCATTCAAAAAACAATGACAGTATATACAGTATATACGTATTGTATTGTACTTTATGGGAACTAAGAATTTTGGCCTGTATTGAGAGTTTCCCAACATTACCGGATTGTGAGTACTCAAGAGTTTCTTAAGGTTCCATTACAATCTTCCTTTTGATAACCTGTGGCCTCATGAAGATTTCAAAATAAAATTTTTAAGTACTGGACATTACTCAACTACTTTCCCAGTAGTATGATCAAAGAAACAACTGAAAATAAAAGTAAAAATATGCTAACGATTTCTGTTATCAAGATAGATAGTTTCTTAGATTTCATTTCTCCAGTACTGGAGTTTCTTAATTTTACGGTTGGTGCTGAGAGTTGACTTTCTTATATAATCAATTTCCTATAAAGAAATGCATGTAATGACATGTCCTGCAGGATACCTATCTTTTTGAAAGAGTCATTACTATGAAGGTGGTAAGCCTCAGTGGGAAAATCAATCAAATGCATAGATAAAGAGCAGGTTTGAAAAAATTAAAAATCAATCTTGTGGTAAAAGGAAACCAGAATTAGCACCTGACAGCTTTGAGTAATCATATTTTCAGATTGTGGTGAAAGTTTGTTTCACTCATAGGAAAGAAAAAACCACATTGTATTTGAGAAAACCTGATAAGGATAGCATGTTTTGGGTTCCAGTTGAAAGTGAGTTTTGCAAACAAAGGATTCATCAGACTGAAGTCTCCACTGGTGAGGGTTGCTCAAAACACATACTGTACTTAGCCTTACTTTGAGAGCAAGGCTGAAATTTGTGAAACAAGGATATAATTCTCAGGCCCCGTTCTTACCAATCAATTTTCATTTTGATCCGTTTTTACTTCTAAAATGGAGCTATTTTCCTCCCCGTTCGCACTTTACCATTTTCAGAGAAACAAATATCTTTCCATTGGTGTTCAAACTTGTTCTCAAGACACACCGGATTGTTTTTTCTTGAAAACAAGACCAGCAAATTCAAACTCCTCCATTTTAGGTGTTCACATTATTACTGATATCCAGTAATGTTTAGCTCTGTCTTCATTTCAGCTCTGTTTTTGTCAACATATTCATTTAGCTCTGCTTTTAGGGTGAATACCTGTGAATGTGAAGCCAAAAACACAGCTAAAAATATATTTTTCATACAAAAACATTTCCGTTTTCATGCAAAGGCAAAGAAGTGTGAATGGGGCCTCAGACATCATCATAACCTAATTTCTGGCTTTCTGGAGAATAGCTTACACTTTTGAGAGCATTCTATCAAATCAAAATTTACAGGATGAGCTACAGTAAAAACCCGCGTATAAGAACCTACAATTTTGGAAGTCAGCCTGATTAGGTTCTTATGTATTTAGTATTTAGTAGGAAATAAGGCTGTTCAGGTTCTTAAATTGGTTCTTATTTCATTCAGGGCTTCCAAGTATTTATTTTGTTCAGATTGAGACTTCAAGCCCATGAGAGACACCTGAGTTCATGAGCCCTTATTCAAAACATCAGTTCGTGGAAGAATCAGAAATTTTACAGAATGCAAAGAAAAGCTTTCCAAGCATCTTTAGAGCTCTTTGCAATTTGCACACATCACAGAATCAGTATGTATAAGCTCAATGACAAAGCAACTAGAGTTTTGATTTAGTTTGATGATCTCCACGAATAAGAACCTATTTCAAATTTCAGGCTGAATGGGTTCTTATTTATTTGGGGTCTAATTCAAGAATTTTCAGCCTGTAGGTTCTTAATCACTAGGTTCTTATACGCGGGTTTTTACTGTATACCATGTTGTATACACAGTTACAGTAATTTAATTGTTTTACGATATTCACTTTTGCTTATTTGATTTTGCTAAACAGAGAGAGATCTGCACTATTTGCATCAACTGTCCAGACTTGCACATCACCAGCTACCATTGTTATAGCACCCTGCCTAAAATTCCTGAATTTATAAAAAAGGTGTGACCCTAATTTTGTTCACTAATACTGTACAGTAGTTTGAAGCTCAAATATATCATCTAGTGTGTTATCTACAGACATTTTGAATAGCAAAATAAAATATTAAAAAGAGACTGCATGAAAGATTTATGTTGTCAAAACACATGGGGACTTTTCTTTAAAAATGGTTTACCCATAGGTCTTTATCTTTGTGAACACTGAGCAAAGCCCACCATCAGCTGTGAATATTTTCAAACTAACAACTCACAAACCTAGCCATCAGATCAAAAAGGCCCCATTCAGTAGCCTTTGCCTCTGAATTATTAATTTGATTCAAGTAATCTCAAGAAACTGTCTTAACATATCTCTGCTCATGCTTCCTGCTGAAAAAAATGTACACATATTTCATAAGAAACTGGCTCATGAGAAACTACAGAAGTACTAAGATGGCCAAAATTTGAAGAAACTGAGCATTACGAAACTTTGAAAAGTATAAGTGCAGATATTATAGCAAATCTATCATTGAGCTTTTATTCTTGAGTAATATCGACTAGCCACTTGCGTTTTCAACACAATGGAACACTTTCTATTCCTATATGTAGATGATGTTTTAAATGTTATAAACATATCTGCTGCAGTGTTAGTGATTTCTTGAAATCTGCATTCAAAAAATAACAAACCAACTAAGAAATTTTTTTAGTATTAAAATGGAATAGATTTCATGATAAACTAAGAAACTTTAGTACTATGGCCTGATCCTAGCTTGTTATGAAAAAACGTGCTGAGTGTTGCATCAAATATCCATAGCATGAAGCAATGTCAAGAACAATGGTAAAACTGTAGGTCTATTGTCTTCTGACAAGGGTTTTTGTGCTAACATTCGGCATTGCAAAAACAAACTCTCCACCCTTGCTTGTACTTGGGAACCTATAGTTCCCCCTCAAACCAGATTGGAAAAAGTGGTATGTCCCCAGAGATCTCATGTGCAACAAAGCTTCATGTTAAGAAAGAGAAGAACTAGAGTGGGCTGCGGCAATGCAAATGTCCAAAAAACAATGTATCTAAACTAATAATCCATTGTCCAAATTTCTTTGTCATTTCAAGTGTAACTGTGCTGACTTTGATTAAAACATACGGTGGGCAGCACCCTCACTTCACTACCCTACCAAAGGTAAAAACCAAGATCCTCCTTTCAGTTTAAATTCAATCATAGCATTAGCTGATTGGATTTTATTCTATCTTTAACCACATTATCGTCTTAGGTTGGTCAAATTTGTTTCCTGAAATTCAATATGACAACTCAAGTGAACACTATGATTAAAATTCACACCTGTGGAGTCTGGTTCAGTTTTGCAGTTCTCCCTTCCCATTCTTTGATTACCCAAACATCAATAAATCATTTCTTCACCTTGTGTTTCAAAGGAAGGATGACTCAATATAGCAAATGATTGAATCATCAACTGAGAATTATTTAATATATAATTCATTTCCTCTGACTGACTGGGGGAGATTCACCTTTTGGACTTCTATTTGAGATTCATACCTTGGACTTCTAAGAAGAGGTATTTTGATGGGAAAATGAAATTGGACAAACATGATAATTTCTTTGAAATAAGTGAAACCAAGCTTAAATCTTTTTATCGCCCACTATTCACACAGCATGAAAAGTCTGATTATGTTATTTTCATTTCTCAAGAGGATTCCCAGTCATGTTTTGGCTCAAAGGAACTGACTGTTTTGAACGTCAAGACTTCGGCTCAAGAATCTTTGACCAAGATCACAATAGAAACAATTTTTGAGATCACTGCCTACCTACCTGTGTGTATCTTAGAGGAAAACAGGTCCCCTGAGACCGAAGAAATCGAAAATCGCGTGAGCTCTTTCTTGAACACACACAAAATTTTGTTGACGTCAATAAAATCAGGGAGTGACAGAAACAAATTATGGATTGGCAGATTCCATCATGTTGGAAACAGAAAGCCTGTTGGAAACTGAAAGCTGGACAGCAAATTCTGTATTTATACGACCTTCTTCACTATTCTCTACCGGTATAAAGTGAACATAGGTATCCATGGGTAAATATAACAAATTTAGCAGTCTGCTGCCAAACAAAAGCTTTCATCATCTTATGCTGCACTGAAGAGAGCGGTGAAAACTTCACTTCGTTCGGCCACGTTCTGAGAATAAACAGGCCAAGACAAGAGTTGTGTGCAGGATTGGGGCGGAAGTCGAAAAATATCAGCTCACCCGGCACAAAACGATGAGAATACAATTGAGCTTTTGTCTTATAAACAATCGACATTGGTGCGCGGGTGGACGTTTTGCCGTCGTTTGCCCTTTTACGAAAGCGGCCTAACAACAATCCGGATACATGTGATTTCCAAACTGTTTTCCTGTATCAACGACCGCTGTATCCACCTGAAGCTCACAGCTGAGTCCAAAAAGTATCAAAGAAAAAATAAAAACAACTAGCAGGGAAACTCACCTCGACTTCAATGGCTAATTCAGTGCCATCAAGAAGAAACACTACACAGACTAACACATTTTTCGACTTCTTTTTCTCCTCAGTGACTTGGCGTCTCTTGTTGTGCGACTTTTTAGTCTTCTTTGCATCTGGTGAACTGTTAACGACATCGGCGTTGTTCTCAGGATTAATGCCTTGATCCTCTGCCATTTTAACAATCTACTTGTCATTCATTCTTTAATAATTGAGCATCTAAAAAGTAAGAAGTGTATCCTCCTTTTGCCTTGTCCGTTCCTTTGCCTTGCTTCTTTGATGGGCGTCAGACGCACTGTTGATGCTTCATCGGCGAGTAATTCTATCTAGCCAATCACAAGCCAGTATTATTTCTGATGACCACTCAGAACGCATCGATTGTTTCAGCAATATCCCTCGCAGCGATTGTGTGGAGCTGCACAGGAGCCTTGATAAAATTCCAGACTTTGGTTAGCCTGATTCACAGGTGGGTCACCTCTGCAAAAAGTTTTATTCTCAACAACTGAAAAAGCAATCTCATTCAAAAACGCACCGGGTGAGCCAGAAAAAAGTTCCCACTTTTGAGAATTCATAGCAGGAAGAGTACTTCACAGATCTAAATTATTCAAATTCTTGTTCAAAGCTGCGAGATCGAAGCATTTTTGTGATTTTTCTCGCTGTCTTATGAGCACTAGAAATACAGCCAAATTCAGCGTTACAAAGATGTCATAGTTGCAAAATGACTGAAAAAGGACCTAAAACATTGATCAAATCAAATCATAAAGGACGCCTCACATAGAACAATAAAGGAAATGCATTTTCTGATGGGAGAGAGATACCCTCTGCACATTTAGAGAGCGATCACTTTTAACTCTGGGTACCAGGGCGGAGGATAATTTTGCTCAATTAGAGAAAATTTCACACCCCATCTTGAACATAGAAACAGTTTTCGTACCCCATCATCCTTCAGCAAAACGGTTTAGTACCCCATCCAGATTTCATTCATTTTGCATGAAACATAGATAGGCCTATGTGGAAAGATAGCAAGTTGTCCCAAGCAATTTTCATACTATTCAAGTGATTCATCATTTCCAGGTGTCTGTTTATTTTTCTTTCACTCTTTGATCAACGGCTTCATCCAAAATGTTTTTAGGCTAAATAATTTTGCACCCCATAAAAATGCCTCTTAGTATTTTTGTACCCCCACATAGTAGTGGGAAAAAAGTTTCATACCCCTACCAAAAATCCTCTAAAAATGACCGCTCCCTTATTGCCATGGGATTGGAAGTTTTTTGCATGATATTAGTTTGAAAATCTATGTCTTGCACTTCTTGAGAGAATTGAAACGCCAATTGCGTTGTTGAATCTTGAATTTACCTGTACTTATATTCTTCGTAAGAAAATGAGAAAAATATAAGAATTCTTCAATCCTACGGCTTGTAACTGGAATTTGAATCGTTCAATGCAAAATAATCTTGCTGCTGCTATGAATTTTCAAAAGTGGGAACTCTTTTCTGGCTCACCCAGGTCACAATTTGGTACTACTAAATTGGTTTTGAGTGATGCCCCCTGTGTCAAATTCCAAGAGTGAGACTTACTTGGTGCAAGTCCACGAGGTCATTAGACTAATCCCAAAGTCTCTTGTCTCACTGTCACAACTGATTTGTGGCCCTTAGAGCTCGAACCTTTGCAAAACTTTAAAATAAATGGATACAATGTTATTGCCTATTTCTTTCCAATGAAATCATCAATGAAAATTTTAGGCCGTTCTTCAAAGTCCGGGCAAAGTTCCAGAGAGGGCATTTTTTATATCAACCATATTCGTCGAATTGCAGCTTTTTCAAGATTTATGAAAAATGCACGATAGGAAGCATCTGATGCTTTGACAAAAATTAAAATTCCTTAAATTGTGAACTGAAAATGGAAGTCAAATGAACAATGGAAGAAATACTTAGTTTTTGCAGATCTACAAGATGGCGACAAGCAGAAGTCTATAGTTTTTATGGTTTTCGATTTAGAAGTTTTATTACGTCACAGCTTCAAAATCAGCAACAATTTGAAAATGCTGTAACTCCACAAATAATGACAATTTCAAAATGCTCTTTCTGGAATTATGACTAACGATCTAACGCTCATTTCAATCGAAAGAGAAGAAGCTGCATAAATAGAAGTCATCGAGCAATCTGAGATGAACGAAAGTGTTTAGATAAGTTTTTTGAAATGATAAAGCAATGGTCCAGAGTAAGAGGATATCAAGTGCTGCCTTATTTCAGCATCTGTTGAATCTTTGAATCTTTGACCCTTTATCATAGCTCGCTTTACTGTTTTCCAGCAAGCAGTATCATTGTTTTGATGTGCGAGGCTCTTTTACAGTGACTGCTCCTTATCTATCGAACTTCCCAATTTTCCCCCAGGGGGGACTTGGTCGTTCAGGGTGACGTGTCCGTAACGGAATGTTGCAAAACCCTAAACTCTGAGCGGTACCGTAGCATAGCCTAAGCGCTCGTAACTTTTGGCCAAAGGTGGTAGTAACTTGTAGCCTGAAGCTGTAGTGATTTTTCCGTAAGCACCAATAACAGGGAACGTTGATTGTTTCAAGAAATAATTGTGCTATTGCATGGCAGACATGACCTAGAAAATAAGTTCTATTAACCCCTATTAGTACTGGGCGATTTTTTACTAACTTTGTACTGGGGGGGGCGTTTTTCGCCCCCCCTCTTTTTCTCCAAAATTACAAGAGATATAACAATAACACTTACTCCCATTGTTCTTTAGACCATTGGCTATTAAAATATAACAATGACAATTAATTAGTCACGTGTTTCGTTGCTAGGCAACCAAAAAACAAAGGAAAATTGGCAATTTTTTGCCTTCTTAGCAAGAAAAATTCTATTTAATTTATTTCTCATCCAATTTTCTCCAGGTTTGTCTCAAATTGTAGGAAACACGTTGCAGATCTAAAATACATACTTATGAGATATTTCCAGTTTCTATTTTTAGCACAATTAGCTTTTAATTAGCTTTTTGTTCCATGTGCAGATTTCTTTGCAGTTATTTCCAAGTCTCTTCCTTTTATCTTGTAAATATGGACTCAAAAGTAATAAGATAAATAAGTTGAAGCAAAAAAGCAACAATTTTTCATCTCTTACATTTATTCATTAGAGCAATGACGTCATAAATGTCAATGACGTCATAGATATTAAATTTTGCTGATGTCAGCAAAAATGAAATGTATGTATATATCAAATGAAAGTACTCATCAAAAGCAATCGAATGATGCATGTTTGAGATCAATCGGACAAACGAGGCAGAATCTATGGAGGTTTTAAGAATTTTTTGTTGACTGCTCTCCAAATATGGTATTACTGTGGTCACGTGATAAGAGTTAGAACAATGAAATGTCAAAAATTTAATTGCCAATTAAATTTGACTAAAAGTCACAAAGTTTGGTGGTTAAACTACAGGCCGTTTTAGTGCAATGTAGAAAAGTGTGGTGGGGGGGGGCGAAAAACGCCCCCCCCCCCGCCAGTACTAACAGGGTTAAGTATTACTTTGAAATAGTATAGGTGTTGAAGTAAAGGTAGGATTGGGATGGGAGAACATTCTCCTAGTGTGAGTATATGACAGTATGATCAATGCAATGATCAATCATTGATCAATCATTAATTGCTATTTGTTTTGATAGGTTAGCATAACGTGAGGAGACTGAATAACTGGTTGATCTCTGTCGTTACAGAATCTTACTAATGACAATCAGTTCATCAAACTTTCTTTAATCTCTGCGAACGAATCATATCAATTTTCACAACCCTAAGCGGTAGTAAATTTGAAAATTTTTTGACCCTAAGAGGTAGTAAATCACAGAATTTATGACCCTGAAATTTGCAACGGGTACGTCACCTTGAACTACCAAGTCCCCCCCACCCCCATGGGTATTTTTCATGTATGTTTAGGCCCCAGTTACACTATACCGGATCGCTATCGGAGCGGAGTGACTTTCATATCGGATAGGGGTTTGAGTTACACTACGCCGCACCAATCCGATACACAACGCTCCGATTAGCGGAGTGAAAATCACTCCGCTCTGGAGGTGGTATGAAAATCACTCCGGAGTCACTCCGCAGCGAAGCGTTGTAGTGTAATTGGGAGAATCCGATATACTCCGCTTTGAAACAATGAAATTCCAGATTAGCAAACAATAAACTTTGGCGCCAGCCTGCAAAAGCACCCTGCAGTGAAGATCAGAATTGCGTAGGAAAATGGCGTGGGAGCAAGAGAAGCGATATAGTGTAACTGCTACCCCAAATATCACTTCGGAGTGAAAATCACTCCGCTCTGCTCCGCTCCGATAGCAATCCGATGTAGTGTAACTCTAGCCTTAATGTACTCTGTGTGACTTTTACAAGATTTTCACTTTTTCGCTTGCTAGCCATTATTTCTTTACCTTCCTCCTAATTACTTCCTTGACTTTTTTGCAATCTAAGATATCTCGTAAGATATGATAGTTGTTTCATTTTCTCCACATTAACATTGCCAGTTCCCTTCCCAAATTCTTGCCTATGTACCACATTTCTAATTTGTTTTAATCATTTTCCCTGCTGTCTTTACTCCTATCTCTTCTAAGTACTTCTGTTTCCCATATTTTTGGCCTTTTTGATGTCTTAGTTAAATAAGTAGATGTTTTCTCCTTTTCCACCGATTGTTTTTCAATGTTTTCCATGATCTGCCTCTTCCCTATTTTCTTCCAATCAGATTTTCATCTTTGTAATTCGGTCATTATCTATGCTATACTTCTCATAAAAAAAGAAACATAGCTACAAAGTTGCCCTGGGGACCAGTAAGGAAAACTCTCACCTGAGGTGCGGGCGAAGAATTGTTTTGAAGAGAAGTTATGTCCATATAACAAAATAAGAAGGGTAAATCAAGAGTTCTGCCTGGCGGATTTTGTTTACTTGATTCACAAGCTGAGCAGAAGGTGAAGGTGAAGTTGCGTTTTTCAGCGCCAAGCGCTGGGATCGCAGAAATAGAGCAGGCCTAATCGAGTCCGCGACCCCTTGTCATGACGCTCAAGTGGTGGGACCCTACCGGGACTCGAACCCACTCCGCCTGACTGTTCTGGCTGCAATGTCAGAGGATTACACCACGGCGCCACAACACCTTCAGCCATAATAACTCCTGCATAATTGGTACTCACATAGACCAGGCGATGAATTAGGTACGGGTCACAAGCCGAGAAATTTAGATAGGTATTTTGAGGTACCTATGACCCCTGGCATCTTGGAACGTGATGGTGATCAGCGATCTGGTGGAGTTTAGGGGTCAAATAGGGGATAAAATCGGGGGTCAAAGTTTTGGCACACCTCTGCGGAGGAGAAATGACGTTTTCCCTCTTACTGAGGCACAGGCTGGCCTAGATCTGAGCAAATGAGGCTAGAAACCACCAGATATAGAAGTTAGATGCCAAAAGATAATCAACGGCTCTTCCGAATTAAGGTCACATGACGTGGATTCACCCTTTTCCTTATATGGTAACTATCAACAAATGGCAAAATGTGTCATAAAACAAGAAAATACAACCAGTGTCATTTCTTTGCTCTCCTGGAACTACTCATACCATGGTCAGCATGCCTAATATTACATGATGATTAAAAGAAAAACATAATTCATACTCCATGTCACTATTTTTAGCACTCTTCCTTTCAAAGGAAACGTTACGTTGTCTTCCGCTTCTACCAGCAATTCTTCGATGTTTTCTTGGAATATACTCTACTCTCAATCGACACGATTTCCAATGCTTATTCCAATACATAAGCTGTATTTGTTAACATAATCATTCTTTGCTGTAGGACCTTGAGGACCATCGCGATAACATTTGCAAGTTAGCATGCGGTTGCAAAGATGTCTGTCACGGAGGAAGCAACGATATATCTACCATCTTGTTTTGATTGAGGTCCTTCTGTAAAGAAGATTCTTTCGAGCAATATTCATGTTGTTCTGACAACATCCATATAAATGACAAACATTGATAGCCCATGAATGGGGATCTATTATAGTGTTATGGCAAAGGAAAGGCAAAGTAATGGTGCTTCAAAAATAGCAATTCTATTGTTCTCTTGTGCCGAAATAAAGTAAGTTTTCAAAGCAAGGGTTCTGCTATCGTATCAAAATTTCCATTACATTTTCTAAAGGATTGACAGTACTCTCTTATGAATAGACATCTCATTGCTAACCCTTTAAAATAATAAGCAAAAATTTAAAGGAATTGAGTCCATATAAATAGTTGAGCGTTAACGCTGTCCTGAATTTTTGCTGACAAACCGCTGACGGTCTTTTGTTATCGCACAATAGTGCTAAAGTCATTAGCGGTGGAGACCAAAGACTTCTTAATCCTTGCATTATCTTAAGGAATTTCTTTAGTTTAATTTCAATAGGGATTAAATGTCAACTCTTGTTTCATGATTGAATAGAAGTTGATATTGGTCATGAGAGTACTATTTATACGGACTCAATGCTTTTAATTCGACGCCAGAACCATCTCTTTGGAAACTTACTTGATTTGGGCATTGCTGCAGAACAGCAGAAGTGCCGCTTTTGAAGCAACCACTCCTTTTGCCTTTTCTCTACCATAAATCAGTAACCACTTGCCAGATTGACTCAAACAAGGTCTCAAACTCTAAGTTGAAGCCTGACCTATGCAACTGCGTAAAAATTAAGAGAATTGAACTTATAGCTCCTCCACAGCAGACACACAAATGGGGCACGATTTTTAGGACACTGTCTACACTGCTTGCCAAAATTGCCTGACCATCCTACCTTACAACTGCACTTTTACTGTAATGCAGTGTGATTGATTTGATTAGTTTGTCACTCTCCATATCTTTAGGTCAGTTGTTCGTGTAGACTCTAAATATCGGTGTTGTTTTGAAGATCTATGTGCTATTTACCAGCACCGAGCTTGTATTTTCACCGCCATTCGAACAATTCGAAGCAGAATTAATTTTCCTGCAACATATTCAAACTATGCTCCAACCCTCTCGAGAGGGGAATTTTTTAAAAGCAGCTATATAAGGCAACAGATGAGGCAACAATCAATGCCTTTATTGTGAGGGGAACATTCAAACTAGTTTATCATAACGCATCAATAACTTGACAAAATACTGTATGGAACACAAGTCCACTTTTTGGCGTCTGCTCATCGAGATCTTTCACATAATTCTAGTAGATTTTGCAAACATTTTTTGAATGTTGACTGATCTTACGGTTTCAAGCACAATGCTTACATAGAGGTTTATCATAAATTCTCCTTTAAAACTTTTCCCACCAAGCTAACTCTGCCGCAATTTGGAGACGGTTTTTGAAAAAAATACTCAGCAGTAATTTGATAGGCATGGCTGCTCACACTGTTGATATTTGCAAGTTTTCTACAAACGTCATCGTTAGGTTTTTGCAAATGACACATTGCGGTTCTGAATCTGAATGAAAAACTGAACTAAAACAATGCAAGGTGGCAAAAAGGCCTTGTCATTCCTACTAGGTTACAGAAAAATGTATTTGTAAAAGCAGAGTGGCCGGATAATTTGGCCAGTAGCGTAATTCAACCAATAAATCGTAAAAGAATTATAAAAGCATTCAGGTGGAAAGCGCAGTTTGACGAGAAATCTCAGGATGAGGCAAGCGACGACAATCATTGTGAATTTTTTAATCATCATTATTAATCAGTTGGAATCAGAAGACATGTTTGACAAATCCAGTTAAATTGAGACAATCCAGTTAAATCGACAAATCCATGGTAAATTAAGATATTACGAAAATTAAGAATAAGACCTAATCAGTACGTTTCGAACCCTACTTGGTTCATCTTCAGCAAATAATTAGTCGTTACACGGTAATTTATACCCTATTCTCATGTTCCCTTGTTCCCTGGAACCCATAAAGGACCCTCCACAATACACGTTTTCTAAAGAAACTAGTTTATAAGAAACTAGTACTAAAATGGCCAAAATTTTAAGAAACTCTAGTACTATGTCTGAGAAGTACTAAGAAACTTTTCAAAGTTGAAAGCATGAATTTTATAGCAAATAGATCGTTGAACCTTTATCATTGGGCAATATAACTAACCATTTGTGTTTTCAACATAACAGAGCACTGTTTATTCTTATATTATGTTTTGAATATCAAGAAACATATCTGCAGCAGTGTTAGCGACCACATTGACAATTCATGCATTCAAAAAATAAGAAACCAATTAAGAAACTTTTGGTACTAAAATTGACAAAATTTCTTGTTAAATTAAGAAACTCTTAGTACTATGGCCTGATCCTGGTTTCTTATAAAAAAGCGTTTATCCTTACTTCCTGCTGTGATTATTTCACCCTTATTTCATCAACATACCCAAGAGCTCCTATGGCTAATTCCGGTGTTTATCATTTATTTCAGCTGAATGTACACATCACAACAAATGCAGTATTGTTCCTTGGTTCACTAATTCTTTGACTTCTATTTTAGTTTGTCTGCTCCCCCACCGATGTCCATATCTTTATGGCCTTTATCTCTGCCCTTTTATTTCTGTTGCAGGGAACAAGGGGGCGGGGGCCGAAAGTGACAAGTCTTTGCGTAGGCACCTTCAATTTTTGCTCTGTCACTTCGATCTATTGGAAATGAGATAATAACGTTGTAAACATATCAATTTGAAGTTCTGCAAAAAAAGTTTGCAAAGATTTTCTCAAGGCACAACGACAGACTGGAGAGCAACTACAACAACCATTTTGGAACGGTAGAACCAGGGAGCGCCGAAGGAGAAATTCGGCGCTCCCTGGTTAGAACGTTTCTGAGGACGTCACCACGCGAAACAAACAAGGGGTTTGTGCGCAGCCGTAGTGGCTTCTTGCCAACACCCACAGGCCTAAGTCACAGCTGGCTCATTTGCCGCCCATTTGCTTTCATCGAATGAAGTAAAAGAGCAGTCTGCTGAATTTCACCACAGTTAAGCCATGGCGAATAATGAAGGAGAACAACAAGGCTTCTGTCGTCGTTGCTGCCATCTCGAATATTTCAAAACCCTGCTTGGAATTTTTAAACTTGTCGAGTTTCTGGTTGTAGTTTTGGGCCTAATTTTTATGTCCAGCGTTTCAACTATAAATGTGTCTTCCATCGAGTTCTACATCTTTGTGGCGTCGACAAGTAAGTGATCTCCTAATGATAAAGTTTAATGTACACGGGGGAAATAGGCTAACCATCACACCAATTTCAGTTCCTCTGGTCCTGGTGACCAGCAGTTCCATAGGTCCTAAAGGACTTGAGACTATTGCCAAAAGTAACCTGATTTGGCCCATAGCGAGTAAGATTGTTTGGATTTCACGACGAATAGTTTGAGGTTCTTATTTGAAAATTATCTTTCATGAAGGATGGATTCAGATCATGCAAAGTTTTAAAAATTTCCAAAGAAAGAGCTCTAAGTTGGGAACCATGCATCATATATCGATGCGACTTCAGTAGAATAAGATCATCACTAAAGAAATCTAAGTGCCTGCAAATTCTTGTATCGTTTCGAAATTATGCATTGATTTTGCTGAACAGAAATGCCACACTAAAGGACAGTAAATTGTAATTGAATAAACAAAGCTTTGAACAAGGACTTTTCTCTCTTCAAATAAGATCAAAGGCACTTTAAAACATTAAGTTGAGTTGCAGCTTTTCTACATATAGCTCTGAAATGTGTGGATCAAAATTTAGTTTATAGTCTAGCTGAATTCTGAGAAGCTTGACTGAATCTTCAGACTTAGTTGTCTTTCCTTTGGATGCTTATGTTCTCACCACTGGTTTTGTTTGGTCTTTTTTGATTAACAGTGCATGAAACTTTGATGGTTTAGCAATCATTTGCTTGTGTCTTTCATCCAATCTGATGCAACACCTGCTTCTTCCTCTAGGACCTGCACCAGATTTGGTAGAGTCCTAGAGAAACAAACAAGTGTGTTGTCATCAGCATAGTTACATAGTGTTGCCTGCTGAATAAACAAAAGAAGATCATTGATATATACATTAAACATAATAGGGCCTAGCACTGAGCCTTGAGGGACACCAGATAAGAGCTTTGTAGCAAGCTGTTGCTTATTGTCTTGTAGACCCTTTCTTCTTTTGGATAATGGGTCTACACATAGGGTACCCTTTTTGGAATTTTACAGCTACAGACTGTGTCACATTGCTGATAATCTGATATGCCGCCCTTGCACTGGTAGAAGCAAAGAACCATTACAGTAAAACACTTCACACAAGCTTTTATAGACAAAATCAGCTTAGTTGATACACACTTCCAAGTTATTCTGTGCCATGAGTGTAAAAGTGCTGTAGCATAACGCTAACATTTCCCAAGAGTATGTTTACATAACCTTAAGAGGGTAAAACAAACCTTAGCCAATTAAGTCTATTCTGATACTGGGGTCACCAGTTTTTAATTGCATTCTTATAAACCATAGATTTGTTTTCCAAAATGTTATCATCATTTTATACTTTCTTTATAGCCCTGATCTTCATAGCGATTCACATTGTCCTAAATGTTCTGGGGGTCTATCATCGCATGCCCTTGATCATTATTGCTAATATCACTCATCTGATCCTATGCACAATTGCTGCCTTGGCTTTTCTCATTTCATCATCCATCACATTCAGCAAGTTCCAAGACTGGAGAGTGCATGTTGGTTCTGTGTTTGGATTGATTGCAATGGGTCTTTTCATTTTGGAAGCAGTTTATAATTTCATCCAGCACAAGAGAGGTGGGAATGAACAGTCAACCACAAAAAGTAAAGACCCGGAAGCTTCTAAGCCCATAGAAGACCAGCCACCCAGCTACTAACCCAGTGAGGAAAGTTTGTATTGGATGCTGTCAAAGCTTTATACAGTATTTTGTATCATAACTTTTTACAATATATTTTTTCTTGGAAATTCATATTGAACACAAACAGGAAGACACACTGTGGGCCAGATCAGAGCGGTAGGCGCTTGTAGAGCGCTGCACCTTAAATATTCAATATTTTAAGGTGATAGAATGAATCGACTACCATCCCTAATAGCATCCCAAAGCTGTTCCAGCATATTCCCTGGTCTCTGCATTGTGATTTTGAATGATAGAGATACTTTAACTTAAGTTAAATCAGCTCTGAGATTTTCCAGTGAATGCAAGGCTTTCCATTTTGGAAAGTGCTCAAATTTGTAAGCCAGGATTTTTTAACTGAATTACATTCAGTCCATTCCCACCATACCTGTATGTGTTGGTTCAAAGCATCTTACTAGTAAATTTCAATTTTGTAGGGCAATTTTGTAGCTTTAACATCATCAGTACACTGAGAGGTAGCAATGAATAGACAACATTACATCTTTTTAAATCTCCTTTCTGCAAAATTCCACAAGCGGGAAATTACCAAATGTTGCATTTGTTATTGAGCAGAGCCTACACTGCAAGAAAAGTAGTGGGTTCTAATGTTCTGCTCGTGGCATTCTGAGCTTACAAGATCCCCTAGCCACAATAGGTAAAATTTAAAAGAGGTTTGAAGGGAAAATACAACATTTCACATTATCCCCAAATAAACTGGATTATTATTGTACATGAAATCAACTATAGCTTCTTGCAACTAAGCCTCTTGGCTCATTGCAAGATGTTTTCAGATGTATCATTGAATACCTTTTTGCTAAATGTGGTTGGGCCCACTAAATCAAGATTTATTAAACTTTACAAGTCTCTTGGTTTGTTTCTACTAAAGATATTTGTCAAACATGGCGCCAAGATGCTTATGAGAATCATCATTCTTCAAAATATTGAAACTTGTTCACTGTGCTTTTCTACGGTCAGTTTTTCCCTACAAGTTCCTGCTAGCCCACTGTGAGACATTAATGTGAAACATGAAAGAGACACTTTAAAAAGTTGATATTGCGTACACATACCATTAGAAATGTGAGAAAGTTGTTTAAGCCACAAGATCGCAATGAGCTCATTTTGTAGGACTTTTAACTTGCTGCAGATAGCACTTTAATGAAGGTAGTTCCTATAATTTAAGATCATTTCTGAATAAAGGCAAGAAAAGTCTCAAGAAGTGCATATTTAGCTAAGATAACGACTACTTTAAGTTTCTCCAATCCCCCCCACCCCTGATTGTTCCAATCCCCAGATCATTGTTATAGGAACCATTTCTAGCCCCCCGATTATTCTAACCCCTCGTTTTATAGGTACGCGAGAGTACACACATTTTTAGAAACAAAGGACTTGAGCCAGTGCTGAAAGTTTCTTAAAATTATCAGATTCTTCATTTTTGGCACTCGGAGCTTCTTACAAGTTTCTCAATGGCTCCATAACAATTTCCATGTTTTCTGTCTGTGCCCTTGTGAATATTTCAGAACAAGATCCTGGAAGCATTTCTACTATTAATTTAGAATTCACCCAAGTACCTTCTGAATAATACAGGAGATACAAATGATAATACAGGAGATACAAATGAAAATAAAGTATAAAAGAGTGTTTTTTAACACTAAGTTTTCAACGTACACAAAAGAGATTTCTGTTCTGGAGTAAAAATAAATTTTTAGTAGATTTGACAACGTTAAACTTTTTATTGGATTACTAAGTGATATTCGTTGACAGATTCTCTTACTTGTGGCTAAGGGTGAGATCTTGCCATTATCCAATCAACTCTTTCAATGCTGAGCGTTCTTTCCTTTGTAGTAAATACTTGACTGAGTTATTGCTTTTGGACCTACAATCCTGGACATAATATGTTGAGAAAATCTGCGCCTCCTTCCCCCATTCAATGTTGGTTATGTTCAGCTGACCTTTGCTGCCGTGCTCCAGAAATTACCCAACATTGAATGGGGGGAGGGTGGAGTGTGGGGCAATATCAGGGCATCATTTCTAAGTGCTGTCAAAAGGCGTTTGAACTCCATGACAACGTCAATTTTTCTCAACAATTTTGTCCAGGATTGTACCTTTGATTTAGAAGACTAATGCTTTGTATTTTGCTTTTGTAACATATTTACCAGTTTCAGTTTGCTTTGCTGCACCAAACGTTGAGTAGATTTAGTACAATAAGCACCTGCATACAAGGACCTTCCCTGAAAAAGAACTTGCAGCGTGAAATATTTAACATTTTACTCCTTTCTATGCCACCTTTACATCAGAAACTTTTCACTTTGAACTAGTTTTCAATTGTGACTATCTAAAGCATTGATTTAATCATGATTTAATTACTGCGAAAATAAACAAGTATTGTTCCTAGTCATTTGACAGATTTGGACAACAAGGGCAGATTTTGTAATACAATGGCATCAGTTGCTTTGGTTCACACCTCAATTCAAAGAAATGTGTTCAGCCAGTAATTCAAACAAACACAGCCGCAAAGTTGCCCTGAAACCAGAACGGCAAGCTCTCGCTTGGTGCGGACGAAGGGGGGTTTTTAAGAGAAGTTATGTGCTTATAACGAATGTAGAAAAGGGCAAATCTGTAGTTCTGTCTGGCAGATTTCGTTTATTTGATTCAGGAGCTGAGGAATAAGTGTTTACATCCGAGCAACGACTATGCAGAAATTGTAATGCCCTCTGCTCAGCCTCTGAATCACCCAAAGAAAGTCTGCCAGACATAACTTTAGATTTACCCTTCTTATTTTGTCTTAAGCACATAACTTCTGTTAAAAACCATCCTTCGCCCGCATAAAGCGAGAGTTTACCGTACTTGTTTCAGGGCAGTTTTTGTGGCAATGTTTGTTTTGAATTACTGATTGGGAGAATTTCTTTTGGCTGATGCTATTGCATTACAAAATTTGCTCTTGTTGCTCTGAACATTTGACCACCACAGCGTCGATTTTTTTAATTATCTGTCACAATATTTTCATTTTAAACAAAGACTTCCAAAGGCAGAAAACAAAGAAACATCATAGGGAAAAGCTTTCTTGATGAAATCAAAAACCCTACAGCCCGACTTCACGAATGTTACCCAAGCTTGGCTTAACAAATGTAGGTTCTTTTACGCGGGGTTTTACTGTAATTTTAAAGTACTATATTTATATTTCACCTATTGGAAAATTAATTAAAAAGAATTAATATGCTACACTGATATCGGTAATGATGTAGAGTTGCGGTAATTTTACTTTGAGTGAATGCGATAATACGACAAGACAACTATTTAATTTTCATTTTGTGATGTTATCTTAAGATCCTGGGCAGCACTTCTTCCTCCAGCGCGAGTTTAAGAAACCTCTACGCAGTAACTACAACGGCAGTGCGACAGCGCATTGTTGCTATGTATATATGCAAAATTCGCCACACAAATTAAAATATTTAATTTACGACGGTTAATAGAAATATATGTATATATAATAGGTACATACAATACATTTACATAACAAAATTAATGGAAACAAGTTAAAAACACCCCTAAATACAGTGGTACGGACAGCATTGATCGAGCTGATCTTATTTTGGAAAAAATTGTCTTTGATCTTGTGCTTAAACGAATTGATCTTATTTGTAGATTTTAAATCAGACTATAGGCTATTCCATATTTTCGGCTCCAAGTAGGACAAACACTTTTGGCCCGTATCACTTTTGCGAAATGGAAAGTTTTGTGCTTTTGTAACAAATTTCTGGTTTTCCTGTGAATTTGCCTCCATCTAGAGGCTCTGAAGTCGTCCGTTTCAACTACTGCACAACCGGGAAATCAAACTTCTGTCCTTTTTTACTACAGATTTGAGATTAAAATTCAGCTTTCATCAATGGCTCGTCATTTTCAAATCGTTCCTTGATTAACGTTGAATAGATACAGTGGCGGATTTAGGGGGCAGGTGGGGGCAACTGCCCCCCCCCTTCACGATGAAAATTCAGCTTTGGCGCCCCATTTTTGGCAAGAAAAGCGCCCCTTATCCTGACCCGAATGCACTCTTTTTTCAGTGATTCGTTCTGAATGCGGCGAAACATATGAACTAAGGCGTTATTCAGTAGAAAAACCAGAGAATTTTCTCGAAGAAAGCCCCAAAAATTTTCGCGCGCCTTCGGCGCGCTAACTTTTCACTGTGTTTTTAGCGCCCCCTCTCCAAGTTGCCCCCTTCAACTTCGGTCTGGATCCGCCCCTGAATAGATACCTTATTGCTTTGGAGAAGGCCCATTCCAGAATATTGTACTGCAATCAGAAGAACTTCATTTTCGGCTTCGCTAATCTAAACCTTTGATCAAAAACTTTTTTTATCAAGCACAGTATGTGCTCACAGACACACATGAAAAGTTGAAGTCAAAACCTTGGCCAGTTTTTCTGCAATGAAATACTAAAGTTTGGAAGCCTACTCGACAACAAACGCTGGAAAGACTGGTCAGTCGATTATGGACTGGTACATGCGAAAGAGTCAGTGAAGCATTTGCACGCATGTGTGAAACAAGTCAGCATTCTTTCGAGACTGACAGTGCAAATCTATCTTTCTTCTCACAAGTCTGTTCCACTAGCACGAGCTATGGAATATCATGTTTGAGTTCCAAGGCGAGGAAAAAGACAAGAGGTCTGCAAAGCAGCACATAACTGAAAATGATAAGAAAGTTCCATAAATTGCATCAAGCTAGTATCTTGGTTATACTCAAAAGCAACGTAAGGCAATCGCTACCGTTCTACCGGGTGAGCCAGAAAAAAGTTCCCACTTTTGAGAATTTATAGCATGAAGATTATTTCAAGGATTTCAATGGTTCAGACTGAAGTTAAAAGCAAAAAGATCAATAAAGTATTTTGTGATTTTTCTCGCTGTTTCACGAGCACTAGAAATAGAAGTAAATTCAACTTTATCAAAATGTCATGATTGCAAAATGACTGAAAAGGGCCTAAAACATTAATCAAATCATAAAGGACTCCCCGCACAGATCAATAAAGGAAATACTCTTGTTCATGGTTGAGAGATATCCACTGCACATTTATTGCCATGGGACTGAGAATTTTTAGTATTTGTTTTAAAATTGATGCCCTGTAACTCTTGAGAGAGGAGAAACGCCCATTGCCTATTGCCCATTGCCTAAAACATTAATCAAATCATAAAGGACTCCCCGCACAGATCAATAAAGGAAATACTCTTGTTCATGGTTGAGAGATATCCACTGCACATTTATTGCCATGGGACTGAGAATTTTTAGTATTTGTTTTAAAATTGATGCCCTGTAACTCTTGAGAGAGGAGAAACGCCCATTGCCTATTGCCCATTGCCTAAAACATTAATCAAATCATAAAGGACTCCCCGCACAGATCAATAAAGGAAATACTCTTGTTCATGGTTGAGAGATATCCACTGCACATTTATTGCCATGGGACTGAGAATTTTTAGTATTTGTTTTAAAATTGATGCCCTGTAACTCTTGAGAGAGGAGAAACGCCCATTGCCTATTGTTCTTTGTATGGAGAGTCCTTAAAGCTTGATCAATGTTTTAGGCCTTTTTTCAGTCATTTTGCAACTATGGAATTTTTAAAAGTTGAATTTAACAATACTTCTAGTGCTGGTGAGACAGCGAGAAAAATAATGAAAATACTTCAATTTTTTGGCTTTTAACTACAAATTGAATCATTCATATGTATAAAATATTATAGTTGCTATGAATTTTCAAAGTTGAAACTTTTTTTGTGGCTCACCCGGCACTTTTGTGATTATTTTGCAAACACACGGTTTTGGAAACTCCTTTCTTTTTCTTCTCTTTGGGACTCAAACATGATATTCCATAACTCAGACAGATCTGCACTGTCAGTCTCAAAAAAATGCTGACTTGTTTCACACATGCTTGCAAGTCCTTCACTAATTCTTTCGCATGTACCAATCCATAATCGACTGACCAGTTTTTCTAGTTCTTTCACGGGCCTCTACACTGATTTCGCCAGCCTTTCTCCCGATAAATACAAGACAAACTTGAGTAGTATTCTAGCTTATCGAGCATTTCATATTTGCTCATCGTATCAAAACTTCCACGAAGAAATTGTCCGAATAAAGGAGATCCTATGTAAAAATTGTTTCCCTAGGGCGCTGACAGATCGTATTATTAAATCCTTTCTGGATAAAAGGTTCGCACCTAGGCCCCCTGCCCCTCAAGAAGCCAAAACGGCCTTATTATTTTGTATACCATATCTAGGCAGGTATAGTTTACAGATTAAAACTAGAATATGTAGAATAATTAAGCAGTGCTATCCGGGTATTTAACTTCAGGTTATTTTTCGATCTCCAAAACGCATTCAATCATTTTTTCCATCTAAAGACCGCATTCCAACTCTCATACGCTCCTCAATTGTTTACAAGTTTCAGTGTCCTGGCTGCAATGCCTCGTACTTTGGAAAAACATCTCGTAATTTGATTACACGCTGCAGAGAGCATTTGGGAATCAATAAAGCAGGTCAGAAAATTAAAGTGAGTCCTGCCATCTGGGACCACATCAACCAATCAGGTCATGCCGCGTCGTTGGAAGATTTCTTAGGCCCCGTTAGCCTGATTCACAGACCAAACGAGGAACTCCACGAAGTTCCTCGTTTGGTCTGTGAATCAGGCTAAGGCCCCGTTTACACGATACCGGTTTCATTTCATACCGGATTGGTTTCATATCGGATTGGCCTTCTGTTTACACGATATCGTTTTCATTCCATATTGGATTGGCTTCCTGTTTACACGAGAACGCACCAATCCGATATGCTTCATACCGTTTTCGCGTTTTCAAATGAAAACGCTCTGAAAGTGGCATGAAGCCAATCCGATATCGTGTAAACGGTCGAATCCGATATCAACTCAGTAGACTACATTACATAAGTCCCTCTAACTTACGCTCGTTGTTGTTGTTGTTATCGCTTCAGTTGAGGGACTTATGTCCTTATGCTTCAATACAGGGACTAATTAGGCCAAGTCCGCCGCGTTCACGGCGCGACCAATCAGATCACTACTTTCTTAATATGGTCAACCCACGTGCCTATTTGTAGCGTTTGATTGGCTCATTAGTTCAAAGTTCGAATTCTCGAAGCAAAGCGACGCTCGAAGTGGCATTCGAAGGGGCGTTCGAATTTTCTTTCGATGTTCGTAGGATGGAAGATGTTCTAAGTTTCTTCTGATTTTTCGTAAGATTTTAGTCCCTGTTTAGAATCTGTTTGGTCGTGAGTCCTTTGTATGAGTGAAATTAAAACATCAGATTATAAATGTTGAACGAATACAAGGAATCACGTCGTCAGTCTATCAACTCAGTACGGAACCTCATTATCAATTCTACTTGCCTCGAATCCATTAGGGAGCTGCGCAGAATGCGCAGTGGAACCATTTCCGAATTCGGTGAAACCATTACAGTGCAAGGCGAAACGGTATCGTGTAAACAGAACCCCAATCCGCTATGAAATGAAAACGGCATCGTGTAAACGGGGCCTTAGTGTTGGACAGAGCAAATAATGATTTTGATTGGCTCATTCACGAAAGTCTACTAATATTACGCGATCGTCCTTCACTTAATTCCCAGCAGTCCTCCATTCCGTTAGTTCTATTTTAGGTAGTGTCCTTTGGGCTTGCCCCTCACTTTACTTTTCACGTAGGAATTGTAATCACGCACTTTAGTTTGTTGTTTGTCTCTTTATGCATATAAATATAGCCTCGAGCTGTCGAAATTTTGTATTCTGATGATGAAGCACAGCGTTTGCTTCGAAACGTAAACAAAAACATGGCTTTGTCTTAATTAATTTTTTTTTATCACTGGATTCGTCGAAAAATGTCAACTCAACATCTTATGGAAATGAATTTGTCTCTGTCTCTGCTCTCTTGACTTTATAAATGATGACTTGGAAGGACTGAAAATGAAATTTACAATGATTATCGTCGCAATCTTGGTTCTTCGTTTTTCTAGTTTTTGTTGTCGAGTAGGCTACCAAACTTTAGCATTTTATTGCAGAAAAACTGGCCAAGCTTTTGACTTCAAATTTGGCATGTGTGTCTCTGAACACATAGTGTGCGTGGTAAAAAAGTTTGATCAAGGTCTTTAGATTAGTAGAGTGGAAAATGAAGTTCTGAAAGCAGTCAAAGAGTTTGAAATGAGCCTCCCCTAAAGTCACAAAAACAAAAAATTTTGTCTAGTGTATCTTTCGATTGCCAAGAAAAAGAGCAATATCATACTTTTTACAGAATTTTAAAAGACCTATTGGCTCCACAGCAATTGATAAGTTTCTGGAGGACAACAAAAAGGGCAATTTTTGCGACTCACCCGGTATATCAGGTCCAAGGCAATGCAGAATATCGGCAAAAAGTGAACTAACCGTTAACGAGTCTCACATCATCAACTACCTCAATCCTTTACATCATCTCTACTGTTGCAACCAATGCTGCATGAACTCGCAAAATAGAAACAATTTTTTTCATAACTGCCTGTTTAGTTTCTATGAAAACTCAGCAAAGTTTCTTTTAAACCTCACAGGAGTTTCTTACATCGGGTGTCCCCAAACAATGCATCATCGTTTGCAGAGCTGTATGATTATGATTTATTCTTCGATTTCAATTAGCCCATTTTATTTTGAATCCCAAAAGCAAACTTTAGATGCCAAAATCTATTTCACGGGGATCGACCATAAGGTTCGGGAGTTCTAGACAACTTTACTTTGGAGCTACTTTTGATACGTTGTGAGAAAAACATTTCGTTTTTCATTCATTTTATTTAATCATCTTTATCCACAAAACCTTTCAGCTAATAGTTTTGAAAAATAATGATAGTAAGAAGAAAAAAAGAACAACGTACTATGTTATATCTACAAAGAATAATTGGAAATGTAACCATTAGGTAAGTGCTGCTCTTCCTAGGAATCGTGCTTTGGGTTAAATGCTAGTGTAGCAAGTAATCCTTCAGTTTCCTTTTAAATGTGAGAACTGTGGGGCTATTCCTTATATCGAGAGGTATATCATTCCACAGATTAGCACCAGAGTAACGAAAACTCTTTTTTGAAAATTCTAGGTTTCGTTTTGGGATATCAATATCTTGGCAGTTTCTCGTTGCGTATGCAGATATTTGAGATCTAGTGGCGAAACTAAGTAATTGCAATAAAATTTCGTCCCATTTTCAACTTTGATAAGATGAAAATTATATTAATCATATTTAGAGACACTTAACCATGCAAAAGTGCAACAAATACAGATCTGACAGCAAATTTTATTCTTTGGAAGAGAAGCATGCTCTCTTTAATTCTTTGAAGCTGAAATTTTGAAGAAACCAAATCGAGTCTCGGTTCCATTTGAGGTATTTTCAATAATATCTTTCAAACAAAATTACCTGTAGCTCCGATTTTTTATGGCTGATTTTAGTGAAATATGTTTCTGCATCTAAGTTAAGCTTTCTGCTACACAAAAATTCGTGTTTAATTTGAAATTGATCAACAATCTAGGATAGAACATTTTAGCAAACACCTATACATCATTATAGGACACTTACTATGAGGGTACCATTTCTAAAAAAAATCAGCCTGAGGTGTCGTAAAAATCAGCTTCGATTTTGCGGGTTCTTACTGTACATGAGGTAAGGTAAAAAGTAACCGTACTAAAAACATAACTTACATCGCATCGCGTCCAATAAAACGACAGTACTATCGGGTGTCTAAGAAAAAAGTATACAGAGTTGGTTGGGTCCTGCGATGTGAATTCGGCTTTAATCAATGGCCAATCCAATCCATAATGTTTCTCGATGAATACCCCGTTTGCTGGTATTGGTATTTTGAGGGCAGAAATATGACCTCATTTTGACAGCTCAAACTTGCATCTAACTCAGACCAGAGAGTTGACCTTTTGGTTGAAGCAAACTCTCGAAGGATGTCAAATTAAATAAAAGTAAAAATATACACAAACAGGTATTTTCTAGCAAACAGTATATAAGATCACCTGAAATTGTTCAAATTTTATCCATGCTATATCGTTGAAATATTCGATGTACTTCACGAATTTGCTTAACCCACAACGTCAAAGCTGTGATTAGGAGGTGAAAGCAATTTGAGGTTTCTTGATTAATATTTCTGCTCTCAAAGCTTCAATACCAACAGACGACGTATCTACATCAACGTATCTACATCAACGTATCTACATCAACGTATCTACATCAACGTATCTACATCAACGTATTTACATCGAGGAACATGTTAAGATTGATTGGCCATTGATTAAAGCTAAATTCCCATCGCTAAACCCAGCCGAAATTGCATACCTTTTTCTGGGGCGCTCGGTATATTCATGCAATCTGAAGCCATTTGCGACAGATTAAAGTTCCCTTTCTGGATTGGCGTCAATAAATTGTAACGGGTGAGTCAATAAAACGCCCGGCGTTTGAAAAAATCCTGCTCCCCAAATATCAAAGCAATGATATTGAACTGTCTTATTTGATCTTCGATGTGTCAAATTAGGTTCAGTAATTTACCTGGCTTTAATTGGCCATTCTTTCCCGTCGAAATAGGAGATTTTCTGCAGAAACCATTTTCGAAAACCTGCAAAAGCGAGTGAAAACACCAAGCAAGATTTCCCTTTGTTCTCCTTCCTAGCAATAATGACGCTTGGATGTGTTCATGCATTTTGTCCTCTTGGGACAATGGAACCCCCCTGAATAAGTTATTCATACTAGGGGAAGACTTTTCAGCCCGACAAGAAGAAAGCATGTTTTGCAAATTTAGCACATTTTTTAAGGTTTCTCAAGGGGAATTTGCTTAGAAAATCACTTGCAGAATCTGAACGGATTGACCGATTTTAGTCAGGAAAAATTCTAAAAATAATTGAACGATTTGGCTATGCAATCAGATATTGCAAAATATCATTGCTTAAATACTCGGGGAGCAGTAGCCTTTCAAACGCCGGGCGTTTTTTGACTCAACCAGTACACTGCACTGATTTGAAGAGTGATGACCTGACCTTAGCTAGAACCCTCAGTTACACTTGATAATTTTTTGTTGATTTTCAGCAAGGTGCTTCCTGAGAGGTAACATAACTCGAAAACCATAACCCGGGGGTCTACGTTGGAGACAAAATGGAAGTGTGCCTGCAGTTAGAAACATTTCAGACCCTACGCTGAAACAACACATTGGGGAAAGCTATCCTATTCCTGGAAAAAGATGTAGCAAAGTGGCTGTTGTTGTTGTTGTTTTACAGTGTCTTCATAAAGTTGTCGACATGCATTGTGAAAATACCTTGATGTACCTGTCCTTGCTGAAGATGTGATAGGTATAATATTGTCTTGGTCTGGAATCGGACCCTATGGATCGCAGATCACCAGTAACTCTTCAGACGGCTTTAGAAGGGTGATCCTTCGATGCTGCCACAAACTGAGCAATACTGTCTTCAATACAAAGCCTTCATAATAGTTTAGAGTATGGTAGAAGGACAGTAGAGTGAGATTCAAATAATACTTCCACAGCTGTGATGTACGAGGCGACCCCAAAAACTTGGCGAGTTACATCATAGCTGGCTTTCCGAATCTAGAGCTATTGAAAACACCTGATTTCAATTTTTCGTAGAAAAGCTTGGCAAAGTTTTGAGATGCAGCATTTTAATCACCATCCTTTTCCAATAAACGTTTTGTGAAAATTCAATGTGGAGATGGCTTCAATGTCATCTGGAGAAATCTATTGTTAGCAAATTGACTGATATCTGCTCCGTGTCCAAATTTCGTGTTCCAATACAAATTTGAAATTTAGCTCTTTACACACTTTAAAAAAGGTAGAGGACTGGGAGAAACTGGTAGAGGACATCTGCGAAGTGAACGAAATAAAATATTCTTGAAATTGACCATTTTCAGAGGTTAGTTAAAGATAACTAAGCACTTTAGCTACAAGCTGATACCCAGCTTGTGTTCATAACATGGTCTTGTCATCATCTAGCTCATGAAATTTTCTTTGGGTCAACCGGCACATTGCTTATATTGGCAGATCTACATGAAATTCTGGACGCGCGATGCAAAATTAAAAGTTTAAAAAAACCGAAGATGTACTACAGAAAATTATTTATATATTACTTTTCATGCTGACTCAACCAGCAAACAGTCTTAGTATCTCCTACCACACATCGTAAAATTACAACCTAGCTAAAATAAAATACACTTTCTTTTACGGACTTAAAATGATCACCTAATCATACGCTGACAAGGGGAGCAGTTCACAAGGACCGAGATACATAGGGGCGGGGGCTTGACCAAACAATTATCACTATTTCGTTAAGTTAATCTTCTCATTGAGAGAGATAAGGCACCTCATTGCCTTTTCGGCAACCTGGATGGTCAATCAGATCTGAAAAAGTCATTGTCACCTGGGGTCCTTTGCGAACACGCTTCAATTGACGATTGCGCTAAAGATGGCGGCGAGGAATTTTTTACCGAGATGCACAGCGCTCTTTAATCGAATTCCTACAGAATCGCTAAAAATTTGTAATTCGAACGCAATGCATCTCAGTAAAAATTCCTCGCCGCCATCTTTAGCGCAATCCTCTATTTCAGAATGTCTGAATGTCAGATTTGACCTAAAAGGAAAATATAGATCCACGATGCAGTGTTGATCTTATAGAGCTGTCCACAGAAGAAAATTCACCCTGGATAAACAAGGGCAGATTTTGTAATACAATAGAATCAGTTGCTTTTGATTCACACCTTAATTCAAAGCGATTAGCAATTTTAGACAAAGAAATTATCTCAACAAACAATTCAAAACAAACAAAGCCGCAAAGTTGCCCCGAAACCAATAGAGTAAAATCTCGCTTGGTGCGGGCGAAGGGTGGTTTTTAAGGGTCATGCGGTCATAACGAAGGAGGAAGGGTAAATCTAAAATTCTCTCCGGTGAAGTTTGTATTTTCATCCAGGAGCTGAGCAGTAACTATTGACATTTGAGCACTAAATATGCAAGAGCTGTTATGCCTACTGCTCGGCTTCTGAATCAAGTAAACAAGATCCGCCAGACAGAACTTTCGATTTATGCTTTTTCTTTCGTTCTCGAATTAAGAATTCGAAAGACATTCCCCCAAGCTAAAAAATTCATACCTGTTCCTTACTACAAGCTATCCCTCTTTGTCACTAAATAACCCTGAAACGTCTGATCTTATCCTTCTATCAACACGATGTTATCTCTACATGCACTGTTTGTTATCTCTCTCGGTAACTGAATAAATTCCCCCTTACTGAAGTAAACGTTCAAACGACACTATTTCATTTCCCTTCTTTACTGCACAACCCCAAAATTACTGGGGTTAACTCTCCGACATCATTCATGCGGTCCCTCTATGGCACTGAAAAGCCTCTGCTTCACTGAATAACCCCTAGATTACTGCACACGGGTGAAGTTTCTATCAGTTTTGTCACTACAGTGTGGATCCATAGTTTTCACCTGGGCCAAGTTTGCTTTTCTGACAGTCTGAGCTTTCATCGTGCGTGCAAAGGACTCTGGGTATTAGTGGCTCTCCATACGAAAAGATGTTACAGTAGCTCTAAGCTCTCGCTTTGAAAGGCCCTCGCTGTAAATATCTTTACCACAGGTGAGCCGTACTAAACGTCAAAATGACCTTTTTCTTCAGCCTTATTTTACTCAAAAATTTCTATATACGACGTCCCCGGGGAGAACCCTTTTGGGCTTCTAAAAATGTTGCTCCTTCCTCTCCCGTGGTGATTTGCCACTGCCTCAAGCATTTGTACCTAAGTCCTTGGCTGTGCATGCCAAAATAAAATTTACTTGAAAGGAATATCCTCAAAAAGGAGCTGACAAATTAAAAACAAGTTCAGTTACTTACTATGAGATTCATTTAAGAAACTCGTGATGATCTTTGCCAGCTTTCTTGGCCTCTCCAATGCTATGCTGTGTCCACAGTCATCCAGTATTTCAATTCGGCTGTTTGGCAAAATCTTCTTGATGACCTCAGTGGATGATACATCCAGTGCCTTGAAGACGATTACAAAATACTGTCAGTTTGAGGGTATAATAACGGGAATTTCACAATGGGGCGGCGATTTCAGCTCTACTACCAGAGGTGGGCACGTTATTGATTACACACAGAAGTTTTGCAGAAATTTGCTGCCATGTGTAAATCAGTTTCCCAATCGTGAAAAAGGTTTAATGGTTTACTGTCCCTGTAAGGGATAATTTTTAGCCAACAAGTCAGTCATTGGATTTCTATATAGAATAAACAATAAAGTTTCGTCCTTGTTAGAGCATGAACGATAGGACACCAAGTGTGTAGCAGTTAAAATTTATATCAGTAGCGAGCCACCGTAATTTATTGTTTTTTTGTGTCTTGAACTTGTTTTTACTTCGTACACAACCACCTTTCAATGTCTCGTAATTTTTAAATTTTCAGTAGTGAGCCACCTTATGTGAAGATCCACCTTAACTCGTAATGCTACGAGTTAAGGTGGACCTTTACTTAAGGTGGTTCACTACTGAAAATCTCAAAATTACGAAACATTGAAAGGTGGTTGTGTACGAAGTAAAAACAAGTTCAAGACACACAAAAAAAACAATAAATTACGGTGGCTCGCTAATGATATAAATTTCAACTGCTACACACTTGGTGTCCTATCGCTCATGGTTAGAGCAAAGATTGCTGAGATTCCATCCTTATGGCTAGTTTTATCCAAGGGCAGAAATCATATGGTTTACGAAAGCAATTTAAAAGTCGTTCACCAGAGACGAGAGCTGCATGTTACCTCGGGTAATAGCGCCGAAATCCCAGCCCTAGCGAGGAAACTCCCATGTAATCAAGCTATAAGTCTTCCTGTGGTACAGAAGTTAAAAATCGCGTTAATGGAACCATCTGCTAATAATTTGGCTCTTGTCACGGCAAATCGTCAGTTAAGGTAACTCTGCTTTCCGCCACAGTGAACAGCGAGTTGCCGTTTCGCATGATCACTCTTGTCAGAAAACAGTCAATTTCTCCTAACTTATTTGGCCTATCAAGAAACGGTAACAAGGATGCTGTTGTGTGTAGTCTGGGCAGTCGAATGATTTATGAATCGCAATGTTTCTATCAACGCTGGCTTCGCAATTCTTAGCTCAAATATTTCTGTTGACTTCAGAACCGTGGACTTATCTCCAAAACAACTCGAACAATCTTCGATCTTTTTTCGCCCAATCAAGCTTCAGCTAGGTAGTTGATATACATCTTTGCCCAGATTGATAGAAGAAGCTAGGCTAGATTTCACGTAATCAAGTTATATATTTCTGTTTACTTCTCAACATCGAAGGAGCAAAGCGATGGCCAACAGGTTAGCACATGCAGCAAGAGCAGACCACCTTTGAAAATGTTTAGTTTTAGATCTATGTTTAACCAAAACATGGTTTTGAAAGTTGCTGGTAACAGTCGCACTGTGATCCAGCTCTTTAGAAATCATGGAATTAATACCAAAACATGAAAATTCATTAAGTATAAGCTATTTGATAATTCTTTTCATATGGAACAGAGAGGATACTATTGAACAAAATAAAAAAAAATTCAAATCGGAGTTGTGAGTCCAGAGTTATGATTTTTTAAAATTGGCCTATGATCACGTGCCGAAAGAGACTACTGTGGTAGCCTAAAAATGCTTTAATCATAAAGAATTATATTCATTCATACTTACGATGCTGTGATTGTCTCTTTCTTCTTCATTGTGTATGTGAAATATATGCACAGCCACAGCGTAAAATCAATGCAATATGGCGGCCAATAGGCCACAGTCGTCCTGTGCATATATTTCACATATTTGGGTAAAGACAATGAAGAAGAAAGAGACAACCACAGCATCGTAAGTATGAATGAATATAATTCTTGATGAGGCAATTCAAGCATTTTTAGGCTACCACAGTAGTCTCCTTCGGCCCGTGCTATGATGCCAAGTTTTGTTTACATTACCATTTCCGGCCTAATGTTGTGGCATCCATGGAAACATACAAATTGAAATTACTATATATCCTCAACGAGAAGGCCGATTTTCAAAAACTTTTTTCTTTTTACAGATACATATCTAACTCTTTTAAAAAATGCAAGTTAAATCTTTAACATTCCAAGCTAAAATAGACATTTTTTTCAAAATTGAGTACGGCATGTTTAGGCTCAAGGCATTGGAAAACATCAGAATTTTGTTATTTATAGTGAAAACAAAAATCTAACTAAATCTAACTCTTAGCAAAAAATACTAGGATAAAATTGGATGTGTTTGGAGCATCTTTGCCAAAGGATTCGTACAGATTCGTGCAGAAAAAATTTTCGCGGCATCTTGAAGATTCTAGGCCCTATTCGGGTTTACCAACGTTTACCGTTGGTTTTCCAGCAACGATGGTTTCTCAGCATAACAGGACAGTTCCCAATATGACAAATGTTTACCTGTTTACTTTCAACTATATTCTGATTGCATCTGAGCTCCTTGTAATTAAAACTTTTGTCCCTCTGGCTGTCAAACTTAATGTCCCTTATTTCAGAAAAGTCCAACGGCAGATTTACCGTAAAGTAATTCAAGTTTCTTTGAAGCTGTTTAGTTCAAAGAAATAGGTCACAGAATTTTACACCAGGCTTTAGCACACAACCCTTCGACTTCAAATTTCTACAATCTGTACACATTTTGTTCTTAAACATCCCTAACCAATAACAATAACAATAACAATAACAACAACAACAACAACAACAACAACAACAACAACTTATAAGCAAGTTTTCAGAGCGAACCATAGAGTAAAAATTATGTTGTATTGTGTATTTTACTGGACACAATTTTTCAAACATTGCTATCGACATTCGAATAATGACAGCGTTTCCCAAAAAGTTGTTGGACTTTTGATTAAGTACTACAAATAACCAAAAAGACAAACGGGGTCAATGGTAACAAAGCCCTGTCCCTTAGACCTTAACTTGATATCATAGACCTTTTAGCTATTCTGAAAAGAATCAGAATCGAGCGATATTTTGCTGCATTTCGTAGAATTTTCGAATGTGCACGATAGTGATAAAAGCTCTAACGCCACTCGATCGAACATCGATTATAAAGTTGTATAAAAACAACGCTCGATCCAGGCCCTTTTGTAAAATAGCTTAAAGGTCTATTACCAGGTGATTCAAAATAAACTCAAAAGCACTTGAAAAATTTGAATGATTTAAATTCTGATTACGAGCTGAGGGAGAAAATATTTTGATTTTCCTTATGCTTTTACGAGCACTGGAAATATAGATGAATCCAATTCTATAAAAAGTTCTTGTTTGGGAAATGCCCGAAAATGGATCCAAGACACTTGGTAAATCGTGAGTAATCTCCTTACATAGAACAATGTCTATGGCAATTTACCTCTTTCAGGAGTGATAAGAAACAGATTTTTAGGCAATTGCTAAAGATTTTAAGTCCTCTGGCATAATGTGCAGAAGAAATCACTTACCTGTGCAAAATTGTAGTTTCTTATTGTTCTGTGAAAGGAGCTTCTTCATGATTTGAATGAATATTTTTGGCCTTTTTCAGACACTTCGCAACAGTGATTTGTTGTAAAATCTTATTTACCTTTCCGTGCTCATAAAAGCGCAAGAAAAAATGTCAAAGATGCATAAGTCTCTCGGCTGTCAACCACACTTCCATTGTTATTTATCAAATATCTTACTGCTATCAATATTTAAAAGTGGGAACCTTTTTCTGGCTCAGCTGGCATATCACTGTATCAAGCATCTTGCAAATCCGCTAAATATTTATGGAGCTTTGGGTTTCTGAAAATAAAGTTTGACCGAAAGCTGCAACAAGATAGGCTATGTCCACAGGTTATAACCAGGAGGCTTCGTTGAATAACCAAAACATGATTCGTAACGTAAAAAGAGCAAAAGACAAAGCCAAGCCTTCTTGTGTTCTAAGTGGGCTTGTTTGTATCAGCAATTTCTTAGCACGGACCAAACCGACGAATGTGCGATGAAACGCTTTTCTTGTTATTCATATGACAGCATCTAAAGTTGCTAATGTGGGTTTATTTCAATGAGTCTGGTATTCCAAAGCTATTCTGAATTCGATATCTCAATTAGCTTCAAATTCTGAAATTTTACCTTATCATGCTTTCCCCACAAAATCAACATCGAAGGCTTGATTTCTGGTAACTTTTCCTCCAACAAATATTGCTTATCTGCCGCAATGAAACCTTCCAGCACTGCCAAAAAAGAATGAAATTTTCAATTTCAGCACATAAAGGCAAACATAACTCTGAGAGAAGAACTAAAAATAAATAACAGCAAATATGTTTAAGATTTTCAATCTATGATCTTCGTCGGTGAAAGATTATAATTCGCAGATGGTCTACAATCAATAGGGTACGAAAATAACAGAACACAATATCCTTGTTTGATGCAAGCTTTCATTGGAATTTACCCAGTTATTTACTGTGAAGTTTCTCAGAATGTAAATTCGCCGGTATTTCGGTACTTATACCATGGGCAACAATGCACCGTGTTTGTAGCTAGAAAATTAAGGTTTATTACCTCGATATTACTGTTTTACTTTGCTGCTTTCCCCTCGGGTAAAACCTAACCAGTGCTACGAATCAAATTCAGAATTTCAGATGGCTCCTGCGCATCTGAACAGCTAGTTCCTACACAGCGTTCATCCTCGTTTCAAACTTGCTCTTACAATGTTAGAGACAGTTTGAAATGAGGATGAACGATGTGTAAGAGCCAAGTTTCAGACGCGCAGGAGCCATTTGAATTTGATTTCCAGCACTGGTTAGGCTTGGGCCAAAGGGAAAACAACGAAGAAAACTATGGTAATATCGAGGGAATAACTTTAATTTCCAAGCTACAAACATGGTGCATTATTGCCCAAGCTTACACAGGAAAAGACGGAACGAAATGCACGTCGTTCGATAGGCATATCTCAGGGCAAATAATACATGTTAACATCTAATTGAATGGCCGATACAGCTGATTAATTGTATGATTTTCCTGGCTCACATCTCTCATTCCCCTTAGACTGTACACACGTCGGTCATTCCCTTTAGACTGTATTCAAATCAGTCATTCACATAGGATTTCAAGTATAATCTTCTGGAGAAGTTCCATCAAAGACATTCTAGACAATCTAGACATTCCATCAAAATAAAACTCATTACATGTAATGAGTTGTCCTTGTTGACTATCCCAACCCTGAACTTACATCTAATGTGGGACGGAATATAGTTTAGTTTAGTTTAGTATAGTATCCATTAGACATTAAATCATTCATTGTATTGTTGTATTTTAGTTTAACATTGCATGTGCTTTTATATTGGCCATGGGGTAGTCATTGTATTTCGCTCCCCATGGTATCGTCCCTGTAGTATTGTATAGTAATTAGAAACGTATAGTTTAATGTAAGATTTATTGTAAAATTTTATATGAATAAAAAAAAAAGAAGTTCTTCTCGAAAATCTCGATAAGATCATGATGAAATCTTTTCTACCTCATTAAAACATGCTTTATAGGTCTTATCCTGTTGGTAGATTGAAGGTGTCAGTCCAATAGTGTAACAAAAATATTCAGGAGGAGTTTACCTTCTAAACAGGACATTATTTCCTGAGACAGGTAATTTCCAGCGCTGTAAGGCAGGGAATCTGACGAAATTGCATCATCATATTAGCGGCATGTTATGACTTTTTGACGCAACATTCTCGGGAAAATTTTTCGCATGCCTTGATTAAATAGCATGTGTTTTTGTTCTACTTTGATACCAAATGGCTGACTGACGCCTGTAAATATGAGCGTACCTTTTTGATGTAGTTTACAATTCAGTTTCTTATAAATATTCGAAGTAGATTAGTTTCTTTACCTAATGATTCCGAAGATATTTGCATCAAATACTCGAATCAAAATAAGTTGACAACAACAACAAAGAGAGAGCTTCGAGTAAAAAGTTACATGGTGTTGTATAGCATATCTCCAGAACAAAAGATGCATTTTAAAATCAAGTAAAAAAGCTAAAATCAAGTTGAAGCGTCAATGAGACAATAGTCTTAATTGTCAATGAGACAATAGTCTTAATTGTCAATGAGACAATAGTCTTAATTCATTTCAAATTCATTGCACACATTCAGCAGCACGATTGCTCAAACCAGTGGATACAATTTTTGGACTCACATCCGGCATATCAGTGCAAAGACATATCTTTGCAAAACTTATGAATTAGTTGTGTAAAATGTTGATGACCTGTTCTTTCACAAATGAATAAACATTTTCGCAGTTTTGAGAAAGGATTTGAGGAGAGCGCAGGCGATTCTGACAGCCTTGGCAACAGTAAATATTCTTTTTTTTAAATCATTTATTGTAGTATTGTAAGTAGGTTTTGCCACGGCCCCCTGAAAAGCAGCCACTCTTGGCTGATGGGGCCACCGTGTTTAAAGAATTTAAAATGAAATGAAATGAAGTAGGAAATCAGGGGAATCCCCTCCTTCCAGCTCCATTGCGTCTCAATACAAACTTGAGTTATTTTTTATTTATTTGCTCCTTCCAAGAGTCACACGATACTCTCTTACAATGGTAAGTGTTTTCCTAAGATTATTTAGGCGTCTTGCCATCCTTTCACCTTTTGGTGAGTGTATTTTGAGCCACCTTATTGCGAGTATTTGACCTCGGCGTTGAAGTGCCTCAGTTTAGGCGCAACGGATCAACAGGCCTAAGAACACATGCAATGAAATACCTCAAAAACATACTCACAAAGGGGTGAAGAAATGACCAGGTGGCAAAATAACCTAGAGAACACACTTACCAGACTAAAAGAATATCGTGCAAATCTAGAAAAGTGCAAATAAATTGAAAAATAACTTGAGTTTGGGGTGAGATGCAACCGAGACACAAGCGGAGGGGGTTCTCCTGACTTCCTACCGTTGTCAAGGCTGTCAGAATTTGCCACGCACTCCTTAGTACCTTTCTCCAAATTGCGAAAAGGAAAATTTGCTCGAATGAAACCTTAGGTTATTTCTTATAATCCCAGAGAGAGCATATTGATATCATCATTATTTTCAGAATTATAGCATTTTAAATTTCTGTTACTTTTGCAGTTGCCACATTATCAAATTCCTAAGTTGTAAACCGCAAAAGGTACATACTTTTGCATGCAACCATCTTGTAGAGGCCCCCTCCCCTCAACCCCCCCCCAATATGTGTATGTAAAGAGTTCTTTGGCTAATTTAAGTGTGTGATTTCGCAATTTTGACATTTTCGACTCGTGAATTTGTGATCGGAGACTCTGCCGTGCAGCTTGATGAGACAAAAATTTGGTCGTCATTTCGTGTAATGGACTTTTAAAGCACGTGACTGTTAAAAGTTTTTAAGGGGCAGGCCCCCGGACCCCTATTCATCTCATTTCGCTCCCAGCCTTGTCACCGAAACTTTAACACCCATGCTAAAACCACCCTACACTCCTTGGTCTGTCTTTGCCATCTATGTATTTACATAGAAATATATTTCTGGAGTATCCTTAAAATTTCTGCAATGCGATCGTGAAAATACTGTTTTAAAGTCAGTGACAGCGTAAAAAAATGATAAATCAACAAGTGAATCCGATCTCCATGGGCACTATAGGGGGGGGGGGGGCTCCTGTAGACCTTGTTACGGAGTCACTGGCCGAGTGGCTTAAACAGTTCTCGTCAGGTAACTGAAGTTAAGCTCGGTCGAGTGAGGTCAGACTCCGGATGGGTGACCTCGGAGGCCTGACCTCACAACTCACCTCGTCTTCCTTCGGAAGGGACGTTAAAATAGGGGTCCCATGCCTGGATGCGGCACGCACACCGAGCCTAAATTAGCTTTCAGTAGCTAAAAATCCTGGCAAGCCAACTCAAAACACATTAAAAACAACATACAAACATGCAATTCAGTTACGAGAACGGGATAATAACATTTTATACATTCAATTTCAAATTTTGCCAAGATTTGACGCCTTTTGTTGCACAAGTCTGTTGTTGCAGATAGGTTTCTTTTAAAACAACTTACTTTTCAAGTAAAAACCACGTGCTTGCCTCCTTGCCTGCATAACTCCAGATACAATAAACTTTGGGAACTTGACGGGTTTAGAAACCAACATATTGATCATGTCAATAAATTCTTCATCAGTCTCTGGTAACAACTTAATTTTGTTCTCAACTTCATAAGCAAGGAACATCGGACTTTTGACTGGCTGCTCAATACCAGCAGGACAAATAAGCATTACGGATAGTAAGTTATCAGGGTATGTTGCAGCATGGACTCCTGTGATGAAACCACCAAGAGATGTGCCAATGATGTGGTACTTTTTCTTGTTTAGTCCTATTGCATTTGCAAACTAAAAGGAGAGTCATGGCATGAAAATTTTTCCCTACCTGCGACCACCAGACATAAATACTGCTCAAAGTTCCTGCAAGAACACAAACATGAAGATATTGAGCATTCTTACAGAGGGATCATCTTCCAATGATAGGCAATGAACTAGCCGTATTCTATGAATGCGAATGAAACACGTGAAAATTTATATTTGGAGGAGCTTGGAGATGATTTAGATCGGAAGTCCATGAAAGAAATCACCTTTTCTAAAAGGCATGAGGGAAAATCAAGTTCTGCACTTATCTCATATTAGTTGTATATAACATTCATAAAAACTGTAAATGAGATAAAATCTATGTTCGGTAACTTGCCTGACTTTATAAGTCATTTTCATTATAAAAAATGAGGAAACTTTGCCTCATACGCAAAGGACATATTTTGAGCAATTTCCCGCAGGACATTATGAATTGACAATTTCCTGCGACCACCCGCTCCCATATGGTCAGGTGGGTTTTCATGCCCTAAGGAGGGAAAAGAGATTGAATTGAAAATCCAAAGTTTCGGACGATAAACTTCGGCAAGGAAACAGTCCGCAGAAAGTTTGCCGTTTGAGTGGTAGGGTAAGGTGGGGTAATTTGGGTCTACGGGGTAATTTGGGTCTATTTGCTTTTTCGCTTCTAAAGCGATCGCAAGTTGAAAATTTCGATCCATGATTCCGTGGGTGTTGAAATCTATACTTATATCTAAATATAATCTATTGTATTTGATGTTTTTGATGTATGAAAACAATAAGAAGATTAGTGGCGTCTGCCATTCTTTTGTGCTATATTTAGATTATGTCGCTATATCTCCGTTCATTTGCTTTAAGTGGTGTCGAAGGATTATTTGATAATTTCTAGTGCTTCAGTTTCCTGATTTTCACCGGCCTAAACTTTTATCATGATCTGACAGCGTGGAAAACTTTCGATTTACGCCTAATTGCAACTTCTTTTCGTCAACAAATCATTATCAAGCTCATGTCCAATCATTTGGAAAGGTGCTAAAAGTTTTTCGGATTTTTTTGCGATTCGATAGATTTTCTTTCGATTATTTTTCAAGGTGTGGGGGGTAATTTGGGTCCACTGGGATTTCATAGGATTTTGTTATGAATCGCGTTGTGAGAATTGGGAATGGCTCCCGAATTAAAACAATAATTGATATGATACTGCAAGCAAATGGATGACACATCGAAAACAGCATAAGGTACACGTTTTTGTTTATGTTTTAGTGGTTTCAGAACAAGACACAAGGGTTCATTTCTTTTAAAGGCAGTCTGTCACGCATTTGATTGGTTGATAATGAAAATACAAAGAATAGGAAATTTGAATGGCTGATGCTCTGATTTTCTATGGCCGTAGAAATTCAAGAACATTAGCCCTCCTTTGTTTCAAACACACAGATTCACAAAGAAATCTGTTGTGTTGAACTCTGATTGTAGCGGCCAATCAGATACGTGACAGACTGCCTTTAAATATCATTTCGAAAGAAACTTTGTTTACATTTCCATCTTCAAGAATGGGCCTAAATTTGCACCAGTGCTGGTACGATTATTTTTGATTTTCTCTGAGCAGATTTTCAAGTCTTTGGCTGCTAAACTCTGAAAATTCAATCACAGTAATCCATAAAAGCATTCCAAAATTTTATTTTTGTGAATTTACAATACTCCTGACGAAAAAGATACCGTTTTTCTCGAATAGACCCAAATTTCCCGCCTACAGGCTGAAATCACGCGCAAAAGTGAGGAAAGTAAAAAATTCTAAAAAAATATTCAAACTTCAAATTAAAGAACGGGAACAAGTTTCCAGGAACGGCAGAAGATTCAATGTAAGTAAAACAAAAAAAGATCTTCGATATTTCCAACAAGTTTGTGAGGGTGCTCCATTTATTTCGAAAAATGCCCATTTTAGACCCAAATTACCCCACCTTACCCTAATGAGTAGTAAAATTCCACGACCATACATGATATGAAAAGAAGGCAAAAGACCTGTTCTACTCGCTTTGCAATCCCAGGAACAGAGAGGTCTTCTTTTTCTTTCCTTGTAGTTCCCCCATGACCAGGTAAGTCAAGGGCAACAACATGAATTCTCTTTGGGATGTAATTGGCCATCATGCACCATGCATCTTTGCCAGATGTAAATCCATGCACCAGCAATAAGGATATTTCTTGTTTATCAATATTCCCTCTTTCAATGTATTCAAATTCATAGTTCTCTGAAACTTTTAGCCTGTGAAGCTTGAAGCCAGTTTTGAAAATTAAGTACCTGGAAAGAATTACATGAAATAGAGCTTAGAAAATATTATGCTGCTGCTTTTAACGTTATTGTTAAAGAAACGTGGATCAGGCCAGAGCACTAAAAGTTATTTAATTCAACATGAAGATTCTCACCTTTTTTGTTTATGTTTCTCATCTTTTATGTTTCTTTGTGCTTTTCTATTTTCAATGAAATTAAAACTTTTGGACAAACAAACTTTTGGATATCACCAGATTTCAGACAACTAAACTTTCAGACACAATTTTGCCTGAAAGTTTGATCATCCAAAAGTTTTCTCAATTGTAATGTAGACCTAATAAGCTAATGAAGAAGTGAAAGAAAAACATGGTTCAGCATCTTTCGTTTTTTAGGCTGATCTTCGTATGCAGTAGCATAACATTCTAATGAAAAAAGAGATACTTACATGGGATGAAAGGTGTGAATTGAAATTAGCCTCATAGCTCTGAAGGAGAATGCAACAATAGGTAGACAACAAAAGGGTTCCCCTGACACTTATACCTCATTGTTACAATCAGGTCATTTCAGCTTGTTTCAGCCTTGGATCCTAATTTTGACAGCTTGTTTCAGGTTGTTTCAGCTTGTTTCAGGTGGTTTCACCTTGTTTTAACTTATGCAAATTACGGTCCAACTTTGCAATCTAAGAGGGGGCTCCAGGTCAGTAAGTAAGAAAGATAGCCAGTCACATTCGTTAATGCTACTGATAAGCATATTGTTTCTGATAATTAGCACCAAAATGAAGAAAGTACATCACAAGCGCATCATACAATACACAACTTTCCCATGGCCCTACAGAAAGACATCAACTTTTTTTCATCTTTGACAGATTTGACACCATAAGATTGGATAGATCATTCAGATGTTTGCCATGATACAGCAACAAATTAACCTGAGTTGGCAAATTTTTTATTACCTCACTAGCAGATTAAATGTTTAAAGCATGTCTAAAACTGAGTGATCGCTTGGTAGTGTTTTTTGGCAAAGCCCTTTTTGTTAGGATTGTTTCTTGATGTCCTGTCCCATAACCTAGTCCCTGAAGGTCACTGTGCCCCCCTTTGTGATGGTGAAGGTGAAGTTGCGGTTTTCAGCACCAGTGCTGGGATCGCAGAAATAGCTAAGCGCTAATTGAGTCCATGACCCCTTGTCATGACGCTCAAAGGTGCTGGTGGGATTTGAACCCCGTCTGCCTGGTTGTTCTGGCTGCAAAGTCAGTGGATTACAACACGGTGCTACACCTTCTCAACACCTTCATCAGGGTCCTCCTCTTGAATAGACCAAGGCTGAGGGGTAGGCATCCATTTTCCCACATCGTGATATCTCATGGGTGATTTCATTTTAAAACTATGAAGGACACAAAAAAATTTGATAGCCAGCATGTCACACATATGCTGTCAGTGCAGCCTGTTGGAAAAATTTACAATGTCAAATAAGTTTGTTAGTAAATTGTTTCTATGTAAGGAGATTGGAGACGGGGAAGAGTGGTTTGTTCTGTTACATGGCAGTGCATTTCTGGTGAATGGCGGTATGGCTGCCATGGGGTGGGTGGGCCCATTGATGTCAATAATGTAAACATGGAGACAGCCTTACTGTGGTGAGGATCACTTTTGTTTTAGCTGAAAGTAACCAAAAGGGGCCATCCAAAATTCCATTTCATCACAGATAGCAAAAATTGGCCCCCCCTCCTCTTAACGGACATACAAAACCTAAAGTACGACCAAAAACTACGTAGAGTTAAAACGTTTTTCGATACCATTTCGGCTCTATTTGCTTAATAGTAAAAGTTAAGGTCTCTTTTGAAAGAGGAAGAGAAGCATAATATTCTTAAGGAGCATATTCGAAATTTAAACCTACAGAAGGGGGTTGAAATCAAGCCTCAAAAAAAGCAACTCTTAGCCCACGCATCCGTCGAGGTTGAAAAACATATGACTGAAAAGCTCTATCTTAGCTGTATCCAAATCTGTGCTCTATTTACTTGCTAAATAAGTACATTTTCGTTAATATGCGAAGAAATGGCCAAGGGTTAGCAGATTTTGGCAAAGTTGGTTTCCCCAAAATCGGGGGAAGCAACAAGTGGCTACTGCAACGAATAACACGAACTTTATCACAGTAAGACTGTATTGAGCATGGAAGGTTATCTTAAGGGAGTTTAATCAAAAGTCTTTTTCTCGTGATCATTAATGCTTTCTTTGAAAACTTGATATTCCATTTGAATTTTGAGTTGTTCGGTCAAGCGTCTTAGATAACAACTATTTCTTGCAAAAGCACATGAAATGCATCGATTGTAATCTCTCAAGCGGCTAGATTCGCAAATGAGAAACACTGCGCTTCTGCAAAGGTTCTTTCAAAAACTGTAAGCGTACCAAATTTAATTGTTTAGAATCTTAACAAAATATTGTTTGAAAGATATCAACAATATTTAGGAAGAAAAAGTGAATTTCGACTAAACTCTCTTGAGACAATCTTTCATGCTCGGTACAGTCTTTTGTGATAAAGTCCCTGTTAATTGGTGTTGTTACGACTTGGTGCTTCCCCCGTTATTGAGAAAACCAGATTTTCCAAAATCTGCTAACCCTTGGCCATTTCTTCGTTTCTGGACAGAAAACCTATTGGGTTGACAAATAAACGGAGCATAGATTTGGATACAGCTAAGATAGAGCTTTTCTGCCATATATTTTTCAACCTCGTCGGATGCGTGGGCTAAGAGTTGATTTTTTTGAGGCTTGATTTCAACCCCCTTTTGTAAATTTAAATTTGGAAATTTCTCCAAGATACAAGGATATTACGCTTTTCTTCCTCTTTCGAAAGAGACCTTAACTTTTACTATTAAGCAAATAGAGCCGAAATGGCATCAAAAACCGTTTGAACTCTACGTAGTTTTTGGTCGTACTTTAGTTTTTACCTTTCTCGCCCAGACTGGAAAGTTTGTATCTTACACGGGCAATTTGAGATGGCCTAAGTGAGACTGCGCTGAAAATTTGTGGTTGAGAACAATGGATTAAGGTTACTGCCCTGGTTAAAATCGCTAAAAATGTCATTTTCAGCTTTTTACGTTAATCGATTATTTAGAATCTGAGCTACTTTTTGAACCCTTGCCAGTCAATGTCTAAGAATTGGAAGTAATGATAAGTGTTGATTAAAGATTAGAAATTGAAAAAAGTTAGACAATTTTTTTCCTAAATTGGAAAGGATTAATGATAATCACTTGACCTTCAAGATGAATATGATTGCGTGTTAATCCACATGTGGTTTATGGCATCTCCTGTCTACATAAAGTCATAAGCTTGTTGTTTCGATTTATTTACATAAGTACCTAGTTGCATGCTCCATGCTGCTAATCGCATTGACCTCGTTTATTTTGTGGTCTGATCAGCATTGCAAGTCACGTTTTTAGGAGCCTTTACAAAAAGCCAGATTTCTCGGAACTCGAGAATCGTCTAGTAGTAGGTACTAACTTTTCATTTAGGACCCCCAGGGCCAATCTATTGGCGAGAAATTTGGCACAGTGGGAGACAATACATGTATCTGCCAAAGTGTGTCTGCAATTTTTCATCGATCCACTGGTCTGGATTCTAGACCGAGCTGAACTACAGAGAGGGACAAAAATCATGACGCTGTTTTTTGGGATGCCATTGCGTGTAAACTAGAAACGATATAAGAAATTTGGGACACACTTTAACAAACAAAGCCGTGATCTTTCGGCCTAAGTTATTTTCATGATCCTACGGTGTTGCTGGGGGTCCTAAATAACAAATGAGGGAAGGGTATTTTAAAATCATGTTTTCATGATAAAATATTTACTGATACTTCTATCAACTGGATTTTGACATGGGCGTATTCGTCATCAAATTACGCATCGAATGATGTATGGGTTCGCTTTCATCCAGGCACAACGCGGTCCTTGGGAGGAAAAAACTGAAATGACTGTCGTGAGTGTGGGCAGTAACCTTAAGACAATAGATCCTTTGTAGATTAAACAATAAATCCTTTGTTTATTGCCAACTGTGCGGCCAAGGTTGAAAACCCCATACGTTCCTGCGCGCGCAAACAGCGTTGAAACTTTGCAAAATATGATGAATGAAAACACTGTCAGGTTTCATTCCACACGCTTAGGGGCCGTCCAAAAATCCATTTCGTCACGGATAGCGGAATTTGGCCGTTACGGAGGGAGGGGGTTTATTACTAATCCGTTAAGCGTGACGGAATGGAACCTAACAATGTTTTCAATCATATTTTACAAAGTTTCATCGCTGGATACCGTAAAGTAGAGACAGAAACGGCCTAAGAAGAGGTTCTCCTTGTCAACAGTTAAAGGTTTCTAACGATCGCAATGAAACAGTTAGCGAGATAGGTAAACACTAAATTCCGTATGTCCGTTAAGCGGAGGGGGGGAGGAGGTATCTGAAGTTAGCGGCCAAAATCCGCTATCCGTAACGAAATGGATTTTTGGACGGCCCCTGAACCCCAGGGGGGGTACTCCCTAACTTTCAATACTAGTCCATGCCACGATTTTGTTGCTGACCCCTAAATATTAAGCCTAATGTTTTTGGGACCCCAAATATTGAGTTTAATACCTTGGAGACTCACACCAAACTCCACGATTCTTACTTTTTTCAGATTTATGGACCCAAAATATTGAATTTTTGTCCATGTTGTAATTCACAGACCCCAAATGTTGCTTCAACGTAAAATTTCGGACCCCAAATATTGGCATGGACCTCCCCGTATTGAAAGTTATGGAGTACCCCCCCCCCCTGGGCCCTGAACCCCTCTGTTGTAACCTTTTAATGGAGAATGACCTTCGGACCTCGTTTTTGTTAGGCCCTGAGTTCCACATGCAGTCATCCTTCTGAAAAACCAGGTCCTGGGGCATTCACGTGACATAAATGAAGGAAAGGTCGGTAATTTTACAAAAAATACCTTTGCCATGCTCTGTAGATAAGTACTGGATATTTGAAGACAACAACTAACAAGCAGAATGATAAAAATAACTGCAGAATGAAGATATTCATCAGCACTGGCTGCAGCCGTGCCCACTCCATCTTGCATCGCAGGTGAAAAGAGTCACTCAGCATTGTTGTGTCCCTGTGAGTGAAGAAGTCGAGCATGCACACTTGGGTCAAGTGACCACACACCACAGGAAGCCCAGGCAGTTAGGTAACTGAACAATAATAAGTTTACAATCTTAAAATCGTTAATTGTATAATACCTTTGTGTGTTATTTGTTGAACCTCTCCACAGCTGTGTTGTGTTTCATTGACTTCTGCATTGCACTGCATAATTGTTCGAATATGCAGTGCAATGCAGAAGTCAATGAAACACAACACAGCTGTGGAGAGGTGCAACAAATGACACACAAAGGTATAGTTACCTAACTGCCTGGGCTTCCTATGCACACACTTGGGAAATCGGAGCTGTCTATTTTATACCATACCCGAGGGGGAGGTAACTCCTATAGGGGGTCGGGTAGAAATGTGCCTTTGAGAATTCAGAGTTATGACCCATAACCAGGGCAACATTTTGAAAATAAGTACCAATAACCAGGGCAAAATTTTGAAGTATGACCCCATAAACTGGGCAAGATTTTCCGCAAGTATCATGAAAAGACTATGTTTTGTATCATTTATAAGCAAAATTCTTTTTCACGAAAGTTTTTTGTCATTATATCTAAAAATAGCTATAAATTGCTAACATTTATACATAACTGCGGCAAATCTCCGTAAAGCAGACCCGTAACCAGGGCAAAATTCACAAAACATGACCCATAACCAGGGCAAAAAACCGCAAATTGACCCATAACCCGGGCAGGCACATGTATACCATGCCCCGTATAGGAGTTACCCCCACCCCCCCCCTCCTCGACCATACTGCTTGATAAGTTCATTAAGCTTGGTTTTCATTAAATCGTAATTCATCGATTATTGTGTTAGAGTGCTGTAGACAATGATGGCCAATGATTTTTTTTATATTCCAATAAAATTTTACAGTAAACAAACAAAGGTTACAAGACGATGCCACGAGGAGCATGGAAATACATAGCAACCCTGTGACCATAACATTTAACATAGATATTCAAATTGATATTACATATAAATATTACAAATAACATATTACAAAAGGCAAATAGGAAAACAACAATTACAGATAATTCCGACAAAAAAAAAATCGCAAAAAATAAATGTACGAAAAAACAAAGTACAAGTTACAAGAGAGAGGAGACAGCAAACTTACGAACTCATTGAAACCGTTCTGAGGCGTGAATGTAGTTTAACGTTGCCTCAAGAATTTTTGTGTTCAAATCAAAGGATAACTTTTCGTGGCCATACAGGAGGATTTGAAGTAAGGTTTCATTTGTGAGGTTTGTTAATCCGTGGGGGCGCAGTATCGCATTCACAATGCTGAGAAGATCACGTCTTTCTTGGTCATAAGCATGGCAGAGCAGCAAAAAGTGTTCCGTATCCTCAATACCATCGTTTATCCAGTGAGGTCTAAATTTCTAACTTCTACAGTGTCGTCGAGGTGGGTCTCAACAATACCAATCAAATCGTAATTATAAACTGAGTTATACGCTTCAATTAGAGAAACACGTGCAAAGTCGTGTGCACAAATGCTATTTAAATTCCAGGAGCAAAAGCTGAAAGTGCTATGGTCTGGCCAATGATCGGCAATGAATTACGATTTAGAGAACATAAGATCCTTTTGGATGATTACAAAGTCCGTCCTGAGCTAAACAAGCATAAGAATATCTGATTATTGATTTCTTCATAACCCCAAATGATCTTTGATTCTGTTTTTTGCTACAGTCAGAGAGAGGAGTGTTGCTGCTAAAGTCGCCTTCAATGGAAAATCGAGCGCCTAGTATAAGGACAAGAATCGCCTCAAGGTCAAAGGCAACATTATGGTCTTTATGTCAAACGAGAATGATACGCAAAAATCAAAAGTCATTACCCCTAGTTTGCTTATAGTTCGTGCACAAAACGTGTGTCAAATGAGATGTCATGTGAGATTTACGATAACGCAAAATTACTTATGCAGAACCCTACAGAACGTTTCAGTTGTTGCTATTCGCGGGCATCTAATTTGAGACAAGCAGTCACGAAGATTCCTCTGTGCAGAATGATATGCATGAAGATGTTTTGGTTCAGTGTGATCACGTCCCTTCCCCCAGTCCATGGCGCCATTGCTTGCTGGGATTCTGCACCTTTCGTTTCAACTTCACCGGCGATGATTGCATCCGTTGCTGTGGAGGAGGGGGGTCCTTCTACCTTTGGTTATGCTGCAAATGCTAGCCTCTGTGCAGGCCGCCGGTTACATCATCCTCTAAAGTTGAGTTATTTGCATAATGAGTACTATCAATAAGTGGCTAATGATTCGTTCGTTCTAGAAAACGATTGTTTTGACATAATTAAGCTGCTAATGAAGTCAAGAACGTGCCAATTCTGGGTGAATTTGTTGCTGTGCCAGGGTAAACATCCTAGTAATTTATCCATCTTAAGGTGTCAAATCTGTCTAACATGAAATAAGCCGACGTCAAATGTTGCTATAGGATCGCGGGAAACTTCTGTCTTGTATGCGCTTTATGTGCGCTTTCTTTATTTCAGTGCCAATTAGCAGAGATAAAACGTTAATCAATTGCTTTAACGAGCGTGACGGAAGTGGGTTACTTACTTTCTTTCTGACTGACTGACATCGAAGCCCCTTCTTAGATTACAAAGTGGACTTTGTAATCAAAAACCTGGCTTTAAAGTGAAAATGTACCAAAATTTTTTCTTGTTCTTCTCGACCAAATCAGTATCGTAGATTTCATTTTTCTTGGTTTAATTTTCATATTCCGTCTGGTTTTCTCGAAAATTTGAATTGAAAACGGCATTTTCATTCAAATTGTGGCGCCAAATGAGCACGATAGGGACGCTTGGTACCAGACCTCTCTTACGTCAAGTCTTGCAGCGAGATGAGTGAAGGAAAGCATGTGGCCTGTTACTATAGAGCCCAGGGGTGCACAACTCAGAGGAAAGAAACTCAACAAATTTAACTGGTTAGTGAAGCATGTTGACCACTTCTATGATTCTGACGTACAATTCTGCAATTCCCAACTGCTGCTTTTCTGATAGATCATTAAGAGGAATTTATTCACTGAAGCTCTCAATGTCATGTAGTCATAATTCGTTGCAAGCAATTTTCTTTCTACAGAACACATATATATATCTGTCAGACTATTAAGGTGCTAAATCCCCTCCAATTAGATAGTGATGGTGCAATTTGATAGTGCAATACTGTAAAATCAAGCACAGCATTATCCACAAATTTAGAGAGTTTCTGAGTTTTAGGATGTCAAGAAGAATTGCGAAAGGTGAAGGTTCTGTTTTTGTTTGTGACTTGCGTTTGCAAGGTAAATATAGGCCAACCAAGCAGTTAGAAGACTGTGAACGCAATTTGTATCAACCTGTATGAAGACATAGAATGAATTTCGGTTCAACTCTCGACAGCACTTGACGTTGCCTGTGCTCGTGCTCTCGGCATTTTGATGCAAATGCTTACTCGATACATTTGACGTTAGAATTGGTCGATATCGACACCAGTAACACACAACTTTCCTTGTTCGTGACGTTATGCACTGAATCGTTGATGTTCCAAACGAACCAGAAGAGAAAACACCTCGGAGCGAGATAAAGGTACGCTTATGGTATGTACATCTAAATGTAATCATGTTTGATCAGCTCACCATAATGCCAAACGTCTCTTCATTTTGCATGAAAATTTTCATTACTTTCATTACCGTGCAAAATGCGCCTCTTGATTTGTTGATACGGTTGCATGTGCTATGAGGTTGATGAGTTTTCTGAAACATTTTGAAAAGTTTCCAATGACAGATGAATTTTCTATACAGCATAGCTGGATTATTACAGACGAGTTTATTCTATAAATTTTGCAATAGAGTATCGAAATTGAGACGGTCATGTCGTGTATCAGCTTCGTCTTCGAGATGATCCTCTCGATCCCTCATTCTCCCTTCCCCATTGCCATTCCATCATCAGGCTCTCAAAAAATTGTTCGACGTTTGATTAAATACTAAAAAATAACGATACGCTGAATGGACCCTTCGTCAAGTCACCCTTTTCCTGAGATTTTAAAATAATTTTTGACACAAGAATCTTGCAAATCCGCTGAAAATTCATGGAGTTACGAGCTTTTGAAATTCAAGTTTGTGCGAAAGCTGAAACCAGAGGCCTAAAATGTCATTTTTGGTAAAGGTCCCATAGGCCGTCATTTCTGTTATTTCTAAATTGTTTCAGAACGAACCAGGTGGGATTCAAACATGTACTCGATAACCTAACTGTCAAGCATATGGATGATTTGAGGAAACAGATTCAGTCTCTCACTGATTATGTTTTGAACCATTGTTTTTGGACTTACGCAATGTTAGAAAATTTTCAGAATGATCGCAAGAAATAATTTACTTTAGAAGTCATATTTGGTTTGCTCTGATATCAACGAGAGGTATGGCATGGGATAAGCTTCTCCTACCTCCGTCTTCGAGCTTTTTGCAATACCAGTAATCTAGGGGGTCTCTGGTTTCAGCTATCGCATATTTTTGATCTTCGAGAGCTCATAACTCAGTGAATTTTCAATCGATTTGCACGATTTTAGTCTCTAAAATAATTTCATAATCTTAGGAACAGGGTTTTCTTTCCATGAGCCTGTTCATGTTGTCCTTATTTTTTAATATTTAATCAAACGGCGAACAATTTTTTTGAGACACCCTGTAGATGACCATTGTCCCCTCATCGAGGTGTTGTCGCTGTTGTCAGACCAGTCAGACATTTTTGCACTGGTTATTTGCTTCCTTCTTCGTGATTCGATTTTGGTGAATTGCCTACTAATCTTGCTTCAATTCAATCTGTTTTACAAACATTTTCTGAATTCATTCACGATGTATATACCAAACGCTTGGCTTTAGAAAACAGTAATCAATAGACTTTCTCCAATTTAGTATAGTTTTGAACAATTTAGCTGTAACCTCGTAATTTTCTGTTCTTTGTTTTGTATTTAACCATTTTTTTTTCGTTTTCTGTACCTGTAGTCGACTATGTATCAAATGATATTGTGTCAATGATGAAAAAGAAAATTTTTTTACAATCTGTAAAACTTGACGTCACAAGATCTCAAAGCCACCACTCTCGTCTCAGACCACCGTACCACTTCCCAACAACTCTTATGCCCCCCAAAAGGATGTTTCTTCCCAAAAGTTTATATTTCTGATTGTATTTTCGGAACCAGGGCATTTCACTACTGCGGATTAGTGCAAAACCCATTTCGCTTCATTTTCACTTTATGGACACTCTGCAACGGAGCTGCGGTAAAGACAACCAGACTATTTGGTATTTGGATGCTGCATTTTCTTCCCCTTATATATTCATTTCTGATTTACCTTCCATAAAGTTTGTGACTGGTGGTTAAGGCCTAAGATGAATACATTTCTGTGGGTTGATACCATTGACGGATACTTGTTTGGTTTAGGCCATAAAAATAGTTTAGAAGCACAGTCGAAATTTCAATACTCTTAATCCAGGTGTTTAGTCCTTTACTTCTGCTCTTTACTCTTCACTCTTTACTCTTCACTCCTTACTCTTCATTCATCAATCGTTACTCTTCCCTCTTTTCACTCTTTACTCTTCTTCACTCTTTACTTTTCACTCTTATCTTTTCACTCATTTCTTTTCACTCATAATTCTTTGCTCTTTACTCTTCACTGCTTCACTCTTCGTCTTCACTCTTTTCGAATGTGCTAAATCAGTTCAGTTCATCAGTTCAGTTCATATAATTTTAAAATTCCACTACAAACAATAACAATTTAACTAAACAATTACACTAGATACAACAATATTAAAACATTAAACCAACATAATTAACCACTAATACAATGATAATCAACTAAAAAAGAAAACAAATTACGGGAATTGTATGCAGGGGAATTTCTTAAGGAGGAGCTCTCTCAGTAGCTAAGCTAATCGCGGAGAGAGCACCCCCTAAATTGGTGTTTAGTCCTTACGACATAATTATAATCAATCAGTATAATTATAATTGCTTCGTATGGTGGAACCAGTGAAGATCCATCGGCGCATTGACGGAAGAGACTGGATCGAGTGATGTTATCGTGCATCTTTACTCGAAAGGATATGTTAATGGTGTTAAAGCATCTATGAATTCTATTACTGTTTTACACACACATTCGAACATTTGTCAGCTTTATAGAAAGGGTATAAACATGCCGCTCGATCCATACTGTTGAGCAGAATAGCTCAAAGGTTTTTCTCTTTTTCAAGTCCTATCATGGGTAGCTAGACACTGCAGTTATGTTTTAGTGCACATGCTGCTGCGGAGGAAAATTCATATGGCTCTTCAGGGGAGGTTTGAAGGTTTGTATTCCGTCTCTTACGCTAGCTCCAACGTAGTAGCAAATAGTTTCATCCCAGCCTGGTTTCCTGCGCCAACTCAAAAAAAGCGGCAAAGAAGCACTACTGTGGTGTTTAACAACCCATGCTCCTTAGCTAACTACGTTTAAAATGTGTTTACAAAGTCAGTTTCATTGCATTGCAAATTGTTATTGAACATTTTTCCTTGGCAGGAGACTATTGCATGATTCATGCCTATTCAGATACTGATCTATAACAAGCTGTTTGATTTTCCTGCTTCGCACAAATTGGTTAAAAGTTGATTTAATTCAATTGACAGTGAATTATTGTTAGGAATATTTGAGACAGTTGCCATGGCAATGTGGCGAGCTTCGATAGAGGAACTGGAATATGTTATTGCAACAAATGAGACCAATCTTTACAACCACCTTGAAAAGTATCATTTAGCAAATACCTGATGTTTAGTCATTGCTTGTCATAAGTGTGAATCATCGTTGATTTAGCCCGCAGTGTCATTCATTCTTGATCTATAGAAATAGATACAGAATCGAAGTGATGTGGCAAACAGAGCCTGCTCAGCAGGTTGAATAAATGTGATATGATAATATTTTAATGACAAACTTACAAACAATTTTTCCAAACATTAGAAGCTTCTGCCGGGTTAGTCACAAAATGCCCTGCGCTTGAACACCCCCCAGTAACGACCCCGCTGAAACATTGCCCCGCCAACGTAGAAGGAAGACCCGCTGAGAAGATTTGTTTCCCCGCCAAGTTTCAAATTAAAAACTTTTCCCCGTCATGTTTCTGTTGTTTCCCCGTTGAAATTTTTGCCTCCCCGTCAAAAATTATGCAATTTCTATCATGGCTATATTTGAAGATTTCCTTTCCCCGTCAATATGTTTTTAATCCCCGCTGAAAATATATATAATCATCATTTCCCCGCTGTATTTTTAATGTCCGACGGGGTCGTTACTGGGGGGTGTGCTTGAAATGCTACTGCTCCCTGATTATATCAACAATGATATTTTGTCATGTATGATTAAATAGCTAACATGTTCAATCATTTTCAGAACATTTCTAGGCTGAGAAATCAGTCACTCCGTTCAGGTTTGCAAGGGATTTCTAAAAAGATTCCCTTCAAGCAACCTAAAAAAATTAGAAGCGAGTCTGAGAATTAGCCGGTAACTGGCTAATTGCAGACAACAATACCCCCAGGGGGACACCCAGCACATACGCATACGGAGGGGTCAGTCCAAAAAACATCACTTCAGCTTTATTGCAACCCAGAAATTATCTCATTTTATACTTAGAAACCTCTACATGAACATAAAATATCACGAAACAATCCAAATAGAAGTCAGGATTGCCTCTAGCGAACCCAACAATATCAGTACAACGATGTTTAGTGTCAAAAATAACATGGACATAGTTTCAGTATTATGACCGGAAAATATCGGACTTACGTCCCCGTATGTCTGTGTGCTGAATGTCATCCCTCCCCCGAGCAACAATACTGGAACACAGGCTACAATACTGCACGCTTAACTGCTACTAGTCAAGAGCTGAGACTGTCACATGAGGAATTCCGTAAGGATCCTGTTTGAGCCCTCTTCTGTTCATAGTATAGATACTATAAGAGGCAGATGCAAAAAAAAACGAAAACTTTTCTTAGCACACTGAGGCCTTTCAAACTTAAGTTATCATCAGAGTTTGACTGACTAAAACGACAAAGATACTATATTTACATAAGCTGAAGTATGTTTGTCCCTTGAAAATTCAGATGAAGGCCCCAAGTATCTAAATGTTTACTAAGAATATTTTCATGCATGATATAATCTACTGGCAGCCTTTCCAAATACCTTTCAAGTAACGTGTTTACCTTTGCTCTCTTTGCATCGAGTTCTTTTGAATCCGTTCTCTTTCGTTTTTTTTGCATCTGCCTCTTATAGTATCTATATTTTGAAGTACCAATTTCTACCAATAATTCTGTTCATAGTGTATTCAAATGACTTTGAAAAATGCACGAACAAACTTCTTATATGCGTGTTACACAGTGTTTAATCAAAAATAAACAAGTTAGGGTTATTTCTGGGCGAACATATCAATTTTTTGATTTCGTCATATTGTGCTAGCCGAACTTGCAAGGCACACAATGATAACTTGTTTGAATCCAACAGCAGTTTTGAAAATGGAAGAAACACAAAAACGGGTTTTACATATGAAACTTATCTAAATATTGTATTCTTGCTGCAGAAAAGGGTCATAAGGGCAATCTCATTTGAATTTTTTACTTCTCCATCTACACCAATTTTCTCTAAGTTGAAGATTTTGAAGCTGTATGATCTCTTTAAGCTGAAACTGTTAGTTTTGTGTACGACTGTGTTAATAAGATTTCTCTCCTGTTTTCATTTTTCCTTTGCATTAGTTGAATCTGTTCATCAATATGGTACACGACATGTTAGCAAGAACGATATTGCCACTTTGGAGTTAAACGTTGGAATGACCTTTCCGATTCCAAAAGCAGTTTCCGATCGTAAGCTTTGTAGTTTTGAAGTTAGGAGCCCTAAAGGATGGACATATTCCACTCGTGGTATGATTGAAATATTCCATATGATATAACTTTTCATCCTGTTATGCTCTTTTCATGAAATTTGTACACTTATGATGGGAGTAATTGCCCACATCTTGCCGCAAAAAAATTGGGATTGGAGCACACAAGGAAGACTCTTATTCCACTTAACGCGATATATTTAACTGTACCAAAAGCACCCAGCCAATGAGATTCATCTGTATTGGAAGTCACAAGAGTGGGGAATTTTTTTAGTAGGACGTATCAGAGCAAAATAATTTTGATTTATTCCCTTCAGAGCCATTTAGGATGCCGTAATTCCAATCAAAAATAACAATAAGCTACACTTTTGCTTCAGGAAATTAAACAAGCGGTTTTTGGAGTCTTTTATCAAAAATCGCTCTAAAACGTCTTCTTAAGCCTCAAGTCACTTAAGTTCAGTTTACAAGCATTTTTATAATCTTATATTTGCAACATAATTCTCTTAAAAAGGTCTTTAATTATTTATGATAAAAATCAACAAAACTTCTGCAGAAATGAGTTTTTTACTTTATGGAATTTACATCGTTACATCTCTGATAGCTTTCAATATATGCTTTTTGGACTTTTCATGGTATTACAGCAATATAGTTATCTGTTTGTTTGAATAATTCAAAGCTATATTTTAACGATAACCGATTGACTAAAATTCATTGTGATTTCCAACAAAATCGTTCATCCTTTGGTGCTCCTCGGACCAGATTTTGAAAGTTGAAGTATCTTAGATAGTATTTCAAAGATAAAAAATTATCAAAACAATTTTGAGAGGTCTAAGATTGAAACCTCGTAAACTAAGGTATTTTGGAATATAGAATCCAAATACGCTCCTCTCAATGACGTAATATTCTAAAGTGCTACTAAATCCGTCTTCGTCCGGGGATATAGTCCGTCAAAGTCAAAACTGATCTTTTTAGAACAAAAAAACTGATTTTAAGATTTTTCGAATGGACACTTTTTGCCAAGTTGAAAAAAACACTGACATAAAAAGTTCACCATCTGCTTGTAGCTTTCGACGAAAACTCAAAGCTCTCTTTGAAAGCAATTACCAATGATAGAAGTCCTAAGTTTAAAGCCATCATACTTTGCAAGATTATGGAACTGACTTAATGTCATAATTAGTTTTGCCAAGTTCATTAATCATCCGTGAAATAAGGGATGCATTCTCCTCGATTAGCCTAGCTACTGAGAGAGTTCCTCCTCAAGAAATTCTTAAATCGTGTTCTTAAATCGAATTTCTATATGCATCTTGGCAAGATGTATCTTGATCTTGGTAAAAAGTTCCTCGCCGACATCTTTCACGTAATCGTCTATTGCCCTCTCGGGCTGCGATGCCCCCCTTTTAGCCACTGGTCAGTCTCCTTTGATTTACTTTAGTGCATAGCCATTGGTCAAGTGGTCAAGAGGTCTTATGACAAAATGTTTCTATCTTTTCCTTTCTATTTGTATAAAGTTGGTGTGTATTAGCTCTTGCATAATGCACATACGGGAGGTAAGTCCGATATTTTTGGGTCAGAATATTGCCAAAAGTGATATTTTTGGGTCCAAATAAAACTAAAACTATCTTCATGATATTTTTGACACCAAACATAGTTTAACTGATATTTCTGGGTTCGCCAGAGGCAATCCTGACTTTCGTTTGCATTGCTTCAGGGTATCTTATGTTCATGTACAGGTTTCTAAGTATAAAATGAGCTGATATTTTTGGGTTGCAATGATACTGAAGTGATATTTTTTGGGTTGCCGGAAAATTAAAGTAAAGTAAAGTAAAGTTATTGCTTTTATATAGCGCCTTTACTATAATTCAATATTCAAGGGCGCTTTACAATTCCATTACCCCCTCAGCTCAGGCATTTTTTTCTCCCCTTGGGCGTATTTTACACAGCGTGCAGCCTTACAGTTGGCGCTTCTGATGTTTTCATTGCCTTCATCATCGAAGTACCAATTTTACACCTTGGTGAGGTACTGTACCTACGATACCGGGTGTTTTCAGGTGGTCACCCATCCTGGTAATAACCTTGCCCAACAATGTTTAACTTCGGTGATCAAATGGGAACCGGTGTATCATTGGTGGCAAGTCGTAGTCACCATAGACTGACGCCCCCGTATTAGTATGTGTTGAGTGTCTCCCCCCCCCCCGAGAAGCAGCTGTAGATAATAATTATGATGATAATGATACAAAACAGTTACTTGTTAACCTGCAAATTGCATCTGCGCATGTCTGCAAACGTTTCTGTTTTAAAAGTTGGGTTTGATAAATTATAGATAGTTATTGGCGAGTTGTTTTCGAAGTACTGCAAAACTCTACCAGCTTTAGAGATTCACTTAATAATATTCTGATTAACGAAATGCGTGGAGTATTAACTGTAATCACCGTATGTTTTCTGTTTGGAAGAGCATATCCTGAGATCTTGCGCCTGAGCTGCAAGGTGTATGCAGACTTCAGCATTTCACTTGATGGTCTTGCAGACACGGGAAACATTGTGAAAACTCTAACAACAAAAGGAAAGAGGGAATGTGTACTTGAATGTGCGTCTCTGCAAACATGCAAAGCAATCAACTTCAAAACCAATGATGGAAATTGTGAGCTGGTAGGGCGCATTTTCAAAAATGGGAATTTGGTCTCAAAAGCTGACTGGACATATATGACGAGCGATAAAAATGATTTGAATGTAAGTTTTGCTTTAGCTGCATAAATTTAACAACCATTTAATTTTGTCCAAACTTCTTAGGTCGATGAGTATTTGTAGGTAAAAGCAACTTCAAACTCGTTCATGCTCTTTAAATCCTAAGCCAGTTCACATTTTATCATTGTTTTTGTTTTTCAATTTGTTTTGAGTGGGCTTGTCACGATTTCTATCTACTGAAAGCTAATTTAGGCCCGCTGTGCATGCCGCATGCAGGCATGGGACCCCTAGTTTAAAGTCCCTTCCGAAGGACGACGAGGTGAGTTGAGGTCAGGCCTCCGAGGTCACCCATCCGGAGTTTGACCTCACTCGACCAAGCTTAACTTCAGTCACCTGACGAAAACTGTATAAGCCGCTTGGCCACTCACCCCGCGATTGATGATAACATGATTATCCCCATCTGATCTAAGAGGCGTATTCCGCCACCTAGACTTTTTTGTTTACGGTTTGTTTAATATCTATATATAGAAAGCCATTGGTATATAGTATATTTAACTGTGTATCATAGAGCAATAAAAAAGTTACAATTTGGATATTCTATATATGCAAAGTGTCTGCATTGTTAACAAGTTGTCATGCCACATTGTATGAAAAATATATAACAAAGTTGGTTTTGCGTGTAGTACGTCGTAGTATATTGTAGATCAATTAATTCTTTATAAAATACGACTTTGTACATGAGAAATGATATACACAACGTTTCGAGTATTACTCTTCATCAGGTGTCACTTTAACATTCACCTGATGAAGAGTAATACTCGAAACGTTTTGTATATCATTTCTCATGTACAAAGTCGTATTTGTGAAAAACATACTTTGTATCTCTTTTGATTTTTTATTGTTCCAACTAAGCGTATATTTTGGATTTATATATCTATACAGGGTGTCCCAAGACATGTGCACTGTTTAAGTGGCTGATGCGGAAGAGGCATAAAGCCAATTTTTCAGTGTTTGAGATTTTTAACAGACGAGACTTCAACTTAACGTTTGACACCAAGTGTGAGTAAACCTGATAAGTAATTTCTAATTTATGGGGCAAGAAAGTCAAAATCGTTTGCTGCCTCAAAACCAGAAGATTCATCATTCCCCATTATGCTAAAATTCAAAAAAATTGATTGAAAATACGTGCCTAGCCCTGTTTTCTGATGTTCGTTAGTTAATTGCCAGATAGTCATTAATTGGATTTTTGTGATAATCAAGATATTGAGCATGTTTTAGGTTGCTAGAATTGGTGATTTGAAACACAAATGTTGCAGGAGAACCTACAGACACGCATTAGTACATCCTTGGCTCCTCTGGACACCCCAGACATACCAAACGATTCATACCTTACAGTCTAAAATAATGACTTCGACGAATCTACTCTAACGATACGACTCTCAAGAAACGCACCAACGAATTACTAAACTACTTTACAAACAGAGGATACAAAAGGAAACACGTACGCAACGAAATACGGAAAGCCTCCACTACCACCCGACAAGACAGCCTCAAAACGAAACAGAAACGACACAACAACAGAATACCATTTGTGGTAACCTGCAACCCCTGTCTATCACAAATTTACAACCATACTTAAACAACACTACCACATCCTACAAGACACTGACAGTTGCAAGGAGGCTTTCCCCCAGCCACCCATACTCAGCTACCGTAGACTCAAAAACCTTCGGAATCATTTGGTTCGCACCAGATTAAAAAATGACGCAACTAGTGCTTCACGGGGTTCATACAAATGCAACTCACGAAACCGCTGCAATACATGCTCACACATACTGCTGGACGGCGGCGACACAGTCACTTTTACGAACACCAACAAGTTGTTTACCACAAAACAGCAACTAGACTGCAACTCGACGAACATCATCTACGCTATACAATGTAAACTATACATACAAAGCAGAAACGACAACTGCCAATACATCGGACAAACTGGAAGACGACTACGACGCAGACTTAAGGTTACGGTAAACGTTTGTGACACGAAATTTGGTTTTCGCTCCCTAAAAGCCGAACTATTGACGGAAGCTAGGTAAACTATACGTCATTCGATACACAAGAACGTAAGGATTTTAACCATATCAAAATTATTGGCAAATACTGTAAAATGGTATTTTCCAGGCAAATTTATTGCTTAAAAGAGTTTACGGCCTTCAAAAGCTATTTAGTACCCTTGCCTTTGAGGTAACAGAATCTGACTTACATCAGCAGGAAGTGCAGATCCTAAGTTTTTAGAGTGTGTCTGGGATTTTTCAAATTCCTTCTTCCTTTGAAACTACATGCTGTCAAAAATTAGCAAATGATTTTTCTGCCCTCCCACAGTTGTGTTTGGCTATAAAAGACGGACCAGGACACATACAAAAAATTTGGGACACGCTTTCCAAGCTCCAAGTCTGTCCTGGCCATGTGCAAATTTTCGAGCCATTCGATTGGCTCAAAGGGTACAAAATAGCTTTTTCGTACCTGTACCTCATGGATCTGTGAGTCCTGAGAAAAATGGATTTTCTGTAAAGGAACTGGTAAAGTACACAACGGGACCATATGAACCACACTAATCCGGATCAAGCCATTCAGGCTTAAAATCAATTAGAGTCCGCAAATAATGGCATACCGGAAAAAGAGGACCCAGGACCCTCAACAGGACCAGGACCAGGACCAGGACCCGGAAGAGGACCCGGAAGAGGACCCGGAAGAGGATTCTAAGGAGGACCCGGAAGAGGATTCTAAGGAGGACCCGGAAGAGGACTCTAAGGAGGACCCGGAAGAGGACCCTAGGGAGGACCCGGAAGAGGACTCAAGGGAGGACTCTAAGGAGGACCTTTACCAGGACCCTAGGGAGGACTGTTGCGATTAAAATGTTTCTTCTTTTGTAACGTTCAAAAGTAGAGTTTTGGCATTGCACCTCAAATTTACCATTGATTATGTATTGTTTTGGGTGCGAATTCCTGTCATACATTCTTGATCCTAATAGATACTTTGAAAGCGTTTGAAATAGCAGTTAGAGCATAAAAAATTAAGAAACTTCTAAGAAACCTTTGGCTGTAAAAATGACCCAGATTGTAGAAACTGATATCTGAGTTCCTTGCGTAATGCAAGGAGTTGCACAAAAGAACACAGCCTCAAATTCCTTGCTAGGTTTCTATTTCAATTCGCGCTTCCATGTAATTAGCCTACGCATGGTTTGTAGATACCATGCTTCAGCTTTGCCCAAAAAATAAAACTTCCCAATCATAGACGTTTGACCGGGGGCACTGGGGGCACGTGTCCCCCAAGATTTTGCAATAAACAACAAAGTGCCCTTTCTATTTTAGAAAATGCCTTTATTTTAGAAAATGCCCCCCTTTTCTTAAGGAAACAGTGCCCTCGAAGCGTCGTGCCCCCCAAGTTTGAGATGCTTCCTACGTTCTACCCTGGGTACCAGAGCCTCAAAAGAAAATAAAATAAGAAAGAAAAATGAGTCAAACATTTTGAAAAATATTTTTCTTTCTTCTTTAATTTTTCTTTGAGGCTCTGGTACCCAGGGTACCTACGTTCCTGATCCCGATAATATTTGGGGCAGTGACTGCATCGTAATTGAATGTAGAAATCGAAGGAGAAAAAGCATCCACCTCCAAAGCTTCAGTAGTCGGGAACCTTGGCGCACAAAGCATGTTTATCGGCTGCCTTGTTTCTCCTGTGATCGAAGGTTTGCGTGAACTTGAGGAGGTTCGCAGTGTTTTCGTGAGGATATTTTGTTGATATAACTGTCAATTAAATCTTAAGTAAGACATCATGTTTGACAAAAGATTAAAATACTATATCACACATAATCAATCATCATCATCATCTTAGGCCCCATCGCTATTAGAGATCGCCGGCCCCGGCCCCCCGGCCCCGGCCCTGGCACCACGGCCCTCGTCCCCCGGTCCCAACATTTATAGGTGTTTTCAAAATTTTAAAACTGTCTACTTGTTCCCGAATTTAAACTGATCTGTAAAATCGCCATTCCATCCGAAAATTGTAACGTTAGAAGCCTTCAAGGGCTTAAGAAACTCCTTTCAAGTAAAGTGAGAGAACTTCGCGGGGCCGAGCTGTCATCTGAGTCTCGCAAAACAAGTTGAGTATGATTTCCTTAACAAACCGCAAATGTGTACACAAACTGATTCGCAATACGATCATGCGCCTTCGCACCATGCACTCATGCGCCTTCACACTGAAAATCCTTAATAGAACGATGAGGGTGTCACATTTCTTTCCATATTGATACATTTCTTTGATACATTACGGTATTTACTAACAGTGCCTTGAATTGAGCAGATGAACCGCAAACTATTCAACGTTATTCTTCACTATCGACCCTTGGAGAGGACAGTTTTCAGAGTGCGTGACAGGACACCAAAATAAATAAAGGTTGAAAGTAAAGTGTACATCGAAACGGAGTAGTACTCAGTACAAGATCAGATGAAAAGACTCTTTAGTCGTTTTTGACTGTAAATTGACACTTTGAATGTTGCTCTTGAAATCCTTCTTGCAAACGTTTTGCCGATTTAAAGAACGTAACGTTCGTTACATTGGCGAGATCTCCCTCCTTGACCTTCGTTGATATTCCACAAATTTATGACACCACGATGAAAGGCTTTTTTAGGCATTACATACATCGTACAACATTTTCCGCGGACTTCTTTTCGGAGAGGCTGGTAACAGGCTATAAGAAGCAAGTGAAAACGGGATGTAACCGGGTTTTAATAAAATGGAAAAAGCTACTTCAATGAAGTTCTTTGAGTTTCCCCATTTCTTGCTAACGGTGACCTCGCCATCGATTAGTTTAGTTTCTTCGAAAGAGTTCCTTACAAACAATTTATTCTGCCTCATTACAAAACAGAGGAAGAAGGAGCTTTCAGTGCGAAGGCGCAGTTCATAGGTCCGAAGGCGCATTATCGTACTGCAAATGAGTGTGTGTACACATTTGCGGTCTTTTTAGGAAATCATACTGAACTTGTTTTGCGAGACTCAGATGACAGCTCGGCCCCGTGAAGTTCTCTCACTTTACTTGAAAGGAGTTTCTTAAGCCCTTGAAGGCTTCTAACATTACAATTTTCGGATGGAATGGCGATTTTACAGATCAGTTTAAATTCGGGAACAAGCAGACAGTTTTAAAATTTTGAAAACACTTATGAATGTGGGGACCGGGGGACGAGGGCCGTGGTGCCAGGGCCGGGGCCGGGGGGCCGGGGCCGGCGATCTCTAATAGCCAGGCCCCATGTACACTGGTGCTTAAAAGTGCAATTAGCATTCGAAGAAAACCTCAAGTTTCGCGTTTCCGGCTCAAGATGCTTTGATTTCTGCTCATTTGACAGCATCGTTAAATGAATACCTGTGTGGTCACATATTAACCACTATTTGTTAAACAAATACCGAAATAGAAGTTCTCTAATTCGTTTCAACAACAGGGGCGGATCCAGGATATTTTGTGACAGGGTTGAATTGCGGCGAAGCCGCAATGGTAATAGGGGGGTCCGGGGGCGAAGCCCCCGGAAAAATTTTTTAGGGCCACGCCCATTTATTTTTGAGGGAACGCCCTTTTTCAGTACAGTTTTTGGACAACGCCCTTAGTTTCTTTTAGGGAAGTCTGTTTTTAATTGAAGAATTCCATAATTCTGAAATTTTATTTTCTTTTTCATTAATGTATTTTTAGGGTCGATCTATGTATTTATTTGCTTATGTAACTATCGTAATCAGGTTTTTAACAGGGCAGTTTGTAAATCAATTGTTATTGTAGACTTTACCCAGTATAAAGAATTTGAAATGAAGTGAAATGAAAAAGAATCTCAATCGAACGATACTTTGCTACATTCTGTAGAATTTTCGAATGTGCAAAATTATGATAGAAGCTCTTACACCACTCGATCGAATCTCGTATCAAGTCTAGGGAAGCACAAAGTCCATGTACGCTGAATGCAAACAGAGTTTACGAGACAGAATAGTCTCTGCGCAGGAGAGTTTGAAGCTCTCATCTGTCTTGCGCAATAAGATTCGGGTTGGAGCGGGTTGGCACCGGGTTGAGAGCTCAAAATGAATGTGCCACCGCAAGGAGGATGGCCAGACCTTCCCACAATGCAACAGTGGTGTTTTAACTACACGCCACGAAGCGCGCTCAGCTCAGTTCGCTGCTTGGTTGTTCAGACTGCGGACACAAGGAAAACAGGCCTGCACAGTGTAGAGTTTTGCTGAAAGCGAGCCTGAAACAACCAAAGCGCACCAGAAGGAAGCATCAATGTTTGCCTGATCACAAAAAATGTTCAGATCCTTGGTTTAGACCAGGTTCAGAACGTTTCGAACATTCAAAGCAGCGGAAGAACTTCGATCGAAGGAAGCCTCAGTAAGCACAGTGCGATGGAGATTATCGAGGGTCGTATGTGTGAATCGTTGAAGAACAACTCAGAGATTTACGTGCATTGCATTGAAATGGACGAATTTATTTCTCCATTAATAGAGAACCTAGCTGCAGTTCGCTTCAATCTAGCTTACGGCCATGTATCTTTCGCTGGAAACTTGGAAGAGAGACGATTGTTGTTGTTCCTCGCCACGGATGATCTCGATGCACTTTGCCAGCTGAAGTCTCCAGTAATCTGCGAAGTAAAGTCCAGCTGCCTTTATAATGTAAGATTTTTCAGTTGAAAATTTAGGGCTCCACATCATGTAATTAAATTGATATCAAATAAGGAGTAAAATAACGTTGTATGCTGTATGCCACTTTGAAGCCGCGTCCTAGAGGGCCTAAATGAAGGTTGCAAAAACAACACAATGGATTTACCAGTCAAATATGTTAAATAGTGCAGCAACATATGTATCGACAGATATTAATGAGCTATTTCAAAAACATACAGTTGTTTCAAAACCGTGACAGCTACATACAAACTGATTAAAGTCAAACAGTAAACATTTGATCTCCTTTTTAAATTCAATCGATTCTTACACAAGATTTAGTGCATACAAACAGACACTGGATGGCATATTAACAAGGAACTAAAGTGCCTTAACTTTAGTGACCTTGTTTATATGTGTACTTTTATTTTGCTGACTGATACTCTAAACTATATTTCTGGTTATGTGATGTGATAGTTCTCCTTTTAGTGTTGACAACTTGCTTCCTAGGTAAATCTTGGCACAAGAAGTAGAAATGTTGCAGTTGTTTGTGGCTTCGACGTAAAAGAGAATCTGCTGGCCTCATGCAGACCTGTCAGACCCATGTTTGCAACAGACTATGACTTGTCTGGGAATGAAGTGCCTGCCCTACCAAGAGCTGCATTTGATGCAGGATGCAACTGCTTGTCGTTCCCAAATATAGGAAATGTTGGGATTTTCCCCAAAGCTGAGGCTAAGTTGTGCACTGCATCAGACCCTGAAGCTTTACAAACCTGTGATGGGCTTTCAGGTAGAAACTTACCACAGTACAGTGAGACATTTGAACTTGTTGGTGTAAGCTACCACATAGAATTTCAAGAAACTATAAAAAGATGTCGCAGTGAACTACTGAATAATGAGCCGGTTGCAACAAAGTTAAAATTTGAACCAGATAATGGGAAAGACAGGAATGCAATTGTTTTTCAGGTATTTAAACAAGGTCATTGGAAGTCTATTGGGTATATACCTGGCCAAAGAGTTTGTAAAGTTTACAGTGCACTTTTAAAGGATGAAATAACTTCTACACGATTTGAATATAGCACAAGAAAGTACAATCATGCAATCAACGCATTTATCCATGTCCCTACTGTCACTGTGGTAAAGCATGGCCCTTGGCCGGTGAATGATAAGGATTACCAGTACAATCAACAGATTGACGTTATATAATTATACTGATAACTTTTGTGCTTCCAAGATAGCACATTGAACATGTATCTTTCATAAGAAACTGTTGACTTAATATTTCAAATATGAAAAGGCTTCAAGTATCAGAACAACTAAGATACAGTACAATTCTTTACTATAAATTTCCCATTACAAGCAGGTTTTGGCACTGTGCAGCATTGAAAAGTATTTTGAAAGATTGTTTTTGGGTGTTTTTCTGTTATAGTTTTTCGCACTAATAGGTTGAAGTGAAGACGTTGCAGTGATACTTCACAGGAAACTTTTGGTAAAAAACTGAATAAAATTTAAGAAACTGGCTACAAAAATAAGTTTCTTTAAAAAGATACATGTAGACAATGACCCAAGGTTTATTTTGCAAAGTTGTTGTGTTTACGTAGGATCTTCTTCAGGAACTGGTGGAAGTGTCCCTTCTGGGCGATGAACCCTTTGGCGAATGGTTACCCTGTTTCTTGTTGGAAGGAAACTCCTTCCTGGCACAAAGATTGATGCATCTTCACGTCGATTTATCTTAAGGCGGTGAAGTCGGAGTGGGTGGTTCTCTGTGTCGGAATCTAGATTGATTTTAGGGCAACTGTCAAATGAAGGCATGCTCTCATCAAAGGACCTGTATCTCTCATTCAGGGTCCAGAAGTGAAAAGGGAGATCTCTGTCCATTCGTTTGCAAAATTCTCTAGAAATTAAAGAAAGGGATCATGCATTACATGAATAACATGATGAAATGCAACCTGAAAGGGAATGTGCAACGGTCAAAAGGTTTGTCTATGAATAGATCAAAGAAACCTCCAACACAGCATTGTGGATTTGGTCACCTACTCTTCATGGCACGCATGCACCTTTGATTTAAATGTTGATATTTTAAAATTTTGTTTCTTTTCCTAAATACAACCTTTTAACCTTGCACAATACCCAAATATTTACCTTTATGTACAAAGTCTTTTTAAAACATGCTTCATATTCTACGCCTTTTGACACATGTCTAACAAAGTGATCTACTACAGAATATGACCTCTTTTGAATTGAGATTGAGTGATAGTCCCTCACCTCTAGATATGATCGAGGCTTGAGAAACTACACACATTTACGGCATGTGATTTCTCCACCCGGTGACTAAAATCTACACACCTGAGGTTGTTACCACATTGGCCTTGCACAAATTAGTGTACAAATTCTTAAAAATTTCTCCCCTTTCATTGTGATATGAATTCTTAAGAGGTATGGTAGCTTGAAGACATTTTGATCCAAGGATTCTTGCAAAGGTGAAACTTTCTAAAGAATTTGTAGTTGTTCATGTATTTTTTTTATTACTCACCTCACCATCTTTCTCCATGCATACTTGAAATCGGACAATGTGAAGATATTGCCAAGATTATGGTGTAAAATACCAAAGAAGGTTTCACAGTCATCTGTGCTTCCAGCACGTGGGTGTTCTTCATAACCAATTGCGCTGGCTTGACACCTTCTCAGTTCTTGGCTCTCAATGTTTGTGGTCAGCTCAATTATCGTTTCTCGTGAAAACCCACATAAATTTTCCACAGGTCTGAAACCAGAAATCAACAAATCATTGAGAAGATACAGTAGCTTGTCAAATCTTTCTCAAGCATTTAGCATTTTCCAAAGTTAGCCTCTACATGTTTCTGTCCTCAGTATGGTAGTTGCATTTTGTAACCGGAAACTAATTGTTGATCAATCACAAAATGTCTCACACAATTACAGTTTGTTGTTCTTTTTAGTAAACTCTATTTTAAACATTCTTAGATCTGGAGAACAAAACTAACTGCTGATTGAAAGTTCCATCATTAAAAGTTACTGTGACAGGGAATGGGATTTCTCACCAAACATGCATCATCTTTAATTTTCAGTGAATCTCCAATTTTTAAAAATGCTTCACCAACAAAGCATAGCAGGACTAAATACAACCCTTTTGCAATCTTTAAACTGAATAGGAATCATGTTACTTGTCACATGCAGTTAATGCAATACACAGTTATGCTAAAGCTCATAGCAATGATATTTTCATCAAGATCCAAGGTATTCTGATTACGAATGGTTGATGATTCTATTGGAATTCAATTAAATAATACAAATAGATCTTGGGAAGAAGTTCCTTGCAGCCATCTTTAGCATAACTGTGATACCATAGTTGCCTCTGCTGTTAACATAAAGCCAAAAACTCACACAAAACAGTGTCAAATTGCTTCAAACCTGTTTATGTCCATCAGTGAAAAGTCATATGTCTCCCTGTGCCAAGGCATCCACTCATCCAGAACATAATTCAGCATTGAATAGTTGGCTTTGCATCGCTGAAATTGTGTCATGCCTCTTCCATCACTGGCTTCATGCCAATTTGCAATAATACTGACATACTCTGCTTCCGCCTGGTATCCTTTGTCTTTAAAGAATTTTGCAACATGCAAAGAAAGAAGACGTTCCGCATCAACAACAGACTGCTTCCTCTGACCAGTGAGTGCTGCATGGGTTAATCCTGTGGTCTTATCAAGCATGGCATGATCAAATGCTTCACAGTTAAGCTTCAAAAACTTTCCATCTCTTGTATGCTTTGCAATGCGTTTGAGTAGATGGTTATGATCAGCTCTCTCATGGTGGTAACTTTCTGTTATTGGATCTTTCTCAGGAACATAAAGGTGTGTACTGAAATCAACTCCTTTGCTTTTCCATTCTGATATCCTGTTTCGAAAGATGTAAGTGGCAATGATGGAACGTAATTTGTCCAGGAATGTTTCAGGTGTATTTCTTCTGAATGGATATGCTGTGTGAGGTGAGGGGACAAGTGAGCCTCTGTGACAGGTGACAGCATCTTCAGTTGTCATCCCTTGCACTGTCACCATACGAAACAACTCTAATTTTACTGTGATAGGGATATGTGCATTTGCAATACTGACAACAGGTTCACCATCTGCAGTAACTGAAATTGAAAAGGGGAAGGTCACAAGATGTGTTGTTTTAAAACTTCAATGTGTTCAAAAAGATTGGCACTCATATCAGTGGATCAATCTTCTGAGCTTGGCTGAAAGTGGACTTGACTGTGATGTAAGGAAATTGTACCAAAAACTGTCAAAAACCCTACCTTCTTTTGGTATCAACATTTCCAATAAAGTGCTCTTGGACATCTTCCCAACAGACTCTCTAGCATCATGCATGAGTTGCCAGATATGAAGTGCTCTTGTTTCTCCCCTTGTTCGTAAAGTTGTGAATTCACCGTCAGTAACAGTTCCTAGTAGAAGGGAATGCCTTTGTCTGATACCGGATAAACAGTGGCAGACACTTAGTTGGGGCCAAGCTATTGTTTAATAGAATTGAAGTATTGTTTATTTCTATTGTTTTCAAACAAAAGATCCTTGTTCCAACCAACATTGGCAGGTGATTACATCCCTGGCCCTCCCCCAAGTGTCTGCCACTGTCAATAAAGGGACTTTGCTACAGTATGTAGTATAGGCCTTGCACACTTTAATGGCAAGGATTCACTCTAGGATTCTTGAAAGAATATTCATATTCAACAATTCTTACAGGAAGTCACATAAAAGACTAAGTTTTTCAAACACTTTCAACATTTTCTAAGTTTTTCAACTATACAATACATTCTTAAGAAAGTAAAAATTTTGTCAAGAATTGTCACTTTGGCACTAATTTTAGATAGAAGTTCACTTTAGCTATATTGAAGGCTATTATAATTGTATTGAAATCTATATTGAAACCTGATAAAAATGAAATATCATTTTATATATTTATCATAAAATGCGTCAGTTCGCATGACGGTTAACATAACATGCTGCTTCAGTCCAGTACATTTCATCTTTTGTTGCAGGCCAAGTAGTGCCCTTAGTTTGCTGCTTGAGTAGGTCTCCATGTAGTGAAATAAACTCTACTAATGATCTCTCTTCAAGGATGTTCCATTTTGACCTTGGTTTCTTTCTGACTGTTTTCACTGGGGATTTCACTGGACTTTTTATCAATGTTCGTTTTGATTTCGCTATGATATTTCTGGCAACCTGAGAACAGAATATGGAAATTCTAAATAAAGAACTTACAGCACCTCGTACTAAGGATTGATCTAATATGAGAAAAGATTTTACCAAAATACCTTTGAAGGTAACTGTCATTTTATCCATCCTTGGCCTAAACCATTATCATCATCGGGAAACAGTATTACTTGGTTTCACTAGTGAACTCAACTAACCAAGACATAGATAATGTATGTACATACCTTCTGTTTTGGACTCATTGGAGAAGAATAAACTAAGGAACGCTTCCATCCTTTCCTATTTGGTGAAGCAATGTTGGGCAATTTGGGGCTGCAATTTACAGTATCTGGATCATCATGAGATGCCTGTGAAGAGAACAGGAAATGATGAAAAATAGAACTATAAACAAAGAAATGGGATCCTTGGTGAAAGTAAACTTTATGCAGTGGAGAGAGAATATTACACTGAAATGAACTAAACAAATGATAAAACTAATGAAACTAACAGATGTTGACTATAGCAATAAACAGCTGGATCATAATTTGTAAAAACGTCTGGTGAGAGGTCTGAAAGATGGACTAATGATGGCCCACCTAGGCCATTGCCGGAAGAATTGTAGCAAAACCGTAAGTTTTCAAATGGCCAAAAACCATAGAAAAACTGGGGACTTAAGGGGACTTAAGAAAAGTTAGCATTCTAAGACTTCAAAATACACGAAAATAACAGCAACTTGTAAAGTCCTCGCTTCAACAATGAAAAAACTGCGATGAAACCGAACATAAATAGTGCCGCTTTTGGAAAAACTTAGGCCCTACTTCTACCCCCAGTTATGCTTCACATGTTAACTTTGCATCCAACATAATTAGCTCATAACCGATATACATCTACTGTGGACATAACAAATTGAAAGAATAACTCACCATTTTCACGTATACATCAAAAATCTTTCATAAAGCGCCATGAACCACATTTTCGACACGAAAAACGGCCGCCATTACGCAATCACAACTCAACGCGCATGTGAAAATTTCTGTTGCATTGTGGGAAGCTCTGGCCATCCTCCTTGGTGCCACCGGGTTGGTTTTTCCTTCCACCTTTGTAAAATTTCGCAATTCATGAGTCATGCTATCAAACTAATGCGGTATGACGATAGATAATTATGATCTGTCTTCTGAATGCAGCACAACAAAAGAGTGATTGAAATCCTCACTTATCGTTCAGCAAAAGCTGATATCAATTTTCATAAGGAGAAATTCACGGTTTGCGCCTCCGTATGATAGATGTTCATGAATGGAACGGCATTTGAAAGAGGGGGGAATTGTTCTCTGGAAATCTGACCGGTTTATTCAAACCTGTCAACCCGGCCTAGATCCGCCCCTGAACAAGATGGCGAATTTTCGAAGATCTGTAAATCAACTGGCCTACGATAATTCAAATGACATTGATTCAACTGAGTCCAACGAAGAATCCGCTCGCCGTCGGTTTTTTCAACCTATCATTGCTCAAACTATTCATGCACAACCAAGGACTCCAGAGCCTTGCCTTCAGCCATTACGATCAAGCACACCAACTCGACCGAGTATTGCAAATTCACAGCCCCGTTCACCGTTCTCCTTCCAGCAAACTTTACAGCATGATTTCCATCCAGTGCAAAGTTTCCTGCCAATGCAAACTTTTCAGCCTTCCTTCTTTGAACGATATCCAGAACGCAGCCAAAGCGAAAGAGAGAGTCAATATTCGCCGTCGCTAGCAAGTGAAAGGGTCCCAGAAGGAAACAATAATATTCCACAGTCGATGGAAGCGACAGAACCTGCCGAAAAAGGGACATGCAGATGGTCCGCTGTACAAACGGATACCCTCGTTAATTGTTGGAGAGAATGCTTTGTAGAACTCGAAAGCCATAGAAATGCAGAAGCTTGGCGAAGGATTCTGTCAGCCGTCAATAAAAAGGGAAACAGCAAAACGATGGAACAAGCCAAAAAGAAGCTTCGAAATCTGAAAGATCGCTATAAAGAGGCCAAAGAAAAGAACAAGAAAAGTGGCGAAGCCAGAAATTTACCGAAGTACTTCGACATATTTGATGATGTTCTTGGCACAAGAAGCCTAGTGCGGTTGGACGAAGTGCGGGAAACCCAACCATTTCATCAGGAGGAGCCTGAATTAGATGAAGCAGTTGGTCCAATGGCTCCACATGGTTTTGAAGATCAAGCTGGCAGAGATGAACTGCGAGAAGCAGTCCCCGAGAAGGACAAGGCGCAGCCAAAGAGAACGAAAAAGAAACGGGCAACTAAATCAGCTGCAACCAACCAACTTGTAGATTTTTTGGCTGAGACGCAGAGGCAACAACAAGAATCAATGAAGCTGTTCGTAGAGGGCATTCAAAAAATTGAAGAGAATAGCAGGAAGCATACAGAAAACACACTCGTTAAAATTGCCCAGATTTTTGCAGAAGGGAAAAGGAGAAAGAAAAGGAGTAGGGGGAATTTGGAAGAATCTTCTGAAGATAGCGAATGAATTGCAGATTATAAACACTATGATTTATATTTCTCTAAATATTGCAAAACAACTGAAGAAAACAAACGATGGTAATCAATATGATGAATTATGTTGACTACAGGATCAGATTATATGATGTTATGTTATACATAATAATGTTATGTTACACTGATTTATGTTGAAAAGAAGGGGCCTATGCTTACTCACTGACGAAACTCTTAAAAGAGTAGGATTCGTATCTCGATTTCTAAGCTGATAGCAGTTTCGATTTCATGAGATTTCACAAATGTGCTTTTAATAGGCCTTACTGAAGCAAACAAACATTTGCAAGTGGGAATAACAAATATTCTATGGCCAATAAAAGTATAAGCAATTTCTCTGGCAACTATGTAACTTTTTTGATGCTGTATAACATGTTATCCAGTGGCTATAGCATACGATTAATATCTTTTAACATAGTTCATACAATAAAGATATATATTTTTGTTCAATCGTTTGTAATGTCGGAGAGTTCGTTCCTTGAATTTTCTATGAATGCTAAAAGCAAGCCTCTTTTCCTTTCTCCATCAGTCTCATTCATAGCGTTACCCCCTATAGCATTTTCCATACTGGATTCATCAAGATATGGGTCCAGGATGCTCTCTTCTGGTTCCTTTCTTTCCTGGCAAATATTGTGAAGGACGGTGCAGGCAATGACCACGTCAGCTGCGTAAGAGGGCTCCAAGCATACCTTACCAGATAGTATTCTCCATCTGCCCTTTAAAACACCAAAGGCCCTTTCGATAGATACCCTTGCCTGGGACAAAGCAAAATTAAAGGCCTTTGCATTATTCTCCATCTCATTGGAAAAGGGAAAAGGCTTCATGAGCCAACTGGACAAAGGACAAGCAGCATCACCTACGAGATATGGCCCGATGGAGTTTCTGTCATCTAACTGACACAATGGCGCCCTCAAAATTTGTTCACCGTTGGCGTCTGCGAATACCCATGAGTTGCGGAGAATACGGGAGTCATGAAGAGAGCCGGGAAATCCAGCAGACATGCTGAAAAACTTCATATTTCCATCACACACTCCTTGGCAGCGAATGCTATACCGTTGCTTCCTATCAAAGAAGTCAACTGTGCTCTCCTCAGGAGCAATAATCTGAATGTGCGTTCCATCAATGGCAGCGAAAACATTCGGGAGGGGGGACAGATCTTTGAACGAAGCAACGGCTGCTGAACACTCTTCAGGCGTTTGGGGCCAAGATATGAATTCGTTTCGGAGATGAACAAGGGCACCAACAAAATCCTTCGTTATGCGACCAACAATTGACGAAGAGATGCCAAAAGTTTGCCCGACTGTGCGATAAGAACCACCATTTGACAGCCACCAGAGAGCCACTGCAACTCTTTTTGGGACAGGAATGGTTTCACGTAAATGAGATTCCTCCTTCACCAAGAAATCATGGACTGAATTACACAAAAATTGGAACGAGTCACGACTCATTCGAAAATTTGAGCGCCAGTAATCAGGGTCCAGTTCGAGATGACCATGAACATCTGCATTGTAATATTCGTCGAATTCATTGTTTCGTCTGTGATATACCCAGGCTCTTCGGCTTCGATACAAACTGATGAAATGCTGAATTGCCGTTCTTTGAAGATGCAGCAGTCGTTGCCATTGGAGCATGAAGGTAAAAGCAAATAACCTTCGAAATCTAAGTTGTCTATTTTGCTGTAACAACTGCAACAGCAAAAGGAAAAATAGGAGCAGTCAATTGATTGGTTGAAATAATAATATATAAAGTTGCGGCACCCAAACTGATGAACGAATGAAAAAGGAAATAAAAGATAGGGTGTGAGTTATTCGCCATCCTCGCACCGCTCCAAGGCAGTCCAAGCAAGCCCTTGTGATATCACATTTGCATTGCGCGTGAACCGCGGTAAGCGTGTTTTTTGCATTTTGGTGTGTTTTGGAGATACAATTGTCAACTGAACCGACCGTGAGAGTGTTTCGGGATTTAAGGTCAGTACACTCTGTCGCTCACGGCTTATCCCTAGCAACCTTGGCCAAAGGTCACCTTGTATCTCATATGTAGCCAAAAAGGTAAAAGTGTATCGTACCTCTCATTCGTTCTTCAGATCTGTGTGTACGAGTATGTCCGCAATGTTTTTGTTCCTTTGTAGTGCCAGGAAGGGATGGTTTGGCCAGATGGTTTTCAGGGTATTGTTTTCATGGATTATTTTCCAATGTTTTTTCAGAATTTTGTTGATTTGTACGGTGTTTTTGTCATAAGGTACTATGAAGGGGAGTATTCTCCCTTGTTTTTTCGGTTGGGAGTCTCCAAACAGGGCATCTGTTTGTGAAAGTTGTTGTACCTTTTGGAATTGTTGATCTATTTCTTGGATTGAGTAACCTCTTCTGATGAGATTAGTTTTTAGTTTTTCTAACTTTGTTCTCAAAGTTTCATTGTCGGTTATGATGCGGCGATATCTAAGCGCTTGGCTGTAAATGACGCTTTGTTTGCAAGTGTCAGGGTGGAATGATTGTTTGTGTAGCAAGGAGCAAATATCTGTGGGTTTCACATACAAAGTGCTCTCTAGCTTTTGTTCCTTGTTTATGAATATAGTTGTATCGAGGAAATGCACTTGGTTTTTTGAGTGTTCCATCTCGAATTGGATTGTGGGATGCATTGTATTTATGTGATTTAGGAATTGTAATAATTCGACTTCACTGTGAGGCCAAATTATGAATATGTCATCAATGAATCGTTTCCACAGGAGTCATTTCATTTCATTTTTTATTTTTTATCCACGGTAGCCCCGTCAATCTGCATTGATTGCTTTACAGGGGGCCGTGCAAAAATACATATAATTTCCAAGTTTAAAACCTAATCCTAATTAATTTACAATTGTGTTTACAAAAAACGAAAAAAAAAAAATCAAATGAATGTACATAAAAAAGATCTTTAACCCTCCACTACGTCTTTAAACCTCCTTTTGAAGGTAGAAAGGGAGGGTGCAAGTCTGACATCAGAGCTTAATTGATTCCACAGCTTAGGCCCACGAAATGATATTGACTTCTGCCCATTTGCCGTTTTGAAGAGAGGAACACGCAAGTCAGCTTCGGTATTTCTAAGTCTCATTGTGTTAAGCGCTGAGTTCTTTACAAACAGCTCGGAAAGATATTCAGGCGCAAGACTATTTGTTGACTTAAACATTATGGTCGCTGTTTCACTTAGAATAATGTCCGAGATTGTTGGCCACCCCAGCTTTTTAATCAGACCAGTTGCTGAAACATGATAGCTGCTATTCGTAACAATTCTGGCAGCTCGATTTTGCAGTCTTTGGAGGGCATCAATTTGAGTTTTGCCGCAACATCCCCATACTGAGCAACAATAACGAAAGTGGGGCTCAACAATTCCTCCGTACATTTTACTGAGCGTTCCCTGTTGGAGAAATTTCTTTGCATATTTCAGAAAGCCTAAAGCTCGAGAGACTTTGTTTCTCATACCCTTTATATGCTCATCCCAAACAAGATGACAATCCAACTGAACACCGAGGTATTTAGTCCTCTCGACAGTTTCTATCTGTGTGCCATTTATGAAAAAGGAAGGCTGCTCACTGACTTCTTCGGAAATCCTCTTGAGCTTTGGACGGGATCCAACTACCATTGCGTGAGTCTTAAGGACGTTTAAAGACAGTTTGTTTCCCTGAAGCCAATCTTTTAAACAATCTAGATCTTCGTTCATAAATTGGTTTAGATCATCGATGTTATTTGATGCAAATGAAAGACTAGTGTCATCTGCATACATGGTCACTTTACAATTATGCAGAGCACGCGGGAGGTCATTAATATAGATTAAAAATAACAGGGGACCAAGGCATGAGCCCTGTGGAACACCGCAAGTGACATCCTTTATGTGCGACAATGCACCATTAACTTTGCAAAACTGCTGTCTGTTATTGAGATATGAAACGAACCAAGAATGTTCCACATCTCTGATACCAAATCTAAGTAGTTTGTTAAGGAGAATGTCATGATCTACAGTATCAAATGCTTTCTTAAGGTCGATGAATACATTTGCTGTGTATTTTCCGTTATCCATATTTACGTACCAGTCGTTAGTACTTGCAAGCAGACAGGTTACAACAGAATGTAGCAATCGGAAAGCAGATTGATTCGAGAACAGTAGATCGTTTTTGATCAGAAAATCATAGATCTGATTATAGACCATCTTTTCGAACAGTCTAGCTAAAAATGGCAAAACAGAAATAGGCCTGTAATTTGAACTGTCATCTTGTTCACCGCTCTTGAAGACCGGGGCAACACGCGCAATTTTCCAGCTGTCAGGAAAAACTCCAGTAGCAAGAGAGAGGTTGAAGATGTCGCATAGGGATTCAGCTATCACAGGCAGTCCAATCTTTATGAAAAAATTGGCTAGACCATCAGGGCCAGACCCCTTTGAGGTGTCAAATTTTCCTAAAACCTTTTCGATTTGAGGAACAGTGATAGGTTCGAAATGAAATTGCACGCTTTTAGGATTCACCTCGTAGTCATTATCTAAAAGAGGATTAGATGACTGAGGTATTTTGTCACTGAGGGTCTTGCCAATTTCACAAAAAAAGTTATTCATTGACTCTGCAATAGCTGTATCTCCCGATACCGTTTTCCCCTCAACCTCCAAGGATGTAATATGGGTGGTCTTTGACTTCTTATTTAGAACTTGATTAATTGTTTTCCACGTGTTTTTTAGGTCGCCATCATAGGAGGCGATCTTGTTTGTGAAAAATTCGCGCTTCAAATTCAAATTCAATTTATTTACGCGATTCCTCATCTGCCTATAAGCCTGCATCAAAATTTCGGACTTAGACCTAACAGCAAGTTTCTTAAGCCTATCCCGAGATTTACACATGAGTTTGAAATCTTTCGTCAACCAGGGGGAAAACTTTTCAGATACTCTTCTGTTTCGCGTGGGGGCATGCTTTTCCAGAATAATAGAAAACATGTTTGACCATTTCTCTACAATAAGGCTAATATCATCAGTGCTTGTAACTATCTTCTTCCAGTCAACTTTACTCAAGTCCTTCGGAAAATCCTCCTCACTGAAATTTTTCATCTGCCTAGTGGAGATGATTTTGTGCTGCTTTTTAGAAGCACCTCGGAATTTTCTGACACAGTAGACTAGAAAATGGTCACTAAGACTGATTTCCTTTACATCGGAAACAACAATGTTAGACTTGTTCGTCGTAGCAATATGATCTATCAAGGTCTTAGATGTTAGAGTTACTCTCGTCGCCTTGTCAATTAGCTGTTGAAATCCGAAAAGATCATAAATTTCCATGAGACGCTTTGAATGAGCAGGAAGACTATTTGCTGAAGTTGGTTCCGTGCTTGAATGATTAGCTAAAACGTCACAATTTGTGTCACCTAAAAGGATGACTTCCTTATTTTCATTATCCAAAAACTGCAGAGATTCCTCTAGTTGACGAAAGACGTCAACAGACTCATCAGGGGGTCGATACCAAGCAAATACTATAAAAGGAGCGGAGCGAACCGGTTTGCATTCGATGCACACAGCTTCAAGGGAGTGGTGTTTTGTAATGTCCTGCATTGTGTAGTATTTGGTTTTCGATTTTTGTCATAAATATGTTAGCATAATTTAGGGCGAACGGTGTTCCCATGGCGGTTCCATGTATTTGCAGGTAGAATTTGTCATCAAATGTAAAGTAGTTGTTTTCAAGGATGAATTTTAGCATTTGATGTATGTGTTTTAGTGGGAGTGGTGTCTTAGGCTTGTAGTGGTTTTCAATTGCCTCGAGGCAGTATTGTATACCTTCTTGGTGTGGTATGTTGGTATATAAGGACTTGACATCCAGTGTTGCTAGAATTGTATTTTTTGGAATTTCTCCTAGTCCATGTATGATTTTCAGGAAATGTGTTGTATCCTTTATGTATGAGGGAGAAGTTTGCACGATTGGTTTCAGGTAGTGATTGAGATATTTCGAGAGGCTTTCTGTTGGAGAATTGCACCCTGAAATGATTGGTCTACCTGGTGTGCCTTGTTTGTGTATTTTCGGTAGTAAGTAGAACACTGGGGTTCTGACTGTATGCTGTGGTTGTAAGAACTCATAACATTGTTCAGTGATGAGCTTTTTTGTATATAGAAATGTTAAGAATGTTTCAATTTCGAAGGCCACATTTGGGGTGTGGTCTTTTGGTATATTTGAGTAGTATTGTTCGTCAGTGAGTTGTTTTTGTGCCTCTGCAAGGTACATTTCACGTGGCCATAGAACAATCCGTCCCCCTTTATCGGCTCTTTTAATTATGATGTTTTTGTTTGCTCTTAATTCTGAAAGAGCTTTGATTTCGTTATGTGTTAAGGTAACTCTGCTTTCCGCTCCAGTGAGCAGCGAGTTGCCGTTTTGCAAAACCACTCTCCTCAGAAAACAGTTAATTTTTCCGATATTATTCGGTCGATCGAAAATCGGTAAAAAGGACATTGTTCTACGTAGTCTTAGCAATCGAAAGATATGCAAATAACAATGTTTTCGTTAAGGCTGGCTTTGTAAATTATTTTTCAAGACTTTATGTTGATTTGAGAAAAGTGGATTTCTCTCCAAAACTACTCGAAAAATTTTTGGTTTTCTTTCGATATATCCTTAGCTAGATTGTTGATCTACAACTTTGCCAAGTCTGATTGAAAAAGCTAGGCTAGGTTTGTCGCAATCGAATTTTATATTTCTGTTTACCTTTCGACAGCGAAGGGTAGAAACCTTGGTCAACAGATTAGCATGTTACGAATCATGCTTTCAAACACTCGGCCTTTGGCTGCATCCACATTGCACAATCCTTTGTAAGCTCGTAAACGCTCGTGCAGAAATCCCCATACTAATATTTTGCAATCTGAACACTGCAAGGGATTAGTATGGGGGATTTCTGCACGAGAGTTTAAGTGCTTTCAAAAGATTGTGCAAGGTGAATGCAGCCTTATATAACTCTCTGAAAATGTTTCCATTGGCAAAAGAATGATCGTGATCTGTTGGGAATGCTATATTCAAGTCTCAATAGACATCATTGGAGCGCTTGTGAAAGTATCATTTCTTGAATGCTACCATTTCTTACAGCCTGCCGTTTCCTGTCCTTTGAGACTTTCATGAGCATTAACAAAATATCAATTTCTTTAAGAGTTTACAATGAACAGAGATCTGAAACTAAACTTTTTACAAAAGGGTTCAACTCTTTCTCATGTCCTAATCAGTTGACCAAGGTTTCTACCCTTCGCTGTCGAAAAGTAAACAGGGATATAAAATTCGATCGCGACAAATCTAGCCTAGCTTTTTCAATCAGACTTTGTAAAGCTGTAGATCAACAATCTAGCTAAAGATATAGCGAAAGAAAACCGAAAACTTTTCGAGTAGTTTTGGAGATAAATCCAATTTTCTGAAATCAACAAAAAGGATTGAAAAATAATTTACAAAGCCAGCCTTAACGGAACCATTGCGATTTGCATATCTTTCGATTGCCAAGACTATGTAGAACGACACCCTTTTAACCGATTTTCGATCGACCGAATAACATTGGAGAAATTAACTGTTTTCTGAGTACAGGTACATGTACCCCAAAAGCCACAAAAAAAGCGTGTGGATATAATTTTTTTCCTACTAGTTGATTTCAAAAATGGTTTTGTGTCAATGAAGGGCTGCAGAAAACGAGGTCTTCCCGTTGGGTATTATTATTTTTTACCTAAGATTGACCGAGTACTGATGTGACAAAGTTTCTTGTTTTTCACTATATGTACCCCAAAAACCACAAAAGCAAAAACACGCAAAAGATTACAGCTGATGCACCTATCACTGTGATATTTGGGAAGAATTCATCATTATAAATCAGTAATGGATAGAAAGTATAGCTGCAAACTTATTTTCAGTGGAAGTATCTAATGTACCACAAAACCCACATGGGGTGTACCCCAAAAACCACATTAGTTTTTCACTTATAAAGCCGTTTGCAGCATATCAATCTTCAAAAGCATTATTTTTCTTGATTCTGCATATATTTTGAAATCTGCTGACAATCTGACCTAACAGAGAGGAACTGTGTTATTCATTTACCAGCAATTACAAAGTGCATGCCTTTTCCAAGTATAAAGTATCAAAATATTTGAGAATATCAATGTTCCTGGTAATTTTTTCATAAATAATGAAAAGTTTTGATGTTTGTATTCCATGGATAAATTTTCTTTGCTTTTAATTTCACAACTGCATTCATTTCAGAGTCTACCAGACTTATAACCACCTCAGAGGTTTCATTTATCACCCCCAAAATGTTTGAGAGTAACCTCAAATGGTTTAACCTCAAAGTAACCTCAAATGAGAGTAACCTCAAATGAGAGTAACTTTCCAGTGGTATCCAAAATTAACAGAAGTCTTCTAAAGTGATTGGTTAGTTAATGATATCTGGACAGCAAATACCTATGTTGATTGACTTTTAGAAAGATATTTTTGTTACTGTGTTAAAATATGGGCAATTTTAATTAACTGTCTGTTAATTGAATTGCATAAAATGTTTATTATTTTGTTAAAACATATACCATTTTACCAACTGTATGTTGATTGTCTTGAAGATGTGTTCGTTATTTTGCTGAAAATGGAATATTTACTTGCTGTTTGTTTACAGACTTTCAGGAAATATTTGTTATTTTGTTAATTTTGTTAAAAACTTGACCAAACCTTGACTTTCAGAAGATATTTTGTTATGTGGACAAATACCTTATGTTAATTGCTTTCAGAGAGTGTTAATGATATATAAATATAGATGTGATTTTGCTGAAATACATAATTTCATTTGGTTTCTCTGTGGCACACCCACACCCTGTACTTGTGTTTTCCATGTTTCAGTGAAATGTACCCCAAAACCACACAAAAAATCACCAAAGTCAGGATGCCCATTCGATAGGTTCACTATATTGCAAGGTAACCATTGTGCTTTTCTGGCAAGAGGACACATGAAAGATACTGAAAAACATTTGTTTGCAAACTTATAGTAAGAATTTGCGACTTGCTACTCGTTCATGGAAATAATCTGTAAAATTTCAAGTTCAAATTTTTGCGTTTACACCTTATAATTTTTTTTAATCCAATTTATTCATGGCAAACCTACATTTTTAGGTAGCCCAGTTACCTAAGCATCATTGATCAGTAAGAGTTTTATGTTGTATGTTGATCTTCTATAGATATTGCCTTTCAACTGACCTTGTGGTTTTTGGGGTACCTTAGTTTTTGGGGTACATGTACCTGTACAGTGGTTTTGCAAAACGGCAACTTGCTGCTCATTGGAGCGGAAAGCAGAGTTACCTTAAGTTATCAGGGTTGCCTTTGGTATTATTGTATAGTTTTATGAGGTCATTTTCAACCTTTTGTAAGTATTTTTCGATGTTTTCACATTCACTAACCGGTGGTATCCATCTCGATTTTGCTCGAAATGGTTCAAGTTTTTGTTTTGAAGGGTGTGTTGCAAAGTAGTATTGTATGAGCATCCTTCTTTCGAAGTCCGAAAGTGAGTGTAGGATTGTATCTAATTGTATTTGTTCAGGAGTGTGCACGAAGCCTAGCCCCTAATTGAGAACACTTGTTTGGCTGTTTGTTAGTTCGAAATTGCCCAGGTTGATAATGTTGTCGATCTGTGACTGTTGTTTGATTTCATTGTAGAGGCCTTTTCGAATTTTGTTTTTCGAGTTGTTCTTGCTGTTAGTTTTTCTGATTTTGCGTTTTTGTTTTATTGTTTTTCGTAGAGTAGGTATTTTCTTCTCTCTGGCATGTGTTTTGTTTCTTGCAAGTTGTGCTGTGGAAATATTGAATAAAGTTGTTTCAAGGCATCTCAAAGAGGGCCTAAATGTATACCGGAAAAGGTATTTGTCAATAACGGTTAAATGTATGAATTATCGGAAAAGTAAGAAAGCCTCTCGAAATATCTCAATCACTACCTGAAACCAATCGTGCAAACTTCTCCCTCATACATAAAGGATACAACACATTTCCTGAAAATCATACATGGACTAGGAGAAATGCCAAAAAATACAATTCTAGCAACACTGGATGTCAAGTCCTTATATACCAACATACCACACCAAGAAGGTATACAATACTGCCTCGAGGCAATTGAAAACCACTACAAGCCTAAGACACCACTCCCACTAAAACACATACATCAAATGCTAAAATTCATCCTTGAAAACAACTACTTTACATTTGATGACAAATTCTACCTGCAAATACATGGAACCGCCATGGGAACGCCGTTCGCCCCAAATTATGCTAACATATTTATGACAAAAATCGAAAACCAAATACTACACAATGCAGGACATTACAAAACACCACTCCTGTGGAAACGATTCATTGATGACATATTCATAATTTGGCCTCACAGTGAAGTCGAATTATTACAATTCCTAAATCACATAAATACAATGCATCCCACAATCCAATTCGAGATGGAACACTCAAAAAACCAAGTGCATTTCCTCGATACAACTATATTCATAAACAAGGAACAAAAGCTAGAGAGCACTTTGTATGTGAAACCCACAGATATTTGCTCCTTGCTACACAAATAATCATTCCACCCTGACACTTGCAAACAAAGCGTCATTTACAGTCAAGCGCTTAGATATCGCCGCATCATAACCGACAATGAAACTTTGAGAACAAAGTTAGAAAAACTAAAAACTAATCTCATCAGAAGAGGTTACTCAATCCAAGAAATAGATCAGCAATTCCAAAAGGTACAACAACTTTCACAAACAGATGCCCTGTTTGGAGACTCCCAACCGAAAAAACAAGGGAGAATACTCCCCTTCATAGTACCTTATGACAAAAACACCGTACAAATCAACAAAATTCTGAAAAAACATTGGAAAATAATCCATGAAAACAATACCCTGAAAACCATCTGGCCAAACCAGCCCTTCCTGGCACTACAAAGGAACAAAAACATTGCGGACATACTCGTACACACAGATCTGAAGAACGAATGAGAGGTACGATACACTTTTACCTTTTTGGCTACATATGAGATACAAGGTGACCTTTGGCCAAGGTTGCTAGGGATAAGCCGTGAGCGACAGAGTGTACTGACCTTAAATCCCGAAACACTCTCACGGTCGGTTCAGTTGACAATTGTATCTCCAAAACACACCAAAATGCAAAAAACACGCTTACCGCGGTTCACGCGCAATGCAAATGTGATATCACAAGGGCTTGCTTGGACTGCCTTGGAGCGGTGCGAGGATGGCGAATAACTCACACCCTATCTTTTATTTCCTTTTTCATTCGTTCATCAGTTTGGGTGCCGCAACTTTATATATTATTATTTCAACCAATCAGTTCTTCGTCATTCATCATGCTTTTGTACGTAGCAAAAACGCCTTGATTTCGATAGGCCATGTTTGACCTCTGGAATAAAGGTTAATCTTTGATGACCACTAATGGACATTTTGAGAACTTTGAGCACCTCCAGAGGATGCTCAACTTGCTTAAGCGGTCTCTTTCATCTTTGCTTAACTTTTTCTCAAGAGAATTTGGCAAAAAATACCATGTACACTGAACGGAAGTCTGTTAATCCCCTAATTGCCCACAAAAACTTAAGAACAATGCTAGTGTACATGGGGCCTTATTTACAGTAGGCTAAAAAGTTCTAAAATAGCAACATTACTGCTAATTAAGGCCTACTACTTAACTTAAAATTAAAAGAAAATATATTACAAATCGTTTAAAAAATCTAAGTACAACATATCGTATCATGTTAGGTACCCAACCTGTGGTACATATGTTCTGCAAAGTCTACAATGGCAGTTCTCGCCCTTCCAACATTTAATATGGTTTTTGAAAATAGGAAGTGTGCTTGCTTGTTTGACTATATTTGGTAAAGTCGACCAAAGTCTATTTCCAAGGAATGATATAGTCTCAATTCCATGTGATGTTGTACGAAACAACAATGTGACTGCAAAAGATTCTGGACACAAACAACGTCCAGAACTGAATTTTGCAATCAGATGTCTTCATAGAAATCTTGTAAAATGATGACAGAAATCCTGTTGGTTTCTCAAGAAATCCTCGGCATCGTCTAGAAATTTCTTTGTTTTCTCCTAGATATTTGAATCCTTTGAAAGGAACTTATACTCCCCTGACTCAAAATGCAGAATTTAATCCCAGTGCAGTAGTCTGATGCTTCTCGGTAGAGATGCTTCTCTTACCAGGGTGCAAAACTTTGGAATGGCTTTTCTAAAATGACAAAAAATACGTCAACTTTAAAAGATTTTGTGAAAGCCATAAAATGATCATCTGTTCTCGAAGAATCAACGAAACCTCCCTTTTTTTAAAACGTATATCTTTTTTAAATTTCCTTTAACGATTGTAATTCTGTTATCGAGTTTTATTTTGTTACGTTAATTTGATTGAATATTTTTTTGTATATTTTAGCATGGCCCCCTGTAAATCAGTCCTCGACTGAGGGGCTACCATGGATAAAAAAGATAAAATAGAAAAAAATAGTCGTTGCGTCCCTCATAGTGTCCCTGTGAATACATTTAGCCCGGTATGTGTTCCTCCGCGGGAAGGTTGCTTCTGCACTTCACAAATCTATCGATCTTTTGTTCAGAATTGTAGAAGAATGATACACGTATCTTTTATAAGAAACAGCTTAGAAGAAACGGAAAACTCAGTTTTTTGCAAATGAAGGAGCAAACCTACCTGAAATTAAAAGCTACAAAATCTTTGCCAGTTGGAGTGTTAATTTTCCCAGGTTACCCAAAAGTGTTTGGAGACTGAGCAGAAATAGCAACTGTTTGGACATCATTCTGAGTGCAAATTATGTTCTTTAGTTGTTTTGAATCTTAATTTGGGAGAACTTTTAACAAAACTGAAAGATCTCTGCACTTCCGTCATTAAGGATATAAAAAATACGTAAGAAACTTTTGGTAACACAAAAGGCCCCCACATCTGGGAAACTGCTTACCAGCCTCGGACCTTAGTTTCTTATCAAAAATAGTGCATTTGAACGTGTTGTCGCATTCTTTTTGTCCCACCCCTTATATCACGCAAGAAACTCAAATATGAGTTTCCGTAATTTAGGTCCTTTTTGGCAGCCGAGGTTTCTTACAAGTTCGATTTCTTATGCTCTCATTGTTATTTCAAATGCTTTTAAAGTATTTATTAGGATCAAGAGTGTATGAAAGGAGTTCGCACCCAAAACAATATATAATCAATGGTTAATGTGAGGTCCAATGCCAAAACTCTATTTTTGGAAGTTACAAAAGAAGAAACATTTTAATCGCAACAGTCCTCCTAAGGGTCCTGGTAAAGGTCCTCCTTGGAGTCCTCCCTTGAGTCCTCTTCTGGGTCCTCCCTAGGGTCCTCTTCCGGGTCCTCCCTAGGGTCCTCTTCCGGGCCCTCCTTAGAGTCATCTTCCGGGTCCTCTTCCGGGTCCTCTTCCGGGTCCTGGTCCTGGTCCTGGTGAGAGTCCTGGGTCCTCTTTTTCCGGTATGCCGCAAATGATTACCCGATAAACACAAGCATACAAGAACGCACAATACTATTTCACACAAACCACAAGGACTTAGGGATTATCGGCTTAACAGGTCAAGCATTTAGGTATGGATTTCGAAGACCACAAACAAAAAACTTTGATGAAGAAATTGTGGAAGCCTTCGTTTACATGAAATTTCTTCCATTTTCAAAACTTCTGCTGGCTTCAAGCAAGGTATCACTGTGTGCCTTGAGAGTTCGGCTAACAGAATACGAAAAAATCGAAAAATGGATATTTTCACCCAGAAAACGTTTACCGTAACCTTAACGAACACCGCAGAGACATCATCAACAGAATGACCGACAACTCCGGGGTTGCAGAACACTTCTGTAAACCCGGGCACTCTGTTAATGACCAACAGATACTGCCACTGCTACAAATACACAACGAACGCGAAAGCGTTAGGCGAGCCAAAGAACAATACTCCATTACCTTGGCTAATACTCTCACACCGAACGGCATGAACAGGACCACTGACTGGTAACGCATACTACTAATTTGTAACTTACCACTAACAATTACTGTATATACATATCCTCTAGTTATCCTATCATTTTCTATTCTACCAAATCACCATTATTTTCCGCATGATCATCATGTTTCTTTCCTCGTCCACGTTATTGTGTTTGTGCGACGCATGCTGATTCCTCACATCCACCTACATTCACCCCTGCGATGTAGCAAACCTAAGCCAATCATGTTACAGTTTACCTATATTTGAAATTTTGTACATTAGTGATTACGTTAGTTTACCTCTGAGGAAGCCTCATATGCCGAGGCGAAATATCAGCTCTTGTTAACATATATAATCAATATCTAATCCAAATAATAGTTGTCATTTCTTTTGCTTTGTATTGTGGTGCTCCCTCCTTCGAAAAATAACATCAGTCATTTGCTTCTCAAAAGTGATGAAGTCGGTTTAACCCAACAATATTGCGTTCTGTAGGCTGCTGAGTCAGTATTCTTGAGTTATGTGATCATTTATTACTCCAAAATGTGTTTCCTGTGCAAAGTTTAAGTCCATTATATTAAAGTCACTCGGTGCCAAACTCTAAGTTGAAATCTCGTCCATTCAAAAATTTGAAAAAGGAGAGTTGCATTTATGACTCCTCCACAGTAGCAATTCAAATGGTGTGCATGCCTTTTAGGACACCCTGTATATATTGGTCAACATTCCTCATTTCTTTATAAGTTAACATTAATGAATGCTTAAAGGACAAGTCCGGAGTTGGAAGAATTGTTGGTTGTTCAAGAGGTTACACAGCTAAGAAGTGCGAAATGACGTCACTTCATGTTGACCTGAACGAGGCTACCAAATGTGTTGATATCATACTACTCACATTGCTAGCCTCCTTATCGCGCCTTCGCACACTCGTACAAGATACAAAATGGCGACGATATTGGGCCTAACTTACGAAGATTCATTAACCAATTTATGAAAGTTGGAGGCATCAAAACATGGAAAGAACTCACAATTATAGTTCAGCAGCTGGCAAGGTTGCTTTTTAACAATAATTTTATCAACCCCGGACTTGTCCTTTAACATGGTTTTATTTATAAGATGCCACAACATCATAATGCTCGCTTTTTAATGAGTTGCGTCAGAATCTCCTCGGTCAGGTCTCTCAGATATTGAATAAAGATGCACTGAATTTAGATCCCAAGGAACTCTGTGATCTAATGTTGTATGGACACCCATCTCTTTCAATGATAGAAAATAGAATGATAACAGAAGCAACCATCCAACTTATTGAGAATTCTGAACGTTTTAGATAAAGAGACTGTCACGGAGTGGTTTGATTGATTGTCCGTCCGACATGGAGAGAGGTTTATTAATTACGAAGCACAATAATCGAGAAGTTGGTCTTGCTGGGAAACCATGTACATCCAACGAGACATTGCTATTTGGCAACTGATATAGCATGCAGGACCAGTTACTTCTCTATACTTCTAGGAATCCGTGTCAGGCTGGTGGCTGATCGACCATATCATCCCCAGGGGGGGGGGAAACTCGTTATTAGTAAGTGACGGGGGTGGGGTCAGACATTTTTTGGGTTTGTAAAACGTTGTCTAGTATACCTTTGGGTACGCTATTTGGTGCATAATTGGTATATTTTTGGGGTTGCTGATGAGAAAACTGACAATGTGAACGCCAGACTGAGTTTTTCACCAAAATATTGCAGGACAGTTGCTGAAAATGCTATAAACCTTTAGTTTTCATTTACCATGAGCTATGGATATATTTTTTTGGGGTCTAAAAATGTCCTAAATTTAGTATTTTTTGGGTCGAGTATATTTTTGGGGTCTAAACTGTCCTAAATTTGGTATGTTTTTGGATTTTCCAAAAAAATACTGTGTCTGACCCCCCCGTCACATACCAATAGATGTCCCCCCCCCTTGGGATTTCATCAAACAGCTTCAGTCCTGCTCAGCGATCAGGCTCTTCGTTTTCTTTTTCTTTCTATTGTTTTGTTTTCTTACTTTAATTCCTTAGATAATTGTTAAGTGTTACTCATTATGGGAACTTGCTGACTTCGTGTCGTTTCCTGCAATGAGTAGCACAGTAGTTGTATTTGTTACATGTATTTATGTTTTATTTGTTTTATGCTTCAGCAACAACAACAACATTGCTAACTAAATGATGATGTTGAATTAGACTGATTGCATATTCGTAGTTATCGCTATTGATAGACTGATGGACGCTCAAACTATTGAGCAAAAAAGATTGAGCAAAAAAGGAAATGTTGTTGTTGTTGTTGGTATTGTTGTTGTTGTTGCTATTTTGCGTTATCTGGGACTATGTCGTGAGGCTAATGTTAAATATTCAATATTTTCATGTCTCGTGATTTGGATGACCATTTAAAATTAAACGGTTGTCAGTCATCAGTTACTAAGCATGAGAGTTCAACAATGCGTTCGTGTCCTTTCTGGCTCGACGTAACTCAAAACGTTCAATTTCTCAACTCAGATTGCAACATTTGAAAATATTCTTTCTACTCTAGGTTGGGCCGACTTGCAAGATGTTATCGCCATGTCAAAATGGTGCAAGGTGTAAGGATTCCTGTGATTCGAAAGGATTTGTCTGCACTTGCATTGGCTTGTATACAGGAACCTACTGCGAGAACGTGAAAGGTAAGTACATTTACTACAAGCTGCACCAAACAAGTTTTTTGGAAATTTTTGGAAATTTGTTGTGCACTGCCAAGAGTAAAGGATGCATGTGATCATTACAAGAAATTTCGCAAAAAAGACTGGAGGCACTGTATTGTAGGGGTCATAGGGGGTATCAGAAGCCATACAACTGCCCAATATTTCAGGAAGAACTGTCAAACCAGTCCTAAATTCAGCTAAACCGTCATAACATCTTTCGATGCTTTGCATATCTCACCTTAGTTTTAAGTCGCAGAGGACAGCCTGGTTACTGGTGATGTTTTTTGCGACTCACAAAACCGCAAAACAAATTCCATTGACTCAAATCCACTAGTAAAAATTAAAAATAGTGAAATCTATATCGTATTGGAGTCAAATCAAATCATATTTAGTGAGGAAATCTGCAAACCGCTGAGAAAAAAGAAACTATTAATCCGTCATTTTTATTGCCAAAAACTGTCAAACCGTTCTAAAAAAGGGTAGAAACTGCAAACCGTCAGCATGGGCGATTCTGACACGTGAAGAATGTTTCAGAATTGTCCATAAATGCTTCTCAATTGGATTAAAATCCTTACCTGCCTGTTTTTGTGGGTATTCCCTTTGATTTCCTTGATTTTGTTTGAGCCTTATTGCTCGCTGCAAGTCTCATCCCGTCTGCCATTTTGAAATTTGAAATTCGGCCGTTGGCTGACTTTGCAAAAAGTCATATTTCTCAAGCAGGTCTTCTTGCAAGCAAACCCTAGCCTGCGCGCAGCCTCAACTCTTGAGTTGAGGCTGCGCGCAGGCTAAGCAAACCCCTACTAAGTAGGGGTTTGCTTATAAGAAGACCTGCTTGAGAAATATGACTTTTTGCAAAGTTAGCCAACGGCCGAATTTCAAATTTCAAAATGGCAGACGGGATGAGACTTGCAGCGAGCAATAAGGCTCAAACAAAATCAAGGAAATCAAATGGAATACCCACAAAAACAGGCAGGTAAGGATTTTAATCCAATTGAGAAGTATTATGGACAATTCTGAAACATTCTTCACGTGTCAGAATCGCCCATGCCGTCAGCCCCTACGAACCCTCTTGTATTCTGTAGAAAGAAACTTTTAACTCTTGTAAAAGAATTACAACGAAATTGGCCTGTAACGAGAAAAAACTGCTGAACATTGCAAGAGAAATAAACGAATTAATCTGAAGCCCAGCTGCGATAAAGAGCAGAAACTTATGTACTGTTTAATGCTCCTTTTGTGGGTTTACTACAATGAGTTGTTTCATCCAGCATTCCTTGCACGTACCGTCTCTCGGCTGGTTTTTGTTGTCAGCATTTTCACGTCCCATGAAAATGGCGACAACGAAAACCAACAAGGAGACCACACGTGCAAGGAATGCTGGATGGAGCAGACCCTTTAAAGCTGTTTCTAAATTACGAACAGCAAAACATTTGCCTAAATAACAATTTTCGCTCAGGGGTGATTCTTGCCTTGTAGGTCTTCGGAACCATCCTAAGAATAAAGAGGGGGGGACAGGCAAAAATGTGAAATATATGAAAACACTGTGTTTTGAAGCAATGTGACTAAAAAATTCCAGCGTTTGATTAAATGCAGAGAAGAAGTTTTTGAATATAACAAATTCCGATCATGCTGGTTACGTGCTCGAAATTTCAACTTACAGTTTGGCATGGAATTAGTAACCTGAAAATGGAGTTATGAGCTATAACATTTCATGTTCATGTTCATGTTGAAGCCAAACCCAGAGAAGTTTGTAGGCCGTCCAGCTTTAAGGCGGTGAAAGGGGACTCCCTCAATGACCAACAAAAACATTGAGAGGAAAATTGGTTCACTACCTTGACAAAGCGCAAGATTTCTACTCATTCAGCATATTGGAAGTAAAGGCCATTTTCCAGTCAGTGGAATTTTCCGAACGGGCAGAAATTCTTTTGCTTCCAAGAGAAAACGTTGCTTCGTAAATGAATGGAATTTAGAATTGAATGATTTTGCTTGTGTAAGATTCCACCTGCTCGAAAAATTCCGCAGACTGGTTCGGCACAAACAGTTTGCTGCTGTTATTGTTCTATCACGCCGACTGGGAATTCTAAATGAGAATCTAACTGTTTTATGGTTTTCACGGAATGGAAACAACTGTTTTTTTTCACTGAAATAGTTTTTGTATTCGTAGTAATTCGTAAAAACTTCAGATGCACTTTATATTGACATAATTCCTTTATTTTACCGCTCAATCCTTAACATATATGATGCACTCAAAAGTCTTCATCTCAAGCTCACAAAGGCTTACAAAGGCCGAATGGCTACATTGTGACAGTTAGTGCTCTTAGGGCCTTATTCACATGGAGAAAGTTTCCTTGCAGGACCGTCGAGAAGGGGGGATAGCAGGGGTAAAAGGTCCAGGGCCCGTAAATTATTTGTGCCAGAAAATTTTATTATTGCTATACATCTCTGCAGAGCATTTTTATGGCAATATATCTGCTTTAAAAGGGTATTTGCAAGAACCGTCGACTGTGATGACAGTGTTCATGTCAGAAGCGAAAATATCGCATTGATATATCTAATTTATCGAAACTGGTTCTATCCCTGCGAGTCAGTCGTTGGTGTCTTAGGGTCGTTGAGTTTCCGTTCACATTCAATCTTTTCGGCCTCTGAGTCGCTCGTTCCCTCTAGCGCCTCCAGCGACTGCAACGAACTGGTGTGAACAAGGCATTACTAGCATGAAACGATGTCCTTGATTCATAAATACAACGTTCTTGTATAGCCGTTACACGGATTGTTTGAAGCAATTTCTTAGAACAATCAGTCTTAAAAGGAACGTTTTTCTCATTTGGTGGGTGCACCCCTAAGCCCATTAGGGCCTGTCGCAATAGATCACTCCAAGGCCCGAGCTGGATTTCGACGGCCCTGTTTCCCAGCATTTGCCCATTTCACCGAGAAAATCGCTCTGCCGAGATTCCGCCTCATATAGCTTTAACACGGAAAAGATCGCAAGTGTTGACATGACAAAACATTTTCCAAGCTAGCCGAGATCTCGCTTGAACTTATTGGGATCCTGCTTAGCCGAGAAAAGATTTCCATATGAACACATTTTCCTACCTAGGCGCGGAAATGTCTTTTGTTGATGGTTAATCCCTTGGCTCCAGAGACAAAGCACTATTGTTCTTTATCGCAACTAGCCAAGGAAACTTTTTTCATATGAAAGGTCAAGGAATATTACCTCGGCTGAGCGATTTTCCAGGTGAAACGGGAAAATGCCGGGAAACCTTTCTCCATATGAACAGGCCTTTAGCAACAATTTCAACATTTTTTACTCTCGCTTGTCGAATTCCATTGTTCTGTATAGATAACTGATGTAACTGTAAAATGTCTTATCATATCATATCATATATCATATCATCAGTTATTTAAGCATGGTAGCCCATTCAACAAAGCTGGCTTACAAGGGACCATGCATCTAAAATACTACAAAAACAAAAAATTTGAAAAAAGAAAACAAATCTAGATAAAGAAAAAGAATATAATATCATGCTCTACTCCTCTACCCAACCATTACATTACTCTACCCTGCCTTACCCTACCTCACCCTACCCTATATCACCATACCCTACCCTAATCTACCCTACCTACCGTACCATACCATACCATACCATACCATACCATACCATACCATACCATACCATACCATACCATACCATACCCTACCCTGCCCTACAATACCCTACCCTACCCTACCCTACCCTACCCTACCCTACCCTACCCTACCCTTCCCTACCCTACCCTACCCTACCTTATCGGGTTAATTTGGATACCCTACTACATTACTTTGTCTTTTCTTTACCTTTATCTGTCTACATAAGTTTACAAGTCATATACACAGTGCAAAACAGGACTGTCAGACAAATTTAAAATCAAAACGGAAATGTTTAAATCAAATATTTGAATCGATTCAAAGAGGTTGCCCGCTTAGCTTCGGTATCTAGGCTATTCCAAAGTTTAGCACCTCTAAACGAAAAAGACGTCTGCCCCTTACATGTCTTTTTCTTTGGCAGCTTTAAATCAGTGTTTGTATTGCGTAGCTGCCGTGTTGCATCTTGTGAATTTCTTGTGAGCATTTCAATCATATATGGGGAGCTATATTGTTGATAGACTTATTTACCATTGTCCTGCTTTCGTGTTTAATCATGTCATTCACTGTTTTCCAACCTAGATTCTGGATAAGTGGTTTGCTAGAGGCATCAAAACTTCTATTAGTGATGATCCTAGCTGCTCTGTTTTGAAGCTTCTGAAGTTTCGAGATTTCAGTAGTGCCACAGCATCCCCATACAGCGCAGCAAGTAGCGTAAGTGGGGCTCAACGATGCTAGTGTATAATGTTTTCAAGGAATTCTGGGGGAGAAATCTTTTTGCATACTTTAAGAGACCAACTGCTCTAGACACCTTGGCAGAGACACTTTTAATGCGCTCTTTCCAATCAAGACTATTGTCTACCTGAACACCAAGATATTTTGTCTTCTCAACTAAAGCCAAATCGTTATCTCTTATTGTTAAACATAGACTTTCACTAGTACATTCTAGCGACCTTTGTTTATTTTTAGTGCAAATTAGCATTCCCTGTGTCTTTGCTACATTAAGAGATAATTTGTTACCACTAACCACGAATCCAAATCCCTAAAGTCGTTATTGATCGCCTCATTCAGGTCCTCAATATTCTTAGAAGAAAGAATAGAGTCGTATCATCAGCATACATGGAAGTAGTTGAATCTTTTACTGCACAGGGGAGATCATTGATATAGACCAAGAAAAGGAGAGGCCCCAGACATGAGCCTTGTGGAACCCAACCTCTATTCTCTTCGTTTCAGAGTCCATACCATTAACCCTACAAAACTGTTTCCTGTTAGACAAATAGGACTGAAACCAAGAGAGATTTCTATCACAAACTCCATAGTGCTCGAGTTTTTGGCATAGAATCTCATGACTGACTGTATCAAAGGCCTTTCTTAGGTCGATAAAGACTGACCCTATCATATAGCCATTGTCAAAACCATCATACCATTCATCAGTTGTTTTGAGCAGACATGTCAAAGTGGAAAATAACAATCTAAATCCCGACTGACCATTCGAAAGTTAGTTAAGCATGGCCTACGACAAGAGCGAAAAAGTTACCGAGAATTTAAAAAAAGTTAAATGGTCTACGACAAGAGCGAAAAAAGTTACCAAGAACAACAAATTTTCATAATGATTTTCAGTTTTGGGAGACTTCGCTTTTCACCAGCGAGAACTTTTCACTGACGGAAATTAGACTTTGAAATGACTCATGCTTAACTAACTATTCAAATCATAGAAGTAAATTGTCTCCAGGTGAACTTAACCTCAATGTAACCATTTGAATTGCGTTACAGAACCTCCTTTATGCAGTCGACATCTAATCAATATTCATAAAAGTTGATAAAATAAGAGCAGCCTCTGCTCAGTTATTCTGCCTGGGAGAGCCCGTCTTTTAAGAATTTCCTCTCATGCATACATATATCCATCCATCCATCCATCCACTCTTGTCTTCCATTCTCCCATTGTGTACAAACTACTATTTCATGTATTATATTCCTTGCTAGGTCTTTGTTATTTTGTAACTGTTGTATATTGGAAATGTTGCAATGAATTAACTGAAACGGAAACTTAGTTTTGTGGAGCGAGTACATTTGATTTCTGAGATTGCAACGGTACATTTTATTCGTCTTTTTTTCATACCACAGAATTTGCAAGCTGTAAAGCGGTATATGACGCCGGTTACAAGGCAGATGGAGTATATTTGCTAAGCAATATGGGATACCATTATTGCGTAATGTCGGCACCAAGTGGATGCACTGGTAATGGGTGGACCCTGGTCATGAAAACAATTGGAAATCTGGTTTGTGATTTATCTACACTTTTGATCCAATCATTCGCTCACTCGAAAAGTTTTGGTCTGTCATTTCAAGTGGTTTGCTACTGTTCATGCTCAGACCACAATGCAATGCTACTTTAGTTGGGTCGGAATCTGCAGATCCGTGGCAAAAAAGGGTGTAACTAAGTTTGACAGCTGATTCCTATAGATTGAAGGGCGCTCTTCAAAATGGGCTGGGTCCAACCTCTGGGAATGGTGGGGAAAAGGCAGGAGGGGGGCTGGTCCAAGATTTTATCCAATTTTCTAAAGTCTGTATTTGGTGGCGAATTTCAATAAACCAGTACCACCAAATCATTTGCAAGTGATCCTAATTAACTCGTATTAAACTGTAATTTCATTTTAACCATCAAAAATTACTAGAATTAGCGTTCTCAGCCGTGAAATTGTGTTGATAACGTGCGCATGCGCAGCGAAAAAAGTGCAAATTTTTGCGTCGAATCTTGAAAGTGACGGACCTGTATGATAGAAAGCTGTGGAGAAGAGTCAACAGAAGAGTAATTAAGTGGCTTCTTTTAATTCTGCCAATTTTAGCGTTGTTTGTAGGCGTATGTGCGCAGAAATGCATTAAAATGCAACTTGCAAAATGCATGTTTCCAAAAACAGAACTATTTCCAAATGTTTCCAAATTCATGTCTTTGAACTAACAAAATTTGACCTAATTAACAAAGTCTGAACAAATTCTGCAGAAGATGTCTTAAACGTCTAGTATCAGCTCTATTCATTGTCGCTCCCATCAAAACTGTCCACTTCTACATCTGACTCCCAATCTGCCTCATTATCAGAGCTGCTCTCGTGATTTTCTTCTGCAGTAATTAACAGTTCCTGTAGGTTCCTTGGTAAAGGAGGAAGAGAATGCTTTATGGGCAAGACTCTTCCATTTTTTTTGGAACCACCCATGTTGCAGTGGAGACGGAGGTGGGGATGGATCATGATATGACAATCAAATAAACTAGTAGAGAAGATTAGAAATGTTAGCAAGCAGGACAAGGAAATGCGAATTGAAATCTATGAAGAGCTTCTTGCTGAACCATCCTTCAAAGGTTATTTGAATGATTTGTATGCTGGCAGTGAAGCATCAAACTCATCCAGAATACGTTATTGGTTGTCATTTCTTGAAATGGTAGAGGTGCTGCTTCTTCACTATCATTCAATGAGATGTCAAAATTGGGAAAACTGCCTTATAAGGCTCATGCTTCCATGGATGGCAGCTTATGACAATCTACATTATTCAAGGTATCTAAGCATTTATTGGTCAATGATGAATAATCTCAATGAGGAAGTAAGTAACCATATGAAACAAGGCCTTTTTTCTGCTTCACTTTCAGGGCTGCCTTTTTCATGCGATTGAGGTCACAATGAATAATGGCTCAAAAATGAAAGGAGGTTGGATTGGCATAACAAAGAACGAGGCTATGTTGAATATCCACACTAAGACGGTGAATAAAATCATGAAAGTACATTACACTCTCAAGGCGTCTGCATCCATGAACAGAGAGAGGCGTGATCACGTTGCAAATGCTAAATCAAGATTGGTAAAAGATGAGACAGCAGTACAAGCACTGATTGGCTGCATAGACGAATGGGATTGTAATCCATGGTCATCAGATGAGAGTCCACTGTGTACCCTACAGTCTGGGTTTCTCGCGTCTGAGAAGTTGATAGGTGATTCTGAGTCAGCAAAATCTGATGATGAAAGGCAGATAGATCAGTTTTTTGAAGAGAGGATCTTTTCGTCCGAAAAGCTGATCCATGACAGGATCAAGCTGCACAAAAGGGCATCATTTGTGAAGCCACCTAAAGAGCAAGTGAACATCACAACGAACAGGGCGACTGATGGGATGGAGAATAAGGCCATGGTCAGTCCACTAAACATTGCTGAAAAGTCAGCAATGAATCTAGAGGAAGTAATGAAGCATCGAGTTACAGCAGTATCCTTGCCTCTTTTCAACCTGAATGGAACTCTCAGAAAGATGGTGAAAGCAAAGCTGGTTGACTGCTTCGAAGTAAAACAAATTAAAACTGGCTACACTACAGTCGCGTCATTGCTGTGATTGACATGGGACGTCTTTGGCGGGTATACATTCAAAGTAAAGAGGACCGAGATTCAGCTGATGAAGCACCTTATACATGGGACGACTATGCATCAAAGCTCTTCGATGCCATCTTGAGAAGACATACGAATGTTGCAGAGTATCATCTGATAAATGATCGTTATGTCGTTGCTTTGTCAGTCAAGGATTCTGAGCATGGCCGGTGAAGTGCAAACTACATTGGAGGCGCTGTCAATGTTTTCCCTCGACGTGGAGCAAAGATTCCACAAGCAAGCAGATTCGATGCCGTTTTTGCCAATGCAAGCAACAAGATTCTTCTACAAGCATTCCTTCTAGGAGAATTCAAACAAAGAATCGAGAGTAGAGAAGAAATGTTTTTCTACACAAACGGAGAAAAATGCATTTTGTTAAATACAGGTGAAGAAATCCGAGAGTTTGACTGTTGCCAACATGAAGCTGATACAAGAAGTTTCTTTCACATTTCTGTGAGAGCAGAGGTGGCAGCAGGATTCCATTTCTTGTTGATGCTGAAGATATTGATGTTCTGGCTGTCGCATTGGCTGTGGCTCACAAATGTCTACATCCTATATACCTTTACAGACGAGGTTTCATCTATGATTGCAGAAGGATGTGCAGTCAAGAAATTTCATCAATTATTGTCCAGCTTCATGCGCTAACTGGTGCTGATGCTATCAGTGGATTCTACGGATTATCGAAGCGAACGATATTTGCCAGGGTTGAAAAAAGTGAGGATGCTGAGAGTTTGCTAGCAGATATCGGGCAAATTCTTGAATTGTCAAATAGATGCAAAGAAGACATAGAGAAATTTACCATCAGATACATCTACAACGACAAGAAAAGCGAATCTTTGCATCAAGCTAGAGCAAGTAAATGGCGATGTTTAAAACGCAAAACAACGTCGAGGATTCGTCCAGATGTAGATACTCTTCTGCATCACATGCAGCGTGCTAATTACCAACCATTTATTTGGTTGTCATATCATGATCCATCGCCACCTCCGTCTCCACTGCAACATGGGTGGTTCCAAGAAAATGGAAGAGTCTTACCCATAAAGCATTCTCTTCCTTCCTCCCTACAGGAACTGTTAATTACTGCAGAAGAAAATCACGAGAGCAGCTCTGATAATGAGGCAGATTGGGAGTCAGATGTAGAAGTGGACAGTTTTGATGAGAGCGACAATGAATAGAGCTGATACTAGACGTTTAAGACATCTTCTGCAGAATTTGTTCAGACTTTGTTAATTAAGTCAAATTGTGTTAGTTCAAAGACATGAATTTGGAAACATATGGAAACAGTTCTGTTTTTGGAAACATGCATTTTGCAAGTTGCATTTTAATGCATTTCTGCGCACAGACGCCTACAAACAACGCTAAAATTGGCAGAATTAAAAGAAGCCACTTAATTACTCTTCTGTTGACTCTTATCCACAGCTTTCTATCATACAGATCTGTCACTTTCAAGATTGGACGCAAAAATTTGCACTATTTTCGCTGCGCATGCGCAAGTTATCAAACCAATTTTACAGCTGAGAACGCTAATTCTAGTAATTTTTGATAGTTAAAATGAAATGACAGCTTAATACAAGTTAATTAGGATCACTTGCAAATGATTTGGTGGCACTGGTTTATTGAAATTCGCCACCAAATACAGACTTTAGAAAATTGGATAAAATTTTGGACCAGCCCCCCTCCTGCCTTTTCCCCACCATTCCCAGAGGTTGGACCCAGCCCATTTTGAAGAGCACCCTTCAATCTATAGGAATCAGTTGTCAAACTTAGTTACACCTTTTTTTGCCACGGATCTGCAGATTCTGACCCAACTACTTTGACCACAATGGAATGCTACTTTGACCACAATGCAACGCTAATTTCGACCACAATGCAGTGCATTAAGAACCCCCAAAATATAGAAACTACGTTTTTCAAAACTGCCTGTATTGTTTTCCGTTAAAACTCATAGCAGCTTCTTCTACGAACGTACCATTGCTCAACAAAATTAGCCTGAAGTTTCTTAAGAAGCAGCTTTAATTTTGTGGGTTCTTACCTTACTTTAGCATGCAAGGATGCTTTAAATCGAAGTTAATTTCTTAGCAATTCAAGAAAACTGAAGTCTGCAAGCACAAGATTATTTTCGACAGTTTGTGAGTCATTGGATATGGTGATACTTGAATGGTTCAGCATTTTAAAGACACTTCTGTTGTTCATTTCTCAACTGGAAATACTGCTCTATGACAGGAAGCAATTGCAAAACTCCCTGTGGTACAAATCTTATCTTTAGGGACCAATATATTGATAGAAATATAAAAAACAACAGAAAAGTAATGATGAAACAAAGATATTTAAAACAATATTTAGTATTTGCAACAATAATATTTGAATAATATCTGAAATAATAAAAGACACGAAAATGGTAATTCCAAACAACAAATTAACTGCAATGTTACAGAAAAATATATGCCAGTAAGGCAAGTCAATAATATTACAAGTTCACATCAAATTTCAAAGTTCATATCAAAAGCCGTGTAAAACTTAAAATAAGAAGCCTAGCCGAGGAATGCACTGCCTGCACCGGCCTGCACGGTCGGTGGTCGCAGCCTTTATTGTGCCTAAATTGTTGCACAAAGATTGTTGCACAGCGAGAGAGTGCCTGAATTTTTCCTTCGTTTCTTGTGGAAGAGAGTACACAACGAGCTGCCCTCTTTAAAGGATTGTATCAGTACCTCTAAGCATTATATGGAATTTAAAGCCAAAGAGATATTGGTCCAAATTTTCATGTCTTCAAGTTCTAACTACAGCCCTCTGGTCTGACATTTTTCGTCTGAAAAGCCAAAGAAAAAATTGAGAAAACACACGAGCGAGCTCTTAGACTTCATAACAGTGACTCTACAAACTATTATTACGACTTACTTTCTGAGGTGAGGAAATGTACGATTAGAATGAGCCGTCTCAGAACTTTTTGCATTGAAAGTTGTAAAACTGCCCTGAAACTAAGTGCTCCATAACTAAGTGCTCCTCAAACAAAGTGCAGGAACTTTCAATCTAAAATAAACAACATGGTCAGCAAGGAACCCAAATGAATTAATTCATCATAGACCAACCAACTTACCTTCGGGTCAAAACTTGTCCCACCATCAGAACACAAATTTAGAGCTCTTTTGCCCAAAGAGATGAAATAAGTCGACAACATTCCAACGTTAAGAGACAGTGGGATGGACCAACTTGCAGCTGTAGTATTTGTAGTTAGCAACAAAAGTTGTGTATTCAAAAAAGGTTGTATCAGTTCAAAATTCGATTTACATTCATTTATTTCAAAAGCTAGAAAAGGATTCAATAAAACAAGATGAAAAACACAAGGTTGGATCCAGCCCAAAATTGAAGGTGGGACAACCAGCAGCGAGGGCGCCGAAAATGCATTTTGATTCCTGGCTTAGAAAATTCTCTGGTGTTCTACTAAATAACGTCTTGATTTGTATGACTCGACATTCTGATCGAAACAGTTAGAAAACGAGTGCTTTAAAGTCATGATGAGGGGCATATTTCTCGCTTAAAAGAGGGCGCCCAATTGAGTTTTCATAATTAGGGAGGCAGGTGCCCCCACTCAGTGGCGGAGCCAGCCGCCAAAAAGTGGGGGGCTGAAGCGAAGGGGGGTCCGGGGGCGGAGCCCTCGGAAAAATCTTTTGGGGCCACACCCTTTTCTTGTAGGAAACGCCCTTATTTCTCTTAGGTAACGCCCCTTTTTCTTCCAGAAAACACATCTTAATATACCATCCATTACAAACGTTATCAGAAAAGTGCTGCTTGCATGATGTCTAACACTTGAAGTTTGAAATTATTGAAATTATGAAGTTTTCCGTCAAATTTTAAGGATCAGTTGACCCGTAACACCACAGAAAACTGTCAAAAGGGACATTTTATCGTAAACCTAATACAAGGAGCTGTTCAAGTTTTAAATTTTTCAGGAACGTTCTTGCAGCATTTCTTGCAATCCAATAATCAACGTTCAAAATCGATGGTGTTGTTCTCCTAAATAGTTACAAGCTTAGTTTCCTCGGTTTGAGAGTAAATTGCTTTCGAAGGATTGGTTATTGCATTCTTATTATGAATTGGTTATTGTGAAATATGGTATCACAGTACACAGTACAGTAAGTAATGTCTTGATGGCACGCGACTATGAAGGTCGGGTCGGTAAATCTAAACGGCTGCACAAAAATCTACTTCTGACCGTTTAGAAAATGCAACCCCCCCCCCCCCCGAGATTTTCTCATCGAATTTGCACGAATCTCAAAGACCATCCTTGGGAAAAATTGGGGGACTAGTCCCCCCATTCCTCCCGTGCTTCCACCACTGCCCCTACTTAGACTCCCCAAATCCACCATTGCAAGAGCAAAACAAACTCTAACCTGATCTCTGTATACAGCCTCATCTTGTAGCGTATTGCTTAATTGTTTGCAGGAAACTTTCAAATATGGTGCCTCATATTGGACAAGCAACAATATGTATAACCAAGTCTATTCGCTGAAGAAAGGTATGGATGGAGAAGAGGCAAAATTCGACGCCTACAATAAGCTTGAAGTTACGAAGATTTGTCTTGGCTTTAGGTACGATGGTCAGACAAAGTATTTAGAGATTCCTGTCAGTGCAACTTCAATGTTGTCATTGATCAATGGAGGCTACAAAGGTAAGAATCATAAAGATAATACTAGCAACAACAACAACAGCACTAACACTAACAGTAACACTAACAACAAGAGTGATAATAATAATGATGGCCAGATGATATTCACTGCATCCAGACCTCCTTGAGGAGCAGTCATTTTAATAATAATAATAATAATAATAATAATAATAATAATAATAATAATAATAATAATAATAATAATAATAATAATAATAATAATAATAATAATAATAATAATAATAATAATAATAATAATAATAATAATAATAATAATATACGAATATTTATACAGGATAAAACACTTCAACGAATCATCGTTGTTATCAACGTGTGTCCTGTTAAAAATAATAAATCAAACTGAAGCTTATGAAATTTCCTATTTACAATTTTTCGATAAATGAAAGGATAAAAATATTTACAATGGTTCTTTGAGCTGATTAAAGTGTGCGATGTAACTAAAATGGTCTTTAAGGCTATTCTCATATGCAGTAGCATTCGTAATCTTTCTGATTTTCAGAGGCAGTTCATTGTAAATCTTACTCCTGTATATCAAAAAGATTTCCGAGCATATTCAGTTCTGATTTTGGGCATCTTCAAGCTGTTAGTGGCATTTCTTGTCTCCTTTCCATGATCTTGTATTGCAAAATAATCTTTAAATATGTCACAGATGTCTTTATCAATGCATTTCCGAACGAGTTTGCAAGCACGAATCTTGTTTGCATTCATTACTGATGGGAGTCCTTCGTTGCTTTTTTCACCATCATAAACAATCTTGAGGCATCGATCATGGAATGCTTTCAGCTGTTTCATCTTCGTTTCTGACAGTTTCATCTGCAGAATACCGCAGTAGGTAAAACAGGCATGATCATAGAGCAGTATACATCTCTGGCTGACTGTGAGTCAAGATATGTTCTTAACCTTGCCAGAAGTCTCAATCGTCCGGCTGCTTTCTTGTAAGATCTTTCAAAGTGCGAATTCAGATCAAGTGAACTGTTCACGTACATACCCAGGTATTTGTACTCATCGGTGTTTCTTATTGCATTTGAGCCTTGGTATACCTTAAAAGGTTCTGTCTGCATGCTTATCCGTTTAGCAGTTCCAAACAATAATGCTTCAGTTTTACCCTCCTTCATGTTGATAATAAGTTCGTTTTCCTTTAGCCAGTTTGAGATCAAATCCATATCCTCGGTAAGATTTGACTGGATACTTTTCGAGTCCTTGTCAGCGAAGTATATGACTGTGTCATCAGCATATTTTACAATCCGAGAGTGCCGTATCGCATCGGTAATGTCATTAAACAACATGATGAACAATAAAGGGCCAAGTACTGACCCTTGTGGCACTCCAGAATACAGTTCCTTTTCATCAGAGACACAGTTGTTGTAACTTACGACAGCTTTTCGAGCAAACAGATAGTCTTTGAACCAAGCATATTCTTTTCCATCAATTCCATATTTGGGTAGCTTTTCAAGCAGCTTCGAATGACCTATTGTGTCAAATGCTTTGCTCAGATCAATAAACACGGCGCCTACTAATTTACCATCATCAACACTTTTGCGAATGTTATCCAGCAAGTGAGTTGCTGCAAGCTCTGTTGATAGCTTGGGCCTGAAGCCAAACTGGAAATGCGATAGCAGAGCATTTTGATCTAAGTAGGTGATAAGTTGACGATGAATTGCCTTTTCTATGATCTTTGAAATAACTGGCAAGATTGAAATAGGCCTGTAGTTGTCCAAGATTTTGGTACCCCTACACAAAAATTGACAAGCTTGTCACAGCATCGATCTGATGTTGTCCAGCTGCCAAGATAGTTGAAACCATTGACTTGCTTAATGACGTCATAATTGAGCTACTTTGGACTGAATTCAGCTCAAATTTTTTTCTAGCACGAAGATTCCGCATCTGAGAAAGCATTCTCTTTACTCTAAAATAAGGATTTGAACATTCCACTTTCCCAATATTTGGAACGAACATGGACAACACAACAGACGATTACGCTGAATTTGGTGACAAGGATTTTACCAAAATGTACTACGTTCTTTCTATAGAATCGTCAAAGATTCGTAATTCGAACGCTATGCATCTTGGTAAAAAGTCCCTCGCCGCAATCTTGAGCACAATTGTTTATAGGTAAAGAAAATGGTCCAAATTCTCATCCACGAGCAAAAAATGTTTTCTGACAGCAGATTCGGAATCTGCATGGTTGAATTAACTGAAATCAAGAAAAAGTGTGAGCTGAATTCAGTGGCGTAACGGAGCAGCTCGGGGCCCTTAGTAATTTAGCTACGCAGGGACCCCTGAGGTGGCAGATAGTTCAACAAAAGTTTACAAAATTTCCAACATCAAAGTGTTGTTTCTATTGGCAAAATCAAGTTGAGTCCAGCACATCAAAACCTTCATAACCGGCGTCTATGGAAGTGTTTTTGTGAAGGCACGTTTGCGCAAGAAAAATATTAGGGATGGTGGCTGAAAGAGTATGTCTGTATGTCCAATGTCGGGAAAATTTTTGAACCTAGGCTCTTTCGAATATCGGAAAACGCATCTTTCGTAGCACCTCACCATCGAATTCAGAAAAAAGAATTGTGGTTGACGACATGATTCCCAAGGAAACATTCAAGAGTTCATCTTACGTATCGTACAGAAATGGATTTTTGGACAAGTCATCTTCTAAAAAGTTCATATTCGCTAGAAGATAGCAGGGCATCTTTGAAAAGTTTCCAATACGGTGTTCAGTTCACTAGAAGTCTTTGGGTCTCTTTGAAGGGGCCCGAAGGCATTAAACAACACGCTGTTTCTCCAAAACCTAAAAATCTGAAAATCGCTTGAGAGGCCCCTTGGGGCCCCCTAAAACTCGGGGGCCCTTAGGAATTGCTCTAACCCCAACCACCGTGCGTTAGGACACTGGCTGAATTCATCCTAATGGTAGCTCAATTACGATGACATAGAATTGATGACGTCATAAAAATTTTGTTGATCTTGTCAAAATCCAAAAGCCAATAAATCATTTGAAAGCATCTTGAATCATATAAGAATAAATCTGCAGAAAGTTACACCCGCATTTGTCGTAAAATGTGTCAGTTATTGACGATATCAAAATGAACGCTTCCAGTGAAAATGCAAAATGTTTCCAAGTCTAGTTTGAATCTATATGGTCCATTTATTAAAATTCTAGCATAAAATCTAAGTTTAGGGAGATCCTTAGATCGCTTGAGAAATTTCCCTGCCTTTTATTAAATTAGTATTCGAATGGTTTCTACTGAGCTGCATTGCGACCTTTGATTTCACAAATCACAAATGTAGTCATATTTGTCCATTTTAATTCAAGGCACTTCTCTTGGCCGTTCCAAATGGCTGAGCATGGTAAAAGGCTCAAAATTACAAGTCAAATGCAACAAGGAAGGGATTAATGCACTTAAAAAAGTGCGAATTGGTATAGCAGCCAATAACCAAAACCACTGCAACAGTGTAGATTCCTTCTTTGGGATTGGCATCGGAGAGAGGCCTTTCTGTCAGTCAGGCTATACTGTCAGGTCAGGGAATGGAGCGTGTACTCGCAGCCCGTCAAAGTGGATTGCAACCAAGAGAAGCGCTAGTACCTTCATACTAATACAGTAACCACTAACAACAAGTAAGTCTTACACTAACGGATGACTCATTGCAGGTGAAACTTTTTCATGGAGGGTTACTAAAAAAAATGTCCCCCTGTTTGAAAATAGCTGCAGCAAAAATAGTTGTACGATGGTTACAGAGATTGATTTTTGCTGCCAGCTACGAGATTAATTTATTTTTTTTGGCAATGTTCGGAGAAGAAGTCCCAGCAATGGAATTGCTGAATTATTACGACCATTTGTGCAAATCACAAATCTTTCAAATGATGCTTTGATGCAGCTTTTATTATATGGTTTGAACCAACTCCATCGGCCTCTGACTTATTTTTCTATGACGGGTTGCGTAAGGTCACTTTTTCGAGTCAATTGGCATTCGAAATCCTTTTATGGATTAGCATGAATGATAAAACGAAGAGCTGAAACTAAGACTGCGCTCACACGATGCCGGCACATTTTGAAAAAGGTAAAAATGGTGGCGGATAGGCTTACCATTCACACGAAAATGGCACACTTTTTGCCGCCAGATTTAAAAAACGGTAGACTGTGAAAACGGAACTAGCTATAACCGACACATTTTGAAAACAGCATTGTGTGAACACTCAAAAATGACGAAAACAGAATATTTTTCGGCATCTTTGAAACGAGCCTGATCGATCCTTAAGGTGAAGCTACATTTCTGTAATATCAAAATCTTGCAGAGATTGCAACGTGTCCATTGCATTCAAATTTCCTACCCTTTTCAAATTCTTCCAGTATCGTGTGAACGTTAGCTAAAACTTTGCTACCGTCATATTTTTCACCGCTTTCAAAATGTGCTGGCATCGTGTGAGCACTGCCTGAGATGGAAACTAAAATAGTCCATATAGCTATTCTGAAAAAGAATCTCAATTTGTTCGGGATACTATCAGTGAAAGTCTTTCGGATTCTCTCCAGAGGAGCCAGACGCTCGTCGAAGCGCTTTGGAGTCTGCGCAGTATCGATCTCAGGGTCATCGCCCTTCATCCTTTCTTTGTGAAATTACCCATGCCCCAAAACGCTTCGCTCGTCCCATTGATCAGCGAGCCAATCAGAGTTAACGTCTTTTCCTTTGTGGTTTACAATAGGGGGAGTTCGCAGTATCCTGAACAACAATCGAACGATACGTTGCTACATTTTATAGAATTTTCGAATGTGCACAATTGTGATAGAAGCTCTATTTTTACTCGATCGAATCTCGCGTATAAAAATGTATACAAATAACGCTCGATTCAGGCTCTTTTGCTGAGTAGCTAAACGGTCTATTGATATCTTATCCGTCTATTGCCCTGAAAAAAGTATTATGGAAAATACAGGCTGCCCAAAAAATTGTGCTTCGTTTGTGTGGCTTCTGTGGAGGAGCTGTAGATTCAAATATCTCGAATTTTACACAGTTGCACAGGTCAAGCTTTAACTTAGAGTTTGGGATCTTATGTAAGTCAGTCTGATGAGCCGTTGTTGATTTATGGCAGAGGAAAGGCAAAATCAGTGGTTGCTTCATAAACAGCATTTCTATTGTTCTCCAGCAATGGCAAAATAAGAATGTTTTAAAAGGAAGGGTTCTGGCATCGTATAAAAATTTTCACCGCCGTTTTTAAAAGGTAGAAAGTGCTCTTTTATGAATAGACAACACTGCTATCTCTTTAAAAGATTTAGCAAAAATTTTTGTTCAACGCTAGAACCCCTTCTTTGAAAACGTACCTAATTTTGACATTGCCGGAGAATAATGGTGGTGCTGTTTTTCAAGCAGCCACTTATTTTGCTTTTTCTCTGCCATAACCAGGGCAGGCAAGTACTATGATATATTTGACCCCATGTTTGTCCGAAGGAATTGGAAAAAATAACCGGTTCTTTTATGGCACAGTATGACTTTCCTGCCTAAAACAACCAGTTTTTGGGACAAAGGTCAAGTTTTAAAATCAGTCATCTTTGTCCATTAATTTCTCAAAAAATCAAGTCTTCTCACCTACCTAGTCAAAATCATAAAGCTTACCTGTAAGCTGGTTCCACCTTTGTCCGCCAAATTTACTCTCAAAAAACCATTATTTCAAATTTCTACATAAGCGGTTCAACCTTTGTCCGCCAAAATTTACAAAAAATGACCAGGAATTCCATTTTTGGCACTAAGGTGGTTCTACCTTTGTCCGTCAAATGAAGATACAAAGACCGGTTCTTGGACAAACCAGGAGAAATATCAACAAATTTTTTTGAACTTAGGGACTAACCTCGGAATTGCCGCTTAAAGACTACCAGTTTTGGGACACTGCTGCTCTATGGATATAATTACGATGGTAATGATGCCTGCACACTTTCATGGCTACCGGTACAACTTTATTTCGAAAAACGGTATTTGGCTGAAACTACCAGTTTCGGGACAAATATTGCCAGTAATTAAATCATCCATCAAATCGAAGAACAATATCGACGTAAATGTGTCATCAAAAAAGACCAGTTTTTGGGACAAAGATGGTGAAAAATATTTTCGTGAACTACCGGTTTTCGGACAAAGGTAGGACTATCGTCCTCAGTGTGACATGCCTGCCCTTGCATAACTGAGCAACCATTTGTAAGATTGACTCAAACAAGGTCTCAAACTCTAACTTGAAGCTTGACCACTGCAACAATGTAAAAACAAACGTAATTGAATCTACAGATCCTCCATATTAGCCACATAAGCGGGGCACATTTTTTGACACCCTGTAGTAAAACTGACATGTCACATTTCTTCTATTTTGATTTCTAGATGTTATGCAAGATTAATTCTTTAAGTATTTCAAATTTAACACAAGACTGCTATCTTGAAAATTGTCAAAAAATATCAGAAGTACTTCAGTCTTGTTGCTCTTAGAAAATAAACATGATGGTTGTAGTGCAAGTAAACTTGCTACATCGATTTTTCGAAGAGGGCGCAGTATATCACTAAACATGGAGTATATTACCTAAATAGGCCATAGAATCGTACTTTGGAATTTTAGCTATGGAACCGTAAAGATGGATTTTTACCAAAAAGCAGTGTCCTGCCGCCCGTTTCATATGAGGTTTCGTATCACAAATGATAAAGGACTTCAACAAAGAAGTATGCAAGATAGGAATAAAAACGTTTTAGCCAATTTTTGCTCATGGCGCATGGTCGAAAACCTCCAAAGCCCCACTTTCATGGACCAATCAGACGGCGAATAAGCGAAGGAGACCAAAGAAATCCGTGAGGACCTTTCTGGTTTTACCTACACCTTCGTAAAACGCAACTAGAAATTTCCCGAATTCTTTTGAAGAAATCTGCCCTCCATATGTTTGGGTATCTAGGTTTGGAAGCCGGTTTGAATACCACAAGGTTCCGTAAAGTCTTTGCGTTTCCATTAGACAAAATCCGCCGAAGCTTGTTGAGGCTTGTCTTCGCTGTCTTTTGTAAGTATACAAAGAATGGTTCATATCTTGATGTGTATCTAGCATCAGATCATCAGAAAAAGCAAAGATAGGAGAAGTCATAGCTCCCCATACTTCCGGGGGGGGGGGTACATGACTGGCGGGTGGATGGGGGTCTGCCGCCCGGTTTTCAGAAAGGTACCCTCTTCTAATTACCGAAAGTTGCCGTCATACCCACTTTTATGATGAATTTTGGCGGAAAAACCACCCATTTTTTGCTATTTTTCGCCAATTTCTTGGTAACCCACCCTTGTTTATGGAAAATCTGCCGAAAAAGGGACCCTTGTTTAGAGAATTTGGGGCCCAAAACCCCACCCATATGGGCGGCACATACCCGTACCCTCAACGTGTTATGTACCCCCCCCCGGGCCCATACTTTGGAACTTCTAGACATCTCCAAGTTTCTATTTGTGCATTATTGAAATATATCCCAAGCTTGTAGAAGAATCGTCGTCGGAAACTCCTGTATTTGATTAGCGATTAAACAAGGGCGCCTTAGGCATCCATATGTTTTTGAGGTTGGCGTTTTGATACCCCTCATATTTCACTCGCAGGGGGGAATTGTCTCCTTGCACCACCTGCCAGCATGCCACTGCCATGAAAACTTGTGCTATGAATGCAAAAGATAGCATAATACAGAAATCTCCCAGGAGCATCGCCATATGACTTAAAATGCGTTAAAAAACCTTAACTAATTTTTCAGTTCACATAGAAATCGTAGATGCATTGGATTGGAACAAAAGAAAATGCGGTGGAAGGACAATGGCAAGAACAATAGGAAACGCAGACATCGGACCTTTTGGAATCGTTCTTACGACAATCATTATTGTGATCACTATTGTCTCTCGTCCAGAAATTCTATTGTTTAAGGGTTAGTGCCTCATCGCTTTTGGACATAGCTCCTGAAAACCATGAGCCATATAAACCGGTGTAGCATGTAGAGACGCATATTACACAGGCATCCAAATCTGGATCCAAACATCTGGCGGGTAGATTTCTTCCGCAAAAGTCGGGAAATTTCCAACATCTACTTGTCCTGGTTGCGTTTTGTGAAGGTAGGTAAAGATTTGGTGGGTTCTTTGCAGTCTCCTTCTGTCTGCTTCGCTTATTCGCCGTCTGATTGGTCCGTAAAAATGAGGCTTTGGAGTTTTCCGGCCAGTGGCCACGAGCGACAATCGGCTAAAACATTTGATTCCTATCTTGACACAAGGAAACAATTGGAGTGGCTAGAATGGTTACCCCATTCTACAAGGGTAAATCAAGCAATACTTTTATGAGCAATGACGGGAAATTTAATTGGGGGCCTTTTTGCCCCCACACAGAATAGGGTTGAGAAATTCGACTTTAATCAGCCATTGCAGTTCACTAGGTTGCTTTTAAAAACAGGAGGCCAATAAGTGAAAAATTGCACATTGATTTTTCAACAAGTGTTACGTTAATTTGAACCTTGTTACAAATGCTCTAGAACAATATTCAAGACCTGCAACATCATCAAAGAGTTTCATCTTCTTGGGTCACCCAGTATTAACGTATTAACTTGTTAACCTGACATAAGTTCCCAGGCATAAGGATAAGGACACTGTTAAGAAGATCACGTCTGTCTTCATCATAAGCATGGCAGAGCAGCAAAAAGTGTCCCGTATCCTCAATACCGTCATTTGTCGGGCAGAAAGAATTTAATGTTCGACGGTGCATTATTCTTGGATGAGTTTTGAGGCTGATCATATCCTTACCTTATGGTAGGAAGCAAATTACCGAAGGATCATTTTCGTTTTACATTTTATACCCACGGTTACCCAATCAGTCAAGAAAGAATGCTTTCAGGGGGTCGTGCATAAAATCTTGATAAAATAAATCATAGTTGGAAAAGGGTATTGAAAAGTCCATCTTCGAATGAACAAGTGAGAAGGCGATCCAGGGCTTCAGGATATATTTTGCGGCTTGCTTTCTTAGCATTTGCATTTGCAGGCAGCCCATGCCGATCTTATGAAAGGCCAAGGGTAGACTGATTACGATGAGTCCCAACAATCGCTATCCAAAACGAGACTATTACACCAAACCGAGACCGCGCCCGGCAGTCTTTCAATAGCGATTACCACGGCCAGATCATCAGTCTAGGCCAAGGGTGCAAACCTTGAAAAAATTGTGCCCACTTTTTCGTATGGGGTCTGGAACACAGGGTATTAAGGACCGGCTTATTAAATTCTCGTTCTGATTGACATTTATCTGATAAAACAAGGACAGATTTTGCAGGATAATGGTGTCAGTTGCTTTTGAGTGACACTGGAAGGAAGCGATTAGCGACTGCAGAAAAAATAAAGTCTCTCAGCCAGCAATTCAAATAAACAAAGCTTAAAAAGTTTACCTGACGCCAGCAGCATGGCAAAATATCGCTTGTGCAGGAGAATAGTGGTTTTCAAGAGAAGTCGTGAATTGCAAAGGAAAGAAGGATGACAAATCTAGAGATATGCCACGAGGATTTGTTTCTTGAATTTAGAAGCAGATGAGTAATGGCTTCATTTAAGCCCTCATTATGCGAAAATTGCAATGTCTTCTGCTCGAAATGAACAAGAGGCAGATCTGTTTATCTTCTTCCTCCTTATCAACTCCAGAATTCTCTTAGAATCTATCTCTCGAGTGCACAAGGTAATAGTTTACCCTGCTGCCAGGTAAATTTTTGAGGCAATGTTCGTTTTGAATTTCTGGTTGAGAGCATTTTTTGTCTGCAGTCGATAATAGCTTTGAATTCTGGTGTCAATCAAAGACAGCTGATACCATTGCGTCACAAAATCTAAGTTGTTACCTAATACCCCGTAAACAAAGTGCCTTTATACATGCAGCGCAATCGATTGGACGTAGCAAATGGCTATCATTGATCCCAGGAAGTGAGGTACAACCACACTGCAATAAAGATGGATTCAACGTACTCAGTCAAGTTCGGATTGGCGCTGTTGGAAACAACGAAGCAAACTGTGCTTCTTCAGAGTCTGCAGTGGGCATTGGCATAAGTAGTGGTTCTTTTTATTGCCGTATTAGCACATTTACTGGAAATCATGCATGCATGGGTGATTATGTGGTGAAAAAGGTTGCAGACGGGTTTATTTTAATGCAATAGTAACAGTCATAGTATAGAACATAGACACTAAATATTGAGTAGTCACTCCACATTCTGCAATGGGCATAGGCTTACAGGCAAAGTGAAAGAAGCGTACCACCTTTGTTTTTTGAATGTTCAAAATAGAACCGTATCTTCATTGAATATTGTTTTCTTTACATGACGAAATCCTTGAATATCTTGTTCATTATTGTTTCCAGGGGGAACAGGGCACCTATTATAATCCACTATGCTCCGCCCAACGGCAGCGATATTCGAATAGAATGGAAAGCTAAGAAAAAAAAGAATACTCGAATAGTCATCCAATCATGAAATCTATTTTCAAATAATTTTCAAATGTACATAATTCGCGTCCTTCGCTTTGACTGTAAGTCTTAAGTATTATGTTGCGATAGTAAAACGACGAGTACTGGATATCATGTATGTATGGATATAGGTATCAGGAGAAAAAATGAGCAGACACGGGTTTATTGTAATGACATTGTCATAGACAATATTATGCAGCATAGACACTGAATACTGATTGGTTACTCCTGATTCTGCAATGGGTATTGGTGTGAATTCTACATATTGCGATTGTACAGTGACCAGTACTAGAATTCATGGATGGGTATCAAGGGAATAAAGTAGCAAATGGGTTTATCTTAATGCAATAGTTGTGGCAGTCAATAGTAAACAGCCCAGAGGGAGGGACTCCCATGCTTGACTTGACATGATGTGCCGCTCAATAGGGTGTCCTTTTGTGATAGAAATTATGGGACATGATGTTCTTTTCCGACAAGAATTATGGGACAGGGTAACACAATTAATGATAAATTATGCAACAGGGTACCATGGACAGAGCAGAAACTGCGCATGCATGCGTGAAAACTCGTAACTTTGAGCCCCCAAAGCTCCCTGAAACAGATCCCAAAATTTGGCGACACTTGATATTTTGTTGCTTAGGCCTTACACTCTTGATTTATTATTTCAAAAAGCTTATCTATTCAAACAATTCCTTAGATCAGATTGGTCCATGACGTCATTTTACGCAGTTTCTGCTCTGTCGGTACCATGTAGAAAGGAACTTTTTTAGAGTTCTCTTGGAACAATCGATCATGTATACTTTTGGCCAACTTTCATGTGAAATGGTATACCTTTGGAGCATTTTTAAGCGACAGGGCACAGGGTGTGGAAAGGTTTTCAGCACACCTCCGTCACTTACCTAATCAAGTACTCCCTCCGTAGGTAAACAGCACACATACATTCATATTGAAGATAAACTCTTTTCTTTAAAGAAACTGGTTCATAAGAAACTAGTACTAAGATGGCCACAATTTTAAGAAACTCCAGTATTACCGGGTGTATAAAAAAAGTACCCCCTTTTGACTGGAAATAGGTACGAAGCGACAAGATATCATTACTCTCCGAGTATTTAGCTAAATTTATCAATCTTCAATTTAGATTCACGTACCTTGCATTTAAGAATCGTCTACCAAACACCAGAGGTATGAGCTTGCAAAGACAACATTTACAGTGCACCCAAAACCAGAGGTTTCGTAAAAGGGCCTAGCCATGATTTGCATTATGGATCTTTTCCAAAGCACCTGTAAACTTTAACTTTCAGTTTTTCGCTTTTGAAAAGAATAAAACAGACTCGTGGAAATCGCACTGATTAAACAAAAATATAACAAAAATGTAGTAAGAATGATGAAGTCGTGCAACATCTCCCAAATGAGCATGCATGTGTTCCTTTTCTTCTTCCTTGACACTTGGAGTGGAATGCAATGCACGGATTGATTCCTCAAAGGAACAACTATTTGTAGAACAATTGAAGCATTTCAAGGTATAATTCTTTTCAATGGAGAAAGCTAAAGGTCAAAGTCGAAATTCCTGTGCAACATGCCTGTGATGATAGCAAATCATGGCTAGGCCCTTTTACAAAACCTCTGGTTTTGGGTGCACTGTAAATTTTGACTTTGCAAGCTTGTATCTCCAGTGTTTGGTGGCCAATTTTTAAATGCAAGGTATGTGGATCTAAGTTGAAGATTGATAAATTTAGCTGTCCACTCGGAGAGTAATGATATCTTATCGTTTCGTTCCTATTTCCAGTCAAAGAGGGTACTTTTTTTGAGACACCCGGCATGTGTGAGAAGTACTAAGAAACTTTTAAAAGTCAAAAGCATGGATATCATAGATATCATATATCGTAGAACCTTTATTCTTGAGTAACAGTAACTAGTCATTGTGTTTTTAACATAATAGAACACTATTCCTATACGACGTTTTAAATATCAAGAAACATTCTATTCAAGAAATCAATTAAGATATTTTTAGTACTAAAATGGACAAAATTTCATTTCAAGAAGAAACTTTTAGTACTATGGCCTGATGCTAGTTTCTTATTAAAAAAATTGTGTTGATGTTAGAGCCTGTAATGGGTAAGTAAAAATTGTGTAGATGTTAGAGCCTGTAATGGTATATTCGCTTGCCAAACTTTTTTCGGTTATTCACCATTTTGAACGTAGTAAGGGCTATCTAATAGGTAAATAGAGTAGATCAGCTTTCATGCACGAATTTGTTGCAGTAAGATAGGTCAAGAAATTTGACAATGAATCCGAGAAAGGCCATGTCAATGGCAGCGAATTACGAGATATTTGATGAAACTGCCTTCAGCAGTAAGCTGTTTCTTTGTTTGTTTTCACTTTGTTTTGAGTGGGCTTGTCAGGATTTCTAGCTAGTGAAAGATGATTTAGGATCACTGTGCATGCCACATCCAGGCATGGGACACCTAGTTTAACGTCCCTTCCGACGGACGACAAGGTGAGTTGCGAGGTCAAGCCTCCGAGGTCACCCATCCGGAGTTTGATCTCACTCGACCGAGCCTAACGTCAGTCACCTGACGAAGACCGTATAAGCCACTTGGCCACTCACCCCGCAAGCTTCAAACTAAAGACGTAGACAACTACCTGGCATAAGGTGACGTAACGTGAGTTTCCTATTTCGATAAAATGATAAGAGGGTATTATTAGGCTCCTGACTGCAAACGCTACTCTCTCTGATTGGTGAATCACAAAGCTGTCTTAGCTGCCTGCCACCATAGTCACAGCTAACAGTTAGGGCGTATTCTTTCGGGCATCTTCTGTAACGGTAGAGTTGGTAGAAGCTGAAATTCCATTCTTTTGGTACCACTCTACCGAAAACAGTAAACCCATTCCTTTAGTCATTCTGTTTTGGTAGACTTAGGAGAGATCATTGACGTATCCTTTTGAGCTCTGCTGGAAACGGTAGACTTCCGAGGCCTGGGAAACCTTCTGTTCACAAAGTTGGCATACTTCCGAGAGATCGCAAAGAGCGTTGTTTCGTGAATTGAAAAGTTTTAAAACCTTCGTGCGAAGTCTTTTTTCTCTTGGGTTTGCTAAAGGTTGGTTTTCATATGTCGCATTTCATCGTATTTCATCGCATTTCATCGGAATTCTGGGTCCACGCTCAATTAGGATTAAATCTGAAATATGAAAACCAACCAAAGCTGGGTATCCTAATGCATCCTAATTGGTTGCAATCCATCGCAATTCGTCGCAATTATGCCATTCGTCACAATAGGACGAGTTCCGATGAATTACGATTCTTTATTTTTATATTATTTGGAAATCGCAAATATGAGCATCCGGCGAATTGCGATGAAATGCGATGAAATGCGATGAAATGCGATGAAATGCGATGAAATGCGATGAAATGCGATGCAATGCAACATATGAAAACTAACATTAAAAAAATAATGCATTTCAATGCATTGTAATGGCCTCAATTCGCTCGGCGGAACGAAGCATTCCCACTCTCTCTCTCCCAGCACTTCCATTATTTTTTTCTAAGAAGTCTGCCAACCCTAGCGTTTTCAGAACTTTGATTTGATTTGATTTTATAATATTTATACAGGGTAAAACATTCAGTTGTACTGTTTTACAATGTACCCTGTTAAAAAATACTTACAAACGAAAAGAAACTATCTAAATTTACATGTAAATCCAAAATAAAACAGGTATTAACAAAGTATATAAAAATTGCAGGTATGATGTAGATATGATATAAGAGAGAATTAGCTAAATGCATGGTTTGCTATGCTTTTTTTGAAAGTTTTCAAAGTCGGGGACAATTTTGATTCTAGGCTGAGGCGATTTCACATTGTCGCACCTTTATATGAGAAGCATTTTTGGCCATTTGCAGATTTTCGCATGGGAATTTCTAAATCAGATCTAGTATGGCGTAATTCTCTCTTACATGTATCCGAGAGCCTTGAGAACATTTCTGTAAGGTAAGTGGGAGCCAGATCATTGATAGATTTGTATAACATACTCAAAGTCTCCATTTGAATAATTTCACTAACAGTGTGCCATCCAAGTTTCTTGATGATAGGCTTTGCAGAAGCATCATATCTACTGTTAGTAACTATTCTTGCAGCCCGATTTTGAAGTTTTTGTAGTTCGTTTATTGCTGTGGAGCCACAGCTTCCCCATACAGGGCAGCAATATCTGAAATATGGTTCTACAAGACTTTTATACATGCTTTGTATTGTAAGAAGAGGGAGATACCTCTTGGAGTATTTCAACATCCCTATTCCTCTAGAAACTTTTTTCTTGATGGCAGTAATTTGTTCTTTCCAGTTCAAGTATTGATCAACCATAACTCCCAGATATTTTGCCTCCTTTATGATAGAAACAGTTTCTTCCCCTACATTAAAGAGAGGTTTTACACCTCCTACCTTTTCTATGTCGTTCAAACGCTTCCTACCACCTATCACGAGACTTTGTGTCTTGGTCACATTGAGGGACAATTTGTTTGCGTTAAGCCAAGATTTAAGGTATCCAAGATCCTCGTTGACGCATTCATTTATCAAATGAATTGACTTTGAAGAGAAAGAAAGGCTTGTATCATCCGCGTACATGTTAACATCTGAGTGTCTCAGAGAGAAATGAAGATCATTTACGTATATTATGAAAAGAAGAGGTCCTAGGCAAGAGCCCTGAGGAACTCCAGTCGTTATTGATTCAAGATCTGATAGCTGCCCATTTACCTTACAGCACTGCTTTCTATTGGTTAGATACGAGCGGAACCAGCGTATCTCTTTGTTTTGAACCCCATAATGCTCCAGTTTCTGTATAAGGATGTCATGATTCACCGTATCAAAAGCCTTTTTTTAAATCAATAAAAGTGACGGCTGTATATTCACTGTTCTCTAGATTGAGATACCAGTCATTGGTACATTTTAAGAGACAGGTCAGTACGGAATGTAGTAACCTGAAACTAGATTGTTGTGAGAATAGGAGTTTATTAACATTTAGAAAGCCGTAAAATTGATCATAAACCAGTTTTTCAAAAAGGCGAGAGATGACCGGTAAAACAGATATAGGGCGATAGTTTGAATTTTCATCTTCAGAACCATCCTTGTAGACAGGTGCAACCCTAGCTATCTTCCAATTGTCTGGAAAAATGCCGAGAGACATAGACATGTTAAAAGAGCCGACTCAGAACGGTGTATTCTTTTGGCATTTCGTTCTGCAGTCTCTCTGATCTCCACTGTTTTCAGAATGCGTATTCTTTTGGCACTTTCTCTGCGAGATCTGCCAACTCTACCGTTTTCAGAACTCCCATTCTTGTGGTATCTGAGATTTTTCTTTCCAAAGTCTACCATTTACAGAAGACTTCCGAAACTTCAGATGGACAAAATAATACGCCCTTAAGCCGGTTTTCCACTAGGCGGATTATTCCGCGCGCAGCGGAGCGGCCATTGTAATTGCATTGTTTATTTCTAACAATGGTCACTTCTGGTCGCTCCGCTACGCGCGTATTTGAAAGTCGGATTGACTTTAACTTTTCCGCCGCGTCCTATGGCGCCAACCAATCAAATCGCTCGAAGGCTCTGACACATGACTTCAGTATTCCACAAGAGGGGGAAAGCCACGGCGATGGACGAAAAACAGCTCTGAAAATATTGTAAACGATTCTTGGTCATTGAATTTCTTGGAAATTGAACATCTTTGTTAGTACGCGTGCATTGTTTTAGAAACAACAGCCGCTCCGCTGCGCACGGAAAAATCCGTCTAGTGGAAAACCGGCTTTAGGGTGTGTCTGATTGGGGATTCCAAACCTACCAAATCCTGAAAACGGTAGACTTCGCAGGGGTGGAAGCAAACTTCCCAATCAGACATACAATTCTAGCTGGGTCAGAAACAACCTTGAAGGATCCGTGTAATGAGTTTCTACATCCTTCGTCCAGTTTCATTATTATCATCATTATCATTATCACTACCTGACCCTGTGCTCAAGGATTTTTAACTTTTTTTACAACTTTATTACAGAATTTTGTGTGTACACTGCCATAACATGCCTATATCACACGGAGTAGTTTGCTCTGATTAGTAAATCTGGTGGTGGCATCGTACAAACAGGGTATCTCAAAAAATCTTGCTCTGTTTGTGGCTGCTATGGAGGAGCTGTAGATTCAGGCATCTCGCTATCTACACAGTTGCAGAGGTCAGGCTTCAACTTCGAGTTTGAAACCTCAAAGATAAGGCTCAAATCCTTACTGGTTCTCAGAACACGCGGAAATCATCCAACCTCACGAAAATCAGCCAATGACATCGCTGCTTCTGACCCCCTGAGACAAAATCGGTCGTTTGTGGTGAAGTTTCTAGTACCCTCACAAAAACTAAAATGGATGCTAAAATATTGAAGTTAAATGAAATTTTTTTGATAAATCGGTTGCAGAGATATCCGTCCACAGTTGTTTACATGTTTAGGCAAATATCTTATTTGGGGCCGAAGCTACGAGCGTTTTCCGGCAAAGAAAATATGACCTTTCTTCGAAAATTCATATAAATTGTTAGAATAGAGATATATCGTTGGACATTTCACAGAATATGTACATTAACTTGGGCAATAACCCAGATGCATTTGCTTTCCTAAGATCTCAAAATATTTGACAAATTTCAGTGATTTCCAACAGGCAAGGCAAATGGGCCTACGCTCATCCTCGGTAGAAACCCATTCTTGGGCCTATAATCGGCCAATTATACAACCCTGAGCAAGATAATTCGCTCACCGTTGACTCCAGCATCCATTTGAGCTCATTTATCCATTAAATTGGGGCTAACTTCGACAGAAAGCGAACAATTTTGTGCGAATTTGAAGAAGCTTCCACGTTCCATGTTATGTCGAAAAACACAACAACTCTCCTCTACTGTTGACAAACAAACGAGGCAGTCTGGTGTTGCGACTCAAGAGAAGTATTATGTTATTGCCCTGCACTCCTGAATGTTTAAAATGTATTTTTTAATTGTTTGAAACATAAAATACCTTTGTTTTGAAAATATACGATAAATTGAAAATGGAGAGCTATTTGAAAAAGTGCATTGTAATGTAAAAAGATTTTGACATTTTAAAACATTCCCAGGAGGGCAGGGCAATGACATAATACTTCTCTTAGGTCGCAACACCAGACTGCCTCGTGTGTTTGTCAGCAGTGGAGAGTTGCTGCGTTTGTCGACATAACATGGAACGTGGAAGCTTCTTCAAATTCACACAAAATTTTTTGCTTTCTGTCGAAGTTAGCCCCAATTTAGTGGATAAATGAGCTCAAATAGGTGCTGGAGTCAACGGTGAGCGAATTATCTTGCTCAGGGCTGTACAATTGGCCGATTACAGGCCCAAGAATGGGTTTCTACCGAGGATGAGCGTAGGTCCATTTGCCTTGCCTGTTGGAGATCACTGAAATTTGTCAAATATTTTGAGATCTTAGGAAAGTAAATGCCTCTAGGTTATTGCCCAAGCTAATGTACATATTCTGTGAAATGTCCAACGATATATCTCTATTCTAACAATTTATATGAATTTTCGAAGAAAGGTCATATTTTCTTTGCCGGAAAACGCTCGTAGCTTCGGCCCTAAATAAGATATTTGCCTAAACATGTAAACAACTCTGGACGGATATCTCTGCAACCGATTTATCAAAAAAAATTTCATATAACTGCAATATTTTAGCATCCATTTTAGTTTTTGTGAGGGTACTAGAAACATCACCACAAACGACCGATTTTGTCTCAGGGGGTTAGAAGCGGCGATGTCATTGGCTGATTTTCGTGAGGTTGGATGATTTCCGCGTGTTCTGAGAACCAGTAAGGATTTGAGCCTTATCTTGAAACCTCATATGAGTCAGTCTGACAAGTGGTTAATGATTTATGGCAGAAGAAAGGCGAAATAAGTGGTTGCTTCAGAAACAGCATTTTATGTTGCTATCGGACGATGTCAAAATAAAGTACGTTTTCAAAGAAAGTGTTCTAGCGTTGTACAAGGTGTAAACATTCAACAACTAACATATATTCCTTCTCCTTGTAGATGTCTCACCGGTGGGGTTTTAGTTTATAATTAATGAGAAGGAATATATGTTAGTTGTTGAATGTTTACAGATTCCCCTCTCTTCTGTTGACTAAACAATATAATGCTCCCGGTGGACAATTACAGAAATCAAAGTTACATGCCAATGGCCAACAAAACTTATAGAATATAATGAACATAAAAATAAAGTTGATCTTGTAACACTTGTTATTTTCTGCCTGAGGATCAGTCTAGTGTGACTTCATCAAATGTCCGCTTTCCAGCACATGTAGGAGTTTTGCGTTTGAAGCTCCTCTTCTGGTCAAGCTGTCCGCAATCTGGAGTTCTGCATTTATCCACTTCACATCTGCAACTTCACCTCTATCAATCATTTGTTTAATGCTTGCTATGTCGATCCGTAGGCGTTTTTCATCAACCATTTTTGTTGAGTATATGTTTTCAAACAAAGACTTGTTGTCAATATAACAGCATATCGGAATTCTCTGCTCTCCTAATATCTCTGAAAGCACTGAGCCAATGTAAATAGCCATGTCCAATCCATCAACAAGTGCCAAGGTCTCGGCAGCAATGGTACTTTTCACCACCCGTCTTACTTTTCTTGATGACCATGATAATGGGCAACATCTTCCATCTTCACCCACAAGGAAGACCATGTATCCTTCTGCACTGGACACACCATCACTCAAATTGGCATATGATGCATCAGGATACAGTGCTATGTGTAAATCTTTTGGATCTCCAAGATTGGGAAACCTGATCTTAGGCAGCTCTCCTTTAACTTTCTTTACAATCTTGTTGGCCTGGTTCAAATGAGAAACCTTTGCACCTTTCATTGATACACTCAAATCTAAGACCTCATAGCTTATGTCTGGTCTGGACTGGCCAGAGATCCAGTTGAGTTGTCCAATAATCTCTCTCAAAGTTGTCTTTTCACTCTCGTTTAGATCATCATGAATTCTCATCTTTCGAATGGGGGACATTGGTATCATCTGCATGGCTAATGTGTATTCGTGTTGGTGCAAAAGAATGCCGTCTTCAACATGCTCTACATCCAATCCAATATACTTGAATGCATTGTCAGCTTCCTTTCCACAAAGAAATGCTGTGCGAACCTTTTCAATAACTTCATCACAAAAGCGCCTGGTTCCAGACCATATGAAGTCGTCTACATGCATGATGAATAGGCCTTGGAGTTTGCCATCAGCGCGGTAGTAAAATAATCCTGGATCTATTGAGGACTGCGAGCAGCCATGAGACAACAGTTCCTTGCGAACACTGAAATACCAGTGCCTTGCTGCATCGTTTAAACCATAAACACACTTCTTTAACCTCCAAATCTTCTTTGCTGCTTTGGCTTCTGAAGGAGGCTTTAATAATACTTCTCGTTGTATTTTCTCCCCTTGAAGAAACGCTGCTTTTATGTCTATTGTTTTCGCTTCCCAGCCCATTGTTGACGTCATTGCCAAGAACACACGCACGGATTCTTTGTTGGCTGTGGGAGAATCAGCTCTTTCTTCTGAATTCTCCTCAAACCCTCTTGCAACAAGCCTTGCCTTTATGATCTTCTGTCCATCTTTCATTTTTTCAGTGAGAACCCATCGAGTACTCATTGTTGATTGCCCTTCATCAGGAGTCTCTTCATACACATCAAATGACTTCCAATTCGCTAACTCAATCAGCTTGGCTTTCTCTACTTGTGCGAGGTAATCAGATTCTGGTGCTGAGCTCAATTCAACTTCTTCAAGTGATTTCCACTCTTGAACATCTTTGTCAAAAGAAATTCCTTTCTTCTGGCATTCACCTTTATCCTGCACATTGAGGTATGCCCAGTTTTTTCCAGTGGCCTTGCCACCTCTGCTGACGACTACACTCTCTATCCAAGAGTCAGATCCATTTAGGCGGTAAACAATTTTCTGATTATTCCTGGGTAACTCAATTTTCTTTTGCAAGCTTGGCTGGGGGTGCTCAATGTTTGTACTCGGTAGTTGTTGCAGTGTTAGATTTGGAGTGGGCATTTGGTCAGATTCTGTTGTGGGCTCTTCATCTGGGCTGTTCTTGTCTGCACTTGATTGCTCTGTTTCTTGCGTTGGTTGATGGTGAGCTGGCATGCTTGCTGTCTGATTAGATCGTGGAATATCACTTAACTCACTATGGTCTTCATCAATAGTTGACTCCATACCATCGTTTCCCCCCAATGCGGCTTCACCGTCTGCGTCTATCTTGTGTTTGTTAAATTCTTTACCAACATGCACTAGGCGATATGATGGTACACGAATGTATACATTCCCATGCCTCACAAATACAACTTTTCCATCTTGACCAATCACTCTTCCTGGACCTTGCCACTTCTTCTTACCATCCCGCTTGAAATAAACTTGATCTCCTTCGCTAAAATGGCCTCCAGTAGCTCGTACTTGATGCCTTAAAGCCTTTCTGATTCTCTCTGATGTTTCGGCCTGGAGAAAGGCTCTTCTCCCAGAATGCAGCGCATTAAGGTGTCTTGCAAATATCTCACTTGTAGTCAATCCTTCTAGAGCAGGAGGCTTGTCTATCATCACTGAAGGAAGATTGGGATTTGAACCAAATACAAGCTGATATGGACTATAGCCATAAACCATTTGAAGGGCATTTTCTGCATTTACTGCCCAAACAAGGGCCACTTTAAGTGGTGTCTCCGGGTTTTCATCTATTTTATACGATGCCAGAAACCTTTCTTCGAAAACTTACTATATTTTGACATTGCTGGAGAACAATACAGGGTGATTAAAACAAAAACGCTCGACGTTTGAAGGAATTTTGCTCCCTGAATATCATAGTAAGGATACTGAAAACTGTCTTTTTCATTCCCGGTACGTCCAAATCGGTTCAGTAATTCACCCGGCTTTAATCAGCCATTCCTTCCCGTGAAAATTTGAGATTTTCTGCAGAAAGCCCCTTTCGAGAACCTGCAAAAACGAGTGAAAACACCAAGCAAGGTTTCCTTTTCTTTTTTCTTCCTAGCACCAATGACACTTGGATGTGTTCATGTATTTGTCCTCTTGAGAGCATGGAATCCCCCTGAATACGTTATTCATACTACGGGAAGATTTTGCAACCCGATAAGAGGGAAGCAGGTGCTAAAGTTTGCTGAAAGTCATCGCTGTGAGGTAAACACATTATGGAAACTTGATTGTAATTTTAGCACGTTTTCTGAGGTTTCTCGAAGGGATTCTGTTTAGAAAATCGCTTACAGAATCTGAACGGAGTGACCGATTTTAGCCAGGAAAAATTCTAAAAATAATTGAACACCTTAGCTATTAAATCAGATATTGAAAAACATCAGGGAGCAGTAGCCTTTCAAATGCCGGGAGCTTTTTTCAACTCACCCGGTAGAAGTGCTGTTTATGAAGCAACCACTGATTTTGCCTTTCCTCTGCCATAAATCAACAACCACTAGTCAGATTGATTCATACAAGGTCTCAAACTCTAAGCTGAGGCTTGACCTAAGCAACTGTGTAAAAACCGAGATAATTTGAATCTACAGCTTCTCCGTAGTAGCCACACAAACGGGGCACAATTTTTAAGACACCCTGTAGAGTTCTAAGCATGCTCGTGGACGGACTGGTTAGCCGTGCCGAAATCATTAAAAATTGATGACTGAATTAATAAAGTGCATAAATTTTCCTTTTTTCTAAGATTGCCGTTAAAGAAGTGCGCCGTTCATAGCCACAACCAGATGACATTATGTCAATTTTTCTTTGAACGGCACAGAGTACTGTGTTATGCTGTTGTTTATTCTACCAGTGATATAAGTATTCAAATTATGAACAAAAGCTATATTAGCATATCAACTTGAAATTATTGCTGCGATGTTGATTTATCACAGTTACACGTGTTTACCAGTTACAAAATGTGTAGTTTTCTGTAATGAATACACTAAATAAATGTGTAAATCAACATCTCCTCCCCTATGCAATCTCTCACCGCTCTAAAGGCGGGTTTCCACTTGTACGAATTTGGTCGCGCGATCGCGCGACCAGTTGTCTGGGCATGCGTAGTTTGTTTTACAGAAGAAGATTCCCCAGTCATCCGCGATCGCGCGACTGATTTTGGAAGCTAGATTGATTTCAACTTTTTTGCGACCAGCACGAACAGAGCCTATCAGGTTGCTTTGATTCTACCGGGCGTCTCAAAAAAAGTACCCTCTTTTGACTGGAAATAGGAACGAAGCGATAAGATATCATTACTCTCCGAGCAGTTAGCTAAATTTATCAATTTTCAACTTAGATTCAAATACCTTGTAATTAAGAATCGTCCACCAAACACCAGAGATACAAGCTTGCAAAGACAAAATTTACAGTGAACCCAAAACCAGAGGTTTTGTAAAAGGGCCTAGCCATGATTTGTATCATGGATCTTTTCCAAAGCACCTGTAAACTTTAACTTTCAGTTTTTCGCTTTTGAAAAGAATAAAAAAGATTCGTGGAAATCGCCCTGATTAAACAAATATAAGAAAAATGTGGTAAGAATGATGAAGTCGTGCAACATGTCCCAAATGAGAATGCATGTGTTCCTTTTCTTCTTCTTTGGCACTTGGAGTGGAATGTAAAACACGGATTGATTCCTCAAAGGAATAACTATTTGTAGAAAAATTGAAGCATTTCAAGGTGTAATTCTTTTCAATGGAGAAAGCAAAAAGTCAAAGTCGAAGTTCCTGTGCAACATGCCTGTTATAGCAAATCATGGCTAGGCCCTTTTACAAAACCTCTGGTTTCGGGTGCACTGTAAATTTTGACTTTGCAAGCTTGTATCTCCAGTGTTTGGTGGCCAATTTTTAAATGCAAGGTATGTGGATCTAAGATTGATAAATTTAGCGATCCACTCGGAGAGTAATGATATCTTATCGTTTGGTTCCTATTTCCAGTCAAAAGGGGGTACTTTTTTTTGAGACACCCGGTACAATAATGACTTGATACGCATGCTCAAGCCATTGGTCGCGCAGTTCGTGCGACTGGTTCTCGCGACTGCTTTCGATCGATCACACGGTTCGCGCGACCACATTCGCACAAGTGGAAACCCGCCTTAATACTTCTTTCATGAAGAAGTTTTCAAATCTACTGGGTGACTTTAAAAAACCTCACGAGCTACATCGCATGTAGTTTCATGAAAGCAGATGTTACCAAAAAAATGCAAGGTATCAGCATATAGCTGAAAGGCACAGCTATCGTTTGAGAGGCCTTTGAGATGTTGCATTCATGGTGGGAACTCCGATGACCTTGTGTCTATTCCCGCCATGACAGGCACAGTAGCTGTAAATATTTTGTGTTTATTTTAATGGATTATACAAAAAAAAGATGTTGCTTGGTCAGTTTAAAGGGAATCGACATAGTTAAAAGCTGGCCCGGGCCATTTAAAAATATAATCTTTTGAATTTGATAATTTCAACACGTGTGACTTCATTGTGGAGCCAAAGAAACAATGGATGCGTAGGCGTTTTCTTTAGGCTATTTATAGTTGCTACGAGATATCGCTATGTCTATCAATTTCAAATACATGGTAATTCATTCATTTCTCGGATTATTTCCATCCTTTTCTAATCAATTCCATCCTTTTGGTGAAATGTGAAAATGTGAAAAAAGCCAAATTCTAAGTTTGCATTCGACTGCAAAATTTGAATGAGGAACAAAGTCAATCGTTTTGCAAAGAAAGATTCTGTACTACGTGGAATATTACGATGGCCCAGAAGGCTCAGTTCAGTTCTGTTTTTTACACAGTTCAGTTTTGTTTTTACACAGTTTAGGTTTGTTTTTTAACAGTTCAGTTCTGTTTTTTACACAGTTCAGTTTTGTATTTTGATTGCTCAGTTTTGTGTTTTGATAGTTCAGGTGTAGTTTTTTTGCAGTTCAGTTTTCTTTTGCACGCACTTCAGTTATGATTTCTTTGCTCAGTTTAGTTGTGATTTTTGACGGTTCAGTTGTAGTTTTTGCTTCGCAGTTTGGTTACAACTTGGTCGTAGCACATGCGTTACATTAAGGCGCCACTTTTTTCATCGTTGGTGCCAAACATAGAAACATAAAGCAAGCACAGGCGACCGAAGCAGCAAGATACACGATGCCTATGCCAACATATTGACTGATCTGGAGCTGGATTGCTTGTCAACTTATTTTACATCGATTTATGTACATAAAAGCTAGCTTACTATATACAAATGTACGAAGTAAACTAATCTAAATCGATGAAATGATGCTGACTTAGGGCATCTCTTGTCCGCTGGAAAATGGCATCCATCGTGTCTGGCGCCAAAAATATTTCATCTTTTTTGTTTTCATTTGAATGAATTGAGCAAAAGCAGGCGTGCTATATCTATTTACGAGTGTATGAACTGTATCGAATCGCATTATCTGTAGCACAAAGCCTATCGATGAGACGTTTTTGAGGAGATTGCTGGCGCTTGCAGAGAAAATATGGAACGAGACAAATTTGCAAGAAGTTGCTCAAGACTGGATGTTTTAAACGAAATTTGGAGACATCTAAATAGAAAATGAAGCCAAATAGATTATTGAGTCGTTGGTAAGTGAATCGTTCAGCTCAAGAATACAAACTAAGCCCTTTTGGAGTCAACGAATGAGTTTTAATCGGATAGAAGTTTAGGCCCAGATCACAATTCTGGCAAAAATCATTAAAAATCACCTGCGATTTTGAGATGTAATTGAAGGGACGGTGCTTGGGTTATTGCCTAGGGCAATATCCATAATCGCTGAGATTTTTATCCTTATATCTCATTTGCAGCGACTTTTATCGATGTTTGAACGAATGTCAACATTCTTCGACCGGGAAATAACTGTAATTTCGGTTCCAAATGAGATATTTTTTCAAGCACGCTACAAACTGTAGCGGGGCATCCCTTCTACTGATTTATCAAAGAAAATTCCATGTAATTATTGTAACTTAGTAGCCATTTCAACTTTCGTGAGGGTACCCAAGAATACACTTCGAACGGCCAATTTGGTATCACATGGTTAGAAAGGGGCTATTTGATTGGCTGACTATCGTGAAATTGGATGATTTCCGCGTGCTTCAGCAACCAGTAAGGATTTGAGCTGTATGCTCGCCAGTTTAAGAAATTGACAAGCGGTTGTATGCCTTCACACATGTGATGTAAAACATGGAAGGAATGGAACATATCACCATCGCAAGATTTTCCATCTTTTCATGGACTTCTCCAGCTTACGACTTTCGAAAATCCATATTTTGGCGTTCTTTTGATGATCACAAAAATCGCGTAAAATTATATGGATCCAAGTGAGCCTTTAAGTAAGAGATTGCCGTTTAAATCGCTGAAAACGACGCAGTGGTTGTTGTTGTGGAACTGTTCAAACGGCGAAAGTTTTTTGGGACACCTAGTATTGATTCAGTCCAATACATCCAGTGCTCTTGATGCTATGAATTTTCAAAGGTGGTGACTTTTTTCTGGTTCACCAAATAGTTAATCATTTTGTGTACTTCCTTTTGGCCTATAACTACTGTAAATGAAATCTTTTAAAATAAGCTATAGTACTTCCATCTTGAAAAAAAGCTTATTTCTGGATCTAGTCTAAAGAACCACACCAGTGGAACACCAATGAACACCAATGAACGCCAATGAACACCGATGGAACACCAATGGAACACCAATGAACACCAATGAACACCAGTGGAACACCAATGAACACCAACGAACACCAGTGGAACACCAATGAACACCAATGAACACCAGTGGACACCAGTGAACACCAATGAACACCAATGGAACACCAGTCAACACCAATGACACTAATGAAACACTAGTGAACACTAATGAACACCAGTAGACACCAGTGAACACCAATGAACACCAATGGAACACCAATGAACACCAATCGAACACCAATGGAACACCAATGAATGCCAATGAACACCAATGAACACCAATGAACACCGATGGAACACCAATGAACGCCAATGAACACCAATGAACACCGATGGAACACAAATGAACACCAATGGAACACCAATGAACACCAATGGAACACCAATGAAGACTAGTGGACACCAGTGAACACCAATGAACTCCAGAGGAACACCAATGAACACCAATGGAACACCAATGGAACACCAATGAACACCAATGAACACCAATGAACACCAATGAACACCAATGAACACCGATGGAACACCAATGGAACACTAATGAACACCAATGAACACCAATGGAACACCAATGAACACCAATGAACACCAGTGGACACCAGTGAACACCAATGAACTCCAGTGGAACACCAAGAAACACAATGGAACACCAATGAACACCAATGAACACCGATGGAACACCAATGGAACACCAATGAACACCAATGAAAACCAATGGAACACCAATGAACACCAATGGAACACCAATGAACACCAGTGGAACGCCAATGAACACCAAAAACACCAATGGAGCACCAGTGAACACCAATGGACACCAGTGGACACCAGTGCGCACCAATGAACTCCAGTGGAACACGAATGGGACACCAATGAACACCAATGAACACCGATGGAACACCAATGAACACCAATGGAACACCAATGAACACCAATGAACACCAATGGAACACCAATGAACACCAATGGAACACCAATGAACACCAATGGAACACCAATGAACACCAATGGAACACCAATGAACACCAGTGGAACACCAATAAACACCAAAAACACCAATGGAGCACCAGTGAACACCAATGAACACCAGTGGACACCAGTGAACACCAATGAACTCCAGTGGAACACCAATGGGACACCAATGAACACCAATGAACACCGATGGAGCACCAATGAACACCAATGGAACACCAATGAACACCAATGGAACACCAATGAACACCAGTGGAACACCAATAAACACCAAAAACACCAATGGAGCGCCAGTGAACACCAATGAACTCCAGTGGAACACCAATGGGACACCAATGGGACACCAATGAACACCAATGGAACACCAATGGGACACCAATGAACACCAATGAACACCAATGGAACACCAATGGAAAACCAATGGAACACCAATGAACACCAATGAATACCAGTGGAAAACGAGCGAACATCAATGCTAAAGGATAGCAATCACTAAATACGAACAGAATTTGATGAAAACATGTGGAAATCCTTGAATACAAATAAATATGAAATAAAACAGACAATTTTAGGGCGAGTACGACGACGAAAAACTTTCTGTTCAATTTGCTCATATTTCATTAGTTCATTTGCTCATTATTAATAAAGATGACAAGTCATTGTTAAATTAAATAAGTGACAGGAGACAAGTCCATGTTCTTAGTGAAATAAATCAGGAGACAAGTCCATGTTAACATAAATCAAGTGGCTAAGCCATAATAACTAAGTACGTTTCGAACCTTCCTAGGTCCATCCTCAGAAAGTTGACTGGGTGGAATTACGATTAAATACTAATGTGGTACACGCTAATGGGAATTGGAAATAGTCCAAAAAAGGGCAAAATTGCCATATAGAGAAAAGCCGTGAGCAAAAATGGGAAGTCAGTACATGTAGCTACTTGGGTCCAAGTATGCTAGCAAGTTTTCTGAAATTTAATTGACAATCTAATCATTTTCTTATACTTTCTCATCTATGAAACCTAAACCTTTTGTCAAAACTAGTTTCCAGGTGTCTAACTAGATCTCAAAGTTGGTATATAAACCAATGCGATTAATTTGATTAAAACTCTACATAATACAAGTTCAATCTTGAGGAATTCTGGAGGATTAAAAAGGTCTTTCAGGGCACATGCATCAAATACAGAAGCAAATTTTCAGACGCTATTGGGACACCAACCCCTATGTTTGTGTAACAAAATACAATTCAAGTCAGGGCTGACTATTTTGAATTCAGCTGAAGCACGAAACTTCCAACCATGGATTATAATGTATCTAAAGAAGTTTGTTTTCTCGGCCTATGTAGGACTGATCTCTGACAGTATCTTGGGGCCCTCATTTCTGTGCTGATCAAATCAGAACTCGATAAGAGTTAAAAGGTTATTTTGGTCCAGGGGTAGCTTGGTATTACAAACATTTGCATGGAATCGTCGTTTCGCTTGTTTTTTTCCAGAAGAACTTCGTCTTTTCGAAAACTTGCATAGTTCATATTTCTGTTTTACACTTGTGTGGTACTTCATTTAGCTTAGATATGCCTCTGAAAAAAGAAACAGGACTCTAAAAAACTGCTTTTGTTGACGTTCACCAATCAAAAATATTACATAGTTTTTACATGTTGAATATTTTACAAGTATATAATTCAAGAATGAAAACAAAAAGGAAATCTTATGGAATAAGAGAAAATTTGTTTGGCCTTTTTGATGTACATTTTAACTGCATTAGTAGCATGTGCACCAATTGACCAGCAATGCTTTGAAAATATGTCACTTTAAAAGTGGTATGGTTTTGCATTTCAGTAGCACGGCGCTGCAATACAGCAATAGACTTATGCCTTTTCGTCCCTTGTTTCCCTGCGTTCTTTTATTTGCTGATATCACTTGGTCAATAGGGACTCATAATATTACGCTTATATAATGGGCCCACTTTGTCAAAATGGCCTAAACAGGTGGGAGTTCTCGTACACTCAACAAAATCGCTTCAAAATCTGGTTTAAAGAGCTCGAACATTGAAAAGGAAACTTTTAGTACAAAGAATGATGTTGTCTTGACGTACAAAACGCAAAATGCCTACCTTTCAGACAGTAATCTTCCTCTGTAGAAGCAAAATAGATCCATCGAAGCTGCGAGAACTCCAGGCTTCTTCAACCGTTCTTTAAGAGCAACAACAACAACATTCTGAATAGCGGTCCCTGATTGGTTAAAAACTGAATTCAAGCGATTTGATTGGTGAATACGGAACCATCCCACGCGGGCCTAAAGTGGGCCCACTATTTCAGAGTAATGTTATTAGTCCCTCTTGACCAAGGAACGCAGGGAAACAAGGGACGAAAAGGCATCAGTCTAATACAGCAAGCCATTGGTTTCGTTCCTTTCCTTTCCTTGTTCTGTTCCGTGTTTCACACTTCTGCATGAGCCACATCCAGTGCAGTTGCAAATTCCTAGTTAATTTTGAATGGGAAATTAATCTCTGTGGAACAAACGGAATACAACTGTCCTATTCTAACCTTACCATTTCTTTCCAAAATGGATTAAAGCAATTTCTTTTGATATGATGCTCTTCTGATAACTTACTCTCTGAGTTGATTCGAACGGAGCCAAGAAGCGTTTCAATTTTTTTTTCAGGGAGCAAAAATCATCAACTTTTAGCTTTAGCTCAGAAAGTACAGGACACCACTTCCCAGCTTATGCCTTATCTAGAAAGGAAGCATCTCTGTTGATCTGTTTCAGCATTGGAGACAACGTCGTCACGACATTGTAATTCACTCACTCGAAATTTAAGGAAAAAATCAAGAAACTTCAAACAGCGGAAATTTCAAAAACTTCATTGGTGTTCCATCGGTGTTCATTGGTGTTCCATTGGTAGTAATTGGTGTTCATTGGTGTTCATTGGTTTCCATCGGTGTTCCATTGGTGTTCATTGGTGTGGTGTTTTAGATTAGACCCTTATTTCTGAAGAGCTTGTGTACTGTACTGGGTGAGTCAAAAAAAAGTTTACACATTTGACACGCTAGGGAACATAAAGTATGAGGCTGACATTCAAAACTAAAATGTTTATCTATCAGTCAAAGGCTAAGGCCCCGTTTATATGAGGAAAAACACCTCACCTGCCAGACCCGAGGCTGAGAGGCGAGGTAAATTACAGCTGCCGTTTGTATGAGATTTTTCACCTCACCTACTGTATCAGCCCCGGGGCTGAGAGGTGAGGTGGAGTAGAGTCTCTCTTCTGTGAAATCAGAACGAACTGATCAATAAGAATCAACAAATAATTTCAATTCACCTCACCATACCTGTGGTATGGTACCCAACCCACGTAAGATTCCACCTCTGGTGAGTAGGACTTCACTATACCAGTGGTATTGCGTTCGTCATTTAAACGCAAAATGAAAATACAAAAGGATTCTATTGGAAGGTGGAATCTCACCTCTCAGCCCTAGGTCTGGCAGGTGAGATGTTTTTCCTCATACAAACAGGGCCTAAGTTAATGAGAAATTCTGTTTCGTAAAATCACACATCTTTAAGACCCAACAATTAGGAAAATGTCTATTAGGGGATTGTAGAGGAATCAAGAATTCCATGTTCTCTTCTGGTCCATGATTTATGTGAAATTGAAGTTTAAATTCAATGCCATTGTCAGTTTCAAAAGTAGAATTTGAAATTCAATAGCAAGTAAATCATAGACAAAATGGAATGTGGAATTCTTATTCCAAAACATGTCTCTTACCAGCATTTTCCTAATTTCTTGGTCTAAATGATGAATGATTTTACCAAACAAATTTTTCCCAGCTTTGTTAGCCCTTAACTGAAAGATTAAAATTTTATTTTTGAATATCGGCCACATACAGTTTGTTCAATAGCCCAACAAATGCGTAAATATTTTTTTGACTCACCCAGAACATTATTCCCCAAATATAACTATATTCTCTTTAGTATAACATAAACAACAGTGGAAAAAAATAAAACTAATCCAAAGAATATGAGTAGGGTATCAGTTAGTTCCCTTCTACTATATTTGTTGATCAATTTTTTACTCATCTGAATGACACCTGCCATACCTTTGAGTTCTTCTTGCGTTTCTATCAATTGTTTTGATGAATCTTCTAACACCTTTGTGCTTTCTATGCCATGTTCAACTTGTGTGCTCATCATCTCTGCAATTTTCATCAAATTAGCAGTAATATTTGAGGTAACATTAGCAGCCTTTTCCTGCATTTTCTTTCTTCTGTGAGCTGAGGCATCATCAGATTTTTCTTTGCTTGGTGTACTCATTAGTTCATTACGTTCAGCATCAGAAAATCGTTGCTCTGCAATCAGATTGGCTTTTCTTAGATTGACTTGAAGTGACACTAAGATCTTTTTATGGCGTGATAATGTGTTTTCTATAATTTTCCTTTTGCCAGAGTCATCTTCTTGTTCCTTTATATCATCCAGTACCTTGAAATAGTGGGATATATACAGTATTAACCACAGCTCAAAAATCAAGAATCATAGGAAGACCTAAAAAACATTGTTAGCCAGGGTATACATAATACAAACAAGGCATCAGTATGTAGCTCAAGGGCCAAACTACCTTTTAAGATGTAGCTCGATCAGATTAAGTTGTGACCACCCTCTGAAAGACGAGTTTAAAAATTATACAGTACGGTAATCATTCATTCTTTGGACTTCCTCCTTCATGTTTCGGAAGTAGTGAAAAAACTGGATTCCAGATTTGCACAGGAACACATAATTTGAGCAAAGAACAGATGTCACATCACAAACACAACACACCAGAACCACATCAGAATCAAAACAGAACCATATCACAAACAACCTAGAGGAGTATCGCCCTTTTGGAACACTCTCGAATATTGACACATTTGACTACACAGCAAAACTTCGCTATGGCCGGGGCCTTGGCCTAGTTCCTCGTCAAAAGCGCGCAAAAACGGTTTGGTGACGCCATCTTCTTTGTTGCAATTTGCATTTGTTGTTATATTTCCTTTCGTTGCTTTGCAAATTGAAGATAAAAGTACCGACCTGAAATGAACGCGTAAGTGTCTTCATTTTTTCAAGCTGCCTTTCTACCAGTCTGTTTTCTTTTTACTCCTTTCGTTGAAATTTTTCGATAACAACTGAACCTGCATGGCCTGTTGTTGACATTGAGCCTTCGAAAAGAAAACTCAGTGGGATCCTGCACAATTGCTTGAACAGTTCAGGCACTCGATGTGTTGATTTAACAGCCAATCTGACTGGCCTAAGCCGCCCTTATGGTGCACCTGTGACCGCTCGAACCTTCCAGGTGACTTCCTGCTGTGTCACATGCTCAAACGTCATTTCCATGTAGGAAACTGGGTGGAGGCAACGGGAGATGTTGGAATATCGGAAAGCATGTTTCCAAGCACTTGAGGGTGGTACGGAGGAGGGGTAAGATCACGAAGAAATAATAGCCTTTTCACGTTGCACATCAATCATATTAATATTGGCATTTTATACTTCACGCAAGGTGCTCGTAACAATTTTGCCGGCGTTCCAAATGGGCGAATGCTGGAAATTAGGCCGCTCAGACCTCTCAACACTAAAATTAATATCATGGAAAGATGGAGCGACAATCAGACACGTTGCTTTAAGAAAGGTGATATGAATAGCAAAGGATTAAAATAACGGTAAGCATCATCTTGCAATTGTAACTAAAATTACAAAAATCTACTCAGTTCAACAGAGTGTTCCAAAAGGGCGATACTCCTCTAGTTCTCCAGATGACTTCTGATCAATCTCTGCATAAAGCTTTCAAAAAATGTTGAAATGAAAAAACTAGTGATTATTTCACTCAAAATGAGGACCTCAGGATTCAAAATGTTCTTAAACTGACTTTTCAGATGGTAATCATTTGGCTAATCAGGATTCCTTAGTAAGTTCCACCAATGATCACTGAATGGATTTTGATGAACCCCCCCCCCTTTAGTGGCCCAATACAGCTAAATAAGTGATCACAAGTGGATTTTTGGACCATAAAACGTGAAGAAATGGATTTTTGAGCCCCCTTATTTTTAGGTCTGGCCAAATTTGTTGCATCAAATGAAAGTGACAACTTAATTTTTTCTGTCAAATGTTCCCAGACTAATACCATAGAATTATAGGCCTACTCAGGCCTATATACAGTATATACTATCCTGTACATAGGCCTAGGCTAGTTCTATCTATGGTTGTACCTGCAAGTCAGACTTGATGCCTTGTATCGACTTTCTTGCGGAAAAGTTCAGCTTTGTCATTTCTGATTTATCCTTATCACATTTCTTTATCTCTTGTATCAAATTTTCGATTTGCAATTGACTTTTGATTATCTTCTGAGCGATTAACTTCCCCTGGATTGGCATTTCATCCGTCTTAGTGGCAGCCATGTTGAAAAACGTGTGAAAGTGACTCCTTCCTCCAAACAATTTTTACGTTTTTCCACTTTTCGCGTAAGCGATTTTCGTGGAATGCACCAAATGTAAATTTCTGTAGGTTGGCCGAAAGATACGCGAAAACGTGAAATACGCGAAAATTAAGCAATCGCTACGAAAACGAGGCATCATAAGGGCGGGATTATTTTGAAAGAATAGGAAGAGAAAAGATCAATAATCTTGGTCTGTTGTTTTCAGACAATGTTTTAACTCATGTTTATGCATAATTCAAGAAGATTTAGTTGATCTCCATAATGTGAACATTGCTCTTGAAAACCTGTTTTCTGCTTGCAAAGAACGACGTGGCCAAGTTAAGTATGGCCTGGCAAAAGAAGATTCTGCAAAGCAGGCCAACCAGAGAGATGTGCCTCTCATCCTTCAAAACAGCCAATACACTGAAATCTGGCTTCAAGGAATTGGCCTGCAACAGTTCAAGTGTTCGTAGACTTCAAACAAATAAAAGATTCATCGATCCAAGAAGAGTTTTTTATGGTAAGTGTTCTTTATTATTTTCATTTTATTACAGGCTAAATAATTTTCATTGGTAGCCGGGGCCTGCGCACGCACTGCATAAATAGATTGTTTCACACCAAACGTTCATGGAACTTTTTCAAATTACCCCCACCCCTTGCCCCCAAAACGTCCTATTGAAAATTTATTCTCCCAATGTAATTTTTTATCATTATGATATTTCATACTGTTGCTGTTTTGGTGTCTCTCAGCTCTAAAGGGTGAAGGTGAAGTTGCGTTTTTCAGCGCCAAGCGCTGGGATCGCAGAAATAGAGCAGACCTAATCGAGTCCGCGACCCCTTGTCATGACGCTCAAGTGATGGGGCTCTACCGGGACTCGAACCCACTCCGCCTGACTGTTCTGGCTGCAATGTCAGAGGATTACACCACGGCGCCACAACACCTTCATTTGGCCAATGAACATTTCAAGGGTATTTGGCCAATGAACAGAAAGACCGCAAGACCAGACTGTAAAGTTTCTTCTATGCGCAGAGAACATTGGTTTTAACTCCGAAAAATTGCTCAGAAAAAATTCTATCGCAAACTATTTGTGCGCAGATTCTACCGCTAAATACCGCCTTTGCACCCAGCACTACAGCCTTACTCCACCAGGCCCATGACTGTGTCTCGCATTGTTCTTGTCCTTGCTTCATCAAGCCATCCAGATGAAGAGCAAAGCCACAAGGATTGTATTGAAACCGCTCCGTTCTGCTCAGAAGCAAAATTTGAAAGCTTCTTGTTGAAAACTGCGCGGGTAACACAGCAAAATGGTTGGAAAATCTGTGCAGAAATTGGTTTCTCAAAGAATTTTGCGCAGACGGAAAATAAGCCAGAATTTTTTGCGCGGGGAACGCGTTCCCCGCGCAGACCAAACTTTAGTCTGGCCGCAAGATACAACTTAAAGTGAGAACGACTGTAGATTAAACATACAATCAAATGTACAGCTGACATGTTGGAAAACTTCCAGAGTGTGTTAACCCTATTAGTACTGGGCGATTTTTTGCTTACTTTGTACTGGGGGGGGGGGGAGCGTTTTTCGCCCCCCCTCTCTTTTTCTCCAAAACTACAAAAGATATAACAATAAGACTTACTCCTATTGTTCTTTAGACAATAAGCTATTAAAATATAACAATGACAATTAATAAGTCACGTGCTTTGTTGCTAGGCAACCAGAAAACAAAGGAAAATGGCAATTTTTGACCTCCTTAACAAGAGAAATTCTATTTAATTTACTTCTCATCCAATTTTCTCCAAATCTGTCTCAAATTGTAGATAACATGTTGCAGACTTAAAATACATACTTTTGAAATATTTTCAGTTTTTATTTTTAGAACAATTAGCTTTTAGTTAGCTTTTTGTTCCATATGCAGATTTTCTTTGCAGTTATTTCTAAGTCTTGTCCTTTTATCTAGTAAATATTGACTCAGAAGTGATCAAATCAATAAGCTGAAGCAAAAAAGACAACAATTTTTCATATCTTACATTTATTCATTAGAGCAATGATGTCATAAATGTCAATGACATCATGGATATTAAATTTTGCTGATGTCAGCAAATATCAAACATATTATAATCAAATGAAAGTACTCATCAAAAGCAATCTAATGATGCATGTTTGAGATCAATCAGACAAATGAGACAAAATTTATGGAGGTTTAAAGAATTTTTTCGTTGACCACTCTCCAAATATGGTATTACTGTGGTCACATGATCAGAGTTAGAACAATGAAATGTTAAAAATTGAACTGCCAATTAAATTTGACTAAAAGTCACAAAGTTTGGTGGTTAAATTACATGCCGTTTTAGTATAATGTAGAAAAGTATGGTAAGGGGGGCAAAAAACGCCCCCCCCCCAGTACTAATAGGGTTAATGAATGGAAAAGTAAAGAGGGAATTTTCAGATCAATTTAAAAAAAGTCTTCAAAGTCTGTGGTTTTCGCTTTTGCCTTATATGCCAGAGAGAAAACTATGGACTTAGGGCTCACAGACTTATGGGCCACAAAATGTCTGGAAGGTCAGTGAAGTTCGCAAGGTCCGTGGTTTCTTACCTGACCCTCTCAAAGTGATCGTGAAGTTGCTGGTGCTGATATTTTCCATGAACAGACGCAACAAAAATGGACAAGGTTCTTTCATTGGTCTCAAATCCTTTTGCATACAGTTTCTTAGAGAAACTTCTTGGAAGAAATTTTGATAAAACATAGTTAGATTTTGACAATGTCTGGCCCCTTTTACCCCCTCCCCCAAGCATCCATTGGATATTTTGTGGGAAGAATTTATTTGTGTAAGGCCCCTTCCAGTATGTAAATCAGCATGTTTGAGGGGGTGGGGTACCGTTCAGCAATGCCAATTTCCGAGGGATCATGGGGCCCTCTGTTGTTAAGGCTCAAAAAATTTAAATTCAAAAGCGTTGTGGCACAGTGGTATAATCTTCTGACTTTGCAGCCCAGATAGTCAGGTTGAGCGGGTTTGATGTAACATATGTAACAAATCTTTTAATTTTTCACACCTAGATGAGCAAAGTTTATCACTACTGTATGACAAAAATTTCCCACTTTGAAATGTTGTAAGAGAAGAAATTTCTAATAAGCAAAAGAATCTCTAGTCACTTGCAAAGTTTCAAACTGACATCAACCAGTGTGAATGCGATACTGCGCCCCCACGGATTAACAAACCTCACAAATGAAACCTTACTTCAAATCCTTCTGTATGGCCACGAAAAGTTATCCTTTGATTTGAACACAAAAATTCTTGAGGCAACGTTAAACTACATTCACGCCTCAGAACGGTTTCAATGAGTTCGTAAGTTTGCTGTCTCCTCTCTCTTGTAACTTGTACTTTGTTTTTTCGTACATTTATTTTTTGTGATTTTTTTTGTCAGAATTATCTGTAATTGTTGTTTTCCTATTTGCCTTTTGTAATATGTTATTTGTAATATTTATATGTAATGTCAATTTGAATATCTATGTTAAATGTTATGGTCACAGGGTTGCTATGTATTTCCATGCTCCTCGTGGCATCGTATTGTAACCTTTGTTTGTTTACTGTAAAATTTTATTGGAATATAAAAAAAAAAACTACTTACTGAAATTTTCCAGAAAGCAAAATCATATTGCGCAATGAAAGTAATATCAAGCAAACTGTATTCTTATCTTGGGATGGCTTCTTTCTACATGTCCTCTTTGCTTTTTCATCCTGGTTGCATTGTTCACAGAAAACTTCTGTCATAGTGATAAAGTTTGTTGGATCCAGATTAGAAAACTACTGTATGAAATTTTAGTGTTTCTTGGCTCTAGAAATGTATCCAATCTTCATTTTGTTACATTGCCTACTCCTCCAGACTTGGCTGCCATAATTTCTTTCAATGTATCAAAGTATCCGTCAAGATCTCTTGAGCAATGTCACATGACAACGGACTCATACAGTAACTTGTTACTTTACTCATACCGTAGCAAGGCCATGGGAAAGCTTGGAGAACACAAAGCAAGAGCAAGTATTTGATATAAACAGAAGATTTTATGGGGCAAGAAGCAACACAACCCTCATGAGTCAGCAAGCAGCCAATCAGTTTGTCAGATGGTTGCTGCCAGCAGAAAGAACATCTTTGTACGAAGCACTCAGAGAATTTGAATTAGAGGAGGGAGCCTTAGACAGCAAAATAGGTGGTGTATCATGTATTTTTAATTTATTTTGTGTTCGTGACTCTGATCTTCTGCTTACTGTCAGGAAGCTTTCTACTTCATAATCCAAGTAATATTTCATAAAGATCCAGATTTCTACTTCATAATCCAAGTAATATTTCATAAAGATCCAGATTTCTACTTCATAATCCAAGTAATATTTAATAAAGATCCAGATTGCTACTTCATAATCCAAGTAATATTTCATAAAGATCCAGATTTCTACTTCATAATCCAAGTAATATTTCATAAAGATCCAGATTTCTACTTCATAATCCAAGTAACATTTCATAAAGATCCAGATTCCTACTTCATAATCCAAGTAATATTTCATAAAGATCCAGATTTCTACTTCATAATCCAAGTAATATTTCATAAAGATCCAGATTTCTACTTCATAATCCAAGAAATATTCTTAGCCTTGGTTCATAAAGAGCCAGAGATGTTGGACGTAGTATTCTTGGACATTTCATACATCCAAATATTTTGATGTCCGAACTTTTTTGTGGTCCAAAATATCTTGTGTCCCAATAATTTTCGCAACATAGAAAATCACGGCAAATATTTCCACTATTTGAACGGTGGGTGTCTTGCTCTCAAAGGGTTTTGGATTGAAAAGGAATGCGGTGAAAGTGTTCATTGGTGAGAAACATCATAATGCCTTATTCATCAGTCATTCTCATCCTCAACAATACTCATTTGCAAAAATTTCAGACCAAGAACCCTATGAAGCACAATCTATAAATTTATGATATTTAAAAATGTATTGTTTTTTTTAGCTACCAAATGATTCAAAGTCTGCATGCCTACGTAAATGTTAACAGGAAACGATGGTGTCAGTCAGAGAGCATTTGATCAAGATGTATTGCATTCTGCAAAGGAATTGGACACAATGCTTCCTGGTCAAATGCCACATGCACCATCTTTTCCTTGGTTGTCTTTTATTGCTAGTCACTGCATATACCAGGTGTCTCAAAAAATTGTTTGATGTTTGATTAAATATTGAAAACTAATGATAACATGAACAGGGTCATAGGAACATAACCCTATCCCTAAGATGATGAAATAATTTTAGAGACCAGAATCTTGCAATCAGTTCAAAATTCACTGATTTGCAAGCTTTCAAAGATAATAAATATGCGATAGGTGAAACCAGAGACCCCCAGATTACTTGAAATGTAAAAAGCTCGAAGACCGAGGTAATAGCAGCTTATCTAATTTTCATACCTCTCGTTGATCTCAGAGCGAACCAAATTGGACTTCTAAATTAATTTATTCCTTGCAATTATTGTCAAAATTTGCTTCACACTGCGTATATCCAAAATCAGTGGTTCAAAACATAATCGACGAGAGACTGAAACTATTTCCTCGAGCCATCCATATGTTTGAAAGTTAGGTTATCGAAAACCTGTTCAAATCCAATTTGTTTCCCCTTGAAACAATTGAGAAATAACAGAAACGATGTCCTATGGGATTTTTGCAAAAAGTGCGAGGCGTCTGGTTTCAGCTTTCGCACAAACTTGAACTTCAAAGGCTTAACTCCATGAATTTGTAGTGGATTTGCAAGATTCTCGTGTCAAAAATTTATTTAGAATCTCAGAATACGGGTTACTTGACCAAGTGTCCATTCAGCTTATCGTTATTTATTAGTATTTAATCAAACCTCGAACAATTTTTTAGACACCCTGTATAAAAAAAAACGAATTGAATGGAAATCCACCTTTACTGTATGAAAGTTACAGTAAGAACGTTTTATGATTTACAAAATATTCATACATATTTTAGATTGCCCAGCATTGGAAATGTAGTTGCAGGTATTCATATCCCAAAACGAAGCCTAGAATTTTCAAAAAAGAGTTTTCTTTACTCTGGTCCTAAACTGTGGAATGATACAGTATACCTCTTGATATAAGGAATAGCCCCTCACATTTAAAAAGAAACTGAAGGACTACTTGCTACACTAGCATTTAACCCAAAGCACGATCCCTAGGAAGAGAAGCACTTACCACGGTTACATTTCATATTATTCTTTGTAGATATAATATAGCACGTTGTTCTTTTTTTTTATTTTTCTTTTTACCATTGTTATTTTTCAAAGTATTATCATATTGTTGTATAAGCTGATAGGGATTTGTGGGTAAATACGGTTAAATGAATGAATGAAAGGTCATGTTTCAATAGCTTTAATTTGATGCAGTCTTACAGTTGGGAATTGGAGGGGGGATGGGCGGGGGGTGTCCTGTTGTAAGAATATTTTCTGTACTTTTTCAGACGCTTAGACCCCGTTTACACTGTGCGGGATAAATTTTATCCGCATCAAAATTTGTTCAGATAGGCGTTGCGTTTACACTAGACCTGAGCTATCCGCACGAATTTGAGAGCGGCTATTCGAACAAAATTTGTTCAATAGACCACTTATACTTTTCTAGTCCAGAAAATTTTGAAAGATTATGGTCTCATGATGGCCAATTTTTGACAGTTTCATTTAATGAATGCCAAGTTGCGGTACACATGGTCATAGTGATTAGGCTGTCAGGTATCATAGATTCAACATATTAAACTTTGAACCTCTTGTCACAAGTACGGTTTTGCAAAATTTGGGACAAAGCAACATGATCTGCATAAGAAATGGAAGTAGATTGAAACTTTTTCTTACTTTGCAGGTATTGACAAGGATCCTACATTCAAGCAGTTGAAAACAGGTAAAGTTTTAACTAATTGCATAAAAAGAACTAGGTTTGCTTTTTGTCAAATGTTAGGTTTAGCACATAGAAAACTTTCTGACTTCTGTTGTCAATGGAGTATGACTTCCTTCGAACAGAAGTGATGAGATTTCATTCGTTCGATGATTTTCATGGTCGGTGTAGACTACGAGTAGAAAGGCTTCTTTTGTGCATCACGATCATGTACTTTCTTAGTTCTTTATAATATCTTGATTTTAGTTAAGAATCTTTCGTTATCCTGTAAAATTGATCTCTAGCAATGTGGTTTTTTGATGCACCTTAATGAACACCTTATTGAAGCTGAGAATGGAATGAAATTTGAATATAACCATGTGAAATCTTTCTGAAAAAGCTCGATTATCAATTCATCTGTTCAGTTATAAGATCATCTCTATTATCTGTTATAAAATTTTCGTCTTTATCTCATTTGTCAATGATGAAATGTTTGCTTTCATTACTTCAAGGGTATGGGAAAACGCATCGATAAACCTCATTCTGGGCTATAGTCTTTAAGCAAGATCGCTATTCTCGCTTAAGATAATTCAACAGGAGTATTTTGTGGACATCCAATATTATTCTGTGTATTAGGAATCTCCAAAGTGCAAGCTGTTTATTGCCCCAGTATGATTGAAGCATCAATGTTGAACTCTTGCTTCCTTCATAGTTTAATTAATGAGCATTTTTTCAGTGTTTATTTGCAATGCAATTCCCTTCATTGGATTTGGTTTTCTTGACAATGGAATAATGATATTAGCTGTAAGTCTGACTTTAGTGTCATTGCCTGTCATTGTTAGTTATGAACAGTTTTTTAGCAGTTTTTAATGAACAAAAGCTGAGAGCATAATACCGGGCATCCCAGGAAAAACGCAACAGATTTGATTGGGGCTAGCGGCAAGAATTTAGATCCAATTCATTCAGAATGATTGTTAAAATAATCCTCGATAGTTAACGTAAAGATGAATACCTTATTGGCTGATGCTGGTGCATTTACAGTAGGAATATTAATCCTAAAAGTATAATTTTGCCTCCACTTCCAAACCAGAGCTTGTGGGTTTTGGTCTAAACTGCAAATGCGCTGTTTGAGGAATCTCCGGAATTACCGCGAAATACGAGCACAAGGCTGTGTCCACATAGCCCAGTCTTTTTCAAGCGCTTACACGCTCTTGCAGAAATCCACCGTACTGATCCCTTAGGCTGCGTTCATATTGCGCAATCTTTTGTAAGCGCTTACACGCTCGTGCAGAAATCCGCTGTACTGATCCCTTAGGCTGCGTTCACATTGCACAATCTTTTGTAAGCGCGTAAACACTCGTGCAGAAATCCGCCGTACTTATCCTGTAGACCTGCTATATGGGAACCAATGGACATAGACCTGAACGGGAAAACGCAAACGAAAGCGCGTTAACGCAGCCAAAAGCATGCACTCAAAAACAAGACTTTAATGTGAATGCAGCCTAAAGCCTTGTCTTGAGGAAAATATTTGAATAGAAATCTTAAACTTCAAACCTTAACTTCACAATCAAATACATCAATTTGCCTTCAAGAGAAATCTTTCTTTATTCTACGAAGTCTCAATAAGTTAGAATTGCATCTGTTAAACAGGCGAACAAGTTTTTGAGTGGGCATTAAAACTAAGTTAGTTCTGCAACTTTCATTGTTTGAATGAAATCCATTGTGTATAATCTGTCTCAGCACTATTACGAAACACAATCAAATTTACCCAAGGGAAAAATATCCATGAATAAGATTCTTGAAAATATTCACTCGTGCTTGGCTTTTTTGTGGGTGCTCTGTGATTGAAGAGACATGTTCCTTGTGTATATATGCAATGACATGTTTGTCCATTTTCATCTTTCGACTTTCTATTGATTGTTTGCTCAAAGGATGGGTTCTTGCTCACAGCTACTACGTTATGCTTATGACTAAGGAGATTCCCCGAAGCAGCGCGTTTGCAGTTAGGCCAAAATCCGAAAGCTCTGGTTTGGAAGTGGAAGCAAAACTGGACTTTCAATATTAACATTCCCATCCTCAATGCACCAATATCAACAAATACCTTATTTATCTTCAAATTGACAATCGAGGATTATTTTGAAAATTATTTTGGGTTGATTCGATCTAAATTCTTGTCGCTATCCCTGATCAAGTCTGTTGCCTTTCTGCTTGGACCCCGGTAGAAAACTAAGCAAATGGTTCATTATTCTTTCCTTGAAATGTACTTCAGTTTATTTACTATAATTCTCCTTGTAGTATGTTTCATATTTTAATTATCTTTTCTGAAATTTTTTGCTTGAACATTGGAAATATTTTTTTGCTGTTGATGTTTTATTTCTGTCACTGATTTTTAATTTTTTCCAAGGGTGAATACATTGATCACACGATTGGAATTACCTTAGGGATTTCGACAATGGCAGGTAGGCGTTCAAAGTTGATTCACACCATCCTTAAAGTAGTACCGTGTGAGTCAAAAAATGCTTAAGCGTTTGGCGGGCTGTTACATAAAAAATATGGGGCCTATATGCAAGACTGAATTGTTAATCTATCAGTCAAAGGCTAACTTAGACGAGAAAATTTTGTTTGATAAAATCACTCATCATTTAGACCTAGAAATTATAGAAATGCCTGTAAGGGCTTTGTATGGGAATTGAATATTCCACGTTTCATTGTGGTCCATGATTTATGTAGCATTGAAGTTCACATTGTAAGTTTCTGAAATAGAATTTTAGTTTCACTAGCAAGTAAATTATAGACCAGAATGGAATGAGGAATCTTTGTTCCCTAACATGCCCCTTACAAGCACTTTCCAATTTTGGGGTCGAAATGATGAATGATTTTACCTAACAAAATTTTCTCATCTACGTTAGCATTTCACTGATAGATTAACGTTTTAGTTTTGAATATTGGTCACATACGTTTTACTCCATAGCCCGCCAAACAGCAACCTCGTTCCCAGGGCCGCCATTGTCTTCCTTAGGTCATCGATGTCGGCCCTGGTACCGGTTGCCGCAAAAGTGGCCATTTGGGCGCCATTTTGTTTTGCATAAATTATCACTTGCAGACTCATTACAAACTCTCTTATAATCTCTATAGTCAAAATGAGTTGAACAGCATGAAACATATGCCAATAGATTTTGATGCATAACATACTATGTAGTAAGTCCACACAAAAATGGAGGAAGTATGAAAATGAGACGAAAAATGACTAATCTTCTTCCACCGATGCAGCAGTATATAATGCGAGAAACTAAAAACTAATTCTTTGAGGACCTTTATTTAACCCTTTTTAAGGTATTTAGACAATAATCCAAGGTTAGCAAGTGCATTTAATAGGAAAACGAGCACGATTTCTTTGGAGTGAAAATGGGCCTAAGTCGGAAAATTGAGGAACTTTCACCGCAGCTTCCGAAAAAGAATGGCTCGTTATTCTCTGAATTTTGGAAATAAATGGGAAATTAAGGTAGTCATGGGTAAAGAACATGGTTTTACGTCGATGTTTTACATCCCGAAGAAGTTTGCCCGGCGCAAAATGGAGTTAGCGCGCAAAAAGGCGCGGGCAAAAATTTTACCCCATTTTTGAGCCCCCCTCACAAAGCCCCCAGGGGCAGTATCGTACCTCAAATGGTGGCAAACGACTCCCAGACGATCGGTCTCTTGAAATCTTTTTTCCGTTTTCAAATCGGTTGAGCAACCATCGAGCATCAACTCCAAACGTAACTTCAGGTTGAAGAAAAAACTTTTTTTTCTTTGACCCCCATTTATGACGTCATAATGACCCTCAACTTTCTTGAAACCCCAAAATTCGAAATCTCCATGGTCCATTACCCCTTTTCAACTCCTCATCAGCCCTACACATAAAGCATATTTTTCTCAATAACCATTTGAAATAGGACCATTTTTGAATGGGAATCAATAGGAATGGTCCCCAAAATGACCAAATATAGCTAATTTCTCCCGCATGTGCTGACGGATAGGGCTCAAACTCCGTCAACTGGGGCACATACATGACATTTAAGTATACCAACAATCCTTTTTCCAATCCTTTGTCCTGTTTTCCCGTGACAGCGATCCAAAGTTGGCCAATTTCTCGCCAAAGCCAAGCAATAACTCTTTGGAATAATTAGTGAGCCTTTTGTTATCGAATAGCCAATCAAATTGCGAATTGGACCTGACCGGTACCAGGGTCAGTACTGACGTAGGAAGCTGGCCCTTGGAACCAGGTTGGCCAAACAGTTATAATTTTTTTTTGACTCACCCGGTATATGCAGAGTTCTTTAATCCAGCGATGTGAATTTACCTTTAATAAATGGATAATCTTGTTCAAACTGTTTTTTCGATAATTACCTTGAAGATAGAAACGTCGTTTTGGGGTATTAGTGCTTGGACAGCAGAATATTAATCTTGAACGCTCAAAGTTTGTGTCCACCTCCAAACGAGAGCCTATGCCTTTTGGCCAAAACAACCGTTTGAGGACAGCTAATGAATCAGCCCTGCTTCTGACTGGCTGTGATGAGATTCCCAGATAAACAGTGACTGAAACTTAACTTGTCAGTCAGCCCCGGATCTGGAGGGTAAAGTGTTTTGCCTCGTATAAGCAGGCCGTTTAGAGCTTATTGAATTGATTTAAATTGGCTTTATAGATATTTTTCGCCTCAACAAACGAACAGAGTACCAGTTGAAGGTACTCTTTTGGTCGTGAAATGGGTTTGAAGGGCCTCGGTGCGTCAGGCCCTCTCATATGTTTTCCTTGCGTCCATGTTCCTCTGTAACATCGTGCCTTATTGTCTTTTTGCACCTGTCTCAAGAAAAATCTGAATAATTCTACTTTTTTTAGATAAGGGCTGTTCCCTCCTCGATTAGCTTGCCTATCGAGGGCTGCCCGACAGAGCAGAAACTGCGTAAATGACGTCATCGACCAATCTGAGATAAGGAAGTGTTTGAATAGATAAGCTGTTTGAAATGATAAATCAACAGTTTAAGGCCCTAGGAAGAAAATATCAAGTGTTGCCTAATTTCGGGATCTGTTGCAGGGAGCTAGGGGGGCTCAAAGTTACGAATTTTTGCGCATGCGTGCGCAGTTTCTGCTCTGTCGGGCTGCCCTCCTTTAAGAAACTCCCTTGATCTCATTTCACTTCTTCATACTTACCAATTTAGTCTCCTAACATTTAGCTTTAAGCATATCATCCTGACCTTTTTCTTTTAAAGTTATACGTTTCATTTAATTTCAGTTATCGATGTTCTAGTGATACGTGGGCATGTTTTGTTTGTTTGTTTGTTTTCAATTTGTTTTGAGTGGACTTGTCAGGATTTCTAGCTACTAAAAGCTAATTTAGGCCCCTGATTTAGGCCCACTGTGCATACCGCATCCATGGAGGGGACCCCAAGTTTAACGTCCCTTTCGAAAGAAAACGAGGTGAGTTGTGAGGTCAGGCCTCCGATGTCACCCATCCTGCGTTTGATCTCACTCAACCGAGCTTAACTTCAGTCACCTGACGAAAACTGTTGAAGCCACTCGGCAACTCACCCCGCAATAGAGTTATGCAATAGAGACATGTAGAGTTAGTTAGTTAGTGCTGTATTAGATGGATTTTAAAAATGTTGAGCTTAAAGAACTTGAGCTGGATTGAAGGTAGAAATCTTTGTAATTTTGGCTCAAAGAAACATCTATGTGATCCCCAAGAGCTGCGTTTATCGTGCAGCAATTCATGAAGCTAGTTTAGGATGTTGTGGACTTGATGGTTTGAAAGAAAAATAGCGATTGATTTGATCATGTCGATGCATGGCAAGGCAAATCCGTTTCTAGAAGCCGTCACAAGTGAGTCGTAGTTATTAGTTCTGGAGAGAGAAACTACACGAAAGTATTGAGCATCATGCATGATATCTACATACATACTCTACGGGTATTTATGACCCCAAGTAGCTTACTACCGTAGTACAACACTTTTAGTCAACAAAACTTTCTCTTTTTGTTACAGCTGCCGCTGTTGGAAATTTAATATCCGATTTAATGGGCCTAGGGTAAGTTTAGATACATTTACTACAGTAATTAATTTGAATAGTCCATTCCCTTCAATCCACTGTATATTTTACACCAAGCTCTTTGATAATATTGTGTTGACAAATTATACATCAATGACAGGTGTAAGATAAGACACATTAACTACAACAGCTAATGTAAAAAGTCTATTCCCTAAAGTCCACTTTATCCATGAAATCAGACACTTTGAGTAGGTTGATTAAAAACGTTTACATAAATATCATATACCGTGTGAGTCAGAAAAAAGTTCCCATGTTTGAAAATTCATAGCATGAAGAGTACTTCGTGGATTTAAATGATTCAAATTCTACTTCCAAGCTAGCCTCACGACATAGTCCCAGATATCGCAAAATAGCAACAATGACAACAACAACAATAACAACAACAACAACATTTCCTTTTTTACTCAATCTTTTCCTTATGGACTTTGATATAAATTTTTGAGACGGAGATGCACACGTTTGTGTGTGCCCTTTGGAACAAGGCTGGAGTGTACCCTCGGAAGCGAGGCAAGTGACCCTCGACAGTTGGAAATTCTCAATGCTGCGGTGAAGTTCATGGAAGCTAATTGGCCTTAAAACGGAGGAACTCTTGATTCACAGTGAAAGGTTTGTTGATTCTTGGATTGAGGAAACATTCGTATGGATACTTGTGGCTTTTGTTCATGGCTAATATCACTGTAAACTTGAATTTTGAGCTTTTTTAACATTGGAGGTTCGAGCCGGCAACTTAGGCCCATCCACCATTGCCTGGTGTTCGTACAGTGTTGCTATGGTTTCCATATCTAGTTATGAAATCGATAGAGGAAAACTTCATCCCAAATTTTAGTATCAAAGTCCATAAGTCGTAGTTTGAGCGTCCAATGCAATCAGTCTAGTTCCAAGCGGAAATATCTAATTATTTTTCTGATTTTTCTCGATGTCTCACACTAGAAGTATCATTAAATTCAATTTTACAAGAAATTTATGGTTGCAAGATGACTTAAAGGGCCTAAAGCATGAAGGACTCTTCGCACAGGGTGAGAGATATCCTTTGCTCATTTATTGCTTTTGAGGGGGGTGAAAAGCCCATTATCTCATAACGCTTGAGGGAGGTGAAACGCCCATTGCCTATTGTTCGGTGTGATTGGAGTCCTTACGATTTGATCAATGTTTTTGGCCCTTTTTCAATCAGTTTACAACCATGAAAGTTTTATAAAGTTGAATTTACCGATGCTTCTAGTGCTGATAGGACAGCGAGAAAAGTATCTAAAGTACTTTGATCCTTTGGCTTTTAACTAAATTTCGAATCATTCAAATCCGTGAAGTAGTCATGGTGCTATGAATTTTCAAAAGTGGGAACCTTTTGCTGGCTCACCTAGTACAAGATCAGGCACATTCACTACTGTAACTAATGTAAATAGCGTTCTTTGACCTTTTTTCAGTGATTTTCGAAATCCAAAATTTTAGAAAGTCACTTATAACTCCATAAATAGAAGACTAATAAATGTACAAAGAATGCTAGTATATAACTGAGGATCTTAGGTACAGATTAACTGATAAATCTTCGAAATCGGCCCACAATATGATATATCATGACTTGTCAAAAGTGCATAGTTTACGTTGCCTCACTCGATACACGACCAGATACTACTGGAACTAATGTAGATAGTCCGTTCTCTAGAATGATTCACTGGATGCCTGACAAAGTACACCTTGAGTAGGTTGAGTCGCAAAAGCGTATATAGATACCATATACGAGTTGGGCTACATTCACTACAGCAACCAAAGTAAATAATTCTTTCCCTAAAAACCTCTGTATGCCTTGCACCATGCACTTTGGGTAGCCGCACTACATAAGAGCCTCTAGTTACGCTCATCTTATTGAATTGAATTTATGCTGCTGTTGTCGATTCAGTGAGGGCCTTATTTCCCAACTATTCTCAAAGCAGACAAAAATGTCCTTCCGGGCACAGATCTGTTCCCCGACAAATCAGAATGGAAGATGACGAACAACGTGATCGGATTGGCTTATTTTTCTTCAATTCAAACTTCCCGCCAAAGTCAAACAGGAGCGCGTTTGACTGAACGGCCGCAGCAATCAAAATCTCGAAGTATCGAACGAATTTAGGAGATCTTTTGTGTCCCCAAACAAGGAAAGTATCGTTTTTTGATAGGATTTTTTGCTGAAATAGCTCGAAGAAACATCCATCTAAGTACTGATAGCTCGTTTTACAATGTAGCACTGCATGTAGCAAGCGGTGGGTGGTTTTGAGAAAAAACTGCAAGTGACTTAGGCTATGTCCATTACTGGATGCGTAAGAACATGAGTATTAGTTTTAGCGTCCAGCGTCCATAAGTCTATCAATAACGATAACTACGAAGATGCAAACAGTCTAAGCGTTGAGAAGGTTGTGTTGAAAGAGCTTACAGAAATGTCATATACAAGATCAACTATATTCACTGCAGTAACGAATGTAAAAATAGTTAATTTGCTAAAATCCTCTGTGTGCCTTACCATACCGGGCGAGCCAGAAAAAAGTTCCGACTTTTGAAAATTCATAGCAGCAAGAGTACTTCACCAATTTAAATGATTCAAATTCTAGTTAAAAGCCGAAAGATTAAAGTATTTTTGTGATTTTTTCGCTATCTTACCAGCACTAGAAGTATCGGCAAATTTAACTTTACAAAAATTTAATGGTTGCAAAATGACTTAAAATTACCTAAAACAGTGATGAAATCAAACATGACTCCTTGCAGTGCAATCATTCATTAGTGAGGGATATCCACTGCACATTTATTGCAATGGGACTGAAAATATGTTGTATTTGTTTCAAAACTGATGTGTTATAACTCTTGAGAGAGCCGAAACGTCCATTGCGTATTGTTCTGTGTAAGGAGAGTCCTTACAATTTGATCAATGTTTTGGGTCATTTTTTCAGTCATTTTGCAAGCCATGAAATTTTTGTGAAGCTAAATTTTGTGATGCTTCCAGTGCTTTTAAGACAGCGAGAAAAGTCATAAGATACTTCAGTCGTTTGGCTTTCAATTAGAATTTGAATCACTGAAATCTGTGACGTATATATACTCTTGATTCCGTGAATTTTCAAAAGTGGGAACTTTTTTCTGGCTCACACGGTACATCTTGAGTAGGTTGAATCGAAAGAGCTTACATGAATGTCGTATACAAGATCAGCTACATAAACTACGGTAACTAATGTAAATAGTCCGTTCCCTAGAATTCATTGTATCCTTGGCCACTGACGCCTTGGGCGCGTTAAGTCACAGCAGTTTAAATAAACACCATATACAAGATGCTACATAAATAGTCCTTTCCCTTACATCTGAGTAGTTTAGTCGAAGTAGTTTAAATATATGTCATATTCAAGATAACCTACATTCATTACAGAAACTAATGTAAATAGTGCAATCCCTGAAATCCACCGCATACCTTACACCAGACACTTTGAATAGTTAAGTTGAGAAATTTTTTCATAAATGCTATTTACATTAACTAATGTAAAAAGTCCATTCCCTAAAATCCTCTTCATGCCATAAACCATACACCTTGATTAAGGTGAGTCAATAAAGTCTATACAAGTGCTATATACAAGATAAGCTACATTCACTACAGCAACAAATGAAATGGTCCATTCCCTAAAGTTCACCATATACTTAACACCCGACACCTTGAATAGTTCAATGGAAAAATTTTTACATGAATGCCATGTACAAGGTAAACTACATGCACTACAGCAACTAATGTAAATAGTCAAGTCCCTCTGATCCACTGGATGCCATATACACCTTGAGTAGGCTACGTCGAAACAGTTTACATAAATTTCATAAAAAGATCAGCTACGTTCATTACAGCAACTAATGTAAATAGTCGAGTCCCTCTGATCCACTGGATGCCATATACACCTTGAGTAGGCTACGTCGAAACAGTTTACATAAATGTTATATAAAGATCAGCTTTGTTCACTAATGTAAATAGTCCACGCCCCAAAATCCACTGTATGCCTTATAATACACCTTGAGTAGGTTAAGTCGAAACAGTTTACATAATTGTCATATAAAGATCAGCTACGTTCACTACAGCAACTAACGTAGATAGTCCATCCCTAAAATCCTCTTTTTGCCATACACCATACACCTTGAGTAGGTTAATTCGAAACAGTTTACATAAATGTCATATAAAGATCAACTACGTTCACTACAGCAAGTAATGTAAATGGTCCATCCCTAAAATCCTCTTTTTGCCATACACCATACACCTTGAGTAGGTTAAGTCGAAACAAATTACATAAATGCCATATAAAGTTCAGCTACGTTCACTACAGCAACTAATGTAAATAGTCCACTCCCTAAAATCCACTGGATGCCATATACACCTGGAGTAGGCTACGTCGAAACAGTTTACATAAATGTTATATAAAGATCAGCTTTGTTCACTAATGTAAATAGTCCACACCCCAAAATCCACTGTATGCCTTATAATACACCTTGAGTAGGTTAAGTCGAAACAGTTTACATAATTGTCATATAAAGATCAGCTACGTTCACTACAGCAACTAATGTAGATAGTCCATCCCTAAAATCCTCTTTTTGCCATACACCATACACCTTGAGTAGGTTAAGTCGAAACAGTTTACATAAATGTCATATAAAGATCAGCTACGTTCACTACAGCAACTAATGTAAATAGTCCATCCCTAAAATGCTCTTTTTGCCATACACCATACACCTTGAGTAGGTTAAGTCGAAACAATTTACATAAATGCCATATAAAGATCAGCTACGTTTACTACAACAACCAATGTAAATAGTCCACTCCCCAAAATCCTTTGTATGCCTTATATAATACACCTTGAGTAGGTTGAGTCGAAACAGTTTACAAAAATGTCATACATAGATCAGTATCGTTTACTACAGCAACTAATGTAAATAATCCACTCCCTAAAATCTACTGTATGCCTAATATCATACACCTTGAGTAGGTTGAGTCGAAACAGTTTACATAAATGTCATATAAAGATCAGCCACGGTCACGACAGTAACTAATGTAATTAGTCTATTCCCTGAAATCCACTGTATGCCAAATATCATACACCTTGAGTAGGTTGAGTCGAAACAGTTTACACAAATGTCATACAAAGATCAGCATCGTTTACTACAGCAACTAATGTAAATAGCCCATCCCTAAAATCCACTGTATGCCTAATATCATACACCTTGAGTAGGTGAATTCGAAACAGTTTACATAAATGTCATATTAAGATCAACTACGGTCACTGCAGCAACTAATGTAAATAGTCCACTCCCTAAAATTCACTATTTGCCTTATATCATACACCTTGAGTATGTTAAGTCGAAACTGTTTGCATAAATGTCGTATAAAAATCAGCTACGTTTACGACTGCAACTAAGGTAAATAGTCTATTCCCTGAAATGCACACCTTGAGTAGGTCGATTCGAAGCAGTTTACATAAATCTCATATAAAGTTCAGCATTGTTTACTACAGCAACTAATGTAAATAGTCTATCCCTAAAATTCACTGTATGCCTAATATCATACACCTTGATTAGGTTAAGTCGAAACAGTTTACATAAATGTCATATAAAGATCAGCATTGTTTACTACAACAACTAATGTAAATAGTCCATCCCTAAAATCCTTTGTTTACCTTATATCATACACCTTGAGTATGTTAAGTGGAAACGGTTTACATAAATGTGATATAAAGATCAGCTACCTTCACGGTTGCAACTAATGTAAATAGTCTATTCCCTGAAATCCACACCTTGAGTGTAGGTCGAGTCGAAACAATCGAAACAGGTTACATAAATGTCATATAAAGATCAGCCACGGTCAATACAGCAATTAATGCAATAGTCCATCCCTAAAGTCCTCTTTTGCCATACACCATACACCTTGAGTAAGTTAAGTCGAAACAGTTTACATAAATGTCATTTAAAGATCGGCTTCGTTCACTTTAGAAACTTTTGTAAATAGTCCATCCCTAAAATTCACTGTATGCCTTATATCATACACCTTGAGTAGGTTAAGTGGAAACAGTTTACATACATGTCATATGAAACTACGGCTACGAGATTTTTTTAACGAACTACTTATGCATAACACAGTAGTTGTTTATTTCTCGCGGGAATTTTCACCTGACTGAATGTAGCGGTTTTGGTTTCTTGTAAAGAATTGCCATAAGGAGCTTAGAAAGATCTTATCCTTCTTGAGATTAGCTGAAAGTTTACGGTTATACTGTTGTACAATTTGAGCAAAAAAAGACTTCACGAGCAATGGCCTACCTACACTGCTGTTCTTTCGTAATTTAAAATTCAGCATAATTGGCTTCAGAATTCATTAGATTTCATTCATTCAGATCCAGAAAAAGCAAGGGACAAAGGCCTGACCTCTTTCCCTGCTATTTAGAATAAATTTCGATTACCATCGTGATGAAATCAACATTCTTTGAATGAGACAACAATCACACGGATCCCTATAGACCAGGCTGTACAGGCGCTAGGTACCACTCTTCGGCGGAGAAATCAGTTGTAATGATCTTGCGCGAAACTCGTAAATTACCGTTGGGTACTTAGGCCCGACGCGCGGTGTTCTACATTTTCAATAGTTTCTAACACAGCGAATGCATGAAGCGCCTTTTATGCCATTGCTTGACTGTAGAGACGCATATCGCAAGAGACGCATATCAGAATTAATGCTATTGACCCAGAAAATATAAAAAATTACCGAATCTGAATGGTTATTTGAGCACCGTAGAGAAATTCTTACGAACGAAAATAGAAGATTGCGCTAAAGATGGCGGCGAAGAATTTTTAACCGAGATGCTTTACGTTCGAATTACAAATCTTTAGCGATTCTATAGGAATTTAATTAAAGAACGCAGTGCATCTCGGTAAAAAATTCCTCAAAATTTGGAGACTGAGGCCCTTTAGGCAAATTCCGAACATTGTTTTGAATAAATTGGAACAATCTGCCGGGTGCGCCAGAAAAAATTTCCCACTTTTGAAATTCATGGCATCAAGAGTACTTTCATGGCATCGGGAGTGATTCAATTTCTAGTTAACAGCCAAAAAAATCAATATATATTGTTGGTTTTTTTCGCTGTCTCACGAGCACTAACAACATAGGTAAATTCATCTTTATGAAGGTTTCATGGTTGCACAATGACTGAAAAATGGCCTAAAATATTGATGAAATCATAAAGACCTCCTCCCATAGATCAATAAAGAAAAATCAATTGCTCATGTGTGAGAAATATCCACTGCACACGTATCGCCATGGGGCTGAAAATCTTGGGTATTTGTTTGAAAATTGATGTCTTATAGCTCTTGAAAGAGATGAAGTGCCCATTGTGTATTGTTCTGTTTAAGGATAGTCGTTAGGATTTGATCAATGGTTCAGACCCCTTTTCAGTCATTTTGCAACCATGAAATTTTTATAGACTTGGGGTGTACCGTAACTTCTAGTGCTGACAAGAGCGCGAGAAAAATCACAAAAGTACTTCGATCTTTGCGCTTTCAACCAGAAGTTGAATTATTCAAATTTGTGAAGTACTCTTGGTGCTATTCACTGAAAAAAAATGGTGAAATTTCCCTATGTTCTTTGCGTTGGAAATTTTGGAAAATGGGTACCTTCCTAACAGTTTCCTAAGAGGGAAATGGAAATTTCCGTTTTCCTTCAATTTGCCAGAGAAAACTGTCCGTTTCCCCTAAACTTCCATGCAAAAGCTACTGGGAAGTTTAGATATTTCTTGCTGTAATGAATTTTCAAAAGTGGAAACTTTTTTCTGGCTCACCCGGTACACTAGTCCACTATGCAAATCTACAAAGAACACTGTCATCTACTGATATGAAAGCATTTGTAAACACGTTGCAATCTGCTGTTGTATAAGTTGGTAGACACGCCTTCTGCTAGTTTTCTGCATCCAGAAATATCCAAGTGACTCTACGAGGCTCTTTAAAAATGGCAGCTTCGATGAAAAATCAGCATATTTTTGGAAATCAGACCTATGTTGTAGGGGTGTTTCATTCAGGATTAATGCCAAGTATGGGAGCATTGTGCATACGATATTGATAACCAGGAAACCCAAAACTATATTACCCAGTCTATTTTTGCCCTTTTGGATGCGAAATTGTGAAACTCTTTGATCATTGATCGAAGTGACCGTTTTTCTTCTTCTGTGAAGGATGATCCTTAGTTGTTTGCACGTTGTTACCATTAATGCGATGAATAGCAAAGGCATCAAAAACAAATACACTGGAAGGAATAAGGGTGTGATGCTTGCAAAAAAGGAAACCACCCAAATGAAAAGTATTGATTGTTGTAAGTGTTTTCTTTCTTTTGGCAAGCTCTCAATGATGCTGGTAGTCTTTTTGTGAAAATACCAACTTACAACCATAACTGACAGTACTGAACATATATGAGTCATGGCTGCTGCGATGGGTCAGTATTTTGTTATGTACACACTTTGGTAGTCTTGTGTGGTTAGCGAAGGATAACAATGGTAGGACCACCAGTCCGGTAATTAGATGTGATGAAAATAATGATACTTGCAAGTAATGGTAGTGCATATGAAGCTTAGTTCCATGTAATACAGTTAGCAGTGCTAGAAAGCTCAGTGATGTCGTAACAAGTGCAAGAAAAAGCCAAGCTGTTAACCAGAATGAACCGGACCCACTGGCATACTGTATCAGAAAATGCAGCTCACATGAGTAAGCCATTTAGGAATGTTTTAGCTGTTTTCTCTAAAATTTTATCACCTTGCTTCGTTATCAATTATATTCTTGAAGTTGACTCTTTATGTGTTTTTTATGTTCTTTTATCTGATATCAGAATGGTTTTGGGCCTTTTAATCCAGGAATGAATTATCACAGATTGAATCCTCCCTTCGTCAGATCGAACGGTGTCGTCTTGTGTCATTAGGTCCAAGATTGATCTTGGGTTTTTTAATCTTAGATTGACTTTTCATAGATTCAGTTCTGTTATCTTCAGATCGAACGGTATCTTCATGTGTCAGTAAATACCAGAATTGATCTTGGATTGCTTAGTCGTGGATTGACTTTTCATGGATTGAGTCCTGCTGTCGTCAGATCGAACGGTATCAGCTTTGTCATTAGATATCAGGATGATGTTAGGGGTGTTCAATCTTGAGTTGATGATCTTTGATGGAGTTCCGCTGTCATCGAACTGTGCGGTTTCTCTTAGTTGAATTAGTGAAGTAATCATTCAATTATAAGATGAAAGTCTTGATGGTTGGATTTTCCAAGCAATGTGTGTTTAGCTGCTTTTTCGCCGGCTTGTTATGATGCCTTCATGAAACAATGGAATTCTCAATTAGAAGCATATAAATAAAGGAATCGGAAATTTTAGATACTACGAGAGGAAAAGAAACGTAACATCATCTTTTCCTCAAAAGTAACACTCGCCACAAAGCTTTTCCCTTTGGGGCCAAAAATATTGAATAGCCTATCTTCTGGTTTACAATCTACGAATAGTATCAACTCGTTTTTTATATGCACAAAAGTTACAGTATAAATTTAAAAACTATGCTACTTCACAAAATTACTATACAACAATACAATACTAACAGAGCGATGGTACCCCGAGGAGCAAAGAGGCTACGACTACCCCGAGGCCATTTTAACATAGAGATAAAAACTACTATCTGTCTCAAATTACATGCCACCACGAGAAGTGTCTGCGATCGAAACAACTAGGTAATTATTTCCCACAGAAGTAATTATTTTCCTTAGTGCTGATATGCCACGGAATAGACTTGGAGCAAGTCTATGTGACCACCTGACCACACCTCGCGATTCCATTAGCCTATAATTACAGAGAGTTTGCGACTCTCCTCACTCTTCGTAGCAGGTTCGGCCAGGGCAGGATCTCGAACCATTAACCTTCAGCTTGGTAGTCAAGCATGCTACCACTGAGCCATCGTTGTTGTGAAAGGCCTTCTTTTTATTTTCTTTCGTGTCCAATTTCTGTCTCTGCAAATGGGCTTTAATTTCTCCATATGAACACAAGATTAAAACTGTCTCGCTTACCGGGCCAGCACGGTTAACGGGCTGGCTCGCCTCCATGTGAACAGGTTCTTAAAGGACAAGTCCAGGGGTGGTATAATTGTTGATTATTCAAGAGATTACACTGTTGTGAATGGTGTGCAGTACTTTTTTCAAGTTTTCTCTTTTAATCTTCGAATCTACATACAGTATTTCAATCTGCTAAGAAGTGCGAAGTGGCGTCATTTTCTATGAAGTCATTTCATGTTGACCTGAATGAGGCTGCCAATGTGTTGATATTATACCATCCACATTTCTGGCCTCCATATCGCGCCTTTGCACATTCGTAAAAAATACAAATGGCGACGATATCTGGCCTAACTTACGAATACTCGTTAACCAATTTATGAAAGTTGGAGGCATCAAAACTTGGAAAGAACTCACGATTAGTGTTCAGCAGTTGGTAAGGTTGCTTTTTAACAATAATTTTATCAACCCCGGACTTGTCCTTTCATCATAAATTATGTTTTATTATTGCATTTCTAGTTTCGGAGCAAAGCGTGAATATTTTGAGTAGCTCACTTTACCCCGTAGTTTACTTTACCCCGCTTTACCCAAACACTACAAATAATTATAAGAAACGACTAACAAAGAAAGAAATATACGAGAAAGCGGTGAGGTAACATGGTGGCTGCGTTGCAAAAAACCGTATTTGAAATTATATTACTCAAATCGACCAGTGTTGTGGTTGTAACGCAGCGTTAACTCGATTTTCTTTCTATTTAGCTCATTAGTGAGATCTTTACCGCCAAAAAGTAAATGTTGTGTTAAATCTTTATTTGAAAGGCTAGTATATCCAAATGGTCGTACTGAAGCAAGCACGCTAATGAAGCTCTCGCCGAAGCATCACGAAAGAAGGGCAGAGCAAGGGCAGAGCGACAGAGCAGAGATAAGGAATTGTTTGGATAGATATGCTTTTTGAAACGATGAGTCAAGAGTTTAAGGCACAGGGAACACAATATCAGGTGTTGCCAACTTTTGGGATCTGTTGCAGGGAGCTAATGGGGCTCACAGTTACGAGTTTTCGCGCATGCGTGCGCAGTTTCTGCTCTGTCGGGCAGAGCAACAGGAAGTGCTCTGGATCCTCAATACTATCATTCGTAGGACACATAGGATTTATGGTATCTCTAAAATTGTGATAAAATTTATGAGAGTTTGACTTGCTGAGGCCAACTCTCAACTGAGTAAGGCAAGACAAGCCTGATGATCAAATCGACAAATCGAAGGAATTTTCGAATATTTCCTTCAAGAAGGTTGAGAAACCGCTTGAGACACGTTTGCTAGCAGTTTACGATGCAATGAATCAAAATCTAAACAAAAACACTGCTGGATAAAGTTAATCAAGAAATGAATGAACACTTGACATGACATTTCAAGTGCGTCGGAAAAGCTCTTCTCACCGTAAGAAGAAATTACGGGAAACAAGCAAACGCGATTGCAAGGCAAGAATAATGCGTCAGCAAACTATTTTCGCACTTTATTTCCATTAGTCCAAGTTTTGATACCGTGGGTACCAGAGCCTCAAAATTTAAATGAAAGGAAATTGGTAAGAGGAAAAGAGAGAAGGAAGAAAGGAGGCTCTGGTCAAATGATAACACCTCCTCGTTTTGGTGCTGATCAGCGTGATTATGAATCAATCCGATCACCTTTTGCGCAATGATTGTAATCAATAAACATCTTCGTCATTCATACTATTAATCACATATTTTGCTGTTATCTGAGCTTTATTGTTTTCCTGAACGATTGATGATTTGATTCGAATGGCGAGAAAAGTTTCTGTTGTGGAGCTGGATGTTTGCTGAAAGCCGTAATGCTAATTTCGTCTGTCTAACCATAATAACTGATTTCAACTGCTTCCAGCCTTTTGTAACTATCAACATGGAACTAAAGTCTGTCGCGTGCAAAACACCCTAAATTTAGAACTACAGTAAGAGTGATTTAACGTTTTTCGAAATAAGTATTTATCATAAAATATTGCACTGTACCGTCTTCGGTTGTTAAAAGGTCAAGTCACTTATGGGATACCCTGGGTACCAGATGGGGAAACCAAGGTCAAATCCAAACGTTGTGTTGTGTTGGTATTTGTAAATTATATGATTAACAAATGTCTGTGCTCAAATAAACTTTTAACAACTAAAATTGCCGAGAAAAATGATACGAAACAAAGCCGTCCTTGACACAAACAAAAATCAGTTTCGCTGTGAAATGACCGATACAGGAAGTATTTCTTGGGTACCAGTAGGAAAAGTTTATCGCAAGAAACGGTTTGAAGACAGAGGATGTCACATTTCGATAGGAATCAATCTGAAATCCAAAATCTATGGTCAACGATGCGACGATCATCTTTTAAGACTTTCCTTCGATATTTCAAGTTAACACAAATCATATTTTTTTTGTATGTCATCAATTAAAAGATTTACAAATACAAGATACTCACTACACTACTTACAAAATACCCTACGATACTACAAATACAATACCACGAGGAGCAAGATATCATGTCTACCCCGTGGCTTTAGGAAGAAGAAAAAAAAGGGGAAAAGGCAAGACTACATAGAACAATACTCAAAAAGAAAATTCACTAAAAAAGGGGACTTGGCGGCTGCTCGACGGATGGCCAAAAAAAAATCATATCATATACAATCATATCACATACAATAAGAAAGATAATTACGTTCCTACCAGTTTGGAATGCAGTCCTCATCAGCAACGATTACTCTTTGCCAGTGTCAATGATTTTCAGTAATAGCGTGAAAATCACAAACAATATCACGGCTAAATTCTCGAAACTGCTCTCCACCTCTTGTTCCTCGCCTCAACTAGGACTAAACTTTCAACTAAGTTCACTGGGCGAATGAAATCTCAACTTCAAACAGCAGCGACTTTCCGTGATCAGGAAGTTATTGTCTCAAACCGTTGTGGAGTTAAGTTCCTATTCTGGCTGCAAAGCTTCCAATTATTACAGACTCCAGCTCGCCTCAGAACATTCGCCATTGTTGTGAAAGCAAACGTGATCACAACCGTCTGAATCAATTTTTCTGCTCACAATCGTAGTCTTGTCATGCGACACACGCTATCCAATCAAATCTCGCAAAATCTATATACCCGATCGGGTATATAGGCTTCTTATTGGTCAGTTCCTACAATGGATGTCACCATTTGACCAGAGCCAACGTTCTTTCCTTCCTTGTTTTTTTCTTTTTATTATTTTTTGGCTCTGGTACCCAGGGTAAAGTTTTGATTATTTCTGTAAGTTTATAAACAGGCCTAAAACTTGGAGAATGCTCTAGGTTGGCAGTTCAGGTCAATGGTACTCTAACACACAAAGATTCTGCGATAACAGGGAGTTCCACCTAGGGTGAGATCGATCGATAATGGCACAGAAAATGTCAGAGTAAAAGGTTCACTACTATGGCAAATGTTGCCGCAAACAATAGGAAACTCAGGATCCCTTGCTCAGTTTAAAGCAAATATTAAAATTGGAAGGGAGAAATTTGTCCATGCAAGCTGCGTCGCACTTTTATTCCAATTTGGGCTTTTTATGATGTTCTAGAAATTTGTTTTATTGTAAACTTTGATGAATTGTAAATAGTTTAATTGATTTTGTATCTTTTATCTACACTTTGGTACATATATTTTTAGCATTGGACTTAATTAGCTAAATAATTTTAGCTATCAGTTATTTTAGCCAACGAAAAAGAAACGATGCTGCTTTGATAAAAAAGAGCCTGCAATACCATTGTACTTACAATCATGGTCGATTTTGCAAATTTTGACAATAAATTTCCCCCCTTCCCCATCAATCATTGTTGTTCTGTCGCCTCGCTTCAAGGCTGAATTTTTACATCGATAACAAAATTGATCTTGGGGGAAGGTTGGGGGGGGGATGGAAAGATCCAGTAGAAGTCCAGTAATTCATGTTCAAAATTGTAGAGTTATGCGATGCTGTCATCAGTTTCACTGCTTTTAATACACCCTGTTTTGTTACTTCCCTAAATCTGAAGTTACCTGCTTGGCCAGCAATATTGATTTCATTCGTTAAGAGAGGGCAGGGTCTTTTTGGAATCAGGGGCGGATCCAGCCTGAAATTGAGGGAGGGGCAATTTTGCATGGAGGGCGCCAAGAAGGGAATGCATTGGATAGACACTGAAGGCGCGTAAAAAGTTTTGGATCGCGCTTTGCTAAATTGAGTTAGTTTCTCTATAAAATAATGTCTGAATGGTATACTTTTTCGTACATCTTGTCAGAAGCAGACTAAAACAAATTGATTAGTGTAATCATAAGGGGCGCATTTCTTGCAAGACGGGGACTCCAAGCAGAATTTCCCTCTCGAAGGGGGCAACTGCCCCTACTTGCCCCCTTAAATCCACCACTGCCTGGAATATCATCATTGAAGACAAATGACGGAGATATAAGGGGACTTAAATCAGGGGCCTGGGCAATCTAAAAATAGCCTATTGTATTCCTATATATTTTATGATCTCTAAAGATTGTCAAAACAATGGGACAAATGATGACAGGCGGCCATCTTTTGCTCCTTTTGTAAGCTAGGCGTTATAAGACATAATCTAAGACAACTTAAGTCAGGGCATTGGGAAATCTAGATATAGTCTATTGTATTCCATTATTGAATTCGATGATCTCCAGAGATTGTATCAAAACAATTGGACAAATGATGGCGGGCACCCAAGTTTTGTTCTATTTTTAAACTTGCCGCTATATATCCGTCATTTGTCTTTAAGCTTTCTTCTATATTTCTAACAGGCAACCGAAGGTACTTTTAGGACGGGGGTGGGGGGGGGAAGATAAGCTTATCGAAACGGCTTCCTCTCAATGGGACAAATACTCGTGTTTCCTTTAGCCTTGAATCACAGAGAGTGAGATTCGCCAGAGTAGAGATTCGAACCACCAGTTTTCAGATTGGTTATCAAGCTCGCTGCTACTGAGACACATCCACTAACATCCACTCGTGTTTGTTACCGAGGGGAAAATTATTCGTTCGTTGGTGATGTGTAGGGTCACTCAGATTGCTAGGAAATCACTGTTATTATCTCCAGTGAGGGCAGCTTGCAGTTGCAATTGCTGCGAGAGGGGTTTTTTTTGGGGGGGGGGGGGTACTGGAACCCGCAAACCCGGATCAAAATTAGGAAAAGCCAGAATACCCGAATACCCGCAAGCAAAAAGTCAAAAACCGAAACTGCACTTCTGAGCAAAAATCTTTAGTTTTCGTCGGCAATCTTTGGTTATTTCCAGCATTTTCGTTGTTACCGCTTCACTGCACCTTGTTTTAGGCATTCGAAAGCTGGTTTTTCGTGCAATGTATCAGTTACATACAACTATGTGCAATGTATAAGTTTGAAAACCCCAGAAAGTAGGAATTTTGAATGAAATACCCGAAACCCGAGCACCAAGGATGGCCAAACCCACAACCCGTGAAACATCTCAAAACCCGAAAACCCGTACGATTTAAACGTAGATCCGGAAACCCGAAGGCTAAAATTGGCCAAACCCGCAACCCGTGAAACCCCAAAGCCCCCCTGGTGAATGTTGAAATCGGTCAGCCTTCCATCTCAGTGATCTTGTATTTTGTTCGGAGGCTAGGATCGTTCTTGCAGGTTCCTTAGCATCGCCGGGCTCTCTTGAGTCGTCCACAACGATGCAAACGATCGTAAAGATTATCTGAAGATCGCGTTTTGGCCAAGGTTTGTCCGAAGCCAATATTTGGAAACTTTGAAGTACTGAAACTGATTTACGTGCCCCCTATGCAGGGTGTCTCAAAAAAATTGTTCGACGTTTGATTAAATATTGAAAAATAAGGACAACATGAACAGGCTCATGGAAAGATAACGTTGTTCCTAAGATTATGAAATGATTTTAGAGACTAAAATCGTGCAAATCGGTTGAAAATTCACAGAGTTACGAGCTCTCGAAGGTCGGAAATATGCGATAGCTGAAACCAGAGACCCACCAGATTACTTGCATTGCAAAAAGCTTGAAGATAGAGGTAAGAGAAGCTTATCCACTGTCATACCTCTCGTTGATATCAGAGCAAACCAAAATAGGACTTCTAAAGTAAGTTATTTCTTGTGATCATTCTGAAAATTTCCTAACGTTGCGTAAGTCCAAAAACAATGGTTCAAAACATAATCGGTGAGAGACTGAATCTGTTTCCTCAAATTATCCATATGCTTGACAGTTAGGTTATCGAGTACATGTTTGAATCCCACCTGGTTCGTTCTGAAACAATTTAGAAATAACAGAAATGACGGCCTATGGGACCTTTACCAAAAATGACATTTTGAGGCTTCTGGTTTCAGCTTTCGCACAAACTTGAACTTCAAAAGCTTGTAACCCCATGAATTTTTATCGGATTTGCAAGATTCTTGTGTCAAAAATTAATTCAAAGTCTTAGAAAGAGGGTGACTTGACCAAGGGTCCATTCAGCGTATCGTTATTTTTTAGTATTTAATCAAACGTCGAACAATTTTTTTGAGACACCCTGTATATGAACAACATGTGCTCAAAAATGCTTTTCTTTTAGAGATGCAAATCATGGCTTGGTCTCGATGTAAAACAAATTAGCAAGCTATTGATATCCAGTCTTAAATGCTCCAGAACATGCCTAAAAGCATGTTTTGCTTCCTTGGGATTGTTCTGCTGGGGTTATCCTCCTTAATTTGTAGGTAGAAACACCGCAAACGACGAAAAACAACAGCGAATGAGTCGGTTTATATATTGTGGCCTTTATATATCGTGGAATGATTATATATCGTGGCCTTTTCTTTTTCGATTTATTTTATGCTACTTACTCTTACTTTGTCATTCTACATATCCTTGTCTTTGCATTGTAAATCATAGTGTTCATTTTTTCCTTTGCTCTGTTGGTAACTCTACCCTATTCAAATGAACTTAGATTAAAAGTGAATGAGATTTTTGGCATGTTAGCGGGTTTCCTAATTTTTTAAAGAAGGACAACATCGTTGTAGCACATCTAACTGGTCTTAAAGATTTGTTGACGACGGTAGTAGGATTTTGTGTTTTAGAGACCATTTGCTATCGAGCTACTCCCTTTTTTGTCACTTGGACAAATGCGAAACAATTGGCAAAACTGTTGTGGGCACAGGAAAGCTGCAAACTTGTTGTCAGTTTGCTTTTCTTTAAAAGATTATCCTCGAATTTTCTTTCGGCAACTATAGGATGCTCCTAGACTTCCCATCTCTAACTAAAAACTGCTGTTTGGAGCCCTGAGAGTTAAGGAACACGTCATGTTAAGTATTGATTTAGGTTTTACTTATCCTCGTTCGAGAAGGAGTACCTTGTGAGCGAAATCCTAAAATGACTCGTATCTCACAAAGTGCTCTTAAATGACATTCTCACCAACGTTTTTCTGGTTGAATCTGTTAAACTGCACAAACTGACCAAAGTCGCATGCAAGGTCATTACCAGGGAGCGCCGGTCATTACGTCTTTCTCCTCTGGTGCTCAATTTATGATTTATCAACTCTCAAAATGGTGGATTTGCTGCCAGTCAAGAAAAACCACGTTCATAAAAAGTTTCTTTTTCTTTTTAAGATATACATATACTTCATGTACAGTCGACTCCGGTTATAGTCACACCAAATGTTTTCAAGAAAAATGTGACTATAAGCGGAGTGTGACTGTAAGCGGAGTTACCCAAAGTAAATCGAAGAAGAAAAGGACACGATACCAATGTCGCTCGTCGGATCCGAGGATGCTTGCAGTGATAAAACGTGAATAAGTTTGAAAGCAGGAACACCGCAATGCGACGAAGAACAACAGCAAATATGTGCGAACTTAAGAAATATATATATTAGATGCCAATATTTCGTCCTGCCATGCAGAACTTCTTCAGGGCTGTTAGCTTGCTAGCAGGGCCTAACAGCCCTGAAGAAGTTCTGCATGGCAGGACGAAATATTGGCATCTAATATATATATTTCTTAAGTTCGCAAATATTTGCTGTTGTTCTTCGTCGCATTGCGGTGTTCCTGCTTTCAAACTTACCCAAAGTAGCTGTATAAATACTAGAAAATCGATTTTTATAGCCTAATTTGGGAATATGAAGTCTTTGCAAGGACTTTGACTGCAATAAGTAATGTTTTCTATCTTCTTCTTTCAAAGAAGACTTCATAAGCCCGTTTATAACCGATGATTGCTCAAAACATTCTTACACGAGACTCATTACATGAAACATTCTTACATGGAAAAAATCCTTGCTTCCTTCTGTTTCCTACAGACAAATCCTTGTGATTCTTTCACACATTGCTAAGGGCACCGGGCTGTTGCATGAATTGAAGTAGGTCTCCCAAAACTGTAATGATGTAAGTGATATGAAAATTTCATCAACATTTTTCCCTATATGTGACTGTAGCAAGTGTATTTTGTTGTTTGGGAAGGAGAAATACAGTGACCATAAGCGGGGTGTGACAAAAAGCGGAATGACTGTAACAGGAGTTCATTTATAAGGGTTTGACCACAACTCAATTCGGGAAACAGCAATATGGTGATAATAACTGGAGTATGACTATAAGCGGAGTGACTATAACCGGAGTCGACGGAACAGCTAAATTTACCAAGAAAAACGAACGAACGCGAGTTTAATTTGAACTCACCTGTCCGTAACTGAGAGCTACTCGCAAAGATCAAAGTGATTTTCAACCTGACGATTTGCTGTCGAAGTTCGCTGCCTTTGAGTCGCCCAGCTCGCGAAATCTTTCAAATGTTTTACTGTGTCAGTTGACATTGAAGTACTTTATCGGTGTTGAACATCTGCTTTGTTCATGCTGGCTCAGAATTCTCATTTTATTTCGAAATCATTTATGCATGGTGGTTCCTTCAGTCAGACTGACTGATTTTCAGGGGGCCGTGCTAAAACCTTTGCAAATTTAAAATCTACTAACTGTAATTACAGTATGATGAAAGGCCGGGTCGCTGAGAGCTTTGGGAGGCTCATGGGCAAAGCCGAGAAGTGAGGCCCCCTGCAAGCGAAGCGGGCAGAAATCTTTTCGATCACGCTATTCAAATTGGCTTAAAATGCATTTCAGAGCATTTCCTACTGTCAAAATGCTAAAAATCTTCAATAGACCTTTTAGCTATCCTGAAAACGAATATGCATCGAACGATATTTCATTACAATTTGTAGAATTTTCGAATGTGGACAATTGCGATCGAAGCTTTAACGCCACTCTATCGAACCTGGAGTATAAAATTGTCTAAAAATATCGCTCGATCCAGGCTCTTTTGTAGAATAGCTAAAAGGTCTATTATGAGGCCCCTTAGATCTTGAGGCCCTGGGGCAAATTGCCTCTCCTGCCCTCCCCCTTGGCGGCCCTGATGAAACAAAACACATTACAATCATATTTATCTTCAATTATTTACTATCAGTCTACAACAAACTCTTTATCTCGTTCTTAACCTTATATCCAGTCGGGCTTTTTCAGCTACTAGAAGACCAAGGGGAGGGGGGCTGATTACCCCCTTCCCACTCTGGGCTCACCATTTTTTTCATTGTGATGAAAATCATAATACATGTAGCAGTGCTTATGATGTGTCACTTACATAAAAGACTTCTGAAAATAGGTGTGACGTCATAGTTATCACGTCATGAAATGGTACGAAAACAAAAAGTGAGGAAAAACTACCTTGATTGGAATCTAAATCATTTTCTATGATTGATTCATGCAGCCAAAATGTGTTGATCAAAGAATTGGAGGAAGGTGAAAATCTACTTACATATAAGGCTACTGCTCCCTGAGTATATAAGCAATAATATTTTGCAATGTCTGATTAAATAGCTAACATGTTCAATTAATTTTAGAAATTTTCCTGGCTAAAATCGGTCACTACGTTCAGATTCTGTAGGCAATTTTCTAAAATGAAACCCTTTGAGAAACCTTAAAAAACGTGCTAATATTACAAGCAAAAGTCCCTAATGTGTTTACCTCACAGCGATGACTTTCAGCACGCTTTAGCACATGCTATCATTTTGGGTAGTTAAAAGGTCTTCCCCCTGGTGTGAAGAACTTATTTAGGGGGATTCCATTCTCCCATGAGGACAAAATACATGAGCACATTCCAGAGTCATTATTGCTAGGAAGGAGAACAAAGGGAAATTTTGCTTGCTGTTTTTGCTCGTTTTTCCAGGTTTTCGGAAGGGGCTTTCTGCAGAAAATCTCGTATTTCAACGGGAAGGAATGACTGATTGAAGCTGGGCAAATTACAGAACCCAATTTGACATATCGGGGATAAAACAAGACAGTTTCAACATCATTTCTGATATATTCAGGGATCAAGATTTCTTCAAACGCTAGGCGTTTTTAGTGACTCACCCGGTAGCAAATCCAAGATGACGGACAGAGTGATAAAAATCTTGCATTTTTTCAATTGACGCATTTAGCCATAATAGAAAATTTCTCCAATGTCAGTGTGTTCAGTGAGGAATGGTTGTATGTTTCATTTTTCTTTCACCAAATACTTTTGCCATTTTTGTGACAAAAATGCTGACATTGGCAATTTTTCCAGTTTATCGACTTTTTGGTGATTCTATACCCTGGAAGTGATTCTGTTGATAAAGAAATTGGAAGGGAAGGAGGAGGTGAGAAGAAGCATAGGTTTCAAATCTTTAAAAAGCTGGGTGTAAAATTCATTGACCTATTTCTTTGAACTGAACGGCTTCAAAGAAACTTGAACTATTTTAAAGAAAATCTGCCGTTGGACTTTTCTGAAATCTTCAATATTTTCAGAATTACAGTGTTTTTCTTCTTTTTTAAGAATTCAAGAAAATTTTCGAAAAAAAACTTAAAACTGTCGTACTTTCTAAACCTCTTGACGAAAGATCAAATAATTTTCAAGAAAACCATAGTTTATGGATGCCCACAATATGGTATCAAGCACAACTCTCTCACTCTTCTGGTTTGTGATTTAGAAATTTGATGACGTCACATCACAGGAGGCCCAATCGCGTGTAGTACTTTAACTGAGGCAATTTATGCTGTGTTGTTTTTCTAACCGCAAAATAAGTAATGCTACTTGTTCTTTGAATTGAAGTAAAATGAAATTCGTACCGTTGAATGGTTGACTGTTTTTCTCTGTGTCTTTCTTCTTGCTTCAGCATCATCGCAACATCCTGCCGGCATGGCAACATCGGTCCTGTTGCTGTTGTTGTAGTGCAATGACGCAACATTATTGCCTGTGTTTGTTGCGTTTTATACTATTATAATAGGATACAACGCAACAAACACAGGCAATAACGTTGCGTCATTGCACTACAACAACAGCAACAGGACCGATGTTGCCATGCCGGCAGGATGTTGCGATGATGCTGAAGCAAGAAGAAAGACACAGAGAAAAACGGTCAACCATTGAACGGTACGAATTTCATTTTACTTCAATTCAAAGAACAAGTAGGTTTACTTATTTTGCGGTTAGAAAAACAACGCAGCTTAAATTGCCTCAGTTAAAGTTAGGCCCCACAATATACGCGATTGGGCCTCCTGTGGTCACATCAGAAAATGAGCTCAAATAGAAAAGAGGCCGTAATTTCGGCAAATAATCAGGATTTCTGAAAAGTCCAACGGTAGAATCATAGAAAAGTGGCTAAAGTTTCTTTCAAGTCATTCAGTTTAAAGAAATAGGTCATTGAATTTTACACCCGCCTTTTTTCGTAGATTTAAAGGCCCTTATTCAACCAGCATGCTTTGCTGGCGCCATCTCTTGGTTGGCCTTTGTTGTCGCCATTTTCATGGACCATGAAAATAGCGACTACAAAAGCCAACCAAGAGGTGACACGTGCAAGGTATGCTGGTTGAATAAGAGCCTTTAAAGATTTGAAACCTATTCTGTGAGAAGATATTGACACATTGATATAGTTTTTCAGTTTTATAGCGTTCTTTTCTCTCCGCCTTAGTGGACCCAAATGTTGCGCACAGACTAAAGAGACCCTACTAATCGCAAGTACAAGAAGTAACAAGGATAATATCAAAGGATTATTGTGTGAATTGGAATTATATCCAAAAACGACATTCCTAAAATTTTGCAATGGCCGCCTTGAAGAAAACACCCATCACCATTTCACTTGCCACTCAGTAGAATTTTCTGATTGGACAGGAAATCCTTTGTTTACGTGTGAAAATGTTGTTTTGGATTTGAAAAGAATGTTAAGCTCCGGTCAAACGATCCAACATCTCACCCAACATTTCACCCAACATTTCACCCAACATTCAACCCAACATTTACAGGTGCCCCAACATCAGTGGTCAAACGATCCAACATTTCACCCAACATCTGACCCAGCATTTTCTATAGTGACGACTTTAGCGGTTGGCGCTCTAAACGTAGTCTATTATGCATGCCCGTAGCCAACAATGTTGGATGAGGTGATCAAACGACCCAACAATTGACACAACACCTGAAAACAATGGAAATGTTGGGCGTCCTCACCCAACATTTTTTATCTCTGTCAAATTTCACCCAACATCGAAAGTCACGATGTTGGGTGACCCAACATGATGGTCAAACGATCCAACATTTCACCCAACATGATGTTGGGTGAAATGTCGGGTGAGATGTTGGATCGTTTGACCGGAGCTTTACTCGTGAGTAACAATTTATTGTGTCAAATTCAGTCCGCTCGGAAAATTCTACTGAGTGGAAATCAGCCTTATGGTCTGCTGACTACCTGTCTGAAGTAGATGAATAAAATCCTGAAACATCTGTCTTTTTCTTTCTTCTATTTTCGTGACTCACCTTAACCCACCCCGCCCGCCATCCTTTACGAGCACAATGCGCAATGTTTTTGTATTTGTTTTGATTTGTATCTTCAATTTGTATCTAGGAGATTCCATTTGTCTTCAATTCCCATCTGTCTTCGAACGCTTATTGCTTTGAATCAGTCGGAAGTTGTTTGTGTTATATTTTGGCTTGGGAGCTAAAAAATACATGGTGCCTCGTGTAAGGCTTCCCAGTTTTAAACTCATAGATTACTCGACGGATGTTTCTGTTTGAACTAGGAAGCTTTTTATGAGATGCCCTGTATGTTTCCAGTACTCAGAAACCTGGTGCAAAAATCACCAGAATACTTCAGCCTTTGTTAGCTGTCAACCAAATCTTTATTGATTTCAATACGTAACTTGAATTTTCTGCTCACAACAAGTTTTGTGCTTTTTGCTGGGATAAGCAGGTCAAGATGAGGGAAAATCTCTGATCGCTGACCAATGTGTCCCGTTGTGAAAGCCAGGAGAAGCTGAAGCTTGTTCAATCAACAGAATTATGTTTCATGCATTAATTTTGCTATCCCCCGATACGTAGCTCGTAGCTTCTTCAAAGAAAAGACCTTGAGTTTCAGCAGAGAAATCACTTTAAATTCTGTTTTTAACACTGACTAACATGATTTTGAATAGTATCGACAACGCCACAGTAAGGAGTTGAAATTGCAAACGCTATCCATGTTGCGAAAAGTTTTAGAAAAAATATCTACATCATGTAACCATGTAACAGTATGAGTTTTTCGGGGAGCCTTGAGGCATAACCAAGGTAGATAATGGTCAAATCCGTTAGTTTCTAAAAATATTTTGTTGGGCAGAAAATTTATCTGTAGTCAATGAACGCAATCTACCATCCACTTGGAAGTCCCCTAATAAAAGCCACTCCGTAAGAAATATCTTTACTGCCAAAAATTCTAGAAAAACAACTGCACGATTTAAAAGTATGCGATTTTCAGGGAGTTTTTAGGCATAGCTAAAATAGATATTTGTCGAAGCCGTTAGTTTCTAATAATATTTTTTTGGGTATAAAATTGAGCTATAATCACTGAACGAAATCTGACATCCACAATGAAAGTGCCCTATTCAAAGCCGTTCAATGCCACTCTGTCGGAAATGTCTTGACTGCGAAAATTTCTAAAAAAATAACTACACGATGTAACAGCATGAGATTTTCAGGGAGCTCTGAGGCATAATCAGGGTAGATGCTGGCTATTTTTTGAGTAGAAAATTGACCTGTAGTCATTACTGAACGCAGTCTACCATCCGCAATGGAATTGCCCCTTCATAACAACTCCTGAACATCATCGTAACACTGCACTCTTCTCGTTGTCTCAGTGGACGCCGCGCTCGTCTTGTAGTTCCCAGTTCCCCTATTTTGTTTGAGCTGTCTTTTAGGTCACAAGGGACCCGGGGGGGGGGGGGGTACTTGACCTAAATTTGTACGGGGATGTGCCCACGAAAAAGATGTTTTCACCCTGCTCTAGAATTTTCGCCTTCAAATGATACCCTGTTCTAGAAAAAATCGCTGAAAAGTATACTCAAAAACACAAAAATTGGACTAGAAATTAGCCCGTTGTAACAAAATTTCCTCTTTTGTAGAAAAAAAGGTGAAAATGATACCCTGAAAAACGGCACATCCCCGTAGGACAAATATATTAAGTACGCCCCCCCCCCGGGACAAGGGAGCAGTGTGTATCACAAAACTTTCCTAAGGATCTTTCATCTTTGTTTGAATGAAAGTGGCAAAAAGAAACACTTTGTATGCCAGACAGACCATGAACTGAGAATTGTAGAAGAAAAATTAATCAGCTATATGGCGTGTGGAAATTGAAGATGGCGTATAGGCTAGTTGTTATATCCTGGACTCCCTGTGCTGATTCACGCATGGCATGTGCAATATTCCCTCATCTTAACAGGTCAAGAGATGTTTGAGTTTAAAACTAAATAGCTTTATATTAGACGTCCTTTAGATGTCAGCATTCAAAATCTGCATGATATTCCCTTGCAGCAATTTTTGAGAATTTAAGTCAATAAGTTGTATTTTTTGCTGAAAAATCCGATTTATTCTTTTGTTTGCAATGTACAGGGTGTCCCAAAACATTATGCCCTGTTTGTGTGGCTGCTGCGGAGGAGCCGTAGATTCAACTATCCCGCTTTTTACACAGTTGCATAGGTCAGGCTTCAACCTAGAGTTTGAGACCTTGTTGGAGTCAATCGGACAAGTGGTTGCTGATCTACGGAATAGAAAAGGCAAAATATGTGGTTGCTTCAAAAACAGCACTTTTATTGTCCTCCTGGGATGTCAAAATAAAGTAAGTTTTCAAAGAAGCAGTTCTAGCATCATATTAAAATTTTTGCTAAATCCTTCAAAGGGTTAGCAATGTTTTCTATTCATAAGGGAGCAATTCCTACCTTTTAAAAATGTGATGAAAAGTTTAATATGATGGCAGAACCATCTCTTTGGGAACTTTCATGATTTTGACATCGCTGGAGAACAATGGAAGTGCTGTTTTGAAGGAGCCACTTATTTCGCCGTTTCTCTGCCATAACTTAGCAGCCACTTGTCAGATTGACTCAAACAATGTCTCAATCTCTAAATTGAAGCCTGATCTATGCAACTGTGTCAAAAGCGAGATAGTTAAAACTACAGCTCCTCCACAGTAGCCACACAAACGGCTTGCAACTATTTTGGGACACCCTGTACTTCCACACGTTTTTATTTGCATTTCTGTTTTCCATATCAGACTAGCTGGATATATCGAGGCTATTGCAATCAGACTAGGATTTGAAGTACCTCCAATGTCCACGAGACAGGCTTCGATGTGGAAAACCAAGTATTCTGCATATTTCGTGAGTATATTTGTTTGATTTTTTATACCGAGGAGTCAGAAAGTTTCATTCGAACATGCAATCTAAAGAAATTAGTAATAAAATTGTGCACGATTAGATAAATGCTTGCGACGATTGGACGCCTGTATTGATAATAAGTGACGTACAAATTTGTTTTGGTTATATTCATGTATAATACTTGATATCATAACTTATCTTATAGTCTACTATGCATTTTTAGTTGTTGTTCAATGCCAAGGGGAGCTAAAGACAATGACTACCCCAATGTTGAAACATGCAATGTTAAAATACATAGAAGTACACTACGAACAATTAAAAGCTAATGGATATACCAGATTCTTTCTTTACTCTAGATATCAGGTTACGGTTGTGATTTATAATGGGCCACATTTGCATACTATGGACCACTTTTAACGTCTAATTCTGTAATGATATCATTTATATGGATATTATTTCTCGACTACAAAATAAGTAATTGGTTGCCATGGTTGCGGGCTCATATTTTGAATCTTTAACATTTTGATCATTTAGGTCTCGTTCACACTGCTCCGTTTTCATGTTTTCATATGTAAAGGGAGTAAATCTTCTCTGTTTTTGCCTTGCAGTCACATTGCTCCTCTGTGAAACAGGGCTTTTCGAAAACGCTAATGAAAATGCATAAATTTGACAACGGTGCATTTTGAAAATAATCCATTTTCAGTGTGAACGCCAAAGACGGAAACATTTGAAAACGCTGCACATTCCTTTATTTAATAGATTTTTTATTACAATAGCATTCAAACTCGCGATTGGCGCTTTGTTGACAGCTATTAACAAAAGGCTTTGTTTTGAAAAGAGGATTAACAACACCGTTTTGCTGGAGCAATGTGAACGCCCATAGCGTATCTGTTTGTAAACGAAGCAATGTGAACGGGCAGCATTTTCATCAACAAAAACGGGCAGAAATGAAAACGGAACAGTGTGAACGTAGCCTATGGCTAAAAAGTTGAAATTGGAGAGTTTGGTTTGCGTCATTACATATTTCGGCATTACCGACAAGGAATCAATTAGACTGATGACGATGAGTCCCTTGTATCCCAGCGGTAAACCTTGCTCAAGAGGGACTCGTAATGAAACAGTGAAAAACCCGGCCCTATCTCCTGCATTCGAGCGATCGAATCAGGATCGAACGACTGCCGTAGCTCTGTTCAACGGTCACTCCTCGGAAAGAAAATGCGATAAAAACCACTTTAAACAGCCATTTAATGAACGAAACTTGGTATAAATCTGAAGAAGGAAGTTCATTTTACCTGGTGAGTGCAAAACAAGTCTTTCAACGCTACATTTTCCATGCTTTTAAGACCAAAACAAACCAGGACAATTTACAACAACCTGCCGCAGCAACTTGCTTCAAAATCTAGTCAACTGCATCATTCGAATTGAAAATTCGACAGCATTGTTCTTGGCTAAATCTCGCAATCTGATTGGTACTGAAGAAATCACTCAGTTTGGGCCTAAATAGGGCCATGTTTTTCAGAGTAATACTATGAGTCTTTCTTGACCGAAGGGCCCAACCTGGTTCCAAGGGCCAGTTTCCTGCGTCAGTACTGACCCTGGTACCGGCCAAGTAAATTCGCAATTTGATTGGCTATTCGATAACAAAAGGCTCACTAATTATTCCAAAGAGTTACTGCTTGGCTTTGGCGAGAAATTGGTCAACTTTGGATCGCTGTCACGGGCTTCAGCCCTATCCGTCGGAAGATATGGGAGAAATTTGCCATATTCAGGTCGATTATGGGACCGTTTCTATTGGTTCCCATTCAAAAATGGTCCTATTTCAAATGGTTATTGAGAAAAATTTGCTTATGTGTAGGGCTGGTGAGGAATTGAAAAAGGGTAACGGACCATGGAGATTTCGAATTTCGGGATTTCAAGAAAGTTGGGGGTCGTTATGACGTCATAAATGTGTGTCAAAGAAAAAAAATGACTTTTTTCGATCTGACGTTACGTTTGGAGTTGATGCTCGATGATTACTGAACCGATTTAAGAACGGAAAAAAGATTTCAAGAGACTGACCATCTGGAAGTCTTTTGCCGCCATTTGGGGTACGATACTGCCCCCAGGGGCTTTGTGAGGAGGGTTCAAAAATGGGATAAAATTTTGGCCCGCGCCTTTTTGCGCGCTAACTCAGTTTTGCGCCGAGCAAATGACTTCGGGATACCAAAAATCGACGTAAAACCTCATTCTTTACCTACCCCAACTTTAATGTGCTATTTATTTCCAAATTCGAAGAAAAACGAGTCATTTCATTTTGGAAGCTGTGGTGAAAGTTACTTAATTTTCCAACTTAGGCCCATTTTCACTCCAAAGAAATCGTGCTCGTTTTCCTATTAAGTGCACTTGCTAACCTCCGATTATTGTCTAAATACCTTAAAAAGTGTTAAACAAAGGTCCTCAAAGAATTCGTTCTTAGTTTCTCGCATTATATACTGCTGCATCGGTGGAAGTAGATCGGTCATTTTTCGTCGCATTTTCACACTTCCTCCAATTTTTTCCGGACTTATTACATAGTATGTTATGCATCAAAATCTATTGGCACGTGGTTTATGCAGTTGAACTCATTTTGACTGTAGGGATATTAAGGGAGTTTGTAATGAGTCTGAAGGTGATAATTTATGCAAAACAAAATGGCGCCCAAATGGCCACTTTTGCGGCAAACGGTACCAGTACCAGGGCCGACATCGATGACCTAAGGAAGACAATGGCAGCCCTGGGAACGAGGTTGCGAAGGGCCATCATTATCAGAGAGCACAGGGAAACAAGAGACTCATCGTCATAAGTCTAGGAATCAATGGTGGTTGTGCATTGCATACCCTTCCCCCTGAAAAAGACAGAGCTACCATAAAAGCTCTATGAATCCCCAGGGGGGCTAGACTTGCTCCAAGTGTATTCCGTGGTATATTAGCACTGAGGAAAATAATTACCTCTGCGGGGGCGTAAACTACGACGAGGACGCTGGAGAAATGAAGGAGAAGGAAACTGAATAGACTTGGAGCAAGTCGTTTCCTTCTCCTTCATTTTTCCTTCGCAGTGTCCTCGTCGTAGTTTACGCTCCCGCAGAGGTAATTGTTTTCCTCAGTGCTGATATACCACGGAATAGACTTGGAGCAAGTCTACAGGGGGGCTTACTTTATTCCGGACACTCCAGAGGGGGCCTTAATAGATAGGGGGCCTTAATAGATAGGGGGCTCATTAGAGACGCAAGACTTATTTACAAACTCAAATGACATGGATACGAATTATAGCTTCTCAGTTCTTTACTCCATATTTTGCGAATTCAGCATACAATTGAGCGGGTCAAATGCATAAATTTGGCACTGTTTTTATCCCAAACAACATTGAAATAAAGATGCCAACTAAACTTATTTAGCAAAATACTGGAGAATCTTTGGTGATTTCTGGAGTTTGATATAAATGGGGGCCTTTATAGAGAGAGGGGGGAGGCTTATTTTAAGTTTTTGCTCAAAGGGGAGGGGCTTATTGCAAACGGGGGCTAAATGGAGCTTTTACGGTAATCGCGCAAATGTACAAATGGTACAACTAAATGGCTGAATTTATTGTTGATTTTCTTTACCACAAACTCGTTTGTTTCCTTTTATGTTAGCCTGATAAGTGTTCACAAGAAAGCGGCCCGCTCCCTGCTTCTTTCTCCGAACTCCTACTCTCGTTTTCGTTTTCCGATTGCTTGCCTAATACACCACTTCGATTAACAGCCTTGTTTTGAAAATTATTCAAAATTCGTTCATATGAAATTTTGGCGGCCAAATTCGGATTTAGCACCCAAACTTTAGTCTAACCATAAGTTTTCACGTTGCTAGCAGTCGCGGTGTTAACTTTATGGCGACGTAAAGTTTAGAAATCTATGAAGGATTTGACCGTGAAAATGACTCGGGGTGTAAAGTTTCCCCGAACGATTTTTGACGGTCAAATCCCTTATAAATCTTTCAACTTTACATTCTCATAAAATCAAAATCACAAATGCCAGCATGTTAAAAACATGAAACTAGACTAATGTTTGAGTGCTTTTTCATTTTATATCATTTAAACAGAAAAATCCCTTCAGCAATAGAAAGTAACAAAGGATAAAAAACCTAATTACAATAATACATTATAATATATACATATATGCAGTGTCTCTATCTAAAACCTATTTAGAAGCAACTGCTCTTCCAGGAAGTCGTGTTTTGCTTTCCTTCAGCTCTTGAAATAAGCTTTTAGTTGCTTTTTGAATCGACTAAATGCAGGGAGCTCTCTTATGTCACTAGGAATGTCGTTCCAAGCTTTCAGTGCCGAATAATGAAAGCCTTTCTTGACGTATTCAAGATTGTTTCTAGGGATTTGAAGGTCCCTGCAATTCCTTGTTATGTGGTTGGAGAGCTGGGTCCTTTGATGGTATTTATCCCAAACGTAGGAATCTTTCATTCCAAATTTAGGAATCAGTAATTTTAAAGATAACCCCCACTAAAGACGGACAAGTTAGATATTTTTTATGATACATATTTTTTAGGCACTGAGTTTATGCTGTGTAAATTTTGATGACTTGTAAATATTTTATCCACTATTTTTCTCATGTAATATTTGTATTTAGTATTTTTAACTTTGGAATTAATTAGCTCATTACTTTTAGCTACATTGTTATTGCAATCGAACGATAAGCAATTAATAGTAATAATGAATGATAAGAAATACGCCAAGACTATGACTTCGTTAAGGATTCCGATTCTCATCTTCTTTAGTAATGAGTTGCTAAATTGTACAATATGTCTCAGAAAAATTGTTCGATGTTTGATTAGATACTAGAAAATAATGATACGCTGAATGGGTTTTTGGTCAAGTCTTCCTTTTCCTGAGATTTTAAATCAATTTTTGACACGAGAATCTTGCAAATCCGGTAAAAAGTCATGAGGTTACAAGCTTTGAGGTTCAAGTTTGTGCGAAAGCTGAAACCAGAGGCCTCGAAATGGCATTTTTGGTAAGGGTCCCATGGGCTGTCGTTTCTTTTATTTCTCAATTGTTTCGGGGCGAACCGGGTGGGATTTAAACGGGTATTCGATAACCTGGCTGTCGGGCACATGGGTGCTTTGGGGAAACGGAGTCGGTCTCTCGCCGATTTTGTTTTGAACCACTGTTTTAGGACTTATGCAATGTGAAGGAAATTTTGAGAATGATCGCAAGAAATAAGTTACTTTAGAAGTCATTTTTGGTTTGCTCTGATATCAACGAGAGGTATGACATTAGATAAGCTTCTCTTACCTCCGTCTTCGAGCTTTTTGCAACACAAGTTTTTTGGGGGGGGGTGGGGGTGGGGGTGGGTTTCAGCTATCGCATATTTTGATCTTCGAGAGCTCGTAACCCAGTGAATTTTCAACCGATTTGCAAGATCCTTGTCTCTAAAATTATTTGATAATCTTAGGAACAGGCAGGGCTATGTTCCCATGAGCCTGTTCCCTTTATCATTATTTTTCAATATTTAATCAAACGTTGAACAATTTTTTTGAGACACCCTGTATATATTTGGCTCTTGAATATCCCTACTAAACAAAGATTTGAACAACATTACTTTTTACAGGGTGAGTAAAATAGACAATTTTCCTTTGAAAGGCCACTGTTATTTGCTACTATGAATTTGCTGCTATGTAATTTTTCTCTGGCAGGGCCGAGGGTTTGGAATTGCGATTGGTTGCATTCTGGGAATGTTTCCATTGCTGTTCATTGATGAAGACAAATCAAAAGAGCTCCTTCACAGTAATGAGGACAGTGTTGCTGGTAGCTTGGCAGCTGATGGCAAAAGCATTGAAAACAAATCCAGGACGCTTGATACGTAATAGGCTTTTATGAGAATTTCATGAATATGTATTTTTAAAGTAATAAATGAACGGAGTTAACAAAGCTCAGCTAGGGAGACCGGGTCAATCTGAACGGCACAGTGGGAACTGGGCTTTAATTTAATGTCATAACAGAAACCGTTCGACGCTTCTCTATCGAGGGGATTTTGGTGGAAGGGGGGGGGGGGCACTTAAGGAGGATGTGCCGCTGAAGGTATTTGTTCTCAATATATCGCGTGATGGAGGGATCCCCCTCAATGCAATGCAGTCTATGATCTAAAACTGGAAATGTTTGGTATTAAGGAAGCCAGAACAGCTCTTCGCTTCTTGTCAGATACGCGATGGTTAGCTAGAACCGATAATCTTTCCTCCACACTTAACGTGCTACCAGCCCTTGCTGTAATATTAAAGGAGCTCGAAGCAAGTGACAACGCTTGTGCAGGATTGCTCATAAGCATAAGCTCGTTTGAGCAATTCCTGAAAGTAGTGATCTTGCAAGAATGTTTTCAAATCTCAGAGTTGCGTCTGAATATTTGTAGAGAGCAGACATGGACATGGTAACAGCTGTGGATGCAGTGCAGACCCTTGTCCGACAGCTCAAATCATTCCACAGTGATGCAAGGTTTGCCAACTTCCTCAAAGACATCGCAAGCAAATACCGGGGGGGGGGTACATGGCTTGCGGATGGACGGGGGTCTGCCGTCCGGCGTTCGGTTTTCAGAAAGGTACCCTCTTCTAATTACCGAAACGTGCTGTCATACCCACTTTTATGATGAATTTTGGCGGAAAACGACCCATTTTTGGCAATGTTTCGCCAATTCCTTGATATCTCACCCATGTTTATGGAAAATCTGCCGAAAAGGGGACCCTTGTCTAGAGAATTTTAGTCCTAAAACCCACCCATATGGGCGGCGCATACCCGTACCCTCAACATGTTTTGTACCCCCCTCCACGGGAAGCAAATGTGGCATCAAAGATGATTTGACAAATATGGATACCGACATAATATTTGACAAATATATGAGAAATATGGGTATTGATATTTTATCAAATTCGACAAGGACACGGTATTATGGTTATGCAATTTGAGGAATTTTGACAAAGGCTTTAAGCGAACTGACTAATATTGCTTTCTGTATGCTTGCTCACAATGTTGTCTTTATAATATACCGGGTAAGTCAAAAAAAAATTTAGGCGTTTGGAGAGCTGTGGAATAAAAAGTATGTTACTGAAGCAAGGGCAGATTTTGTAATACAATAGCATCAGTCGCTTTGGTTCACACCTCAATTCAAAGCGATTAGCGAATGCAGACAAAAGAAATTCTCTCAAGCAGAAATTCAAAACAAACGAAGACGCAAAGTTGCCCTGAAACCAGTACGGCAAACTCTCGTTTGGTGCGGGCGAAGGGAGGTTTTTAAGAAATGTAATGTGCTCATAATGAAAGAAGAAGGGTAAATCTAAAGTTCTGTCTTGGGCATTTTGTTTATCTGATTCAGCAGCTGAGCAGTGACTGCGTATATCTGAGCAATAAATGTGCTAAAATTGTAATGCCCTCTGCTCGGTTTCTGAGTCAAATAAACAAAATGCCCCAGACAGAACCTTAGATTTACCCTTCTTCTTTCATTATGAGCACATTACATTTCTTAAAAACCTCCCTTCGCCCGCACCAAACGAGAGTTTGCCATACTGGTTTCAGGGCAACTTTGCGTCTTCGTTTGTTTTGAATTTCTGCTTGAGAGAATTTCTTTTGTCTGTATCCGCTAATCGCTTTGAATTGACGTGTGAACCAAAGCGACTGATGCTATTGTATTACAAAATCTGCCCCTGCTTGTTACTGATATTCAAAAGTGAAATGTTCATTTATCAGTCAAAGGTCAACTTAGAAAATTTTGTTCTGTAGTATCCCTCATCTTACAGACCCAGAAATTAGGAAATTGTTGGTAAAGGGCGTATTTGGGAACAAAACTCCCACATTCCATTCTGGTCCATGATTTACCTTCTATTAAAATTGGAGTTCAGCGTCTCAAACTGGCAATGAAAACTTCAATGCCACATAAATCATGGACCAGAATGGAATGTGGAATTTTCGATTCCCATACAAACGCCTTACAAGCATTTTGATTGTTGTTTGGTCTTAAAGATGTTTGATTTTACCAAACAAAATTTTCTGATCTAAGTTAGCCTTTGAGTGATAAACACTTTAGTTTTGAATATCGGTCACATACTTTTAATTCCACATCCCTCCAAACGCCTAAACTTTTTTCTGACTCACCCGGTAGGAGTCATTCTTTCCTGAAGTATTTATCACCTTTGCGCCCTCCAGATGGGTAAGCGGAACAGTGAGCGGAATCGCTGCCCCAAATTTCTTTTCTTTTAATGGCACTCCTGTGTTACTTTACCCCTAGAGGTGACTGTTTCAAGTCCACTGTGTTGCAATTACAACGTAAACATGGAACGTTTAGGTAACTAATTTGAGCTCATATGTAGAATCATGAGTTATTGGCCTTTCAAATAATTCAAAATTGAAATTACATACCGGGTGTCCTAGAAAAAACGCAACGGATTTGGTCGCGGCTAGCGGCAAGAATTTAGATCCAATTAATTCAGAATGTTTGTTAAAATAATCCTCGATAATTAACTTGAAGATTAATACCTTATTGGCTAATGCTGGTGCATTGACAGTAGGAATATCAATCTTGAAAGAAAAAATTTTCCTCCACTTCCAAACCAGAGCTTTTGGGTTTTGACCTAAACTGCAAACGCGCTGTTTGGGGAATCTCCGGAACGACCATAGAGCCTTGTGCTGAGGAAAATGCTTGAATGGAAGTCCAAACCTCAGCTTCACAATCAAAAATTTTGCTTGCAGGAGAAATCTTTCTTTATTCTGCGAAGTCTCAAAAAGTTTGAATTGCATCTGTTAAACAGGTGAACTAGTTTGCTTGAGTGAGCGTGAAAATAAGTTAGTTCTGCAACTTTTTCACTGTTTGAATGAAATCCATGTGTATAATCTGTCTCAGCATTATTGCGAAACACAATAAGATATAACCACAGGAAAAGTATCCATGAATAAGATCCTTGAAAATGCTCACTCGTGCGTGGCTTTTTGTGGGTGCACTGTGATTGAAGAGACATATTCCATTGTGTATATATGCAATAACATGTTTGTCCATTTTCATCTTTCGACTTTCTATTGAAATGTTTGCTCAATGTATGGGTTCTTGCTCACAGCTACTACGTTATGCTTATGACTAAGTAGATTCCCCTAAACAGCAAGTTTTGCAGTTAGGCCAAAATCCGAAAGCTCTAGTTTGGAAGTGGAGGCAAAACTGGACTTTCAATGTTCCCACCCTTAATGCACCAATATCAACAAAAAAGGTATTTATCTTCAAGTTGACTATCGAGGATTATTTCAAAAATTATTTTCGGTTGATTCGATCTAAATTCTTGTCGCCATCCTTGATCAAATCAGTTGCGTTTTTTCTGAGACACCCGGTATGGCATGCCTACCTAGTAAATGTTTCAGCGAAAAAGGCGCCGGGTCCGCCAGAAACTATTCAATTTTGGCACGACACGATAAATCGAACACGGGATTAATCTGGAAATTCATGGCTTAATATTTTATCAATGATCCTGAATTAGGTCCTACAATCTTAGACAAAAGTCTAAAGACACTTTGATTTTTGCAGGGAATCTAGAGTTGAGATTCCCCCGCCCCCTCCCCCATTGCAAAGTTGCAAGTCGATGAAAATTCATAGATGAGTTCACACGTCTGTGTTCTTCAATCAACCAACATTGCAATTGGGGAGGGGGCAAGGTAGTAGTGTATATGCAGGGAAGGCGTCTTTCAACACAAAATTCGCGTGTCTCAACGACTTTTGTCTAAGATTATAGGATATTTTGCAATTTTTGTGTATTTGTGAAAATGATGCTGCATTTCTCCAAACAAAGAACCAAGGCTCGTGTAGCAGATCCACATTAATCGATTTCTTACATTAATCGACTTTCCTAAATCACCACGAAAAGTTTCTCTTTATTCATTCTGCTCGAGTTTTGAAAGTTGCTTACAGCTGTAAGAAGAGAAAACATCTAAAGTCGCAAACATATCGTAGAATCCAAGCTTTTGCACAAATTGAAGTAGTAGATCTTCGAAATTCGTCCAATGTGCGATTTATCGTGGTCTTTGAGTTGTTGTTGTCAACTTGTTTTAATTCGAAATATTTACAAAGCTAGCTTCTTTAATATAGAATGAAAGGAACTAATCCAATTCGATTGTTGACATAAAGTAGAATTATAAGCTAAATTAAACAAAGTTAAATACATATCTATAGTTTTCCTTGCCAAAATCCACCCTAAGACCTCTAAGGCATACCCGGGGGGGGGGGGTAACTTCAATAGGCGGGTGACCGGGATGTGCCATTTGACGTCTGAAGTCGCACCCTGAAATTTATAAATTTTTGCGAAAACGATGCCCCAAAATTTACAGGCCATTGAAACTGAATACCCTAAAATTGTGAGAGCCATCCAAAATTTTAACCAGGTAAGTGAAATCTGATTAAAATCAATACCCTAAAGAGTTTTTTTTTCTAAATTGACACCCCAAAATTTATGACTACTTGTGATTTTACCAAAGATGATACCCCAAAATTCATTTTCTGCTGGAAAAAAGGCACCCCAAAAAATGGCACATCCCGTACCTTCATTTATGGTAGTTACCCCCTCCCCCCGGGAAGGCAAATTTTCCTGGCATACATTGCATGTACATTTTATTCCATTCCATTGCTTCATTTTTTGTTTAAAAGTTTTGAGAGTTTCAGCTGGTTTATCTATTCCTATGATTTTATCTATTCAGGCTATTCCATACCTCTGGCCCTAAAGACCTAAGAGAGCCGAAGGTTGCTGGATTCGGTCTATAATGTTCAGATTGTTCAGATTTCTCGTTGAGCGATTCACTTTCATAGAGGATTCAAACTGACATAAATTTTTCATGAAGGAAGGATTTAATTTCTTCATTGTCTTATAGATTTCGATACAGAAACTCTTTAAGTGAGAAATATGCATAAAACATCTACCAGATCTTTGTAATAGTTGTTGATATGAACTGTTGTGATCATCATACAATGAAATCCCGCGTATAAGAACCTAGTGATTAAGAACTTACAGGCTTAAAATTCTGAAATTAGACCCCCAATATATAAGAACCCATTCAACCTGAAATTTGAAATAGGTTCTTATTCGTGGAGATCATTAAACTAAGTCAAAACTCTAGTTGCTTTGTCATTGAGCCTATACGTACTGATTCTGCCATATGTGCAAACTGCAAAGAGCTCTAAAGATGCTTCAAAAGCTTTTCATTGTATCCTGTAAAATTTCTGATTCTTCCACGAACTGATGTTTTGAATAAGGTCTCATCAACTCAGGTGTCTTTCAACTGACAGTAAATAATGGGCTTGAGATTTCAATCTGAACAAAAGAAATACTTTGAAGCCCTGAATGAAATAAGAACCAATTTAAGAACCTGAACAGCCTTATTTCCTACTAAATACTCAATACATAAGAACCTAATCAGGCTGACTTGCAAAATTGTATGTTCTTATTCGCGGGTTTTTACTGTATTGAGGAGTATGTAGTTGTTTTGGAGCACCTGTTAGATGGACAGAACTTGATTATAATAGCTGAGGTGCTAGATTGTGCAGTTGCAGATTTAGAATCATGTAAATAGCAATAGACCTTTTAGCTATTCTACAAAAGAGCCTAGATCGAGCGGTATTTTTGTACATTTTTATACACGAGGTTCGATCGAGTGGCGTTAGAGCTTCTATCACAATAGACCATTTCGACAATTAAAATCGGGGACTGGGGAGAGCGGTTTGTTCTGGTAAATGGCGGATACAGTTCAGGTAAATCACTGCGGCGGGGTTAGGCCGTTAAGGTGAATAATGTAAACATTGAGCTTTGCAAGCTGTGGCGAGGATCGCTACTGCATAAAAACACAGCATCGGAGCTGTTTTAGGATTTATTCAAACAGTTGTCCATGCTAAATGCCGATTTACGTGTAAATTACCTATATTCGCAGTTGGTTTCCTTTTCAGCCTTTAATTCGGTGCTGTAAACAGCAATGTTTGCTTCGAGTTTTGGCCCTTCACGGGCCCTTCCACATAACCTGAAATACATGATGGATTTTAAGTATTAAAATAGACAGCTTACTCTGACTTCGATTTAGCGGTGAAAGGAATTCAACTGAAGTTTTTACCTTCGAATATCCGCGTCGAATTCGATTAGAAACTGACGCAAGGAAAAAATTCGAATAAAATTCCAATTTCTTTATCTGACGGTTGAACAAACGTCGAGACTGATACTTTTGGTTATGAATGAGCGTGAACAAGGTATCAAAAAGGGTGATGTGAAGGGACTAAACTCATGAAGCTGCAGTGAAGGACCTGAACTCGAAGCAATCGTTGCCGTTTGCACCACCGAAATGAAGGCTAAAAAGGAAACCAATTGCGAATATAGGTAATTAACACGTAAATCTGCACTAAGCATGGACAACTGTTTAATAGATCCTAAAACTACTCCAATGCTGTGCTTTTATGCAGTAGCAATCCTCGGCAGAGCTTGCAAAGCTTAATGTTAACACTATCCACTTTAACGGCCTAAGCTTGCGGCAGCCATTTACCAGAACCGCATCCGCCATTTACCAGAACAAACCGCTCTCCCCAGTCTCCAATTTTAATTGTCGAAATGGTCTATTGTGCACATTCGAAAATTCTACAGAACGTAGCAAAATTTCGTTCGATTCTGATTCTCTTCAGAATAGCTAAAAGGTCTATTGTTGAATGGCAACTTTTTAGGAAAACAGATGATGTAAAGGAAAGCGCACAATTGCTTTTTTGACAATTGAACCTGTTTTATTGATATGATACGGCGGTAGAAAGCGATTAGCGATTGAAACAAAGAAATTTCTGTGGTTGCTGAATAATCCCACTGATTGTTAAGATTTAGATTGCTAATGCAGTTATCATTTTATTTTATTGCCCGACCCCCTCCCCCACCCCCGGGATAGGTGCATATGCCACGATGCGTGATAAACACAGTTTATCTAAGAGTGTCGTCAGAAATGCAGTAAAAATGGCGCAATCGGAGTTTGAACAAGAAGAATTTGATAATCTGTTGGCAAATGCCGTATCAAGCTTCGATACTTTGCGGTACTTGCAGTTAAAGAAGACTGATAACCAAAATAAACGGAGAAAGAAGACGAGAGGAACAAACCCAAAGGTTGTGTCGCTAAAACTTTACCATTTGCCCGAAGCATCTCCGATACTCAATTTTTGTAGTCCCACCCTTTCGATTCGATTTGGAAGGGGGCAAAACAAAGGTTTCAAAGAACACAAACAGCAGCAAGAGCAAAACAGCCATGATAGAATCCATTTTGAAAATGATACGTTCACATCTTTCTTTCAGATAAACCCAGTTTATTTGGTGATAAACCCAGATTATCTCAGATAATCCCAGATTATCTCATATAAACTGGGTTTATCCCATGTGAAATGGGTCTCTTTCACATAAACTAGATTTATCACCAGATAAAGTGGGTTTTTGTGATAGTGGGTTTATCTGAGATAAAGTGGGTTTATCTGAGATAATCTGGGTTTATCTGGTGATAAAGTAGGTTTATCACAGATAAACTAGGTTTATCACGGATAAACTAGGTTTATCTGAGATAAACTGGGTTTATCTGGTGATAAACCTGGTTTATCTAATTGTGGTGACTTTCGCGTGCCATAGATGCGGGGTCATTCACATTTTCCTCTTGTGAAAGCGAACGATGCCCCCGCCCATCGGGGCAATATTCTTTTGCGAACGGGAGACGATAGCTCATGTTTGACCCCGCTCACAGCCCCGGCATGTTGTGCGGGGGACACATGGAAACGTGCGCGAGGAGGCCATTTTGCATAAGGAAATAACGCTACTGCGCATGCATGGAAGATGTGAGTCGCCCCTGGTGTCCCCGCTCCCCGGGGCAATCTTTTTAGTGAACAAGAGGCGAATAGCCCCTCATCGGTCCCGCCTATCCCGGGATGAGGGGGGGGGTCGGGAAAATAGATTTGATATCTGCATATCTCAATGATTATGCATGCAAAATAGACTTACGATATACAGGGTGTTTCAGAAGAAAAGGAACTCAAGTATGGTTGAAAATCATAAGGAAATGACAAGGTTTTAGAAGATATAATGTTAACCGTCTGAAAGTACAATCTTTCTTCCTTCTAATGACATGTACTTTGCATGCATTAATGGTAAAATTGATCACTTAATTGATATTTTAATATGAAAATATACCCAATTTGAAATGCAGCTTGCTGTAACAGCAATAAGTACAAAATAAGCACATTTTGTACGGCAAAAAATTGAAAACAGATTTTATCAAATCACCTCAGGTCTTGCAGTACTTGGGGTGGTGCCATAAGTATCGATAAACGAAAAAATATTCGCATTAGATGCAATCTGTTAACAATGACAAAATTAGCTCTCGCAAAGATAGGTTCTCGTCCATGTAAATGAGCCATCCCTTTCCCTTATCTAAAATAGGCCATACTCACAAGAATGAAGGTTAAGTGATCAAGAATTTCATTAATGCACCCAACCTGGATATCATTGGAATTAAGATAGATTGCATTTTCTGATGGTATGCTTCAAATTGATTAAAGCATCATTATTTGTAGAACAACCTCGAATGAAGTTAGGTTGCATTTTTCCTGAAACACCCTGCAGTGCCAGTTATTGCAAAAATAGCAACAGCAACAACAATGACAAAACAACAACAACAATTTTGATTTTTGCTCAAATTGGGACTTTTCGACTTTCACATAAAAGTTTGAGACGGAATTGAATACGTTTACGTGTGCCCTCTTGAACGAGGCTGCGGAGTAGTCCCAGAAGCGAGGAGAGGCAAGTAACCCTTGATAACTGGAAATTCTCATTGCTGCGGTGAAATTCATGAGAGTTAATTGGCCGTTAATCAGTCTACATGCGAAAAGTACTGTTGATGGGTCTCATGACAGAAATGTAAATAATAATCCGTCAGATTTCACATATTTTTTATGAGGAACCGATTTTAAGAAGCTCGGCTGTTAGCTCGCCGAATGATTAAGAAACTCCAGTTTTGGAAATATAATTTGAGTATAACTTCAGAAACTATTTATTTTGATAAAGGAAAGCTTTAGAATAGTGTACTTTGATTTCACTTGTTTCCTACTCGGAAGATACACTTCGTTGGGTATTGACTAGGCATTGGAAAGCATCAAAGAACTATGTCTTGAAATGCTCACGAGGGCACAGGAGGTAATCACGAAGGTTATCATGGAACTCGTACGAAACTCTGAAAACCTAAAACTCTGATAATTATGAAAACTTAATATTATTTACTTGCCTTGTTATAATCCTTGTGCTTTGTTTTTTCGTCTTGTTTTCTGTTCTGTTTCGTTTTCGAACTGATGCGTGCAACTCAATGTGGGTTTAGGCCAAATGCGTTCAAATTGTTCGAATAGTACTCCCATTTGTTTCTGTGTCTTAAAGGAGAATGTTTAGCAAAGTGTCATGAATGTCATGAATGTCATGAATGTCAAAGTGGGGTGAATTTTGTTCAGCAAAATTCTCGCTGTGTGCGGTTGATTTTTGCTGAGGAAATACTCATTTGTGCAGCTGAGGAAAATATCTATCATGGTTAATAATTTCTGCCATTCGTACCAAAATTCTCACCGTCTGCGGTGTCACTGAGAATTTTGCTCACTGCCTGCGCTGCACACGTGTTCACACTTTGAGCTGCCATCTGGCTGTACCTGTAGTCGATACCATGGCAACATGAACACGTGTGCACCCAAGGTAGTGAGCAAAATTCTCAGTGCCACCGCTGACGGTGAGAATTTTTGCACGAATGGCAGAAATCATTAAACATGATAGATATTTTCCTCAGCTGCACAAATGAGTATTTCCTCAGCAAAAATAATTGCTGAGCAAAATGACATTCATGCCACTTTGCAAGCATTTCCTCTCCGTGTGCTCCTTCGCACTAGAAAGGTTTCAAACCGCAAATCCTGAAAAGAAAATCGTGATTTTCTTAAAGATTTTCTTGTGGCTTAGTGGTTTTACGGTTTGGAACCTTTTAGTGCGAAGGAGCACTAAGACACAGAAACACAAGGGAGTAGTGTTCAAAAAATTTCAGAGCGTTTGGGCGTAGACCCACATTCAGTCTCGCACACATCAGCTTGAAGATGAAACAGAGCAGAAAACAGAAAACAAGACGAGAAAGCAAGACTCAAGGATCAAAGCAAAGTAAATAGAGAATCAATCTAACCATCGGTATCCTAACACCCTTGGTAAACTCCATAGTTTCTCATTAAAAGATTCGGGGTTCGCATTTTGAAATAGTTCGAAATTGCTGTCGGATGATGATTATCAAATGAAGAATAACAGATCCAACAGCAGAGCTACAGATGTTTATGATTCTCTTTGTATAATTCCAAGAACTGTCCAGCTTCTACCGGGTGAGTCAATACCGTAAATCCTCGGATTAAATCTCAAATGAGGCGCTTACTTAAGCGAAGCGCTTATTCAAGCGAAGCGCTTATTCGAGCAGGTCGCTTATTCGAGCAGGGCGCTTATTCGAGCAGGGCGCTTATTCAATTTTCTGGATGCCAAAGCAATTCAAGCAAAGACGAAAAAGTAAGGCCCCGTTTACACTATACCGTTTTCAAATGAAAACGGTACGAAATCATACCGTTTTGGCCTTCCGTTTAAACTAAAACGTTTTCGTAACCGGCATCAAATGAAGACGATTTTGAAAACGGCACGATTTGAAAACGTCATGAAACGTTTCAGTGTAACTGTAAACGCTTGAAAACGGAACGATTTCGTTCCTGATTGAAAGGGAGGTAAATTATTTCTTTGTCAAGAGGGATTTTGAAAGAGGGATTCTCTAAAGGGATTCTAGTACGTTCTCTAAAAACATATTTGAGAGCGTGTTAAAGGGTTTCCATGCTATGAAAAATGAAAAACTAAAGATTGACAAGACTAGAATGGAATTAGAATAAATTTTGTTGTTCACTCTTACTCCCTTTTTGACGAACTGCCTTCCCCGTTCCTGTAGGCTGAAACTTAAGTCTCAGAAACTCATTTTGGCTAGAATTTCGAATAAACACCCGTCTCTTAAGGTGGAGGTGGTTGGCGAAATTTGAGGGTGGGCGCCTCTCAAGGGCAAACCTCCTTGAAAGAATCAAATGTGAAAATATGAAATATGAAATAAATCTTTGTCAAAACTCAACTCGAGAAGCCCTTCACGTTGCTGCTTTTTCATCAAATGAAGAAGATCAGATTCAATAGTCGAGCTACAGATGTTTGATTCTCGAATTCTTTTGCATAATTCAAGCACTATCCAGCTTATAGGCTACTTTTTTGTCAAACACAACATGAGAAGCACTTCTTGTTGCTGCTTTTTCATCAAATGAAGAAGAACAGATCTAACAGCCGGGCTACAGATGTTTGATTCTAGAATACTTTTGCAAGATTCAAATCGCATAATGGGTATTATCTTTTGACTGCAGTCTTTTTTTAGCTTATTCTAAACTTGCAACAATTACGCTATAGATGGCAGCAAGGAACTTTTTACCAAGATGCATTGTGCTCTTTGATCGAGTTCCTGCGGAAGTGGAATCGTCAAAGAATCACAGTTAGAACGCAGTGCATCCTGATAAAAGCTTCCTTGCCTCCGTCGTCGATAACGGTAAGCTCATGATTGAGCGGCCGTGCACCTCTCCACCATCCTCCGCCATTCAACTCGATCTTGCGCTTTTCGTTCCACTTGTACCATCGTCAGCCCGCAAATATCTTTGATGTTGTCGCTCAGTCTTGTCTTCGGTCTGCCTCTTCCTCTGTTTCCTATAACCATCCCTGTCAGCAAGTTCTTCTCAAGACTTTCACATCTCATCACATGACCAATAAACTTTAGCTTCCTTCTGTTCAAGATATCCAACAGCCGGTCTTTACAATTTATTCTTCTCAGCACTTCATCATTCGTTTTCTTTTCTGTCCAGCTAATACGAAGTACTCGTCTGTAGCACCACAGTTCAAAACTATTGACCCTTTTCTTGTCTTTCTTCTATAAAATAATGTTTCTTGCGCACTTTTTAAAAATAATGACTCGTTTCACAAAAAGAACTATAGACCAATAACAGTATTACCGTCTGTCTCCAAAGTTTTTGAGAGACTTTTGTCTAATCAAATGTTACCTTTTGTGAACAAGTTTCTCTCACCTAAAGTTTGTGGCTATCGGAAGGGGTACAATACCCAGCATGCTTTGCTAAAATTGGTAGAGACTTGTAAGAAGACCTTAGACAACAAAGGCTTTGTCGGAGCAGTCTTAATGGACTTATCCAAGGCTTTTGATTGTCTCAACCACGAACTTTTGCTTGCTAAATTGAATGCATATGGCTTTAGTACAGATGCCATACAAATGGTGCATAGCTATCTAGCAGGTAGAAGGCAACGAGTCAAAGTAAATGGCTCATTCAGCTCTTGGAAAGAAATGAAATTAGGCGTCCCTCAAGGATCAGTTCTAGGGCCTCTCTTGTTTAATATATTTATCAATGATATTTTCCTTTTGTTGAATGAGACTGAAATCTGTAATTATGCAGACGATACGACAATTTACTGTTCTCACAAGGAGTTACAGGAGGTTACCTTAAGACTAGAAAATGATACTGTTAAACTAAGCAATTGGTTTGCAGAAAATTTTATGAAGTTGAATGAAGAAAAATGCCACCTCCTAGTATTTGGTGAAAAAGACACAGAAATCTCAATAAATGTTGGCCCCTCCGTGATCAAAGAGAGCAAAGAAGAAAAATTGTTAGGCGTTGTAATTGACCAAAAGCTAAATTTCAAGCAACATTTAAATATGGTTTGCAGAAAGGCAAGTCAGAAACTACATGCTCTTGCAAGGGCTTCAACGTATATGCCCAAAGAAAAAACTAGAATGGTCATGAGGGCCTTTATAATGTCTCAGTTTAGTTACTGTCCGCTGATATGGATGTTTCACGATAGACGTGTAAACACAAAAATTAACTTCATTCACGAAAGAGCACTACGAATAGCGTATCAAGATCGGACCTCTACTTTTGAAGAACTGTTAATCACAGATAATTCAGTCTCTATTCATCAACGGAATCTGCAGTTGCTTGTCACCGAAATTTACCGAACAAGGATGAATCTAAATCCCCCATTTATGAAAGAAATTTTCGTGGAAAGAGAAATACAATATAACTTAAGAGTTACCAACAACATATATGCACGTAAACCTAGGACTACAGCCTATGGATTAGAAAATGTAAGCTTCCTAGGGCAAAATCTTTGGAGAGACTTACCATTGCACATTAAGGAGTCCCTAACTGTAAAACATTTTAAAAAGTATATTAAGTTTTGGAATTTTACATGCAACTGTAGATTATGTAAGACGTACATTGTAGATTTAGGTTACATTTAGGGTGGCTATGCTGTCCGCTGTAGTGGGTCGCGGGCTGCCGTCCTGCGGGGGCCGCCCTCTTTGGGGGTTTTCTGCTTCTCGGGTGCTGCTCGGTCTGTTGGGGGGCGGTGGGGCGGTGTTGCTTTGCGTGGTCTCGGCTTTCAAAGTTTCTTCTATTGTCGGGACTGTGCGGAGCGGCCGCCTCTCTGCTGCTTTTCGGCGGGCTGGTTGGGGCTCGGGGGCGGGATGGTCCCTGGGGGTGGCTTTTCGCTGGGCGGAGGCTTGCGGCTTCGCGGATGGGGGGCATAGTCACCTTAATATCTATGATATTAATTTTCTAGTTTCATGCTGTTGTAATTATGGTTGGCATTAATTAGCCTAGTGCTATCACCTACGCCAACCTTAAACAAAGAATTTATTATTATTATATTATTCTTCAGCACCCAAACACTCAGACCCATATGACGCAATTGGAAAAACTAACGAGTTCAGTAACCTCAGCTTTGTCTTTAAGGTAATGCTTCTGTCTTTCCAGATCTTATTGAGAGCAACTGTGGCGTTTTTGGCAATAGCAATTCTTCTTTTTTATTTCCGGAGAATCATCGTATGTGTTAGTAAAAACAGCTCCAAGATAAGTGAACTCTTTCACATTTTCCACAGCCACTCCATTGATTGTAACATGTTCAGCATCATTCATTGCTCGTTGTCTTTTAATCGTCATGGTCTTAGTTCCTTGCCTCCATCGTTAGCTTTTGTGGGTGAGTGGCCGAGTGGCTTATACAGTCTTCGTCAGGTGACTGAAGTTAACCTCGGTCGAGTGAGTTTTAACTCCGGATGGGTGACCTCGGAGGCCTGACCTCACAACTCACCTCATCTTATCTTCCTTCGGAAGGGACGTTAAACCAGGGGTCCAATGCCTGGATGCACAGTAGGCCTAAGTTAGCTTTTCAATAGCGAGAAATCCTGACAGCCCACCCAAAAACAAATTTAAAACAAAAAAATAGCGTTATGGTCTGCTTGGTTTTCCTGGGAAATGTATAAATTTTAAACTTTGGATACAGTTAGAAAATAATTTCTAATTTTCGCAGAAAATATATCTTTTGTCAAGAAACCTACTGTTTCAGTAAAAAGCCTAGTGGGTTTTTAGTGGCACTTCGCTTGCTATAGATTAGCCATGAAATAGACAAATATGGATCAATTCCCATTTATGGAGTCACATCGTGGACAAAAGTCGATACCTGCAGATGAGGTCGTGAATGACAGATGAGGTCGCAGTTGGCAGAGCATGTCGTTGCTGATGCTTTATGATATCGTTACGCATGATTGCCGCGACCTGGACCATGATATCGTTGCTCACAGATGAGGTCGTAATCGTTACATGATATCGTTGCACATACTTCATCATATCGTCACACATGATTGCCGTCACCCAGACCATGATATCGTTACGCATCGATGATAATCATCGCGATATCATGGATCAAGGATCGGATCATGAATCATACATTTCTTCTAATCAGTGATTTGCAGCTGATCAACCAATGATCTACTTATTTGCACTTCTTTCTTATGTTTCGTAAAAGCGCGGGCATAATTCAGTTATTCTATCCATGTGAAAGAATGGCAACTCCACAAGCAGCCCCACAAGAAAACATTCGGGAATATATTTTGTCTGTGCTTCGGGAATTAATCCCAACTTTGAAGATTCCAACAGATCGTCCGATGCAAATATAATTGATTACAGTGCCTACAAGTTGCAGCAGGTAATAATATTATGCTTACAATGCAGGGAAACATTGAATAACTTTTAGGCCGTGGGATGAGAAGATCTAGCTATCTTAGAAAATCGACTCCGTTGCACAAATCGTGGAACTAGGCAATTTTTACATCAAAATGACCGTAAATGAATAGATTTTTGACTTGATCATAAGAATATCTTCTTATCTTTATCTTTATTTTTAAAATCAAGAGGACTTTAAATAGAAATATTACAAAGCCAAGCAGCACAGACCCCCGTCACAGTTATTCATTTGTTTTGCAACATGATTCCGAACGTCAAGACATGCAAATAAGTAGATCATTAGTTGATAAGCTGCAAATCACTGATTAGAAGAAATATTTTGGTGAAAAAGTGATCAATCAATGATTGTTTTTGGATGACATAGCCCTGTATGATTCATGATCCAATCCTTGATCCATGATATCGTGATGATTATCATCGATGCGTAACGATATCATGGTCTGGGTGACGGCAATCATGTGTGACGATATGATGAAGTATGTGCAACGATATCATGTAACGATTACGACCTCATCTGTGAGCAACGATATCATGGTCCAGGTCGCGGCAATCATGCGTAACGATATCATAAAGCATTAGCAACGACATGCTCTGCCAATTGCGACCTCATCTGTCATTCACGACCTCATCTGCAGGTATCGACTTTTTTCCAGATGTGACTACATCTGAAATTAAAACTCGATTCGGCAGTTGATGAACACATTCCATTCCATTCTCTAAGCGAAAATAACCGTAGCAATAAACAGCCTGCTTGGATGAATAAAAAGGCATTGAGGGCCCTAAAGAGAAAGCACAACGCATACAAAAGGTGGATCCAAACCAGACGTGGCCAAGACTACGAAAGATACAAAAAACATCGCAATGCCGCAAAGTCAACCATTACAAAAGTTATTAAAGCATTCGAGAAAAATATCGCCGAAAACTCAAAAACCAATAACAAAAAGTACTGGAAATATGTAAATTCAAAATTAAAAACAAGGTCAAAAGTTCCTGATTTGAAATTAAACGAAACGGTGTATACCAAATCAGAGCAAGAAAAAGTCGATCTTTTGAACGACTTCTTCACATCAGTTTTTACCTCGGAAGACTTATCTTCAGTTCCACAAATATAAAAACAGGTAAATGAACCGTTCTTAACAAGCATAGATATAACCGAAGAAATTACCTTAGAGATCCTGAATTCACTAAATCCATCTAAATCCATTGGTCCTGATGGAATACACCCAAGAATTCTTAAAGAAACGTCTGATATCCTAGCCTTTCCTTTACATTTAGTTTTCAGATCTAGCTTACAACATGGTATGATTCCGAATGAATGGAAGACAGCACACGTCACAACCGTTCATAAAAAGGGTTCCAAACATTCGAAAGAGAACTACAGACCCATTAGTCTTACGTCAATCGTTTGTAGGGTCATGGAAAGAATACTAAAAAACAAAATCGTCGATCACCTTGAGAGAAATGATTTACTATCAAACGAACAGTATGGCTTTCGATCAAAACGATCTTGCGTATTACAACTGCTGGAGACCCTGGAAGAGTGGACTTCTTGCGTTGATAGAGGTCAATCCCTTGATGTAATTTATTTCGACTTTGCTAAAGCATTTGATTCCGTTCCGCACAAGCGTTTACTATCAAAAGTGCATTCGTATGGAATCAGAGGTAACATTCTAAACTGGATAGAACAATTTCTTTCTGGGCGTAAACAACGCGTTGTCTTAAATGGGTTTAAGTCTCCCTGGAGTAACGTGCTAAGTGGTGTCCCTCAAGGAAGCGTGCTTGGGCCACTCTTATTCTTAATTTATGTAAATGACATTCCTAAATGCGTCAAATCTAGCAAGGTCAAAATGTTCGCCGATGACCTGAAGCTTTTCTCCTCAAATTCTATGAGCAGCAACGACATACAACGCGATATTTCGAACATCGAGCACTGGTCAAACACTTGGCAACTGCCATTAAATAAGCAGAAGTGTTCCTACTTACATGTCAGCTCAAGTAACAACAATGATCCTAAAATCGTATATTATTTACATCATAGAAATTCAAAAACGTTGGTAGAAATTGAAAATGCAGACAATGTCAAAGACCTTGGAGTCATCGTAGATGAAACACTTAAGTTCGAAAAACAAATCTCAGAACGAATAAAAAAGGCCAATAGTGTTCTAGCTAGCAAGGAGGAAAAATCTTTTTGCGTGTTTGTTTACATTTTTGCGTGTTTGTTTACATTTTAGTGGGGCCAATCATAAGGCTCTTATTTTACACGTGACTTTGTGGTGCATTTTCAGCTAATGGCGTCGTATGAGCACAGAAGCTGTGGCGTGGGGCATTTGGAGCAAAACCATACTACATATTTAGGCCCGAAGGCACATTAATTTCAAGAATTTTCAAAAGCTTTGAATCAGACAAGAAAGACTAGTATCTTTTCTAAAATTTTTGCCAAAACCTAAAATGATGAAATTTGAAAGCTCGAAAATATCGCAATTTGCTTTTTAAGGGTTTTTGCAGCCTTCCACTCTGCCTAACAAGGCCTACTTGACAGATGATGCTGTGTTTCCTTGATAAAGATTTGTTTCTACGCACAGTTTTCAACGCAACGGAAACTAATATAATAAAAATACTTTTCAATTACTCTTACTTCATTTAACAGCACAAGCACAAGTGTACTGGAAGGCCCAAAGTTTCCTTGCCTGTTAGATTCTAAATCACAGATCGTTGTTGAGATACGTGAGATTGCCTATGTGATTCTTCTTCGTTTTGAGTTATATTTTGCAGTTTGCTACATTAGAAACAATCAGATGGAAAAGAAACGAGGGGAATAAAAAAGCCTCAAGGCACGAAGGATAACTGTGAAACGTAGAGCTTTCTCTACTCTACTCGCAAGTATCTCTAAAATCAAATATATCCAGAAATTACTGAATTACTTTGCAAGGCGTTTAAAATTCTGCTTGACCTCTGGTTGACCTCATCCTCTCATCAGATTGGCCTTAGTCAGAAAACCGAAAGCCAAAGCAATTTGAAGAGGTAAATAAGTAATAACTTACCCTGTTTTCATTCACTTAGACCAAGCAATACTGAATAAACAAAGTTCCACTTGTTTAATCCTGAACAGAGCAAATTCTCAGCGATAAAGTGAAACTGTTTTCACTTGCCATGTTTGACCAACACAGCCTTGGCTGTTCTCTCACAATAAGTTGACGAATGTGAAATGTACATCGATTCCAAAATCTAAGAAGAAATGGCGCGAAAACAATCTTGTCGCCAGTCTCCTAAAATAGAAGATGTTTCCATAACAAACTTCATTCTATCATTTTTACCGCAGTCATTTTCAGTTCATAACTAGGAAACTGACGAGTAAATGTATTTGATTGTCGATGTTATGATTAGACATTGCTGAAGTAAATTGAAAGCTTTTCTAACTAAAATAGATAAGCTCTTGACATCTCCAAACTTCGCCCATTAAGATATGAGAATTCTAGAATTAGAAACACACATGCAGTTCCAAACTTTAGCACTCTACAAGCATTTTTTTTTCATCAACTAAGAATATGGGCCAACAGTAAAAGTTTCTTATAACTATCAGATTTTGAATACTCAAGAGCTGCCATGGCAATTTTCATTTTTACTACCTGTGCTCTGGTGAATAGTTCAAACAATGTTTTTTATGCCTTTTCAACGTTTAGGTATTCACTAAGGTACTGTAATATGATAAAGTAAACAACTGAAAATGAAGCAAAAATATGTCAAGGATTTCCTTTGTCAAAAATAGATACTTCCTTAATTTACATTTTGCCTGTACGTGGTTTCTTAATTTTTGGCGATGTGAGAGTTGAGTTTCTAATCATAAGCAATTTCTTATAAAAAGATGTATCCTTACAAGCAACGGAATTGTTTGTTTCTGGAAAGGATCTTGTGTCTTCTTGAAAAGGGACTGATTTTTCGAGAATTTAGTCAGCATTGAACCAATTCAATTGTAGAAAGCACCCCCCTACGAAAGCTGTTCCTTAGAAAATATTCAAGCATTCAAGTTTCTTATTTTTTGTGTAATCTGAGGGATTGGTTTCTTATAAAGCCAGAACTTTTTATTCTTATCAAATTTGTGTATTTCATTACATATAAACATTTTTGGAGACTGGAGACAAGATTGTTTTCGCGCCATTTCTTCCTAGATTTTGGAATCGATGTACATTTCACATTCGTCAACTTATTGTGAGAGAACAGCCAAGGCAGTGTTGGTCAAATATGGCAAGTGAAAACAGTTTCATTTTATCGCTTGGAATTTACTCTGTTCAGAATTAAACAAGTGGAACTTTGTTTATTCAGTATTGCTTGGTCTAAGTGAATGAAAATAGGGTAAGTTATTACTTATTCACCTCTTCAAATTGAAGGTTTTGTGGCGCAGTGGTGTAATCCTCTGACATTGCAGCCAGAATAGTCAGGCCACGGGGGGGTTCTCGGCTAAATTTCGGGTAGGGGGGTGCCGCCCACAGTTTGAAAATGTAACCGTTGGCTAGACCAATTTTTGTGAAAATGATACCCTTGGCTAGACTAATTTTTCCTTCAGAAGTGCTCTGAATTGGCATTTTCTAAGCAAAACGTGCCAAATTTTTCGCATTTTCTAGACCAAAATTATTAAGAAGTTGGGTTTTTTTTAAAAAAATTACCGAATTTTGACATCTCTTTGACCAAAATTCCCAAAAAGCATACCCTTGCCTAGACCTAACTCGACTAAAATTGCCAAAAAGTACACCCTTGGCTAGACTAGAAGTCCGAAAAAGTATACCCTCGCGGGCGGCACATCCCCAGGTACCTTTACTATGGAAGAACCCCCCCCCCGTGAGTCAGGCGGAGTGGGTTCGAGTCCCGGTAGGGCCCCACCACTTGAGCGTCATGACAAGGGGTCGCTGACTCGATTAGGTCTGCTCTATTTCTGCGATCCCAGTGCTTGGCGCTGAAAAACGCAACTTCACCTTCACCTTCACCTTCACCATTGCTTTGGCTTTCGGTTTTCTGACTAAGGCCAATCTGATGAGAGGATGAGGTCAACCAGAGGGCAAGCAGAATTTTAAACGCCTTGCAAAGTAATTCAGTAATTTCTGGAGGTAAGTTGATTTTAGAGATACTTGCGAGTAGAGTAGAGAAAGCTCTACGTTTCACAGTTATCCCTCGTGCCTTGATGCTTTTTTTATTCCCTTCGTTTCTTTTCCATCGGATTTTTTCTAATGTAGCAAACTGCAAAATAAAACTCAAAACGAAGAAGAATCACATAGGCAATCTCACGTATTTCAGCAACGATCTCTGATTTAGATTCTAACAGGCAAGGAAACTTTGGGTCTTCCAGTACAATTGTGCTTGTGTTGTTAAATGAAGAAAAAAGTAGTTGAAAAGTATTTTCATAACATTAGTTTTCGTTGCGCTGAAAACTGTGCTGTAGAAACAAATTCTTATCAAGGAAACATAGCATCATCTGTCAAGCAGGCCTTGTTAGGCAGAATGGAGGGCGGCAAAAATCGTTAAAATGCTAACAGCGATATTTTTGAGCTTTCAAGTTTCATCATTTTAGGCTTTGGCAAAAATTTTAGGAAAATATCAGTCTTTCTTGTCTGATTCAAAGTTTTTGAAAACTCTCGAAAAATTAATGTGCTTCCGGGCCTAAATATGGAGTATGGTTTTGCTCCAAATGCCCCCACGCCACAGCTTCTGTGTTCATACGACGCCATTAGCTACAAATCTACCACAAAGTCACGTGAAATGTAGGAGCCTTGTGATTGGCTCCCAAGAAAAACGTAAACAAACACGCACAAAATATAAACAAACACGCATAAAATGTAAACAAACACGCAAAAGCCAAAAGATTTTTCCTCCTTGCTGTTCTAGCTTCCATTAAACGAACAATACGTTATATGGATAAGTCCGTTTTCACGATGCTGTACAAAAGCATAGTGAGACCGATTTTAGAATTTTGTGGGGCGGTCTGGAACCCCCATCTGGTAAAGCAGATCAAATCGATAGAAAGCGTTCAAAGGAGAGCTACGAAGCTAGTCCCAGACATTAAACACCTTTCGTATAAAGATCGCTTAACTGCATTAAAACTCCCGACTCTCGAATATCGAAGAAAGCGCGGTGACATGATACTTACGTACAAAATCTTAAAAGACCACGTTGACACAAACCCGTCATTATTCTTCAAAAGGAATAATAGTTCAAGAACGAGAGGACACGAATTAAAGCTATTCAAATCAAGAAGCTGCCTCGACGTACGTAAATACGTCTTCTCAAACCGAATAGTAGAAGACTGGAACAAACTGCCAAACAACGTGATACAATCACCATCGGTAAAGGAATTCGAAAAACGTTATGACGCTTGCAATTATGCTAACATTTATATCTTTAGTCATGCGTAATAGATCCTTAGGGTTTTATAGGCTACTCGCCTTTTCGCCCCTTATCTCATTATATTATTATTATTATCATACCCATTTCAATTTTTCTGACAAAAATGAAAACTGCCCAATTTTCCGACAAGACTTTCATGACCGTTACGTGGCCACTAGGGCAGTAAATATCTTCAGTCATTTGCGTACATCAACAGCTTTATTGCCTTTTAATGTTTGGTTTCATGTAGAAAATTTTGTAAACACCATGATATGATTGTAAGATAAGAATCAAATGTTTTAGCCGATTTTTGCTCGTGGCCCATGGCCGGAAACCCTCAAAGCCTCGTTTTCAACGACCAATCAGCGGGCGAATAAGTGAAGAAGATAGAAGAAACGTGTGAAGATTTTTCTAAATTTAACCTACCTTCATAAAACGCAACCAGGACGAAAACCGCTGGAAATTTCCCGAATTTTTTTGAAGATATTCGCTCGACAGATGTTTTGGTATCCAGGCTTGGATGCCGGTTACAATACCTCACGCTTTCGTTGAGTTATGGCCTGTGCAAAACGGATGAGGCAGGCACTAAACCTTAAACAAGAAAAATTATGGGCAAGAGACAATGGTAATAACAATAGTAATTGTTGTAAGAAGGATCCCAGAATGCCAAGTATCTACGTTTCTTCTTGTTCTTGCCATTGTCCTTCCACCACAGTTTCTTTGCTTCAAGATTCAATGCCCTTCGATTTCTTTGTGAAGTGAAAAAATTTGCTAAGGTTGGTTCAAAATCGTGAAAATCCATACCGTTCCTTATACCAAAATCGTGAAAATCGATACCCTTCCCGATGGCACGTCCCCATACCCAAAATATGAATTGTACCCCCCCCCCCCCCGGGGATTGTACCCATGTACCATTGAATGATCAATAATGGTGCGATATTGCGATCAGGGGGATACAGAGGGAGATATCTATATCTCCCTGATTGCCATAGCGATAATGTGATTGTGGACTCCCCTGATACCACAATGCTTTGCAAGCCCTGTAGCAGACTTTGAGCGCGCGCGAAAAACAAAGGGTTCTTTTGCTGATATTGCCACATTTCAAAATGGCGTCTTCTTCACTTTCTCTTCATCCTAGCAGATCTCTCGTTGAGCTGGCTGGGAGAAACTCTTCTTTCACACCAAACAAAGAAATATATAAAGATGCACATGTCAAGAATATGGCAGAATATGAAGCCATGTACAAGAAATCGCTGGATGACCCTGAAGGTTTTTGGGGAGACATTGCGAAGGATTTTTACTGGAAATCTTGGCACGAGGGAGAGATGATCAAGTACAACTTTGATGTGAAGAATGGCCCTGTCGAAATTAAGTTCATGGAAGGCGCAAAGACAAATATCAGCTACAATGCGTTGGACAGAAATGTTCAAAAGGGGCTGGGTGACAAAATTGCTTTTTATTGGTAGGTTTTATGTTATTTAGGCCCGTCTCCTCCGCAATAACAGTATTTTTAACAAAGGAGGAATAAGTCTCCAGGAGAAGGAAGTTGACCTTTGTCCTATTCTGAAGATTGAGCTTCTGATGTGGCAAATTTTGAATTTTAGGACATGGATGCCATTGCCTGATTATATAGAATGCAGGTCCTACTGATTTATTTGCCTGTTTATTTTTATTTTTTTTTACATGGGCAAGACTGCTAACTTTGTCGTGCCGAAGATCTTCCACGCGCAGTTCCAAGAAAAACAATAGTTTATTGTTTAAAACAATGGCTCCAAGATTTACACTGTCTTCCAAATTAATTCTTTTTGCTTTTTGTTTCTTTTCATGCTCATAGTCAAGCAAAAACACCAACTGACTGGCAGGAGCCAGTTTGTCACCTGAGCACTGGCTGGAGCCCAGAGTGCTGACCAGAGCCGAACATGCAGTATCAAATTACAGCATAGAAAATGATATTAAACCAAGAATTTTGAGCTGTTCAAGTCATGTATATACTTTCATTAAACTAATGAAAGTGGTAGAAAAGCTTTACAGTTGCTGATTTTCATAATCATTTTGGATTGAAATGTTTGGAGCCTGGCCAAAGCAGAAAATGAATACAAAACAGGGCTCAAAAATGTTTTTTTTCCTGGTAGCTAAGCACTTACGCTTCTTTTCTTCCGCTCTATCGTCTTCTTTTCCTACGTGCCACCCCATTCTATCCATTTTCCTTGGTCTCCTTCTTTTTGTCCATTCCTTCATATCTTTCCCTTCTTTTACCTTTCCTTTCCTTCCTATCCTATTTCCCTCCTTCCTTCCTGGAAATTGAGCATTCAGCTACTTTCCTGGTAGTGCCGCTGCCACTCTACTTTATTTTTTGAACCCTGATACAGAATGTGCCAGAATAATCAGGCCACAGCTGCAGCCAGGCTTTGGCCAAGCTCCGGTCAGTGGCTGGAGCATCGGCACCCTCCTAGATCACGCCAAACTGCTATTTATGCTGTGGACATGGACCAGTCTAGATAAGGCCAGGGTGCATTCCATGTAAAACCCACGCCGGAGGTACGCCAAGCCCGAAGCTTTTGTACGCCAGGTATTTTCAGGGAGAGAGAAATTGCTAAAACATCTCAAAATCTGATGACTTTAAGAGACTCCAGTACTGGCCCAAATTCTTAGTTTCTTATAAAAGAAATACATTTATCATCAAAAGAAACTGCTAAAAGATCGATAACAACTTCACATTCACGCCAAGATAGGCTATAATTTTCAAACGCCGTCATGCCACAGATTTTATTGAAGAAATGACGCCGCTACACCGACAAAAAGTCAGATATACGCCGAAGATCGTTGGGCCTAGGTGCATGAAATGCACCCTGGAGATTAGGTAAATTTTTCTTGTGCTAGACAGTGTCCGGATAAAACAATGGAAAGAATAGAAACTATGTGGTCTGTGCGCCAGACATGTCTGGCAAAGAGCCCTTCCTTCCATGGGGGCACCTGGATCATGGAAGATCTTCCACATGCAATTTTATGTATAAAGAACAATAGAAAAATCTTTTTTTTTATATCATCCTAAAATATTAAAAATATACAACAACAACAACAACAGACAAACTAGAATACGCAAAAAGAAAGAATTATGTCGTTCGCAGCGAGAAAGGACACAAGGTCATCGAGTTCCCACTACGAACGACATATTACAAAAATTAAATACAACAATAAATCTAGTATAACAAAAAAAAAATATACACTACAATAAATTTGGAGTACCAGGTGCGTCAAAGAAATGTATCTCTGACTCACCTGGTAAGGCGGATTTCCACTCAGTCAGTCCTTCCGACCGGACAATAGTTTACGTGGGAAAATGTTGCTCTGAATTGAATAGAATGTTGCGCGTGACACTCGAATAAGCGATTGTGGAAAGGCTGCCCTCCAGACAGCGGAATTCTCCGAACAGGTGGAATTTCTATTGATTGCGAGAGAAAATGTCGCTCTGGAACGAATAGACAGTTACAGCTGAGCAACCTTTTACTGTTTAAAATTCCGCCCACTCGGAAAACCCAGCTGACCAAAGATTGGCCTTAAAATAAGTCCATTCAGAAAACTCTACTGAGTGGAAATCAGCCTGTGGGGTGCGCTGTGATTCGATGATTTTATTTCTAGCCTAGTCGCTGTGTTGATTTGATAAAGGAAATGGTCGCTTCCAGAATTATTCTGTTCACAATCACATTTAAGTTTGGGCTACCGAATAGGAGTAATTCGCAAATAGTCTCACTATCCAAACTCACAATATTAATACCAGGAAGGTCCCCGAGCTGACCAAGGAGATCTCTACGCTGCAATTCAAAGAGAGGGCAATGCAGGAGAAAGTGCTTGTTATCTTCTTTACCTGTGCCTCAAGCACAGATAGGGTCCAGACATTCAAAATTATGCCTAAACTTGTGCTCATTTAAAGCACTAAAATTCAAACGAAGCTTAGTCAGAAGTCTAATACCTACTATGTCGTGTATGTTATAAGTAGGCTTTTGAGTAGGTCTTATGATTCCAAGCAATTTACGCTTGAACTCAGCAACTGATGTAGAATTTCTTATATCAAGGGTGAGCGAGTTCAATTCAAAAAAAATATTCTGGAAGTAGGTGTTTGAAAACCGGACAGTTCTACCTATGGTTTGCTCGTACAGACGCGCACTTCTGAGATTATATATGACTTGACGCTCGGGTGGAATTTCTGCATACAAATACTCAGGATGGTGTGAGTTCTTTAACTTGAAAAAATGACATAAGCGTCTATACCATCTCCTCTGATAAAGACTTTCCCAACCCAGTTCCTCATACAGCCTTTGCCTATTTGTACCTCTCCATGCACCGGTCACCGCCAAGGCAGCCAAACATTGAGTTTGTTCTAACTTACGCATGAAGCTTTGGAGCATCTCAGGGTCATGCCTGTGGTAGACAATGTCACCATAATCTAAGTGAGGTCTAACGTAAAGCATGTACATTTGATTAAGAACGTCCCTAGAAACGTAATTAGAAATATGTCGCATTAGTCCAATTCCTCGTCTTGCCTTTAAAATGGCTTCCTTGATATGGCTCTGGAAATCCAGTTTGGAATCAAGAACCATGCCAAGGTGCTTATGCTCAGCCTTTTCTGTAACCACATCGTTTCCTAACAGTAGAGGGGGATGAAGGGGCTTAACTCTTTTTGTGGAGAAGATAAGTTCGACAGTTTTGTCATCATTAAACTGCATTTTCCATTGCCATGCCCACAAATTAACTATCTCCAAATCACTGTTAAGCTCTTCAGCAGTTCTAGCTACATCATTTACAACAGAAAATTGAGATGTGTCATCGGCAAAAATCTTAACATCACTCTTCAAGTCATCAACAAGGTCATTTATATAGACAAGAAAGAACAAGGGGCCTAAAACAGAGCCTTGAGGTACTCCAGCAGATATTGTTGCCCATTCAGAGTTTTTCCCATTTAACAGGACACGTTGTTCACGGTTTGCAAGAAAATCGCGAATTAGTGCAAGGAGGTTTCCAGATATCCCACTGCACTCAAGTTTATACAGTAGGCCCTTGTGCCAAACTCTGTCAAAGGCCTTAGATAGATCAAGAAAAACAGCCCTAGTTTCTTTACTTGGAACATCGTCAAAGGCGCAGTAAGTTTTTAAAGCAACAGCCAGGTGTCCATCTTCCATGCCCTCTTTGCAAACTTATTAGGTCCATATTTTAGTCTTTTTTAACAAGGTGATTCTGCTTTCCACTTCGATAAACACAGAAAGCTGGTTTCGGAAAAACCTTTCTAGTATATTTTTACGATTAGGATACCAAACTGTAGCGTTTTATGTCAAAAAAACTGGCCTAGCTTTCAACTTCAAATTTGGAGGGGGGTGTCCATGAACATATAATGTGTGTGGTAAAAAAAGTATGATCAAAATCTTTAGATTAGCGGAGTGAAAATGAAGCTCTAAGGCGAGTAAAATTTTTTGAAATTAGCCAATCTCCAAAGCCATGAAAACAAAAAGTTTTGTTGAAAACTTTCCATTTTCACGAGTATGAGTAATACCATTCATTTTACAGAATTTGGATAGATGGATTGGCTCCAGGGCTATTATTATTAAGTTTCTAGAGGGGAGGATTTCTGAATACTGGCTTTTCATTGTTCATCAGAGCGGAAAACAGAGTCTAACCCACATGGAAAGTGTGGCACTTACACTCCTAAGAAAACAATAAGGTACAGTATTCAAAACAGGCAATTGATGAAAGTAAAGGACCCTTATTGCACACTTGAGGTCTCGATTGAAATTGCCCTACATTCCATACTCAAGCATCTTAAACACATCTATGATTGCTGACGCGCATGCGCGGAAGCTTACTAATGCTGAAAATCGACCAATTTCTCTGTAGACAATTCGTGATTGCTATATGAAGTAGCTTAACAATGCAACAATAGAAGATTAACAATGGATTTTATTCTTCGAGGACTACAATCCTTAACAATTGACGAAATTTAGCAAGAAAAAATTCCTATTGTTCAATCATCCAATGAGGCCTCCATCTCGTCTCCAATTGTTCGTTATGTTCATAAAGCATGTCGCGTGTCGCATGTGGTCGTGGCAAGGCAAGGCAGGAATCCTTTCACTTTGCATTGCATCGGGTGTGGTCGAGGCAAGGCAAGGCAGGTAAGTTACATTATTTGAACCCATATTTGAACCCACTGATTTGATATTTCTATTCTTGTCTTGAAAACATGAGAAATTTATTATTGTGTACAATATTTCTTAGTACCTTATTTGCTAGAATTGAATCACTAAGTCGCAAATGTAATGTTCCATTGCGAGAAGAGGACGGAAAAGTTAGGCCTAGCAAGAGCATGGGGGGCCTTAGTTGTCCACGATTCATGAAAGGAGAGAAAAGCAATCTGTGGATAAGGATACACCGCTCAAAAAATAACCGAAAAATTATGGGGAAACGTAGACTAATGGTAAGGGTTTGTAATGTATTTTATTCTTGTGTAATGCTTCTCTTGGCTGGTGATATTGAGGTAAACCCTGGACCAAACATGAATACTTTTTCTGTTATTGATTGCTCGAGGTTAGAAGGTGCTGGCAGTCTCCTGGTCGCCATGGGCCATACGCACCAGGGCGATGAATGTTACAACGAAAATTCACGTGGTAGACAATGTGCATTCATGGCATTGACTTCTTTGGTCTATAATTTTCAAAAAATGCCTGCTGAAAACTGGAGTAGCAGTATCATTGATGCAATTTTACGTTTTGGCGACTGTGAGTTTTCTTATGCCATACAGCATGGCCATATTCCTGATCTTCCCAATTTCAGTGTTGAAAATCTCCCACGGATACTGTATTTGCATGATGGGGAATTTTTCTTTGCGTGGAATGATATTTCAACAATAGCGAATTATGCCTCAAGCACAACTAGTGGGACGCCTCATCAAGCAAGCTCCACCAAAGAATCGCCCATTGAGGCAAACTTTACCAAAGAATTGCCCATTGAGGCAAACTTTACCAAAGAATCGCCCATTGAGGCAAACTTTACCAAAGAATTGCCCATTGAGGCTACATGTACCAAAGAAGCGCCCATTGAGGCAAACTGTACCAACAAATCGCCCATTGAGGCAAACTTTACCAAACAATCACCCATTGAGGTGTACTACAGTGACTTTCTCAATGAAGAAAGGTATGAATCACCATATGTTACCAACAGAAATAAAAAGTCAGTGCATTCTATCGATTTTGGGAGTGTTTCTCAGGGTTCTTTTTTTCATCAGTTCATTAGTAACTTAGAATCCCCATTCATCAATTTAGAATTTGCATTTCAACATCTTTTTAGAATATATAACAGTGCTCTCTTCATATTAGAAGGCTATATGATTTCCATTATGAAAAACAGCAATGCTTTTTATGTATTTGATTCACATGCAAGAAATCCATCTGGCATGCCAGATCTAAATGGTAAGGCAGTACTTTTAAAGCTAGAAAACCTTGACTTATTGATAAATTACTTAACACTTTTAGCTATTAGGCTCAATATTCAATTTTTTGAAGTGGTTGGTGTTAGTTTTAATTCATTGGATGTTCATTTCCAAATGTTTCCAAACATTCAGTCTAGGGAAGAAACTCTTCCTAACAGCAAAATAAAGAATCAACAAGAAAACATTTATTCACTCCCAACTGATTGCGATAAAAGAAACAGTATAGATGACTTAAAGAGAAAAAAACGGCTTCAAAGTAAGTGTAAATATGCTCAAGTTAAGCGTTGTAATGAAAGTGCAGAAGAAAGGCAGAAACGACTTAAAAAAGACCGTGCAAGTAAAGCAAGAAATTTTTATTCAAAACAAGACTTTGTTGAAAAATGTAGGACTGATTTCTTATGTGAATTTCAGCCAATTAATGGAAGAATATTTTCGCAAAAATGGGCAAGAAGTAACATTACTAAATTTCACCAATCAATAAAGTTTGTGATGACGCAATGTTCATTGTGCTTTGAAACATGGCCTGTGAAATATAATACAAAATTTAATACAGTGTGTTCACGATGTATTAGGGATAAGAAAATTCCCAAAAAATTTTCAAAGGAAAATGGGATGATTCCTTCAAAGGTTCCCACTCAATTACAACATTTGACACAAGTTGAAGAAATGCTTATTGCTCGTGTTTTGCCTATTATGAGTGTTTATGTCCGACCTGGTGGACAAAGAGCGTATCATGGCCATTGTATTAACTTGCCACAGAAGGTAGAAAAGATAGCCTCAAAGCTCCCACATTACCCAAAGGATATAAATGTCATTGTTGTTTGTTTAAAGGGAAGGAATAATTTTTCAAGGGATTTAAATGTCAGAAGACAAGTTGTTCATGATGCACTTCTGTGGTTGGTACATCATAATCCACTTTACAAAGATATTGTTATACAAAAAGATGCACTTGATAATCTTCCAGAAAATGGGGTTCCTTGTGATTTGATGACAGCTGAAACAGAAGTAGAAACAGTTCATTCAAACAGTACAGATAGACATAATTGTGAAGAAGATGAAGAAGTATGCAGTGACAAAGTATACAATGAAAACACTGATATGATCAGTTTCCTCCCACTTTCTGAACAACAAGAAAAAGAGATTGATGGTATCAGATCTCAAATTTCACAAACAGAGCCTCTTAATTGGCCTATTGAGCAAGGAGCAGATCCAATAAATGAATACAATACTCCCTTCCTTGCAACAATGGCATTTCCAACACTTTTCCCAGATGGATTAGGTGATCCAACAAATGAAGCTACATTAAGGAATGTTTCCTTTCATGAAAAAGTGAAGCATCTGATGAAATTTGGTGAAATTATTGATGGTAGACCAGTTTACCGATTTGCAAGTCATCCAAGGTTTCCTTATTGGTGTTTGAATATGATTCAAAGAAAGAAAGTTCTTCAGCAGACATCAATTTTTCTTAAACAAAATCCAACTGAAGCTCATCTAACTGTAGATGAACTGCGAGAAATAGCAGAGACCAACAGTGGAGTGCAGATTATGGCAAAAATGTCAAGATATGTTGGAAATATTTTGGGGTCCAATGCATACTGGTATAAAGTTAGAGAAGAGTTAAAAGCAATAATTGCAAACAAAGGACCACCTACAATATTTTTCACATTTTCTGCAGCAGATATGCATTGGCCAGAACTACATGACATTTTTGGACATGGTTGTCAGAGTGAACATTCCCATGACGAAAGGAGAAAAAATGTTATAAATAATCCTCATCTTGTAGACTGGTTTTTTACAAAAAGAATAGAAAGTTTTATCAAACATTGGTTGTATGATACATTGGATGCCGAGTGGCACTGGTATAGATTTGAATACCAACATAGAGGTAGCATTCATTGTCATGGCACTGCTAAACTTAAAAATGACCCAGATCTTTGCAAACTTACTGATATTGCATTAAAAGGTTTCCTTGCACACAAGATGCTACAACAGTCAAATGAAAGTTTACCTTCTGATATCAATCAACTGATTTATGCAGGTCAACATGCAGAGCAGAACATTTGTCAATATGTTGACTGGATTTTAACAACGGTAAACCAATTACCTCCTGAAACTGAAACTTGGGTTAGACCAAAAGTACACCCATGTCAGAAAAGGCCAGAAGATATAGCTGAAGCAGACCTTGAAACAGATTACATAGACCTTGTTAATACTGTTCAAAGACACTCAAAGTGTAGCACCAGCTACTGTTTAAGACAAAAGGAAGGAGAAGTTGATTTAAAATGCAGATTTAACTTTCCATTTGAGAACAGGTTACAAACAGAACTTCAGTTTGAAGAAATTAATTCAAGAAATTGTCAAAAAAATTACAGGGCAAAACTTATGACAAAACGCAATGATCCAAGACTAAACAGTAACCAACAATGTCAGCTTCAAGGGTGGAGGGCAAATTGTGACATACAAGTTGTCATCGATCATTATGCTTGTGTAGAATACTTAACAAAATATGCAGCAAAGGGGGAGCCAAAATCCCCTGCTGTAAACCAGCTTTTCAAATCTGTTATTCAAAAGTCTACTGGTTCATGTGCAGACTCACAGAAGATTCTAAAGCAGGTTGCAATGAAGAGTCTTGGTGAGAGAGACTTCTCTGCTCAGGAAACAATGCATCTACTACTCTCACTGAAATTACATTCATCATCTTTCAATGTTGTGCCTATAAATCTTACAGGGTCAAGAAAAGTTAGAGACATTGACAGTTCACATGAAAATGTAGACATTTCAACAGAAAGGTCACTTCTTGATGCTTATTCACACAGGGAGCAATATGATGATTCATCTGAGTTTTTAAATATGAATCTGGCACAATTTGCAGCAAAATATAGAATATTCAAAAATCAATTGGTCACACTTCCAAAAAATGCTATTCCACGCATATTTCCCACCTACTCTCCAAATCCTGCTGGAACAAATTTTCCACTTTACTGTAAATTTCAACTACTTAGGTATAACCCTTGGACAGGGTCACAGAATAGTGCCTGGGGCTGTGACAACCCATCTGATGAAACCTTTATTGATGCTTGGCGAGATTTTCTACAAACTCCTTATGCTGAAAGAAATGTACCAGATTGGTTACACCAATTAGAAAATGTTATTTCAAATCAAGAAGAGCAATTTCATTACTCCCCTGATGATACTCAAAATACTCAAGAAGAATGGATGGTTTTAGCTGGTCTCAATAGTGCAAATGATGCTCAGTCATTTGATAGTTATAACTGCAACTGGCATGAAGACAGGAATCATTATGCTCAAAGACAAATTGATGAAATGCCACAATGGATAAAATGCAGAAGAGACGAAGAAAGTTTGCACCCAACACAACAACAGTATGATATTGATATCAGTAATCTTAATGTTAAACAAAGACTAGCATATGACTTGGTTATATCTCATTTTAATAGCAACAGTGATAAAGATCCATTGTGTCTCATTGTAATAGGAGTTGCTGGAACAGGTAAAAGTTATCTAATTAACAGTTTGCGCAGTACCTTGCAAAGCAAATGTGCAGTAACAGCAACAACTGGCAAAGCTGCATTTAACATACAAGGGGTTACAATTCATTCACTACTGAAATTGCCTGTAGGCATAAGTAATAAAAAGGATCTTAGTGGAGAAGGGTTATGTAGACTTCAAGAGACATTAAATGGTATTGAATATATTGTCATAGATGAGTACTCTATGCTAGGGCAAAACACATTTGGTTGGATTGATAGAAGATGCAGACAAGCAACAGGATCTCTTCATAGATTGTTTGGTGGAAAATCACTCATTTTATTTGGTGACCCAGGTCAATTACCTCCAGTTGGTGATAAACCATTGTATCATTCTCACCCAACAAACGAAATAGGAGAACAAGGTTACTTTGCATACATGATGTTTGACAAAGTTATAGAGCTAACTGTGAACCAACGAGTGTGTGGTGAAAGTATTCAGCAATGTATCTTCAGAGACTTACTTTTCAGGTTGAGAAATGGAGAAACAACCCAAAATGACTGGAAGTTACTAATGACTCGTTCTCCATCAAATGCATCAAATGTTTCACAGTTTACAGGTGCAACTAGGCTTTTCTACAGTAACCAGCAAGTGGCATCTTTCAATTATGAAAAACTCAAAAAGCTGCAACATCCCATTGCATGCATTGAAGCAAGACACTCATCAAAAGCTGCAAAGAATGCAAGCTCTGATGATATGTCAGGACTGGAACCAACAGTTTATCTTTCAAAGAATGCAAGGGTTATGTTGACAATGAATTTATGGCCATCTGTTGGACTGTGCAATGGAGCTACTGGAACTGTAATTGATATAATTTATCAAAGAGATCATAGACCACCCTGCCTTCCCATTGCAGTTGTTGTCAAATTTGATGGGTACAGAGGTGTTTCTTTTAGTGATCAAGAACCATCATTAGTCCCTATTTGCCCAGTAACAGTGAGAGCAACTTCAAATCCTGTCAGTGAGAGACAACAGCTGCCACTGAGATTGTCCTGGGCATTCACTATCCACAAAAGTCAAGGAATGACGCTATCAAGAGCTTGGGTAGATATAGGAAAATCAGAGACAACTATAGGAATGTCTTATGTTGCCCTCAGTAGAGTAAAAACGTTATCATCACTAGTTATTGAGCCTGTAACATTTGAAAGACTTAATAAGATAAAATTAGCAGCAGCCTTCCAATACAGAACAAAAGAACAGGAGAGGCTCAAAACAATTGCAGATCAAACAAACTGCATTAATTAGTGATTTTTTGTGTTTTACCCTTGAAATATTAGTAAAGAATACATTTGCAACATATCATTACAATGTTTATCTTTTATTGTAGAATCAAACTCTCCTGAATCATGTCAGAAAAAGGTAAGAAATTTTATGCTTTCTTGGGGTTTTCATAAAGCTTTTCTTGAAGCATTGGTTTACTGCCTCACTATGTATATTTTCTGTTCTTTTATATCAATGAAGTGGGTAGCAGTGGGGGGGGGGGGGGGGTTAAAGTAGATCCATCTAAGCATGTTTATGATCAAACCTGATGAGGTCATTTATAACAAGAAGCTGTGTAGTAAATCATCTTCTTGTTACATATTTTGGAATTGATAGAACTAGATTTACAGTATATATATCTAAACTGTTTTAACCTCTGAAACTTAAAGTCATTTTTCCATTCTAGATGAAAATCAAATTGAATGCTACATTCACTCTGTTTCACCGGTAAAGAAGAGAGGACAAACCAACTACATAAACTGCACTTTACAAAAAGAAACAGTGGTAGTAAAGAGCGTTTGTTTTGCCATGGATAAGAAAGATGTTTTAGAAACATTTGCAATCCAGAAATCTCCAGTAAAAATTAAAAAGTTTGGCATCAGCAAAAAATTTGGCACAGAAGATGTAGTTATTGGAAATGATACTATCCTCAGTCCAACAGCAGTGGACTTTGATTACACAGAATTAAACACAGACATGACAGTTGGTTCATTGAATCAGGTTGCAACAAATGAATTGGTAAAGATAAAGGGGAAGATCGCACAACTTGCTGGTATCAAAACTCTCAACTTAGCTGGATTGCCTGTTAAAAAGCAAGAAGCTGTGATTGTTGATCCTACAGGTTTCATGAAAGTGATTCTGTGGGGAATGCATGTTGATTCAGTAAGAGAAGGAGGTACATATGTTTTTGACAAGTTGCGAGTCAAAGTATCAAAAGGAGAACGCTACCTCAATACCCCTAAGATTGAAGATTTATGTGTGATTTCAGAGGCACATGCATTTGAAGAGAAACTCCCACATGTTGACAATGTTGCTTCATCCAAAACAGTTTCTGGAGAAATCATTGGTATTTTTCACATGGAAAAATACCTTGCATGCAAGACGTGTTCAAAAAAGGTCCTAAAGGAGGAGGATGTATTAGCCTACTGTGATCGATGCAAAGTCACCACTAAGCTCAGCCGCTGCCTGCCAAATTGGCTGATCAAAGTTCATGTGGAGACATGTGCTGATCCTCCTGAAATGTTTAAACTCACAATGTACCAAGATGTTGTCAACAAAATATTTTTAATCCACGATATTGATGCTGCCATTGAGCCTAAAGAATTAACCACTAAGCTCCTCTCCATGGAACCAATGCTGTTCTCCTTTGACAACAACAATTACACAATTTTTGAGATTGAAACAATTGACATTTGAACGTTGCTGATGTGACTCTTGACTTTCATTTTTGCTACATTTTTTATTAACCTTGTTCTGTTATTTCATGATATATTTGTTACTGTTCCTGTTTATCTGCTGTTTATCAATTTTGTATTACCTCAAATTACGGCTCTGCATTTTTCACCTGAATTTGCCTTTTCATTTCACGCTATCCTCAAAAAGTGAAAACAAAGAGTCCTGAAGGAATAATGTTATCTTGCATTTATTTTAAAATCCTGATTTGGGAATGGCATTTTATTAACGGCACTAACTGTCAAAACAGAAGAAACAATAGGGGACTGGGGATTGTACAATCGCAGGAAAAAGGTCGTTTTCAAAGGTACTCCAGAGTACCTAAAGTATTTCATTCTTTCAAGTATTACAAAAGGTTCGATATACACGTATTTTGTTATAAGAAACTTGGTTCAGGCTGTACTATTGCCCATTTTCTTTATTTTCTATTGTTTTCTTTAGTTGTAAAAACAAAATAATCCATTGCAATCTCCAAGAATACTACAGAGTGCTTTCTTATAAATAAAAACGTGTAAATGATGAGTTCAACATTTGCGAAATAAATTCATTACCGAAAGAGGTCTGTGCACAAGAGGACCTTGGCAACGTCAGCATTCACTTAACTGCGTTAACATCTAGTATCGTATTCTAATTTGAATACCCTTGAAATTGTCTAATGAGCATGCTTTGTACAAGCTTTATCTCAACCTTTATCTTTATCTTTATCTTTATCTTTATCTTTATCTTTATCTTTATCTTTATTTTTTTTTGCAAGTTAGAATTGTGTAATTTCCTAAGCAGCCATTTTTAATTTTCCAAGACCATGTTCCACTTTATGTGGTACATTTTGCAACACAAATTTGTTTCTTTACAAATCTTTGGTAGCACCAAAATTTGAATTATGATTTGCTAATGTTTCATAACTTTGTCATAACATTTTTTATATACAGAGCACAGAATGGTGATATGTTTTCCTTATGTTGTATATACACATTAAAGGCTCTGTTCTAACCAGCGCTCATGCATTTTGCAAAACAAAATAAACAAAATTTCTTTTCAAACAAGGATGAGATGAAATGTAATGCAATGATGTAATAAAATTTTTAATTGGAATTGCTTAGTGCTGAGATCCCGCTTAGATATTCTATCCAGCCAACCAGGGCCACGCAAAGATCCTAGTTTAAATTGGAATTTCCTTTCGCAAAAGTATTTCCGGACAAAGATGCCTACCTTATCTAGGGTCAAAAGTGTGGAATAGTCTTCGTTTTGATTGAAAATCAAGAAACAATACTCATACATTCAAACATAAGACCAAAGAAAATGTTTTCCAAAATATACAAAAAAAAAGAAAGGTGACATATCCATCTTCTACTAAGGCCTTCATATAATCTCTCCCAACCATGTTTGGTCAGTATAAATCGTGTTTTGTGCCAATAACAACTACTGTACTTTCCTATTTTCTTTCCTTACATTTTTGTTGTTGTGCCAGCACTGCTAACAGGACCATTATGGAAAAAGGTCATCTTGACCCTTTAATTCTATCCTTGCCACTGTAATTAGAGGTGTTTTCCCGTTAAGTTGTTAACCTAAAACTTCAAATTTGGAGGGGGGTGTCCATGAACATATAATGTGTGTGGTAAAAAAAGTATGATCAAAATCTTTAGAGTAGCGGAGTGAAAATGAAGCTCTAAGGCGAGTAAAATTTTTTGAAATTAGCCAATCTCCAAAGCCATGAAAACAAAAAGTTTTGTTGAAAACTTTCCATTTTCACGAGTATGAGTAATACCATTCATTTTACAGAATTTGGATAGATGGATTGGCTCCAGGGCTATTATTATTAAGTTTCTAGAGGGGAGGATTTCTGAATACTGGCTTTTCATTGTTCATCAGAGCGGAAAACAGAGTCTAACCCACATGGAAAGTGTGGCACTTACACTCCTAAGAAAACAATAAGGTACAGTATTCAAAACAGGCAATTGATGAAAGTAAAGGACCCTTATTGCACACTTGAGGTCTCGATTGAAATTGCCCTACATTCCATACTCAAGCATCTTAAACACATCTATGATATCGTATTCTAATTTGAATACCCTTGAAATTGTCTAATGAGCATGCTTTGTACAAGCTTTATCTCAACCTTTAACTTTATCTTTATCTTTATCTTTATCTTTATCTTTATCTTTATCTTTATCTTTATCTTTATCTTTATCTTTATCTTTATTTTTTTTTGCAAGTTAGAATTGTGTAATTTCCTAAGCAGCCATTTTTAATTTTCCAAGACCATGTTCCACTTTATGTGGTACATTTTGCAACACAAATTTGTTTCTTTACAAATCTTTGGTAGCACCAAAATTTGAATTATGATTTGCTAATGTTTCATAACTTTGTCATAACATTTTTTATATACAGAGCACAGAATGGTGATATGTTTTCCTTATGTTGTATATACACATTAAAGGCTCTGTTCTAACCAGCGCTCATGCATTTTGCAAAACAAAATAAACAAAATTTCTTTTCAAACAAGGATGAGATGAAATGTAATGCAATGATGTAATAAAATTTTTAATTGGAATTGCTTAGTGCTGAGATCCCGCTTAGATATTCTATCCAGCCAACCAGGGCCACGCAAAGATCCTAGTTTAAATTGGAATTTCCTTTCGCAAAAGTATTTCCGGACAAAGATGCCTACCTTATCTAGGGTCAAAAGTGTGGAATAGTCTTCGTTTTGATTGAAAATCAAGTAACAATACTCATACATTCAAACATAAGACCAAAGAAAATGTTTTCCAAAATATACAAAAAAAAGAAAGGTGACATATCCATCTTCTACTAAGGCCTTCATATAATCTCTCCCAACCATGTTTGGTCAGTATAAATCGTGTTTTGTGCCAATAACAACTACTGTACTTTCCTATTTTCTTTCCTTACATTTTTGTTGTTGTGCCAGCACTGCTAACAGGACCATTATGGAAAAAGGTCATCTTGACCCTTTAATTCTATCCTTGCCACTGTAATTAGAGGTGTTTTCCCGTTAAGTTGTTAACCTAAAAGTTTATATTGTATTATATTGTATTGTATTGTATCTATTTTTTTATAATAACTTGCAAATACCTTCATTGTGGCCTAACGATACTTGCATACAGTACATACTGTACATAGGATGGCAATTGTGAGGTACGCATGCTGTGAAAGTCCCTTTCCAAAGTGGAGAAGGGAAAATATCAAGCTCCCAATTTCAGACTCTGTTGCACATAAACTTGGTGAGGTGGTTTATTTTGCTATGAGAGAAAAGGTTGCTCTTATGCAAACATTTGACACAAAACTCAACATTGAAATAGATTCAATTTGTTAGTGGCATTAAAGAATTAACTCAAAAGGTGGGGATTCTAAATATTTTTGAAAACAAGTGGATACTCTACCGGGTGAGCCAGAAAAAAGTTCCCACTTTTGAAAATTCATAGCACCAAGACTACTTAACAGATTCGAATCATTCAAATTCTACTTAAAAGCCGGAAGATCAAAGTATCTTTGTGATTTTTCTCGCCGTCCTACCAGCACTACAAATATATGTTAATTCAACTTAACAAAAATTTCATGATTGCAAAATGACTGAAAAATGGCCTAAAACATCGACCAATTCATAAATGACTTCTCGCACAGAATAATGAAGGAAATGCAACTTCTCATGGCTGAGAGATATCCTCTAGGTATTAATTGCCTTGGGATTGAAAATCTTTTGTATTTGTTTGAAAATCGATGTCTTACAGCTCTTGAGGGAGGTGAAACGCCCATGGCCTATTGTTCGATTTGAATAGAGTCCTTACGATTTGATCAATGTTTTAGGCCTTTTTTTCGCCATTTGGCAGCCATGAAATTTTCATAAAGTTGAATTTACCAATTCTTCTACTTCTGGTAGGAAAGCGAGAAAAATCACAAAAATACTGTGATCTTTCGACTTTTAAATAGAATTCGAATGATTCAAATCCATGAAGTAGCCTTGGTGCTATGAATTTTCAAAAGTGGGAACTTTTTTCTGGCTCACCCGGTAGAATTGCAAGATGGGATTGAACAAATTGCATTGTGGCACAGATTCACTGCGCAGAGGCTACTCGCAAACGCAAGAGTCTTGAAGTTGTTCGGATGGTAAGCAAAGGGCATCTATGGCTTTGTTAAGACAATTTGATTTACAGATCAGGTGCTGACTGATTTGATGAAGGTGTCGTGGCGCCTCGTTGTAATCCACTGACTTTGCAGCCACAGGCAGACGGGGCTCAAATCCCACCAGCAGCTTTGATCGTCATGACAAGGGGTTGCAGACTCCATTAGCGCTTAGCTATTTCTGCGATCCCAGTGAATGGTGCTGAAAACCGCAACTTCACCTTCACCTTGATCCTTCTAGTTATTCATTTCTTCTTGACGGATGATGTACATGTAATTTTCAGATGATGTACATGTCATTTTCCAGTAAGTGCAACAATCCTGGAGATACATGTAAAAATATCATATGATAATCTTCTTCAACAAGTCAAATCTGCAAATTTTCAGCCAGAACTTTGTAGAACTCTATTTGCAGCCAGAAATGTCAAGGGTTTTATTCCCAATAGAGCCCCGCCACTTGAGCATCACGAAAAGAGGTTGCCGGCTCCATTGGTGCTTAGCTATTTCTATGATCCCAGTGCATGGTGCTAAAAACTGGAACTTCAACCTTGATGCATTTTGTTATATTCTAGGGAGGGCAACGATCCTGGAGATACATGTAAAATCACATATGGTGATCTTCTCAAGCAAGTCTGCAAATTTTCAAATGTTCTAAAAAGTATTGGTAAGAGTTATATATTGATAACATGTCACCAGAATATGTTTTCTGATATTTATTATAACTTTCTCTCTGTAAAAGGTCTATTTGTGAAGTATTACATAAAGGCCTGTGGGGATGACCCAGCGGAGGTGGATTGCACGGCAGCATGCTTTACTACTAATCTGACAATCTGAGAGTTGGTGGTAGACTTATGACCTGGAGCCTCTTGTTTTCCTGTGCTCTTTGCCTCAATGATGGCGCTTTGGTCAACAGAGACTCATAACATTACTCTGAAGAGCCTGACCCTATTTAGGCCCAAACTTTGAGCTTCCTAGAGTACCAATAAGATTGTGAGATTTGTGAATTACTTTGGCTACGGCAAATGTAGAATTTTCTATTCAACTGAAGAACTGATAACATTCCGACGAGATTCAAGATTCGAGGCAGTGATTTGACTTTAGGGACTATGATGCAAGATTCAAGGCCGTGATTCCATCATGATTCGATTGATGAATGCAGAACAAAGGATCAGCTTTTTCAATGTTTCTTATGAGTCCCTGTCGAGCAAAATTTACTGCAGGGATACAAGGGACTCATTGTCATAAGTCTAGGTTTGCGGCTCGACTCCATGTCATATCAACCTTGCAACGTAGAGTGAGGAGAGTTGGCAACTCCCTGTAATTCCAGGCAAATGGAATCACAAGGTGTGGTCATATTGAGAAGAATGTCCGGGACGCTGCTTTTGAAAAGCTTAGGTTCTCATTATCCTAAGAATACCTTCAGATGCTAAGTAAGAAAATAGAGAAAAGACCAGTACAAGTTCTAGTCTGAAAAAGATTGTGTAAATGGAGAATCTCTCTGGCATTGCAAAGCTCTAGTTTGGATTCTGAGGCAAATTTGAGCTTTCAACACCAATATTTCTTCTCTCAAAGCACCAATGCCAACAGAAGGGATACATATCTATGTTCAAGTCAGCTATCAAGGAACATATTAAAGGAGATCATTCAAAGCTAAATTTACATCACAGGTTTGAGCCTTCGCAGGATTAACCCTATTTCACATGGGGGGGGGGGCATTTTTCGCCCCCCAACCAAACTTTTCTACACTGCGCCGAAACGACACAAGATATGATGACCAAACCTTTGTGACTTTTACTCAAATTCAATTGGCAATAAAAATTTAAATGCCTCATTGTTCTAGATTTGATCACGTGACCACAATAGCACCATATTTGGAGAGTAGTTTACAAAAAACAGCTTTGAACATCCATAATTTCTTTGTTTCTCGTCAGAATTACTTGAAACATGTATAATTCGATTTCTCTTGATGAGAGCTTTCACTTGATTTATAATTTTTGCTAATTTGCTGACATCAGCAAAATTTAATATGCATGGCGTCATTTACACTTATGACGTCATTTTTCAATAAATTTATGTATTAATTAAGATTTTGTTGCAATTTAGCTTAATCTTGTTTGTTTCATGCATGTTAAGTCGTTCTTTGTCAGAAATAGCAAAAAACTACGGAAAACTGTAGTGACAATAAGTAGAAAGGAATAAAGAGCTAATTAAGCGCTAATTGGTCTATAAATGGATACTTCAGGTTGCTTCAAAGTACATATTTTAATTGTACAATGTATTTCCTATCATTTAAGACTATTCTCATTAAAATCAGTTGAGTATTCAATTAAATAGAATTTTTCTTGCAAAGCAGCTATAAATTGGCCAGTTTTCCTTTGTTTTTTGGTTGCCTAGCAACAAATCACGTGAGTAATCAATTACCATTGTTATATTTGGAAAGCTTATTGTCCAAAGAACAATGGAGGAAAGTTTCATTGTTATATTTTCTGTAGTTTCAGAAAAAAGGAGGGGGGGGGGCGAAGAACGCCCCCCCATGCCAAAATATCGAAAAAATACCCCATGTGAAATAGGGTTAAACCAAAAATCTGCTTACCTTTTGCGACACCTGGTATGTTATACCAAAGTGTTATTCGCTAAACCCTCAGTGAAAATTTCATTGGGTTTAGAACGTGTTATTAAGGATACACAAAACATGGAATATATGATAGCCAAAGAGGATCTAAATTTTGTTTTGCCACTAATGTGCCTTTGACAAATTCTGGCTTGATGTCATTTAAATTTAACGGTAAATTATGAATCCAGGCGTTTTTATGTTTGAAGAATGAAAACATTATGGAGGGGCTTTTCTCCAACCGGAAGGAATACACCTATATACCTACCTACCTACCTACCTACCTACCTACCTACCTACCTACCTACCTATAGTGGAAGGAATCAGGAATGTTGTAACAATAGGCATTATTCCTGCACACAATCGAAACAATCGATGAAGTATTTGAAGTATTTATAGACATTGTTAATTTACACAATCAAAACAATTCAGAGATATCTGGGTCAACAATCAGATTTGGGTGAGCTGCCAAACTCTGGCTGTTAATGAATTCATCAGTTGAGCTGCCAACTCATCAAAACGTAATTTTCCAAAATCTGACCTCTGTGACCTGGCAAAGTTCCCTTACTGTTTGAAATCTTCAACATGGACGACTGTTTTCAAGGGGCAAGCAACTCATACTATAAGCTATCAAGGAACAAGTGTTGCACTGTTTAGGTAGCAGCTGGTTTCTGGCTAAAGTAAAAATACGTCAGTAGTGTCCTCCGCCATTTTTCCCCTACATAAACATGTATGATTTTGAGTACACAGAGTTTCTTACGAGTTTCTTAAATGTTCCATGACAATCTTCATGTTCATTACTATCTGTGTCCTCGGGATAATTTCAAAAAATACTTTTTGAAACCTTTCCAATGTTCAGACATCCTCTAGTAATTTCTGAGCAAAATGATACAGGACGCTAGTGAAAATAAAGTAAGCGTAGGTTAAGGATTTTCTTTGTCAAAATAAGTAGTTTCTCAAGCTATGTTTCATGTTTGAAGATTGAAATATTCTGGAAGAGGTTTCAGGCAAACCAGAAAAAATATACTTGTATAAAATCAAAACAATCGAGCAAAATAAAATCTCTATCAAATTTTGATGAGTTGCCAATCGATTTCTCCTGATTAAGGCTAATTACTAGGTGTTCCTAACAAACTCTCGCAGTTAATGAAATCATCAACAGAGTTGCAAAGTCATTAAAATGCTATTTACAAATTTTAATCTGGCAAAGTTCCCTTACTGCTTGAAATCTTCATATGGACGACTGTTGTCAAGGAAACCAACCAACCCATATAATAATATCAAGAAACAGGTGTAGCACTATTACAGTGACAAATCTTGTCCGGCTAAAGTAAAGAATTTGGCAATATCATGTGCCATCCTTATTTTCGGTACATCCGATGTAATAATTCTGACGCTTATCAAGAAATCTGGTCTCCTTGAAGTGGGCTGGCTAGGCTATTGCCATCCCGATATAAACTAAATCCTACATTAAACAGGTGCAACTGCAGATAAATATTTATTACTTCATGAAGCAAGCTACGTGCATGATCTCATTCTTCAGACATGGCTAATGGGAGCCTTTAATTATGTTTGAAGAATGAAAACATTATGGAGGGGCTTTTTATGTTTGAAGAATGAAAACATTATGGAGGGGCTTTTCTCCAACCGGAAGGAATACACCTATATACCTATATACCAATATACCTACCTATATAGAGTGGAAGGAATCAGGAATGTTGTAACAATAGGCATTGTTTATGTACACAATCGAAACAATCAACGTAGAATTTGAGATATTTATGGGGATTGTTAATATATACAATGAAAACAATTCAAAGATATTTGGGCCAACAATCAAATTTAGGTGAGCTGCCAAACTCAGGCTGTTAATGAACTCATCAGTTGAGCTGCCAACTCATTAAAAGGTAATTTTCCAAAATCTGACCTCTGTGACCTGGCAAAGTTCCCTTACTGTTTGAAATCTTCAACATGGACGACTGTTGTCAAGGGGCAAGCAACTCATACTGAGCTATCAAGGGACGAGTGTTGCGCTGACTAGGTAGCAGCTGGTGTCTGGCCAAAGTAAAAATACGTCAGTAGTGTCCTCCACCATTTTCCCCCTACATATGCACGTATTTTTTATAAGAAACTAAGGATTTTGGCTCCTTAACTCCTTAAAATTATCGAATTTTGAGATCACAGAGTTTCTTACGAGTTTCTTAAATGTTCCATAACAATCTTCATGTTGATTACTATCTGTGCCCTCGGGATGATTTCAAAACAAGGCTTTTTGAAGCCTTTCCAGTGTTTAGATATTACTCTAGTAATTTCTGAGCAAAGTGATACTGGACGCAAGTGAAAATAAATTAAGTGTAGGTTAAGGATTTTCTTTGTCAAAATAAGTAGTTTCTTGAGCTATGTTTCATGTTTTAAGAATGAAAACATTCTGGAAGGGGTTTTAGGCAAACCAGAAAGAATATACTTGTATGCAATCAAAGCAATCGAGCGAAATAAAATCTCCATCAAATTTTGATGAGTTGCCAATCGATTTCTCCTGATTAAGGCTAATTACTACGTGTTCCTAACAAACTCTCGCTGTTAATGAAATCATCAACAGAGTTGCAAAGTCATTAAAATGCTATTTGCAAAGTTTGACCTGGCAATGTTCCCTTACTGCTTGAAATCTTCATATGGACGACTGTTGTCAAGGAAACCAACCAACCCATATAATACAATCAAGAAACAGGTGTGGCACTATTGCAGTGGCAAATCTTGTCTGGTAAAAGTAAAGAATTTGTCAGTATCATGTGCTTTTCGATACATCCAATGTAATAATTCTGACGCTTATCAAATCCTACATTAAACAGTTGCTATTGCAGATAAATATTCTTTACTACATGAAGCAAGCTACGTGCATGATCTCATTCTTCAAACATGGCTAATGGGAGCCTTTAATTATGTTTGAAGAATGAAAACATTATGGATGGGCTTTTCTCCAACCGGAAGGAATACACCTACCTACCTATATACCTACCTACCTATAGAGGAAGGAATCAGGAATGTTGTAACAATAGGCATTATTTATGCACACAATCGGAACAATCGATGAAGCATCTGAAGCATTTATAGACATTGTTAATTCACACAATCAAAACAATTAAGAGATATTTGGGCCAACAATCAAATTTAGGTGAGCTGCCAAACTCAGGCTGTTAATGAACTCATCAGTTGAGCTGCCAACTCATTAAAAGGTAATTTTCCAAAATCTGACCTCCGTGACCTGGCAAAGTTCCCTTACTGTTTGAAATCTTCAACATGGACGACTGTTGTCAAGGGGCAAGCAACTCATACTGACCTATCAAGGGACAAGTGTTGCGCTGACTAGGTAGCAGCTGGTGTCTGGCCAAAGTAAAAATACGTCAGTAGTGTCCTCCACCATTTTCCCCCTACATATGCACGTATTTTTTATAAGAAACTAAGGATTTTGGCTCCTTAACTCCTTAAAATTATCGAATTTTGAGATCAGAGAGTTTCTTACGAGTTTCTTAAATGTTCCATAACAATCTTCATGTTGATTACTATCTGTGCCCTCGGGATGATTTCAAAACAAGGCTTTTTGAAGCCTTTCCAGTGTTTAGACATTACTCTAGTAATTTCTGAGCAAAATGATACTGAACGCAATTGAAAATAAATTAAGTGCAGGTTAAGGATTTTCTTTGTCAAAATAAGTAGTTTCTTGAGCTATGTTTCATGTTTTAAGAATGAAAACATTCTGGAAGGGGTTTTAGGCAAACCAGAAAGAATATACTTGTATGCAATTAAAACAATCGAGCGAAATAAAATCTCCATCAAATTTTGATGAGTTGCCAATCGATTTCTCCTGATTAAGGCTAATTACTAGGTGTTCCTAACAAACTCTCGCTGTTAATGAAATCATCAACAGAGTTGCAAAGTCATTAAAATGCTATTTGCAAGTTTGACCTGGCAATGTTCCCTTACTGCTTGAAATCTTCATATGGACGACTGTTGTCAAGGAAACCAACCAACCCATATAATACAATCAAGAAGCAGGTGTGGCACTATTGCAGTGGCAAATCTTGTCTGGCAAAAGTAAAGAATTTGTCAGTATCATATGCTTTTCGATACATCCAATGTAATAATTCTGACGCTTATCAAATCCTACATTAAACAGTTGCTATTGCAGATAAATATTCTTTACTACATGAAGCAAGCTACATGCATGATCTCATTCTTCAAACATGGCTAATGGGAGCCTTTAATCTCCAACCGGAAGGAATACACCTATATACCTACCTACCTACCTACCTACCTACCTATAGTGGAAGGAATCAGGAATGTTGTAACAATAGGCATTATTCCTGCACACAATCGAAACAATCGATGAAGCATTTGAAGTATTTATAGACATTGTTAATTTACACAATCAAAACAATTCAGAGATATCTGGGTCAACAATCAGATTTGGGTGAGCTGCCAAACTCTGGCTTTTAATGAATTCATCAGTTGAGCTGCCAACTCATCAAAAGGTAATTTTCCAAAATCTGACCTCTGTGACCTGGCAAAGTTCCCTTACTGTTTGAAATCTTCAACATGGACGACTGTTTCAAGGGGCAAGCAACTCATACTATAAGCTATCAAGGAACAAGTGTTGCACTGTTTAGGTAGCAGCTGGTTTCTGGCTAAAGTAAAAATACGTCAGTAGTGTCCTCCGCCATTTTTCCCCTACATCAGCATGTATGATTTTCAGTACGCAGAGTTTCTTACGAGTTTCTTAAATGTTCCATGACAATCTTCATGTTGATTACTATCTGTGCCCTCGGGATAATTTCAAAAAAGACTTTTTGAAACCTTTCCAATGTTCAGACATCCTCTAGTAATTTCTGAGCAAAATGATACAGGACGCTAGTGAAAATAAAGTAAGTGTAGGTTAAGGATTTTCTTTGTCAAAATAAGTAGTTTCTCAAGCTATGTTTCATGTTTGAAGACTGAAAACATTCTGGAAGAGGTTTCAGGCAAACCAGAAAGAATATACTTGTATAAAATCAAAACGATCGAGCAAAATAAAATCTCTATCAAATTTTGATGAGTTGCCAATCGATTTCTCCTGATTAAGGCTAATTACTAGGTGTTCCTAACAAACTCTCGCAGTTAATGAAATCATCAACAGAGTTGCAAAGTCATTAAAATGCTATTTACAAATTTTGATCTGGCAAAATTCCCTTACTGCTTGAAATCTTCATATGGACGACTGTTGTCAAGGAAACCAACCAACCCATATAATAATATCAAGAAACAGGTGTGGCACTATTACAGTGGCAGATCTTTTCTGGCTAAAGTAAAGAATTTGGCAATATCATGTGCCATTCTTATTTTCGGTACATCCGATGTAATAATTCTGACGCTTATCAAGAAATCTGGTCTCCTTGAAGTGGGCTGGCTAGGCTATTGCCATCCCGATATAAACTAAATCCTACATTAAACAGGTGCAACTGCAGATAAATATTTATTACTTCATGAAGCAAGCTACGTGCATGATCTCATTCTTCAAACATGGCTAATGGGAGCCTTTAATTATGTTTGAAGAATGAAAACATTATGGAGGGGCTTTTCTCCAACCGGAAGGAATAGACCTACCTACCTATAGACGAAGGAATCAGGAATGTTGTAACAATAGGCATTATTTATGCACACAATCGGAACAAACGATGAAGCATCTGAAGTATTTATAGACATTGTTAATTCACACAATCAAAACAATTAAGAGATATTTGGGCCAACAATCAAACTTAGGTGAGCTGCCAAACTCTGGCTGTTAATGAACTCATCAGTTGAGCTGCCAACTCATTAAAAGGTAATTTTCCAAAATCTGACCTCTGTGACCTGGCAAAGTTCCCTTACTGTTTGAAATCTTCAACATGGACGACTGTTGTCAAGGGGCAAGCAACTCATACCAAGCTATCGAGGAACAAGTGTTCCACTGTCAAGGTAGCAGCTGGTTTCTGGCTAAAGTAAAAATTCTTCAGTAGTGATCTCCACCGTTCTTTCCTCTAAATGTACACGTATTTGTTACAAGAAACTAAGGATTTGAGCTCCTTAACTCCTTACAATTATCGGATTATGAGTACACAGAGTTTCTTACAAGTTTCTTAAATGCTCCATAACAATCTTCATGTTAATTACTATCTGTGCTGTCGGGATAATTTCAAAGCAAGGCTTTTTGAAGCCATTCCAGTGTTTAGACAATTCTAGTAATTTCTGAGCAAAATGATACAGGACGCAAGTGAAAATAAAGTAAGTGTATGTTAAGGATTTTCTTCGTCAAAATAAGTAGTTTCTCGTTATGTTTGAAGAATGAAAACATTATGGAGAGGCTTTTCTCCAACCGGAAGGAATACACCTATATACCTACCTACCTACCTACCTACCTACCTATAGTGGAAGGAATCAGGAATGTTGTAACAATAGGCATTATTCCTGCACTCAATCGAAACAATCGATGAAGCATTTGAAGTATTTATAGACATTGTTAATTTACACAATCAAAACAATTCAGAGATATCTGGGTCAACAATCAGATTTGGGTGAGCTGCTAAACTCTGGCTGTTAATGAATTCATCAGTTGAGCTGCCAACTCATCAAAAGGTAATTTTCCAAAATCTGACCTCTGTGACCTGGCAAAGTTCCCTTACTGTTTGAAATCTTCAACATGGACGACTGTTTTCAAGGGGCAAGCAACTCATACTATAAGCTATCAAGGAACAAGTGCTGCACTGTTTAGGTAGCAGCTGGTTTCTGGCTAAAGTAAAAATACGTCAGTAGTGTCCTCCGCCATTTTTCCCCTACATCAACACGTATGATTTTGAGTACACAGAGTTTCTTACGAGTTTCTTAAATGTTCCATGACAATCTTCATGTTGATTACTATCTGTGCCCTCGGGATAATTTAAAAAAAGACTTTTTGAAACCTTTCCAATGTTCAGACATCCTCTAGTAATTTCTGAGCAAAATGATACAGGGCGCTAGTGAAAATAAAGGATTTTCTTTGTCAAAATAAATAGTTTCTCAAGCTATGTTTCATGTTTGAAGACTGAAAACATTCTGGAAGAGGTTTCAGGCAAACCAGAAAGAATATACTTGTATAAAATCAAAACAATCGAGCAAAATAAAATCTCTATCAAATTTTGATGAGTTGCCAATCGATTTCTCCTGATTAAGGCTAATTACTAGGTGTTCCTAACAAACTCTCGCAGTTAATGAAATCATCAACAGAGTTGCAAAGTCATTAAAATGCTATTTACAAATTTTGATCTGGCAAAGTTCCCTTACTGCTTGAAATCTTCATTTGGACGACTGTTGTCAAGGAAACCAACCAACCCATATAATAATATCAAGAAACAGGTGTGGCACTATTACAGTGACAAATCTTGTCCGGCTAAAGTAAAGAATTTGGCAATATCATGTGCCATCCTTATTTTCGGTACATCCGATGTAATAATTCTGACGCTTATCAAGAAATCTGGTCTCCTTGAAGTGGGCTGGCTAGGCTATTGCCATCCCGATATAAACTAAATCCTACATTAAACAGGTGCAACTGCAGATAAATATTTATTACTTCATGAAGCAAGCTACGTGCATGATCTCATTCTTCAAACATGGCTAATGGGAGCCTTTAATTATGTTTGAAGAATGAAAACATTATGGAGGGGCTTTTGCTCAACCGGAAGGAATACAGCTACCTACCTATATACCTATAGAGGAAGGAATCAGGAATGTTGTAACAATAGGCATTGTTTATGTACACAATCGAAACAATCAACGAAGAATTTGAGGTATTCACAGACATTGTTAATTTACACAATCAAAACAATTCAGAGATATTTGGGCCAAGAATGAAATTTAGGTGAGCTGCCAAACTCCGGCTGTTAATGACTTCATCAGTTGAGCTGCCAACTCATTAAAAAGCAATTTTCCAAAATTTGACCTCTGTGACCTGGCAAAGTTCCCTTACTGTTTGAAATCTTCAATATGGACCACTGTTTTCAAGGGGCAGCAACTCGTACTAAGATATCAAGGGAACAAGTGTTGCACTGTTTAGGTAGCTGCTGGTTTCTGGCTAAGTAAAAATTCGTCAGTAGTTTCCTCCACCATTTTCTCTCCTACATCTACATGTATTTTGATAAGAAACTAAGGATTTGGACTCCTGAACTCCTTAAAATTATCGGATTTTGAGTACACAGAGTTTCTTACGACTTTCTTAAATGTTCCATAACAACCTTCATGTTGATTACTATCTGTGCTCTCGTGATCATTTCAAAACAAGGCTTTCTGAAGCCTTTCCTGTATTTAGACATTACTTTAGTAAGTTCTGAGCAAAGTGATACAGGACGCAAGTGAAAAGAAAGGAAGTTTAGGTTAGAGATTTTCTTCGTCAAAATAAGTGGTTTCTCAAGATATGTTTCATGTTTGAAGAATGCAAACATTCTGGATGGAGTTTCAGGAAAACCAGAAAAGGAATATACTTGTATACAATCAAAATAATTGATACAAATAAAGTCTCTATCAAATTTTGATGAGTTGCCAATCGATTTCTCCTGATTAAGGCTAATTACTAGGTGTTCCTAACAAACTCTCACTGTTAATGAAATCATCACCAGAGTTGCAAAGTCATTAAAGTGCTATTTAAAAAGTTTGATCTGGCAAAGTTCCCTTACTGCTTGAAATCTTCATACGGACGACTGTTGTCAAGGAAACAAACCAACCCATATGATACTATCAAGAAACAAGTGTGGCACTATTAGAGTGACAAATCTTGTCTGGCTAACGTAAAGAATTTGTCAGTATCATGTGCCATTCTTATTTTCGGTACATCCAATGTAATAATTCTGATGCTTATCAAGAAATTTGGTCTCCTTCAAGTGGGATAGTTAGGCTATTGCCATCACAATATAAACTAAATCCTACACTAAACAGTTGCAATTGCAGACAAATATTTATTACTTTATGAAGCAAGCTACGTGCATGATCTCATTCTTCAAACATGGCTAATGGGAGCCTTTAATTATGTTTGAAGAATGAAAACATTATGGAGGGGCTTTTGCTCCAACCGGAAGGAATACACCTATATACCTACCTACCTACCTACCTACCTATAGTGGAAGGAATCAGGAATGTTGTAACAATAGGCATTGTTTATGTACACAATCGAAACAATCAACGTAGAATTTGAGATATTTATGGGGATTGTTAATATATACAATCAAAACAATTCAGAGATATTTGGCCCAACAATCAAATTTAGGTGAGCTGCCAAACTCAGGCTGTTAATGAAGTCATCAGTTGAGCTGCCAACTCGTTAAAAGGTAATTTTCCAAAATCTGACCTCTGTGACCTGGCAAAGTTCCCTTACTGTTTGAAATCTTCAACATGGACGACTGTTGTCAAGGGGCAAGCAACTCATACTGACCTATCAAGGGACAAGTGTTGCGGTGACTAGGTAGCAGCTGGTGTCTGGCCAAAGTAAAAATACGTCAGTAGTGTCCTCCACCATTTTCCCCCTACATATGCACGTATTTTTTTTAAGAAACTTTGGATTTGGGCTCCTTAACTCCTTAAAATTATCGAATTTTGAGATCACAGAGTTTCTTACGAGTTTCTTAAATGTTCCATAACAATCTTCATGTTGATTACTATCTGTGCCCTCGGGATGATTTCAAAACAAGGCTTTTTGAAGCCTTTCCAGTGTTTAGACATTACTCTAGTAATTTCTGAGCAAAGTGATACTGGACGCAAGTGAAAATAAATTAAGTGAAGGTTAAGGATTTTCTTTGTCAAAATAAGTAGTTTCTTGAGCTATGTTTCATGTTTTAAGAATGAAAACATTCTGGAAGGGGTTTTAGGCAAACCAGAAAGAATATACTTGTATGCAATCAAAACAATCGAGCGAAATAAAATCTCTATCAAATTTTGATGAGTTGCCAATCGATTTCTCCTGATTAAGGCTAATTACTACGTGTTCCTAACAAACTCTCGCTGTTAATGAAATCATCAACAGAGGTGCAAAGTCATTAAAATGCTATTGGCAAAGTTTGACCTGGCAATGTTCCCTTACTGCTTGAAATCTTCATATGGACGACTGTTGTCAAGGAAACCAACCAACCCATATAATACTATCAAGAAACAGGTGTGGCACTATTGCAGTGGCAAATCTTGTCTGGCTAAAGTAAAGAATTTGTCAGTATCATGTGCTTTTCGATACATCCGATGTAATAATTCTGACGCTTATGAAATCCTACATTAAACAGTTGCAATTGCAGATAAATATTCTTTACTACATGAAGTAAGCTACATGCATGATCTCATTCTTCAAACATGGCTAATGGGAGCCTTTAATTCTTTCTGCTGCTAGGTGTGAAGAAAGGGGACAGAATTGCAATTTACATGCCAATGACTATCGAGATAACTGTTGCACTGCTGGCATGTGCTAGAATAGGTGCAATCCATTCAGTAGTGGTAAGTACTTTAAATGCAACTGGGTGAGTCAAGAACAATTTGCACCTTTTTGAAGGTTGTAGAAACTATTCTCCAGAAATAAATAAAATTCCAACTGCGTCGGATAAGTTCTTCTCTGCATAAGAAGTCGTGGGAAACAAGCTAATACGAATTTAAGGCAAGAATAATGAGTCCGCAATCCATTTTGCACTTTATTTCCGTTTATAAGTACAGACTTGAATATTCATGGAAGTGTAGAAGCAGGCCTAAAACTTGAAGAATGCGCTAGGATGGCGGTTCAGGGTGATAGTACTCTCGTCATAAGAGAAAACGTAATTTTACTCTTATGGGTGTTATTATAGCAAATGACATGTTTTTCAACATACTAAAACAACACATCGTTAAAAATCACACCTTACCCAGTCCTCCTGGGGTCCTTCTACGAATTAACAATTAAGTATTCAAGACAAAAGCCTAAATACAAGCATCTGTGCAGTACAATCCAAGGCAAACAATAGACGTGAATTAGCAACGCAATAAACGACTGAACTCAAATGCTCAAATGTGTGACAGCAACCAAACGATTTGCATAAATTAATTACCCATGACTGCATGAATTATTTTTCCCCGAAACCCAGAATTGCGTGGTAGCAAGCTTTTGGTCGTTGTTGCGCAGACCGTTTCTTCTTTGGAAGACTGGGTCTTTGCGCAGGCTAACTTAGCCTTTGACTGATAGATTTGTATTTCAATTTTAGATGTCTGATATCATCCCGCCAAATTTGTAACTTTTTTTTTACTCACCTGTTATTTAATGGGTCAGCAGAGTCAGTCAAGGGGGGAGGGGGGTTGTTTGGGGACACCTGGTAGGTCTTCGATTTTCTTTGATTTCTTAGACTTTATTCTTGATAGTTTGCAGGTTTCTCAGCTGATTCTCTTGCTGAGAGAATGATCGATGGACAGTGCTCACTTCTTATTACTGCAGGTATGAATAACTTCTACAGTAGGTGTTTGTGTGGTGTAGCCACCAAAACTCTTTTATCATGCTTCTTTGCACGTGAATAAGTGTTGATCAATTTGATTGGTCGATTTATCATGGAATGGAAAGGATCATTGAATGGAAAGGACCATAGTAGAAATTTCTTTGCTACCATTCTTAGGTCTGTTTAATTTTCCATTTTTAGTTATGTTTGAATTTTTATTTTAGGTCTATTTAATTTTCCCTGCACACCATTTTGTTATAAATAAAGATGTTTTCAGCTTACCATCAGCCACTCGTACTGTTTGAGTTAAAGTATAGGATGAGCTGATGAAGGAAAGCGTAACTTGTGCCCAACAGCCAAATGACGTTTGTTCTTGCTTGAGCCATTTTAAATCTTTTTTCTGACCAATTGTTCTTAGCAGTTTTAGCTGACTAGTGAATCCTATTCACCATATCGTAAAATGAGGAAATGTACATGGTGTCCCATAATATTGTTTGGCATTTTATTTATTGTTAAAAGTAATGATATAATGAAGGGTTCCATGATTATGTCACCCAATTTTTGAGATATTTGATAACATTTTAGATCCAAGAATCTTGCCATTTCACTGAATACTGACGGAGATTTGAAGTTTTGAAGTCCAAGTTTGTGCGAAACCTGAAGCCAGATATAATGATATAATGAAGGGTTCCATGATTATGTCACCCAATTTTTGAGATCTTTGATAACATTTTAGATCCAAGAATCTTGCCATTTCACTGAATACTGACGGAGATTTGAAGTTTTGAAGTCCATGTTTGTGCAAAACCTGAAGCCAGGGGCTTAAAATTTGGGGCCTGGTGGCCTCGATGGCATAGTGTTAAGGCGTCAGGCTCACGATATAAGGGTCGGGGGTTTGATGCCGGCACTGACCACATTTGAGGATAGCATCCTTGGGCAAGGTGTTAACACAATTTGTGCCTCTCTTCAGTCAGTAGTATAAATCTGGCACGTAGTTATGAGCGCCGTCTGTGGCTGCGCCCTGCTATATGCTGCTAAGCATAGTGACCAGGGGGTAGGATGTAAAGTGGCTTGAGTAGTCTTTGGCTAGAAAAAGACTGCCGGGTGAGCCTGAAAAAGTTCCCACTTTTGAAAATTCATAACACTAAGACTACTTCACGGATTTGATTCATTCAAATTGTAGTTAAAAGCCAAAAGATCAAAGTATATTTGTGATTTTTCTCTCTGTCCTACCAGTACTAGAAGTATTGGTAAATCTAACTTTATCAAAATTTCATGGTTGCAAAATGACGGAAAAATGGCCTAAAACATTGATCAAATCTTAACGATCCTATTCATACCGAACAATAAGCAATGAGCGTTTCACCTCTCTGAAGAGTTGTAAGAGATCGATTTTCAAACAAATACGGAAGATTTTAAATCCCATGGCAATTAATATCTGGAGGATATCGCTCACCCATGAGAAGTTCCATTTCCTTCATTTTGCTTTGCGAGGAGTCATTTATGCTTTGATCGATGTTTTAGGCTATTTTTCAGTCATTTTGCAGCCATGAAATTTTTGTAAAGTTGAATCTACCCATATTCGTAGTGCTCGTGAGAAAAGGAGAGAAATCACAAAAATACTTCAACCTTTTGGCTTTTAACTTAAATTGGAATCATTCAAATCCGTGAAATACTCTTGTAGTTATGAATTTTTAAAAGTGGGAACTTTTTTCTGGCTCACCCGGTATAAAACTGCTTTTAATTTATTTAATTACTTAAAATTTGTGGTAAAAAGTAGCAAAGGCTATTTTTGTTGTTTCTCGTTTATTTCAAATGATACTAAATAGGATTTGAAAAGATTTTTGATAACATAGCCTTTAATGGGACATTCCGCGCAAATGAAATGCTTGCAACGATTCATGTCCTTATCCTGATCGAGAAGCAGATTACGTCAGCCCTCGACAATCGTTTTCCTTTCGTCGATTGCACTTCTCAAATGCGAGCTATGGAGAGAAAGATCTGGACCAATTTATATTAATACCCTATCATTTTTACACATCGTTGTTGGCGAACAAAGGTTGTATATTTTCGTTATTTTCCCTTGGTGGTCGTTGGCGAGTCTTGATGGGTTCGTTGTGCGTCGCTGGTTGAATTAAATTTGAGTGCCCTGTTGCATCTGCCCATTCCTGTGTCCACGGTCGACAATGGGCAAGAAAATTGATCGGCTTTTCCAAGAATTCTCGTTTTCTGTCTCAGTCTCAAAATGCTAGGGTTTGGCTCAGTTCTTGATCTGTCGTTTGTGGTTTGTTTGAGGTTTATCAAAGTTCGAGAAATATTAGAAAATGTAGATACTCACATGCACCGTCTTAAATGCAAACAAGACAATTCACCGATATCCGGTTTTTTCCAAGGAATGCGCTACTAAGGGTATGGGTGCTTTGAGGAATTCTGCCAAGCAAAGTTTGAAAATGATTCAGTCCTTCATAGTTTATGTTCTCAATTAATGTTTTTTCGTACATACATTCTAAGGGAAACTTTGAAAAAGGTTAAAGGAACTGCATTATGTTCAGCGTCCTATTTGGTCTGATGTTGACCGGAGGTATAACATTAGATAAGCCTTTTTTACCTCTTTAGCTGTTTGCTTTACAAGTCACCTAGGGGTGTCTGTTTTCAGCTGTCACATAAATTTTAGCTTTGAAATCTCATAAGTCAGTGAATCTTCAACTGGTTTGCGAGATTGTGGTGATCCAATTTCTTCAAAATCTTCAGGAAAGGGTTATCTTCTCATTGCCTTGGTCATGTTATCGTTATTTTTCAATATTTGATCAAACATCGAATAATTTTGTTGGGACGCACGGTACATCTTACGCTTCTGCTCTACTTTTATGAAATAACTGCTCAACACAACTGATATCTCTGTAAATATATGAATTTGAAGAAAGGATTGCTTATCGTTATCACTCGTCATGGCTGTAGAAAGTTATCAAAGTCAGCAGCCATCTGCTTCTTGTAGGCTTTGTATTATCGATATCTGCCTTCAAAGGATCCGTTTCACCGAACATGCGTAATGTGTATCAGCTCTGTGTTGACTTTTGTTGTAGCCACACCACTTTCATGGACCATGAAAATGGCAGCAACGAAGAGATGAAAAGTGCAAAACATGGTTTTGAGACAGGCCCTTTAATTTTGAGCTCTTAGAAACAAGTCTTCCTTTCAGCATGGGTTTCAAATCTTTAAATTGGTGGGTGTCAAATTCTATGACCGTTGGCTTTAAAATGAACGGCTCCGAAGGAGCTTTTAGCTATTTTACTAAAAATCTGCCGTTGGACATTTCTGAAATCTTCACTATTTTCAGAATTTCAGTGTTTTTCGTCTTTTTTTAAGAATTCAGGGAAATTTTCGACAAAACCTCAAAACTATCGTAATTTCTAAATTTGATGAGAAAAGATCAAATGATTTTAAAGAAACCCATAGTTAATGGATGTCGACAATATGGTATCAAGCAAAACTCTTTCACTCTTTTGGTTTGTGATTTAGAAATTTGATGACGTCACATCCTGAAATGAACTGAAATAAAAATAGGCTTTAATTTCGACGAATATGCAAGATTTCTGGGAAGTCCAATGGTAGAATCATAGAATAGTAGCTAAAGTTTCTTTCAAGTCTTTCACTTAAAAGAAACAGACCATTGAATTTTACGCCCACCTTTTTACATCAATATAAAGGGAATCGACACAGTTAAAAGCTGGCCCGGGCCAGGTAAAAAATGTAATTGAATTTGATAACTTCGACACATGCGGCTTCATTGTGGAGCCAAGGAAACAATGGATGCGTAGGCGTTTTCTATGGCCTATTTATAGCGACTACGAGATATAGCTATGTCTATTCCCTTTAAGGATTTGGAACCTCTGCTGGTCCTTTCTTAATTCAGGTATGCTGTGGTACTTGCGGAGCATTTAGCGGAAGCAAAGCTGACTGCTTATTTTATACCACAAACATCAAATGTCAATTGGTTTCACGTGGGAGAATAGATTGAGATAACTATTCTCTGCGATTAAATCAAACAATAGAGGTCATGTGCCGGTGCTCCAAAAAGGTACTCCTGTTTGAAACATCACCAAAAATGTCATTTTAAGGATGATTTTCAAATTTTCTTTTTGGGCAAGTCAGTCAAAATTATTTTCAAAAATTTTGTTTCAAAATTAGTGAATTTGCCTCTTTTTATGGCTACCTCGTTTTGAAGCAGACTGCTAACAGCATTGATAACAAGATTCATTTCTCTTTTTATTTATAAGCTTCTAGGTCAGTCACAAATGGTCCGTGTTCAAGAAACTGCAGTGTAAGAAATTAGGCCTGATTTCGCTGAATAAAATACCTCTCTAAAAGAAAAGTACAGTAGAAACCCGCATAAAAGAACCTAGGTTTTTCTCGGGCAGACTGAATAGGTTCTTAATTAAATGATTGTTATTCTAAATTCCAGCCTGCAAGGTTCTTAAAAAGGTTCTTGTATACAGAACGCACCTTGCATACATTAATGCCATTTTTCAGCACAAGAATTCCGAAGAATTCTTTTAATTTCATGAGAACAGTTTTAGGTTAGAATCCTTGTTTAAAAATATTGCAGCCTTTTGTACCACTGAAGAATTCTGATCAGAATGTAAGAATTCTTCAAATTCTGAGGAATTCTGAACACAGGAAACCTGTTATATAAGAACCTCTCCTAGTTTCAGCCTCTGGAGGGTTCTTATATAGGGGGTTTAAAAGATTAAATTTCAGCCTAAAGGTTCTTATAAAAACAGGTTCTTTCATGCGGGTTTCTACTGTATCGGCTGATTCGTGATCAGCTTCTTTTACAGCCTCGGTGGCACAGTGGTAAGGCGTCGGGCTCACAATCCAAGGGTCGTGTGTTCGATACCGGCACTGGCCACATTTGAGGATAGCATCCTTGGGCAAGGTGTTAACACAAATTGTGCCTCTCTCCACCCAGGAGTATAAATGGGTACCTGGTCCGTAGTTATGATCGCCGTCTGTGGCTGCACCCTGCTATATGCTACTAAGCATAGTGACCAGGGGGTAAGATGTAAAGTCGTTTGAGCAGCCTTGGGCTAGATAAAAGACTATAAAACTACTACTTACTTACTTACTTACAATGGTACATAGTAATATTGTATGGTGTATAGTTGAATATGTCTCCAATGTGTCTCAGTTCTTTAGAAATGAGGATGAAAATCTCAAACCCGACTTGTTATAATTTCAAGATACTTTCAGTATTGGCTCGAACTGTTAGTTTCTTGTACAATTGCATGTTTTTAAAAGTGTTCTCTTAACAATTTTGACAGATTTTTGGAATGTACAAGTACAGTTAAGCCCGAAATTATTCCTACCCACACCAAATCTTGCACATTTGGCATTGCTCTATTTGAGGACCAATTTTACTGTGGCTGAAGTTTGGCAGGAATATGATAAAAAGTTGAAAACAAGCACAACAAAAGGCATTTGAAAAAAAAGTATCCTATGATTTGGCCTGATAATATAACGATTTAGAATTCTCCAACTGTTGTGTGGATATGAATAATTTCGGGCTTAACTGTATTTCTTATTCTATGGTATACACACCCTGTTTTGAAGAAATGAATTTTCACACAAGAAACCAATCAGGCTGTTCCTGTGAAACAACTTTCTTAAAGGCGGGACTTTACTGTACCGTATAGACTTGTAGGATAATGAAAAATATAAAAAATAGCTTCTCTTAGGCAAGATTAATGGTGTTGCTTATAGCGTAGAACAGATGAGGTTGTCATTGCATTATTTCACATCTGCTGAATAATGGAAACAAACATTTTCACCGTTAGATATATTTGGATCATTAAAAAGAGAGAATGAAGAGACAATCTTATTAACTTGTTTGATTATCGAATTTTTAATTTTTTAAGTGGGAGTACTTTTATGGTGCACTTGATATGCTATGGCAACCGCCGACACATATCATTTCGGATGCCCAGCATATTCATAGTATATGCATACTATATGCATAATATATGCGTAGTATATGCATAGTATACCGGGTGACCCAAAAAAAGTAACCCGACACAATCTGTTATTGAAAAATAAATAAAAAACCGATCGGAATGTTTCAAATGTTGTTCTGTTGCTAAAAGACTAGCCTACATTATGAGTATTTTTTGCAATTTTTTCTGGCTCAGTAAATATTGCAAATTAAGGATTTTGAGGAAAAGGGCATGCCAGAAATCCTCAAAAAGTTGTCAAAACAGGGGATCGATTTACAGCCACTTCAGATCTTCAAAACAACGTGGAGCGTGTTTTATTTCAGGCTGGGAATAGGCAACTCAGTCAAAAGTTTCCAGAGAAAGTTTATAGTCCCCAGGTACCTAAGAATTGGGAATGAAACGTTCCCTGTAAGTAAACTCATTGAATTTGAAAGGAATTTAACTTTCCGTGCAATACAAGAATTCTTTACAAAAAAGCAAAAGTATCCTTGTCCCTTGAGACAAGAATATCTTAGGTATCTAGGGACTATAAACTCGTTCTGAAAACTTTCGACTGAGTTGCCTATTCCCAACCTGAAGTTAAACACGCTCCACATTGTTTTGAAGATCTGAAATGGCTGTAAATCGTTCCCCTGTTTTTGACGACTTTTTGAGGATTTCAGGCATGCCATTTTCCTCAAAATCTTTAATTTGGAAAATTTACTGTGCCGAAAAAAATTGCAAAAAATAATCCTAATGTAGGGTAGTTTTTTAGCGACAGAACAACGTTTGAAGCATTTCAATCGGCCCCTAACTCGTTTTTCTATAACAGATTCCGCCGGGTCACTTTTTTTTGGGTCACCCGGTATGCATAGTATATGCATAGTATATACATAGTAGCACAGGGTGTCCCAAAACTTGTTCGACGTTGATTAAATGTTAAAAAATAGCGTTTCATGAATTGACACTTGGTTAAGTAACCCTTTTCCTCGGATTTTAAATTTATTTTTGACACATTGATCTTGCAAATCTACAAAAACTTCGGCGTGCTACAAGACTTTCAAGTTTAAAGCTTTTGATAATCTAACTTTCAAGCGAATAGGTGCTTTGGGGAAGCAGATTGAGTCTCTGGTCGGTTATGTCATAAACTACTGCTTTTGCATGCAAGCAATCATAAGCAACCTTTGACGATGATTATAAGAGTCAAATTACCTTAGAAGTTCTATTTGGTTTGCTCTGGTATCAACGAGAGGTATTGCATTGGATAACCTTCCTTTTGCGTTACAAATAATCTAGGGTTCTCTGTTTCGAGCGGTCGCATATTTTTCATTGTGTCAAGTTCGCAATTCAGTTAATTTTCAACCGCTTTGCGGTATTCTGGTCTCTAGAATCATTTCAAAATCTTAGCGATAGGATTATCTTCCCATGAGCCTGTTGATTTTATCGTTATTCTTCAATATTTAATAGCACGTCGAACAATTTTTTGAGGTACCCTGTAGATACATAGTTTATGCATAGTATGTGCATAGTATACGCGCAATAGAGCATATTAGCAGACAATTTATTTGTAATTAAGTTTAATTAAATTTGAATCTATTTGTATTTTTAACATATCGATATCTGTGCTACTTCTTCTTCCTATCCTAACGCTCGTATCACACGTTGTTGCAGATGGATTTTATCGAGGTGCGAAACTTGTTAAATTGAAGGAGATAGCTGATGCTGCCTTGAAAGAGTGTGCAAATTCGTATGTATTCATTGTTATTTGCTTTTTTCTTTTAGTAGCATTTGTAGCTTTTGTCACGTGTAGTGTTGAAGGGAATGTAACTATGCAACAATGGCGCAAGCCACTTGCTGTCAAATTCTGACCAATCTTATTTCAGTTTTCCATGCTGACTTTGAAGACACCTTAAGAACCGTTTAGCCTCATTTTGTAAGCTTAGAAACTGTTCCGTTTGCATCATTTTCATCATCATCTGGTTTACTGTTTTTTATCTCATCCTCAGCGGGCATACCGTCAAACATTGTATTTGTCTGAGACATCTTGGCAGCTCTTCACAAGAACATGATCCAAATTCACATGTAGCAAATGGAACTGAACCTGCTGCTAAAAGGCCCTGTAAAGACATTGTGGTATGCACAATTCATTCTTTTCCTTTGTTAGTATTCGTATGTTGTGTAAATTATATATAAAGTTTTATCAATATTCTGTAATATTGCCTTGTTGCCTCGTATTTTGTTTGTATTGTCAATATTTTTCAATTGTATCTTTGGAATTTGAAATATACTTACACTGAACTTAACTGATTTGGGGGTTGAGATTGTCTTTGTCCAATTAAGGGTCTGATGATATAGGAATTTTCACCAGAGAGCTTGGATTTCCACCCCCCCCCCCCCTCCACCAGCATGAAAGTATTATTTACTTCTCTGCTGCAAAGGGATTTTTAACCAAACCGACCAGTCTTACAGACATAACGTACAATGGACGAGTGATTATAAACAATCTCCCTTTTGAAAGCCATTGCTTCTTGAATATCAAGATGATAGTATTGGGAAATATCTTAGACTGCGTTCCCACGATGCCGGCACATTTTCACTACGGTGAAAAGTATGATGGATAGGCTTCTCGCTCACACGAAAACGGCCCTTTATTGCTGGCAGATTTTGAAAACGATAGATTTTGAAAACTGAACTCTGACCGGCACGTTTTGAAGGCGGCATCGTATGGACACTAGAAAATGATAAAAACTGAAAATTTTTGAGCGTTTTCAGAATACACCACTTCAATTAACAGCCTCGTTTCGGAAATTATCCAAAATTCTTTCATATGAAATTTTAGAGGCCAAATTCGGATGTAACAGCCAAACTTTAGTCTAACTGTGAGCTTTGATGTTGCTAGCAGTCGTAATGTTAATTTTATGGCGATGTAAAATTTGAAAATCTACAAGAGATTTGACCATGAAAATGACTCGGGGTGTAAAGTTTCACCCCGAACGAATTTTCACGGTCAAGATCAACATCACAAATGCCAGCAGTTTAAAAACATGTAAATAGACTAAAGATTGGGTGCTAAATTGGAATCTGGAATTTCAATTTTCATGTGAACAACAATATAAAGAAATTTTGACAAATTCCCCAAACGAGGCTGCTTAATTGAAGTGGTGTATTAGGCTAAACACTTCTTAAGGTGTAGGCATATACACTTCTTTGGCATCAAATTCTTGGAGAGATTGCAACGAATTTGTTACTGTTGAATTTTCTATCATTTTCAAATTGAGCTGGTATCGTGTGGACTCTAGCTCAGATTTTGCTACCGTCACATTTTTACCGTTTTCAAAATGTGCCGGTATCGTGTAAGCGCAGTCTTAACAGACCTATGCCACTCCGTTCTTAACCCTATAGTGGTTGGGCTATTTGATAGTACTATTTTGGTTGGGGGGGGCAAAAAAGCCCCCCCTACCTAACTCTTTACTGGTAATAGATAGAGCGACCAAATTTGGTGTGCTAAAAGCCTCAGGCATGTAGTTTATGAAAATATAAAAATTAACTTAAAAAGAGCCACCATTTTTGCTTACGTCAGCATTTTCCTTTGTGTGGTCAAGAAAAGCGGCAGAATTGGCCAAAATCAGGAAAATCGAGATAAAATTAAATTTGGAGCATATTTTCCATCCAAACATGGTATTTATGATAGAATGCATCAAATAACACAACATTAAAAAGAAATTTGCAAAATATTCCACTTCTGCTCCTTTTTTCGCGATAATTGAGATTTGAGAATTTGCGATTTTTCCTGGGTCAGTCCCAGAAAATTGTCTCCCGCCCCCTCATTTTTCAAAATATTTCAATGAAACTTTTTGAGAAGTTGCACAATAAGTAGTTGCAAAAAGTCAAGAAGTTTCATGGCTATAAAATTCTTCCTCGCAGAGTTATTTAAAAAAATCTACTAGGGGGGGGGGGCAAATTTGCCCCCCCAACCAAAATAGGGTTAAATTATGAATGATTTTCATGAGAGAGCACTGCAAAAAACCTTCGAAACAGGCTTAAAACCACGAACTAAATTTCCCTATATTTCTGCCCCGCAGTAATTGTTGGGGATACGTGCGAGCTCAAGTTGACGAGGCAGTGGACATCACCTCGAGGACTATGAATGCATGCGTAGTGTGTAAAATTTTGTCGATTCGATTACGTAATGTCACTGTTTTCATCACGAATTTTTAGTCATTTGAGAGGTAACCAAGGTAAGACGTTCGCAGGAAACCATATCCGCCGCATAACAGTCAAATTTTCGATGGGGGAACAGTAGTAACACTTTTCAAAACCCCTCACGATAGCGTTTCATCGAAGCTTAGCAAAGAAATGAATTTATCTGACAAGTAAATGGTATAGTCCTACCCAGCTTAGTTTGGGTCTTTGTGTCCAATCGCATTGGTTCGTGAAAATTTGTCAATACAGCAAATCCAGATATGATAACTGGGCTTTCGACAGCAATGCTCAAAGCTCAAGGCGCTGATATTTTGCTTAGGCCACCTTAGCCACGCGAGCGAGATCAACCGCTTGACATTTACTTCTGTACCAAGCTTCCAGAATGATCGGTCATGAAATCTTGCAGGCACATATCAAACACAACTGCAGTCAAGAATTGATAAAACATAAGCAAAGTTTTCCGTAAATCGAGCTGCGAATCTTCCTTTACTGCTCGCAGTCACTGCAACGATCTTCGAAACGGCTGCAGATACTTCAGTCATCAAGTGATATCTACAGCGCATGCGTTCATAGTCCCCGCGCTGATTGGCTGTCAAGTTGACCCTAAAGCAAAGCGAGGAAACAATAGGGGGAGTACCATGTATCCCCAACAAGTAATGACTTCAGCACGTTTTAGCATGTGTTGTCCTCTTTGAAGGATGAGGTCACCCGAACCAACGTCTTTATGCTTTTAAGTGATGGTGCTTTTGACCTTCCAAAGGGAAAAAGCGTTGTAAAGCATGCTCAAGTCATTGCTGAAAGGCAGCAATAAGCCAGAAATTGGTCGTTGTTTTATACAGTTTTTGGAGGTTTTCTGAACGGGCTTTCTTGAAAATATCCCTCATAGTTTTAGAACAGAGTGGCCGATTTCAGGCAGATCGAGTGTAGAATTTTTTTGGACATGTTCACAGTCATATTTGCCATTATTACCGTATGGTCCGGACAGAAGCGCTGTTATGCAAGCTGATTTGCTGAAAACGTTCTAATGCGACGCATTGATAGGGCATTATTATCCGGCATTGCCCGCTCTTTACATAACAACTCAGCGTCGAATTTAACACACAGATAAGTGCTTCGAACACGTCCAGCAGCAATTTCGAACAGCCTAAAGTGGCTTCATTTGCAATGGCTTGATGCTTGTCCAACTATCATTTGACTTTTAATTAATATTTTTACTTTGTCAAAAGACAAAAGGCCTTCACCCTGCCCTGGCCATAGGGTAATATATTATACAATAACTGTTTCCTTAGGGAGTTACCGAAAATATTAACCCTTAGCGTTTGTACGAAACGACATTGCTGAAAGTCAGTATTCACATTCATCACTAACAGTCAAATTCAGTACAAAACGACACAAGTTCCTTCTTGTGCTGACAGCTTCGGGTTAATATTTTGTGGTATTGCCCTTGGAAACAGTTGTTATAGGCTTAATGTTATTGTCTTGATATCAAGAGAGCTGTGGCCTTTCAAATATGGATTATTTTTTTGCGTACCCGGTACTTACTCAGTTTTATGGATTTTTGGATATAGTTTAGTTTATCATATGAGCAAACAGTTTTATGGGTATAACGAATGGTTGATTGCATCACTTTAGACTCCGTGGAATGATGGATGTGATCATTGGTGGCATGATTTAATGAATGGTGCTAGTGATGAATATGAACCAGAATGGATGGATGCCGAAGATCCTTTATTTATTCTTTATACTAGGTTTGTTTATTTGTTGCTTTGGCTACCCTCTAAATTTACAAATCCACCCATGCAATTACTTTGTTTTGTTACAGGCTACCTTGCTTGTATCCTTATTTTCAGTTTGTATTTTTATGATTCCTTTTTCTGTAATAGTTATATGTAGTTTTATGTAGCTTTTAATTACTTTTAGAATGGCTGCAAGGCAAACATAGTATTTCGCTTCTTCACTGGAGAGAACTCAGTGTGATCTGAGTTTCAAATCTGTTTGAGATTTGTCTGTGTCTGCTAATTTTCCACCCCCTCACATGAAAATTTCCAGGCCGGTTTGAGTTCAGCTCACTCACGCTGCACATGCCAATTTGACAACATTTTCCAGAATACAAAGATTCCTTGCACCCTTTGGCAATAAAAGATCAAAATTTATTTCAAAGTCAGCCAGCTGGATTTAACTGCTTTGAAATGAAATAATGTTAAGATCTGCAGCAATACCATCATAAATGCTTTGGTTGCCAAAGGAGGGGGAGAACGCTTTTGACACTTGCTTTTGAAATTCATTTCGCCTCGAACTGAGAAATTTTTCTTCTCATATGAGAATTTCAAGGCGACCTGAAAACTCAGAACAAGTTGAGAAACCGACCTAATCTTCAGGTCGACCTGAGTTTCATTCCACTTACATCATATGAACACTTCAAGGGCTTTAACCCGAAGAACCAGCGAGCTTCAAACTGTGGGCATAGTAATGTGCTATCTAGGTTATTCAAATGCAATTCAAATGAAATCAGTAGATTGCAAAAAGTACGAGTGTTAGCTGCCAGAGCTGTACCTGGAAGGAAAGCCCATGTAAGTACCTCAAGATATCTGAAAACGACTTCATCGGTTACCTATACATATCAGAATGCAACAAAAATCACAACTCTAGTATTGAAGACACTGAAAAGCACAGCTCCTCAATATCTAAGGAAATGCTGAAACAAAGTAAAGTATAAAACTATTAGATCTATCAATATATAAAGGAAGCAAAAGAATCCTAAAGCAAGAAGAGAGTTGTTTGCCAACAGATCATTCAGCGTGATGAGACTTCGGCTTTGGAATGGCATGCCTAATGAACAATTCATTGATATCGAAACTTTCAACAAAGAATTAAAAACATTTCTTTTTGATAAGTTTGAACAGAAACTTTAGGTTTTTTTATAGACTTTTAGGAACTGGAAAGCACATTTGAAGATCTCATATCAAATCTGCACTATGTTAAATGATTGAGTTGTATTTGTATTTGAATCTGTCTTTCAAAGAGCTTGCAAAAGGAATTGCAACCATTTCTAAATCTTTTGCATGAAAGTGGTGCCAATTCCCTCAAAATCTTCTGAGCAGGTAAGGACAGCTATGCACGTGCTAGGGTACCCGTTTTGTATCATTTTTTTCTCTCTAGGGGATGTTTCTGCTCATTGCCATTGTTCATAACCTAAGAACTAGAGAAGATTTGATGAACAGTTTTAAAGTCTGTCTCTTGTGAGATTGTGGAAACGCTAGATCACTTATCTAAACACTTAAACTGTTGTTGTTCGCCGGTATATTCATGTTACATCTAATTGCAGGCAAAAATTTTGTGGATTATTGATACCTGCACAATTTTTCAAATGCGTACACGTTTTAATCCACCCTGTAGTGAAATATTCTTGTTTTTTTTATACTCAATGCAAAAATTTACAATAACATTTTACCTATAACACTACCTACGAAACTACTATACGACACTACAAAGACGCTACCAGGAGGAGCAATATGTCATGACTACCCCCTGGCATTGAACATAAATCTAAAAAAGGAGAAAAAAAATACATCTAAATATACCACTAAATACAAATTGCTAAATATAAGAAGAAAACTGTTTTACAAACAAATACTAAAGCCGGTTTCACATTAGAAGTCAGGCCAATATAGGTGATTGTAGTGGGAGAAATTTGGACTTGATATTTCAGATAAAATTGCATAATCAAGATGGATAAATCATTCACACTATGTTAGCCGAAAAATCGAATGTGAAACGGACGCACTAAAGAAAAGGGACGAGACTCTGCGACAAGAAACTTTACGAAAATGGACTTGGTGGCTAGGTGACGGTTTACTAGTTCCAAGGTGATCTTATTCAAATCGACCAGTTGCGTGGATGCATTGCAGAGTCAACTCTAGTATATTCCTGTTGAGGTCATTTGGAAGATATCTATCACCATACAACAAAAGTTGCGCCAAAACCTGGTTTGAAAGATCGATGTATCCATATGGTCGTAGCAGTTGAAATACTCTAGCGATATATTCTTGTGAGGTGTCTTAAGAGTGTCTTAAGAGTGAGGTGTATATTCTTGTGAGGTGAGAAGTCCTCAAATATTCTTGTGAGGTGCCTTATATAGAATGCCTTGAATGAGTTTCTCTCCTCGTATTTTCCAGTGGCTCAACTGGCAAGCCGAAAGGAGTATTACATACAACAGGTGGCTACATGTTGTGGGCTGCAACTACGTTCAAGTAAGACCATTGTTATTTACAAAAGGAGGTTTTAGTCCTTTTACTTTGCGTTTACGAAGAAGAACGAAACAATGAAACAATAAAATTCTCGACACTTGGCGAATTTGTAGGTCATGTATTCTTGAATCTGGATCGCTTATTAACAAAACCCTTGCTACTACCGAGCTAGTAAGATTTAAGCATCCATGGTTTAAAACATCCCTAACCCTAACTGTAACCCTTACCAGTCAAACATGTTTCTTAATCAGTGCTATAAGGCAGCACGTGCGTGTGTTTTTGATTCTTTAGCTGATGATGGCATGAGTACAGTGCCGAAACGTTCTGATTATGTCTTAACTTGTTTATCAATTATCTATTACTAATGGACTTCTCAAACATGAATTTGTCTTTAACATTACTATTAGATTTGTCACTTTATTTATCAAAATGATCCTATTATTATAATGTCAATGGTCTTGTCTGTGTTCACCCTGGAGTCAAAAACTGAACTAAGTTTTCACAATGAAACTGTTCGTCGTTACACTGTTGATCAAATTTATAATCTGGCTGCGTTTTCCGAAACATGTTCCAAATTGGCCACGTGTTGAGAATCTGATTTGTTTTGATTGCTCAGTTATGGTATATGAGATTGTAGATAAGCCTTGCACGGAAAGCCTTTAGAATACGTTGCAATAAGTTCTTTGATTTCAACTTTTTGAAGGAGGATTGATAAAGATGTCCATATTCCGAAAGTAAACCTTGAATTTACATTAGAGAATTTGTAGTTGGTGTTATTCCACGCAAATCAGAGATAGAAGATTCTTCTGAACACGGACAAGAAAATCGACGACTCATACAGTTCGTATTCAAACCCTGTTATAAGGATATTTGCAATCAGTGGACATTGCAATCATCATCTAATCCTCTGTTAGATAATGACTACGAGGTAAATCCTACAAGCGTGCAATTTCATTTCGAACCTGTCAGTGTTCATCAAATCGAAAGGGTTTTGGGAAAATTTGACACCTGAAAGGGGTCTGGCCCGGACGGTCTGGCCAATTTTTTCATAAAGATTGGACTGCCTGTGATAGCTGAATCCTTGTGCGACATTCTCAACCTCTCTGTTGCTACTGGCGTTTTTTCAGACAGCTGGAAAATTGCGCGTGTTGCCCCTGTCTTCAAGAGCGGTGAACAGGATGACAGTTCAAATTACAGGCCTATTTCTGTTTTGCCATTTTTAGCTAGACTGTTCGAAAAGTTGGTCTATAATCAAATCTATGATTTCCTGATCAAAAACGATCTACTATTCTCAAATCAATCTGCTTTCCGATTGCTACATTCTGTTGTAACCAGTCTGCTTGCTAGTACTAATGACTGGTACGTCAATGTGGATAACGGAAAATATGCAGCAAATGTTTTCATCGATCTAAAGAAAGCATTTGATACTGTAGATCATGATATTCTCCTTAACAAGCTACTTAGATGATCATGTCATTTGCGGTGTTCCACAGGGCTTATGCCTTGGTCCCCTGTTATTTTTAATCTATATTTATGACCTCCCGCGTGCTCTACGTAATTCTAAAGTGACCATGTATGCAGATGACACTAGTTTTTCATTTGCATCTAAAAATATCGATGATCTAAACAAATTTATGAACAAAGATCTTAATTGTTTAAAAGATTGGCTTCAGGGAAACAAACTGTCCTTAAACGTCCTTAAGACTCACGCGATGGTAGTTGGTTCCCGTCCAAAGCTCAAGAGGATTTCCGATGAAGTCAGTAAGCAGCCTTCCTTTTTCATAAATGGCACACACATAGAAACCGTTGAAAGGACTAAATACCTCGGTGTCCAGTTGGACTGTCATGTTGTCTGGGATGAACATATAAAGTGTGTGAGAACCAAAGTCTCACGAGCCTTAGGCTTTCTGAAATATGCAAAGAAATTTCTCCCACAGGACACGCTCAGTAAAATGTACAGAGGAATTGTTGAACCCCACATTCGTTATTGTTGCTCAGTATGGGGATGTTGCGGCAAAACTCAAATTGATATCCTCCAAAGACTGCAAAATCGTGCTGCCAGAATTGTTATGAATAGCAGCTGTCATGCTTCTGCAGCTGGTCTGATTAAAAGGCTGGGATGGCCAACAATCTCGGACATTATTCTAGGTGAAACGGCGACCATAATGTTTAAGTCAACAAATAGTCTTGTGCCTGAATTTCTTTCCGAGCTATTTGTAAAGAACTCAGCTTTTAACACAATGAGACTTAGAAATACTGAAGCCGACTTGCGTGTTCCTCTCTTTAAAACGGCGAATGGGCAGAAGTCAATTTCATTCCGTGGGCCTAAGATTTGGAACCAATTAAGCTCTGATATCAGACTTGCACCCTCCCTTTTTACCTTCAAAAGGAGGCTAAAGGAAGTCATAGAGTGTTGATAGTCTTTTTTATGTATTTCCATTTGAAATTTTTCTTTTTTTCTCTTTGTAATCAACGATTGTAAAGTAAGTTTTAAATTTGTAAATTATATTTAATTTTGCACGGCCCCCTGCAAAGCAATCTATGCAGATTGACGGGGCTACCGTGGTTAAAAAATGAAAATGAATGAATGAAAATGAATGAAATGAATCGGGCAATTTCTTTGTCATTAGTGGACTGTCTTGGCATTACCTACTCACCAAAGTGTAGAATTGGCTTGATCTTGAATATTGAATTGAGCTGTAGAGCAACTGTAACTCATTGTTCCTTTGCTCTACATCCATCCCCTTATTCCTTTTTGAATATTAAGATAACTGTGTTGAATTGAAGCGACAATTTTTCATTTGATTTGAGTTCAGTCATGCAGCACAATAGCTGAGTTAGAGACTTCTTCTTTTCTCCAAACGTCCCTGAAATCATGCTAGTCATGTGAAAACAATCTTTCAATTATGAGTTTTTGACTGTTAGTGCTTTGGTAAGCATTGATAATCATTGGGGGGGGGGGGGTCGGTGACTTTTCTTTTGGTTGAAGTCTCTATTGCCGCATGCAAATTTCAAATTCTCTTTATTACAGATACGTCTTTGACTACCATTCTGATGATATATATTGGTGTACTGCTGATGTTGGATGGATCACTGGTCATTCATATGTTGTGTATGGTCCGATGGCTAATGGGGCCTCCAGTCTAATCGTAAGTGATGTTATCACTCTGTATAATTAAGGCTCGAAAGAACGTGCGGGGCATACCGGAAAACCGGGACCCGGGACGCAAAGGTGGTACGCAAAGGTGGTACGCAAAGGTGGGACGCAAAGGTGGGACGCAAAGGTGGGACGCAAAGGTGGGACGCAAAGGTGGGACGCAAAGGTGGGACGCAAAGGTGGGACGCAAAGGTGGGACGCTAAGGTGGGACGCTAAGGTGGGACGCAAGTGATTAATGTTTGAAAGACATAGCTTTGAAACGTTCATGAAGTAGATATTTTTAGATAGATATTTTTAGGAGCCTTTAAGGAAATCGTAAGAAGTCCGAGTAAGAAGTCTGAACACTTTAAGAAACTTTCTATCAAGAAACTGATTCATTCCTGGAAGCATTCATAATTACGAGGGAGGCAACGATCACTATCTGCCAGCATCAAAAATTAGAAATTTTGATTTGGCAAAACAGGATTGTTATGTTGTTATGTTGGTTGAATGGCGTTATCTGCTTTCATGCTTCAGGTCTTCAGGACACCTCGTGTTTTATGTTTTCTCCGTAATGACAAATGTTTGCTTTAATTATGTGGGAAAGAGCCAGTTTGTAACGACAGGTTGTTAAGATCAGTTCACCGGGAGCATCAATCTACAAATCATTTCCGTGCTAAACCAAAAGGTCATGACAAAACGGGGTCTCATGAGTCACTTTAATGCAAATTTAAAGCACTTTCTCGCAGTACGGGGTGTCCAAGTCAGACCCTAGACACTATTCAAGTTGGGCCTAGGCCTACCATCGATTTTTGGATCTGAGGTGGATTTTTGTGGGACTGTTACTATTTGGGTTCTTTCATTTTGGGAACCAAGTTTGGGTCTTCTTAAAAAGTAGATAGGAGTTTTATTGAGTTTTAACGAACCCAAAATTAAAGAAAACAGCATGTCGTTCTTGAAAATGCCTGAAATGTAAATGAAAATGCCTGAATTTAGGAACACATCCGAGCAAAAGAATCTAGATAGGGTCGTCGGAAACGAAATTCATAGAGCAGAGTGGAAACTCGGCAAGAGCGCAGGAAGGAAAGCTGGGGTCGGGGGGACTTGCCCCCGGGAAAGTTTCCATGACCACGACCTTCAGATTGTTGGAAAACGCCCAATTTTTGGAGAATTTGCCATGAAAGAAGCAAAGATCACGACTGGTGGTGTCCTTTCCAAAAATATTTTCAAAAAAGAGATTTTGATATATCGACAATATAGTTAATTTTGAGCTGCATTATATCAAAAGTGATAGCTTGATAAAATCTGGTAGCTTCCTCACATACAGGTAAGTTAATATTCATAAGCTTCGAATTTCGTCTTCTAAACAAAGAAAAGGGCAACTTGGAACATCACAAAATCAACTTAGATCACCCGTGTATAAGAACCTATAGGCTGAATTTTCCATTTAGGCCCCCCGTTATATAGGAGCCCATTCTGCCTGAAATTTCAAATAGGTTCTTATTAGTAGAGGTCATCAAATCGGTTTAAAAAACGCTAGTTGCTTTGTCATTTAACCTTTACAAAATGATAACACAACATTTGTATATTACAAAGAACTCTAAGCTTTTCATTGGATTATTCTATGAAATTTCAGAGTTGTGTCTGGAGACTTCATCGAGCGCAATGATCTGCTAGAAATAACATGAGTTCAAACATCGATATCAACAGTCTTATCTTATGAAATGGTAGCTGATACGTGTTTCCAAAAAAAAAGCAAGGCAACAATAGACACTATAGCGTGTTTGGGTTTAATTTGTCTTGTGTGCAGCATCGCATGATACATGCCAGGTCATTCACCTTAATCCACATCAAACATATAAAGTGTGACTTTTACCATCCCAAATATGTCTCCGTTACGTTAAGCCGGACCAAGCTTTTCCCGCAAGTTTACACCGAGTTCCTGTTTTGCCAAATCAACATTTCTAATTTTTGATGCTGGCAGATAGTGATCGTTGCCTCCCTCGTAATTATGAATGCTTCCCGGAATGAATCAGTTTCTTGATAAAAAGTTTCTTAAAGTGTTCAGACTTCTTACTCGGACTTCTTACGATTTCCTTAAAGGCTCCTAGAAATATCTATCTAAAAATATCTATTTCATGAACGTTTCAAAGCAATGTCTTTCAAACATTAATCACTTGCGTCCCACCTTAGCGTCCCACCTTAGCGTCCCACCTTTGCGTCCCACCTTTGCGTCCCACCTTTGCGTCCCGGGTCCCGGTTTTCCGGTATGCCAACGTGCGGTACTGTGGATAGGACTTGATGGGTTGATTGATTGAGTCATTGCTTGTGCTCGAACTCTTGAACTTTCCTGTTGGCTGTAACTTTCCACGTGATCGTAGAAAATCATCTTCGCTATGCAAATATTATTTGGGGGAGTCTATCAAAAACAAAATTAGATACTTAGATACTTTCCAACGTCTGCAGAAAATGTTGGAAAATCGGCCGTTTTGTGAATATTTTATGATTTGGAGAAAAAGCTTCGTGAGAATGAACAGGTGGTTGACCACATTTTATGAATTTCTAGTTGATATTCTCTCAACTTTGATACATTGTAAGCATATTTTAGTTTGGATTAAAGCATTTTTAGCATGTTTGAGAAATTTCACTTATACCCCATTCTCACTTTCAAACTAAACCAGCTTTATCTAAGCGATGTTAAATTTCAGCCAATCAAATGCATTCGATTTGTTGGACTGACCCATTAGAAAGCTCCATTCGATAACCTGGTTTAGTTTAAGCTAGTTTAGCTTGCCAGTGTGAATTGGGTATTATTTTCCAATGTTTGCCATTCATGACAAATTTGTTCATTTTCAAGCTAACATCAAGTTTTGTTGAAAATAGATAAGCAAAATACTTAATAAGCTTTGAAAAGCCCAAAGTCTCAGCTTTTTCACTTGTATAACATTTTATCTTTAAAAAAACTCATTCTGACAAAAGTTTGACTTGTGGGCCCACAGTGAGGGTATCATCAATGCTATATGAACCTTACTTGAAATTGAAAGATCTTTACAGAGATTTTTGTCTAAAGAGGTTGATTTGTTATTGTTTTTGCCCTAAGTGAAGCTTGGAAAAAGATTTGATTCATATTCTTAGCAATACTTTCCTGAGGCACAAGATTTGTTGTCCTAAATTCTTTTAAAAAATACGTTGGTCGTTTGGAAATATTGCTCCCTGAACATCAAAGAATACAGTAAAGTCCCACCTTTAAGAAACTGCATTATAAGATACTCAGGCCTGACTTTGGTAAATAAAATACCTGTTTACAAGAAACTATCCAGGCTGATTCATATTCAGTTTCTTTTACAATGGTACATAGTAATATTTTATGGCATGTATTTGAATATGGCTCCAGTAAGTCTCAGTTCTCTAGAAATAAGAACAAAAGTTTTAAGCTCAAATTATTATAGTTTCAAGAAACTCAGTACTGACCCAAACTATCAGCTTCTTGTTCAACTGCGTGCATTTAAAAAACGTTTTCTTAACAATTTTGGCATCTGTTTGGAATACAAGATTGTTTCTTATACCATGGTATACACATCCTGCTTTGAGGAAATATATTCTAACATAAGAAACCAATCAGGCTGTTTTTGTGAACTGAGTTTCTTAAAGGCGGGACTTTACTGTACCGTTGAAAACTTGCCTTGATTCATTCGTGATATGCTCAACTTAGATATAGTAAATTTTCCAGCTTTGATTAGTCATTCCTTTCTATGGGTAATAGACTTGTCTCACAAGAACTGTAAGACACAGTTGATGAAATAGACTTGGAAGAAGTCCAGTGAATATGGGAGATTTTCTGCAGATGGTCCCTTTCAAAGAAAAATTGAAGAAAAAATATGGAACTATTCATCAGCACAATCTGCAACTGCTAATGATTGAAATATTCAAAACGAAAAACAATCTAAATCCAACATTTATGAAAAAAATTTTCACAAAGAGAAATATTCCAGACAGTTTACGAAGTGAAAATCATTTGCGGTTGCCAAAAGTTAAGACAACAACGCACGGAATAGAGAATATTCAGTATACAGAGGTTGCCATTTGTGGTCCTCATTACCGAGGGAAATTAAAGATTCCAACACACTCGCTGAATTCAAACGAAAAATAAAATCATGGGATGGAAATACTTGCATCTGCAGATTGTGCAAAGTTTTTATCAAAGACTTAGGGTTTTTGTAGGCTTGTTTGGGACACTGTAAAGTAGGTTTAAATTATTTTGTTGGCTTTAATTAGCTTATTAGCTATGTATATATATATTTTTTCTTGCCAACGTAAAATAAATTGTTAATAATAATAATAATAATAATAATAATGATAATGATAATAATAATAATAATAATAATAATAATAATAATAATAATAATAATAATAATAATAATAATAATAATAATAATAATAATAATAATAATAATAATAATAATAATAATAATAATAATAATAATAATAATAATAATAATAATAATAATAATAATTTGAAGGAATAGAATGCACTGATGAAGAGAGGGAGATTCTACAGCAAATAGAAGGAAAGTTAAATGGATCTGAGACCCTCCAACCAATAAATTTAAAGAATTTCGATCGCAAAAAAGTTAGAGAAAAGACTGAAATAGTAAACAAAGACATCAGTAAAATTACTACAAATAATATCACTGAGACTAATCTCTTAATTCGAGCAGGAGCGAGTGTAGTAAATGATCTTGTTGGGGCAAGGAAAGTAGTCAGACCGAATGAGATACCGTGGTGGAAAAGAAGAATACAAAACCAGATAGCAATGATGAGAAGCGACATCAGCAAACTGAAAGAATGGGAAAAGTTAAAGAACAAGAAAGAGAAGCAAAGGCTTGAAAGTAGATACCACGTAAAGACAAAAGGATTGAAAACGGTGATAGAGGAACTGAAACAAAGAATTAAAGCGAAAAAAACCAAAATACAGAAATACGATCAAAGAAGTAACCAGTATCGACAAAACAGGCTATTTGCTTCGAATCAAAAGCGTCTTTTTGAAGAGATTGAAGGAATAGTTCGAAATGAAGGTGTAACTCCGGATGCAGAAGAGAGCAGAAACTTTTGGGGAGACCTATGGGACAATGAGGTCAAACATAACGAGGAAGCAGAATGGTTAAATAGAGTTAAAATTTCCACAAGAAATATGCCCGAGCAAGCTGAGGTCGTGATAACAAGAAAAACGTTGAAACAACAATTAAGCAAAATGCCGAAATGGAAGTCATCTGGATCAGACGGTGTACATGGACACTGGTTAAAAAGCTTCACAACGTTACATGACACAATAGTTCTACAATTAGGAGAAATCTTAACATCTGGAGAAGTTCCTAGCTGGATGGTAAGTGGCAGAACGACTTTGATCGTAAAAGATAAGACTAAAGGAAATTTGGTGTCAAATTTTAGGCCAATAACGTGCTTGCCCATGATGTGGAAGTTGTTTACTGGAATAATTGCCGAGGAAATATACAGCCACTTAGAATCAAACAACATACTACCAGTAGAGCAGAAGGGCTGCAGAAAAAAGAGTCGGGGGACCAAAGATCAGCTAATCATAGATAAGATGATACTGAAAAACTGCAAGAAGAGAATGACCAATTTGTGTCTGGCATGGATAGACTATAAGAAGGCGTTTGATATGGTGCCACATTCGTGGCTGTTAGAATGTCTCCGTTTGTATAACATTACACCGAATGTGATTGAAGTTCTCACTAAATCTATGAAACACTGGAAGACATCACTTACCGCAGGAGGAAGGACACTAGGGGAAATAAATATCAGAAGAGGCATTTTCCAAGGTGACAGTTTGTCACCGATCTTATTTGTTTTAGCATTGATTCCACTGTCAAAGCTGCTTAATGATATGAAAGATGGCTACCATCTAGGAAAGAATAGGCCAAAAGTGAATCATTTGCTCTACATGGACGACTTGAAGCTCTATGCAAAAGATAAAAAAGAGTTAGACACTCTTATCCAGACAGTCAGGGTGTTCAGTAAGGACATAGGAATGGACTTTGGGATCGAAAAATGTGCGATGATTCAGATGAAGAGAGGAAAATTTGTAATAAGTGAAGGAATTGAATTGCCAAATGGCAAGAAGATAAGATCACTAGATGACCAAGAGGGCTACAAGTATTTAGGAATTCTTCAATTTGATGATATAAAGCACAGAGAAATGAAAGAGAAGTTAAAGAAAGAATATGTCAGAAGAGTGAGGAAAATACTAAAATCACATCTGAATGGTGGAAATGTCATCCAAGCTATAAATGCGCGGGCGGTTTCCATAATACGGCACAGTGCAGGAATATTGGATTGGACAAAATTAGAATTACAAGAACTGGACAGGCAAACGAGGAAGCTGTTAAACATATATAGAGCGTTACATCCTCAAGCTGATGTAGACCGATTATACTGGAGGCGAGCAGAGGGAGGAAGAGGATTGTTAAGTGTTGAAGAATGTGTCAAAATCGAGCAAACTAATATTGGCTATTACATCTGCAACAGCAGCGAAATGTTATTGGCTGAAGTAGGTAGAGAGGGTATTGTATCTGATGAAGGTGACCCGAAAGATAAGAAGAAAGAGCTAACAGAGGCAAGGAAGCATAAATATCTCCAAAAGAAACTTCATCCAGTATTCTACAAAGAGACAATGGACGTAAGAGATGAAGAGAATTCATGGAACTGGCTTAAGAACGGGTACCTAAAGAAAGAAACGGAGGGGACAATTTTAGCGGCACAAGACCAAGCCCTGAGAACGAATTGGGTAAAGAGCAATGTTGATAAAGAAAATATATCATCAAAATGCAGAATGTGCGGGGAAAGGGAAGAGACAATTGCACATATTGTATCTGAATGCCAAAAATTAGCACAAAGAGAATACAAAAGCTGGAGACATGATAAAGTGGCAGCCGTCATTCATTGGTACCTGTGCAAGAATTTCGGATTTGAGTGCGACGACAAGTACTACAACCATATAGTGACAAGAGAAAATAGGGTACTTGAAAATGATGAAGTATTATTACTGTGGGACTTCTCTATTCAGACTGAAACCCGCATTGATCATAACAAACCAGACATCATGTTAAAGAACAAGAAAGAAAAGACCTGCCAAATAATCGATGTGGCATGCCCATTTGACACTCGAGTGAAGCAGAAAGAGGAGGAGAAGCTGGACCACTACAACGAACTAAAGTATCAAATTTTGAAAATGTGGAAGGACGAATTAATTAAAGTTGCAATAATACCAGTTGTTATAGGCGCACTTGGGGTAGTCTCAAAACGATTCAAGAGTTACATTGCAGCATTAGACTTTGACCCAGGAGTGCAACCATTGCAGAAAGCATGCCTCATAGGCACGGCCAGGATTGTGAGGAAAGTACTGGACATAAGAGAATGAATAGCAGGAAGACTTTTTATGTTTTCGATACAGACGGTACGCACACTTTCTTAAGTTACGGGATGTAACCTGAAAGTGGACAATGCATTGCCAGTTACACTGTGATAATTACTGAAATAATAATAATAATAATAATAAACACCTCCAAAAACGATCGAAAAGACGAGCCAAACTTCGTTGCATTTCCTTCCTAACAATAATGCGACTAGCAAAATTTCGTTGTTTTCCCTTCCTAACAATAATGCGACTAGCAAAATTTCGTTGTTTTCCCTTCCTAACAATAATGTGACTAGCAAAATTTCATTGCTTTTCCTTCCTAACAATAACACTTACACACAGTCATGTATTTTGTTCTCTTTGAAGGATGGAATCCCCTTGCGTAAGTTTCTTTATTAGGAAGAAGACTTTTTCATCCTCCCAAGAGGATAGCAGGTGCTAAGAATGTTCAGTTTCAGTTTCATATATTTTAAATTTCACTGCATACAATTTATGTGTAATTAACTATACTAACAAATAACTAAGCTACAAGCAAATAAGACAATAGTACAGAAAATTAATACATTTTTATGGAAAATTGATACAAGATACACATACGGAGAAACATGATAACTTGTATGGAAGGAATTACTATCAAGCCTTGGGGGGGCCGAATCAGCCCCCCCTAGCGGTTTTTTGTCTGTAGATTTTTACCAAGTGTACTTACAACGCTGAAACTTTCTGACTTTTAGTTTTTATCCTTGTTACGATGTAAAATTAATTTTTTGAAAAAATCAAATTCATTCCAGGGGGTAAACGCGACCAGTTTTCAAGAGATGTATGTGTAAAATTTTGAATAATTCCAAATGAAATCTACAGCTAATGTGATAAAATGATGAAAAGGTAGGAATGCGTACTACTTTTGATGCTCTATCCAATGAATTAGCTAATTTTTAATTTGAACGTATGGTTTTGCGGATTTTGGCTCTACGCATGCGCGCATTCTTTGCATTCCTGTGTGATGATGTCATCACTTTTTGTTGATTTTTCTTCACAGAGCAAATACTGTTTAGACATAGAATACAGTGAAATTGGACTGATGTCCTTAATGCTTTTTGTTTTCTCACAATCAACGATTGAAAATTTTTAGTACTGAACCCTATTGACTTTGAAAATTGAATAATGTGACGTCATAGAAAAGTCACGTGACATATCTAAAAATAGATTTCATTTTTGGGTTCATCATAAGTTGTTCTATACACATGCAAAGTTTCAAGGCTCTAGGTTGTCCAGAACAGAAGTAAATTAGGGGGGCCGAATCAGCCCCCCCTAGGCTTCCTATAGCATCAAATACCCTAGGCCTGATAGGGTTAAAGGAGGAGCTCCCTCAATAGGTAAAATAATCTAGGAAAGAGCCCCCTCTCCTCTCAGTTCGTAATCCTGTTCAAGTCATTGTTCAAGCCATTGCTGTACGGTAAAAATATTAGCGAATTTGCTCGTGATTTTAGCAGGTGTTTAAAGATTTCTCGAGACGGGCTTTCTCGAAAAAGTACCTTTTTATATCCAAACCGTGTGAGCGATTTCAGTCGTATCCAATTTCTGAAAGAAATTTCAGATCTTGGTCATTTAATCTGATACTGCAAAACATTATTGCGTATGTATTTAGGGAGCTGTAGCCTTTCAAACAACGTACGTTTTTTTTCTTTCACCCGGACAGCGGATTAAAGTACTAAGGTGTTTTGGCGCAGTGGTGTAATCCTCTGACTTTGAAGCCAGGACAATCAGGCGGAGTGGGCTCGATACCTGGTAGGACCCCACCACTTGAGCGTCATGACGAGGGGTCGCTGACTCGATTAGCGCTTAGCTACTTCTGTGATCCCAGCGCTTGGCGCTAAAGCCCTCTTGCCGTAGGTCATCCTTGTATTGACGGAACGACTATGGAGGATTGCGTTAAGTTTGGCGGCCAGTGGCGTAACGGAGGCAATCGGGGCCCGTATGGATTTTCAGCTCGGGGCTTCCCAGCTAAAAGCATATGTAAAATGATATGATAGACATAAAGAATCATGTCCAGTTAAAAATTTGAGGCTAATGATTTGCAGCCTAGCGGGTTGTCTAAGCCAGCAGCCAAAATACCAGCCAGCAAGAGGCCCACACATGGAAAAAGGGAACTGTTCTCATTATGGGAGACAGCATGCTTTATGGCATTGATGAGGAGAAAATGAGCAAGAAGGGCACGGTAAAAGTTCGCTGTTTCCCTTGCGCTACAGTACCAGAACTGCAAAAGTTCTATATGCAGCCCCTTATATCCAAGAAGCCACGTAAAGTGATTCTCCATATTGGAACTAATGATGCCGGAAATAAGGCAGCTACAGCAGGAAAAATTCTTGATACTTTGCTTAATCTGAAGAAGGAAATAGAAACTGCCCTACCCGACTGCACTGTTGTGCTTTCAACGCCAACGAAGAGAACGGATAATGGTGCTGCTGGTAAGATCATTGAAGCCTTGAACAAAAGGATCCTTGGTCTTGGCTTAAACATTGTTAATAATCAAAATATTGGGGCAAATGACATAGGAAGAAGAGGGCTCCACCTCAACAATAACGGTGTAAATAAATTAGCCTCCAATCTGATTGCTAAGCTACAGAACCTTTGTGGATGCAGTTGACCTACCTTCACCCCAAATCACAAACAGGGAAAATGCCTGCTTTACTGGTGAGCGACCTGACTTGTGTCGTCATCATCTTGGGTTTAAAAAATGTATGGCAATTGCATCTCTGAATAGTAACGGTCTCCGCAGTCACCTTGATGAGGTTCAATTACTTATTAGGAGTCTTGGTATTCATAGTCTTGCACTTAATGAAGCTAAGCTTGATCCTCATTACCCTAAAGAGTTGACCAGTCTTCCTGGCTACCAACAAGAACGCCTAGACAGGACAAGAAGCGGTGGAGGTGTTTCTATTTATATCAAAGACTCCTTTAAATATAAGTTACGTTCTGAAGTTCCTGTTGATGATTTAGAAATCATTTGTATTGAGGTTGAACCACCAAAAAGCAAACCTTTTCTTGTTCTTGCTTGGTACAGGCCACCTAGTGACCCTGTTGCTTCTTTCGATGAGCTGGAAAAGGTCCTTTCCTATTTAGACAAGGAAGGGAAAGAGATAATTCTTCTTGGCGACACAAATTGTGATCTCACTACAAAACAAGCTGATCAGCCCATTGACAATGACACTAGACATGTGACTAGTCTCTATGAGCTGTTCAGCTTCAATCAGCTCATCAAAGAGCCAACCAGGGTCACTTTAGATACCTCTTCCATAATTGATCATATAGCAACAACTTGTGCCAGGAACATCATCAAATCTGGAGTGCATGATGTTTCTATGAGTGATCGTTATATGGTATACTGCATCCGTAAGTTTAATGGAGCAGTAGAAAAAAGCCATAAAATGATCAAAACTCGTAAGATGAAAAATTTTAATGATCAGGCATTCCTGTCTGATGTTGCTGGCATAAACTGGGAACAAATGCTTAACGACACTGATGACATCAATGTGCTTGTCAACCACTGGACTAACATATTCTCTCTCATCATTGACAAGCATGCCCCATTATGTGAAATGCGTGTCTCAGAAAAGTACTGTCCTTGGATTGATTGAGACTTAAGGGATCTTATGCGGACAAGAGATAAACTAAAAAAATCTGCGGTCAAAAGTAAGTCTGCACCACTGTTGGGCTCATGTAGACATGTTCGCAATAAGGTCAATGCTCTAAATACCCAGCAGAAGAAGGAGTACTACAATGATAAGATTTCTGCATGCCAGGGTAACATGAAAGAATCATGGAAAACAATCAATGAACTTCTCTGTAAGGGGTCTAAGTCAAGTAACATTGATAGTCTCAAGGAGTCTGGTTCAGAAACTGTTCACAGGAAAGACATTCCTGATGCAATGAGCAGTTACTTCTGCTCAGTAGGTAAGGATCTAGCAAATAAAATCAGTCCTGTTGCAAATCCCCTTCTATCAGGGGACTTTGAAATGAATAAAGCTAAAGCAAAGTTCCACTTCAGGACTATTGAGGTGCAGGAAATCAAAGATGCATTTGCCAAGGTTAAAACAGCATATAGCTTTGGAATTGACAATATCTCTAGCTACTTCTTGAAGCTTGCTTTACCCTTTATTGAAAATTCCCTTGCTTTCATGTTTAATACATCAATTGAAACAAGTATTTTTCCTGACTCATGGAAAATTGCTAGGGTTACTCTTATTTACAAAAATAGAGATAGGGCTGATAAGTCAAATTATCGCCCCATATCAGTCTTACCTGTCATTTCAAGGCTCTTTGAAAAACTTGTAACCAATCAGGTGTACCAGCATATGGAAGATAATGGTTTGTTTTCATCTGGCCAATCTGCCTACTTACGCCTCCATTCTACTGTAACCCACTTACTTACAAATATAGATGACTGGTACAATGGGCTGGATCTTGGTAGGCTTGTAGGCCTAGTTTTCATTGATCTTAAAAAAACCTTTGACACTGTTGACCATGAGATTCTCTGCCAGAAACTGGTGCACTACGGTGTCCAACAGCGGGCACTCGCATGGTTTAGATCGTACCTGTGCAATCGAAAACAGTTCTGTCGGGTCAACGGTGTCAGCTCAAAAACTGAGTGTATAGATGTTGGTATTCCCCAAGGCTCCTGTCTGGGTCCCCTTCTCTTCCTTATTTATATCAATGATCTACCGCAAGCTGTCCAAAATTCAGCCGTTTCCATGTATGCTGATGACACAAGTCTGTGCTACCAGTCTTTGGATATAAATGAGCTGAACGAGGCCATTAATAACGATCTTAAGCGACTGGACATTTGGCATCAAGGCAACAAACTCTCCTTAAATGTTGCAAAAACAAATTCCATGCTTGTTTCCACCAAGCAAAGGCACAATATCCTCAAAAGTCGAAATGAAGATTTGGATTTGAAAATTCGCGACAATAAGCTCGAAAAAATAATCCAAAAAACAAAATACCTTGGTGTGCAGATTGACAACTCTCTTAACTGGAAGGAACACATCAAGACTGTCTCTACCAAAGTTTCAAGAGCTATTGGCTTTCTGAAACATGCCAAGACGTTCTTAAGACAGGAAACGTTGAAGACTCTTTACACAGGAATTGTGGAGCCACACTTTCGATATTGCTGCTCTGTTTGGGGCTGTGCCGGTTCAACTGAGCTTAATCAGTTACAAAAACTTCAAAACCGAGCTGCTAGAATTATAACTAACAGCAGCTTTGACACCCCCAGCAGACCACTTATCGACCTGCTGGGCTGCAAGACCATTGAACAACTCGTCGCTAGTGAATCTAAAACAATGGTCTTCAAGTCCCTACATGAACTGGCTCCCCAATACTTGTGTGACCTTTTCACCCGAAACTCAAAGTGCTCTTCCAATGTCCTGCGCAATTCGGAGACAGATTTAAGACTACCCATGAAAAAGTCAAGTAATGGGCAAAAATGTTTTTCCTATCGAGGAGCAAAAACGTGGAATGACCTTCCTGCCGATACCAAAGAGGCATCTTCCCTGAATAGTTTCAAAAAATCTATTTAGGGCTTTCTCTTTTTCTTTTAAATTAGACTGTAAATTTGTATTAGGTTTTTATATTATGGTTTTTATATTGTAATTTTTCTTCCTATTCGGTAATTTTATTGTATATTGTAAGTAATGGTTTTATGTGGAGGGCCCCTTGAAAAACAACTCTGTTGAAGGGCAACCCTCCTTAATGAAATCAAATATCAAATATAGCATGTCAGGGACGAATCAATTTGGGCATTTGAGTAAGGGGTCTGGGGGCAAAGACCCCAGGAAAGTTTTGACATACTTTGCCTCTGAAAGCATCTCCCGATTACACCCAAACTTTTCGAGACAACATCACTTACGTTTGCTCAGAGGGCCTATCGGGTTTCAACGCTTACCGTGTCAAGTTGGGCTATCTCACAAGTTTTCCAAAGTTTTCTAGGAATCACCCCCTTCAGAAAGTTTTACGTAAGCACCCGTTACCTAGGCCAAAAAATGCTTTTCACAATCCAGCGTTAGCATGCTCGAATTGGAAGCCTTGAAAATTATGTGGTAGTTTGTCTGGGAACATTTTAAGAAAGCCAGCCGTAACTTTGGCGTAGAGACCATTCCTGTCACGTTCTAGTTTTTTCCGCAAGGACTCACACCCTACCGTACCTATCAGTATCTACTGTATATCTGACAACTTTCCTCTTGTTTTGAAAGAACCCTGTATATTTGTCAAATTGGAGAAGTGCCTCTTTCCTCACTTGGCAACTCCACTGGTCAAAGGTTCTATTGACGAAAAAGTGCATAAATCTGCAAAAAAGTGACACATCCATTTTCGATTACAACTGAGAGTTAATCAACACACTTTCCAATCATTTAGAGTGAGAAATCATGCAAGCATTGGGCCTCTTGGTCATTTTATCATAGCTACGGCACCAGCTTTACAAAAGGATAACAAAGAGATCTTTTTTGCTGGGGGCCCGTCCCTTAGTGGTCGGGACCCTTAATTGTTCGAACCAAAGTCAACTTTAGACTATTACGCCACTGATGGCAGCGAGGAACTTTTTACCGACATGCATTGCGCTCGAATTACAAATCTTTAGCGATTCTATAGGAATTCGATTAAATAACGCAGTGCATCTCAGCAAAAATTTCCTTGCCTCCAGCTTAACAGAATCGTCTATCTCGAGTGGTGGATTAATGTATAATATGTGTGCAAGACAAAAGCTTCTACTTTTGACAAGCCACATCATATCTTAAACTAGAGTGTAAGGATTTATGATTCGATCTTTAGCGTTGGAGAGATAGCCATTCATACAAAACCCTGACGGAAGAAACTTTCGCGAGTTGGAAAAGACGCGGAATTAGCATTCGCAAATCGGCGAAATGAGGACACTTTGCGGGAATAACCTTTAGCGTTTTGCGAAAATATTATGATTCATGGTAATGAGAATTTGGGAATTACATACTTCAATTTTGCGGAAATCAAATTTGTCAAATTCTGTGTTTTAGGAAATTTCTCGGGAGTAAACTTTCGACATTTCCACATATTTTACGAAATTTCGCAGAATATTATTTTGTGAATTTCGGTTAAAAATGCGTTAGTTGTTTTTCGTTTTGAATTCTTTAAACACAAAATCCGTTTAAATGTGAAAATCGTGAAAGTGTCTTCCCGTGAAAATTTACTATTCTTTGAAGCGGTAATAAATTAAGAAAACGGTAATGAATTAATGACTGCAAATGAAAGCCTATCAAGACAATTTAACTTTGTTTTTCGTTGACATGGAAATTATATCTAAACTTTTTTCTAGTTTGAAGGAACCCCATTGTATCCTCACGCTGGCAGATGTTGGGAACTTGTCGAGAAATACAAAATATCGTTGTTTTACACAGCTCCAACGGCTATAAGAACTCTCATGAAATTTGGCACAGACATTGTAAAAAAGTAAGTTTCTTTTTTGTATTGCTCCGCGCATGATGACCAGCCTTGTATGCTCATTAAGTCATTCACTGGACTGTTTGCTGCTTCGTCAATTTTCTGGGCTTAGGTTTCGATATTTGTTATGCTCATCGGGCCTGTTTACCTGAGGCGGGCTGGCCCGTAAGTGAGCTAGCTTACCAAGCAACCAGCTCTGGTTTACATGAGAGACTCAATAGTGAGCCAGCCCAGAGCCAGCCCAAAGCCATCCCAGAGCCAGCCCAGAGCCAGCCCAGAGCCAGCCCAGAGCCAGCCCAGAGCCAGCCCAGAGCCAGCCCAGAGCCAGCCCAGAGCCAGCCCAGAGCCAGCCCAGAGCCAGCCCGACCATTGGTAGCCACGTGCCATCATTCTTTTGTGTTAAATTGAAAGAACAAGGAAATATTTTCTGGTTCTTTCAATTTTACAAAAGAACCGTGATGCCAAAGGTGACACTGCGCGTGCGTCACTGGCCGGCTGGCCCGTTTCTTCCGTCTATATGAGAAAAGTCAACCCGTTTGATGCGGGATCCCGGCACACACATAAACACTAACTGATGTGTACAAAGCTGCGACCAGATATGTAGGATCTCACCTGAAGGCAAGACAGCTCACTACAGGCCAACCCTCCTCATAGAAGCCGGCCCTTACTGTTGAACTCAGATATTATCATAAAAAATAAGCTTTCTATAGTTTTGTGAGGTGCATTGCTTGAAACCAGCCTTGTATGCTAATCAGACATTCATCAGACAAGCTTCTGCATCGGCAAAGGTATTTCTGAGCTTAGATTTCGATATTTGATATACTCCCACTGTTGAGCTCAGATATTATCATAAAAAGTAAGCTTTCTATAGTTTTGTGAGGTGCATTGCTTGAGACCAGCCTTGTATGCTAATCAGACATTCATCAGACAAGCTTCTGCATCGGCAAAGGTATTTCTGAGCTTAGATTTCGATTTTTGATATACTCCCACTGTTTGAACTCAGATATTATCATAAAAAGTAAGCTTTCTATAGTTTTGTGAGGTGCATTGCTTGAGACCAGCCTTGTACACTAATCAGACATTCATCAGACAAGCTTCTGCATCGGCAGTGGTATTTCTGAGCTTAGATTTCGATTTTTGATATACTCCCACTGTTGAACTCAGATATTATCATAAAAAGTAAGCTTTCTATAGTTTTGTGAGGTGCATTGCTTGATACTAGCCTTGTATGCTAATCAGACATTCATCAAACAAGCTTCTGCATCAGCAAAAGTATTTCTGAGCTTAGATTTCGATATTTGATATACTCCCACTGTTGAACTCAGATATTATCATAAAAAGTAAGCTTTCTATAGTTTTATGAGGTGCATTGCTTGATACCAGCCTTGTATGCTAATCAGACATTCATCAGACAAGCTTCTGCATCAGCAAAGGTATTTCTGAGCTTAGATTTCGATATTTGATATACTCCCACTGTTGAACTCAGATATTATCATAAAAAGTAAGCTTTCTATAGTTTTGTGAGGTGCATTGCTTGAGACCAGCCTTGTATACTAATCAGACATTCATCAGACAAGCTTCTGCATCGGCAATGGTATTTCTGAGCTTAGATTTCGATATTTGATATACTCTCACTGTTGAACATAGATATTATCATAAAAAGTAAGCTTTCTATAGTTTTGTGAGGTGCATTGCTTGAGACCAGCCTTGTATGCTAATCAGACATTCATCAGACAAGCTTCTGCATCGGCAATGGTATTTCTGAGCTTAGATTTCGATTTTTGATATACTCCCACTGTTTGAACTCAGATATTATCATAAAAAGTAAGCTTTCTATAGTTTTGTGAGGTGCATTGCTTGAGACCAGCCTTGTATACTAATCAGACTTTCATCAGACAAGCTTCTGCATCGGCAAAGGTATTTCTGAGTTTAGATTTCGATATTTGATATACTCCCACTGTTGCACTCAGATATTATCATAAAAAGTAAGCTTTCTATAGTTTTATGAGGTGCATTGCTTGATACCAGCCTTGTATGCTAATCAGACATTCATCAGACAAGCTTCTGCATCAGCAAAGGTATTTCTGAGCTTAGATTTCGATATTTGATATACTCCCACTGTTGAACTCAGATATTATCATAAAAAGTAAGTTTTCTATAGTTTTGTGAGGTGCATTGCTTGCGACCAGCCTTGTATACTAATCAGACTTTCATCAGACAAGCTTCTGCATCAGCAAAGGTATTTCTGAGCTTAGATTTCGATATTTGATATACTCTCACTGTTGAACATAGATATTATCATGAAAAGTAAGCTTTCTATAGTTTTGTGAGGTGCATTGCTTGAGACCAGCCTTGTATGCTAATCAGACATTCATCAGACAAGCTTTTGCATCGGCAAAGGTATTTCTGAGCTTAGATTTCGATATTTGATATACTCCCACTGTTGAACTCAGATATTATCATAAAAAGTAAGCTTTCTATAGTTTTATGAGGTGCATTGCTTGATACCAGCCTTGTATGCTAATCAGACATTCATCAGACAAGCTTCTGCATCAGCAAAGGTATTTCTGAGCTTAGATTTCGATATTTGATATACTCCCACTGTTGAACTCAGATATTATCATAAAAAGTAAGCTTTCTATAGTTTTGTGAGGTGCATTGCTTGAGACCAGCCTTGTATACTAATCAGACATTCATCAGACAAGCTTCTGCATCGGCAATGGTATTTCTGAGCTTAGATTTCGATATTTGATATACTCTCACTGTTGAACATAGATATTATCATAAAAAGTAAGCTTTCTATAGTTTTGTGAGGTGCATTGCTTGAGACCAGCCTTGTATGCTAATCAGACATTCATCAGACAAGCTTCTGCATCGGCAATGGTATTTCTGAGCTTAGATTTCGATTTTTGATATACTCCCACTGTTTGAACTCAGATATTATCATAAAAAAGTAAGCTTTCTATAGTTTTGTGAGGTGCATTGCTTGAGACCAGCCTTGTATACTAATCAGACTTTCATCAGACAAGCTTCTGCATCGGCAAAGGTATTTCTGAGTTTAGATTTCGATATTTGATATACTCCCACTGTTGCACTCAGATATTATCATAAAAAGTAAGCTTTCTATAGTTTTATGAGGTGCATTGCTTGATACCAGCCTTGTATGCTAATCAGACATTCATCAGACAAGCTTCTGCATCAGCAAAGGTATTTCTGAGCTTAGATTTCGATATTTGATATACTCCCACTGTTGAACTCAGATATTATCATAAAAAGTAAGTTTTCTATAGTTTTGTGAGGTGCATTGCTTGCGACCAGCCTTGTATACTAATCAGACTTTCATCAGACAAGCTTCTGCATCAGCAAAGGTATTTCTGAGCTTAGATTTCGATATTTGATATACTCTCACTGTTGAACATAGATATTATCATGAAAAGTAAGCTTTCTATAGTTTTGTGAGGTGCATTGCTTGAGACCAGCCTTGTATGCTAATCAGACATTCATCAGACAAGCTTTTGCATCGGCAAAGGTATTTCTGAGCTTAGATTTCGATATTTGATATACTCCCACTGTTGAACTCAGATATTATCATAAAAAGTAAGCTTTCTACAGTTTTGAGTGGTGCACTGCTAGAAACCAGCCTTGTATGCTAATCAGACATTCATCAGACAAGCTTCTGCATCGGCAGTGGTATTTCTGAGCTTAGATTTCGATTTTTGATATACTCCCACTGTTGAACTCAGATATTATCATAAAAAGTAAGCTTTCTATAGTTTTGTGAGGTGCATTGCTTGAGACCAGCCTTGTACACTAATCAGACATTCATCAGACAAGCTTCTGCATCGGCAAAGGTATTTCTGATCTTAGATTTCGATATTTGATATACTTCCACTGTTGAACTCAGATATTATCATAAAAAGTAAGCTTTCTATAGTTTTGTGAGGTGCATTGCTTGAGACCAGCCTTGTATACTAATCAGACATTCATCAGACAAGCTTCTGCATCGGCAAAGGTATTTCTGAGCTTAGATTTCGATATTTGATATACTCCCACTGTTGAACTCAGATATTATCATAAAAAGTAACTTTACTACGGTTTTGTGCGGTGCACTGCTGGAGACCAGCCTTGTACAGGGTGTCTCAAAAAATTGTTCGCCGTTTGATTAGATACTAAAAAAATATCAATACATTGAGTGGACACTTGGTCAAGTGACCCGTTTCCTGAGACTCTGAATTAATTTTTGACACAAGAATCTTGCAGATCCGCTAAAAATTCATGGAGTTACATTTCATTTCATTTTCATTTTCAAATTTTTAAGGAGGGTAGCCCTTCATCAATAACAATGATGATTTACAAGAGGCCCTCCACTAAAATATATTGCATATTATATATCATACTGACAAATTATAATATATTGGACAAAAGGCCTTTGAAGTTCAAGTTTGTGCGAAAGCTGAAACTAGAGGCCTCGAAAAGGCAATTTTATAGAAATCCCATAAGCCATCGTTTCTGCCACTTCTCAACTGTTTCTGGGCGAACCAAATGGATTTGAACAGGTTTTCGATAACCTAACTTTCAAGTATATGAATGCTTTAAAGAAACATATTCAGTCTCTCATCGATTATGTTTTGAACCACTGTTTTTGGACATATGCAATGTCAAGCAAATTTTGACAATGATCGCAAGGATTAAATTACTTTGAAAGTCCTATTTGGTTTGCTCTGATATTAACGAGAGCTATTATATTAGACTAGCTTCTTTTACCTCAGTCATCGAGGTTTTTTGCATTACAAGTAATCGGGGGGTCTTTGGTTTCAGCTATGGCATCTTTGAAAGCTCACAACTCAGTCAATTTTCAAACGATTTGCAAGATTCTGGTCTCTAAACTTATGTCAGAATCTTATTGGCAGGGTTATATTCCCATGAGTCTGCAAATGTTATCTTTATTTTTTACTATTCACTCAAACATCGAACAATTTTGCTGAGCTATCCTGTATGCTAATCAGAGATTAACCGGACAGGTTTCTACTTCTATCAAGGTACTGACTGCCTTCTGAACAGAAACTTAGCAGTATTGTCTGAAATGATATAAAAGGGAAAAGGTTTTTAGTAATTTTTTATGTTTTCTATTTCCTAAGTTAAAGGGAATCTGAGCTTATATAAGCAGCCTTCAGTGTAAATAACCGTGCAAGCAATATTGAAATTGAAATGGATGAAGCTGAGACAATTTTATGTGCTTATGCAGCAAGATAAGACTTTTATTTTAACATGTCCAGGTCACTCTGCTCTTGAAAACTTGTAGAGTTTGACTGTCATTCACATTTGAATGTAAGCCTCTCCATTGTACGACAGTACGTGGCAAGAATGAGACCCTAAAATAATCTGTTTTCGTTTGAGGCTGTATTGGTTTTCCATTTCTAATAGAGTGTTTCAGATGATCTTTCAGTTGAGAAGAAACAAGTCCATGTATGATCTTATATACCATTTCATCAGCCTGGCGTCATCTCTGCGCTGTTCTAAGCTGTACCATCCAAGTGATTAGAGCATATCAGAAACACTAGATGTATTATCATGACGTCCTGTCACCCATCTCGCAGCTCGGCGTTGAATCATTTCAATTTGATTAACAAGGCGATTTTTTCTCATTGATCCTGTGAATTCATCTGATGTTGCTTTAGGATCCCATACCGTCGACCACTTGTTGTGATAGGCGGCGATTGGCGTCGAATGTGTACGAGAGAGTAAATCACAATAAAATTGTAATGAGTTTCATTTTGACTTTATCATAACTCATACGATGATTAAAGGGAATCGATACAGTTAAAAGCTGACCCGGGCCAAGTCAAAAATATAATCTCTTGTACTCGACAACTTAGACGCATCCGGTTTCATTGTGTAGCTAAAGAAACAAAGGATTTGTAGGCGTTTCTCTTGCCTATTTATAGCTGCTTCGAGATATAGCTATGTCTGTTCCCTTTAACTACTAGAATTTACGATCTACAGAGTGTTTTCACGTGACGTCACAACAATCGGAAACGAGGTTGGCGGCCATGTTGGTGTACCACGTTGCTACGGAATCAATTGATTATGGCGTACTGAAGGATGATTTAACTCGAAATTAATTGATCTCATAGCAGGATTATGCAAAAAAATTTGAATTCACAAGTTGAAGAGTGATTTATGGAGAAAGTTTCAATAACTCCTATTGACCGCGTGTTGATTTCAGAGCAAAAACGTGATCCAACATGGGTACTGCTTAGGCCGCCGACTTGCCGATTTGCCCTCTTAACTTGTTTTTGGTTACAAGAGTAGAGACTCGCCTGCCTCTCTTAAAACGAAGATTTCCCCGGGATCAGATTATTTTCGAACATCTTTGGATAAATTCTCAAGAAAATTGTGTTTAGATGCTACACGTTAATAATCAAAATTAGTACGCTACGGGCATGTTCTGTAGCCTATGAAATGGTGAAAATGTTGATAAAGTTCATAGCCATCTTGGTGCCTGGGATGACTGCCCAGTCGTTGACATTGTGAGAGTTGATCAGTTTGTGATTTACAATTTTTTGACAGTCAAGACTGACAATTTCCCCCAGCAAATCCATTTAATTCATCTAAGCTTTCTGTTTGAAAATATCCGTTGCCAAATACCACTTGCGTAATTTCATCACAAATATTTTGAAACTTGGTACTCCTGCCCTTAAAACCATATCTCTGCTGAAAACAGTGCATCTAATTTTTACAGAATTTATACGATCTCTGAGATGCCAAACTTTTCGACCAAAATCTCAACCTCAACTTTCTTGTGAATTTATGTGATCCATGCCAGAGAATGAGGTGCTGTATTTCAGGCCACTGCAGGGGAATGTTAAACATCCTTGTCTCAAACTGATTTTCTAAATCCAATGCAAAGAAAGTTTTGTGAAAAGACTCATTCTCTTGCCTGCCTACACTTTCCAATACTTTCCATATTTCAATAACTCGTATTGACCGCGTGTTGATTTCAGAGCAAAAACGTGATCCAACATGGGTACTGCTTAGGCCGCCGACTTGCCGATTTGCCCTCTCAACTTGTTTTTGGTTACAAGAGTAGAGACTCGCCTGCCTCTCTTAAAACGAAGATTTCCCCGGGATCAGATTATTTTCGAACGTCTTTGGATAAATTCTCAAGAAAATTGTGTTTAGATGCTACACGTTAATAATCAAAATTAGTACGCTACGGGCATGTTCTGTAGCCTATAAAATGGTGAAAATGTTGATAAAGTTCATAGCCATCTTGGTGCCTGGGATGACTGCCCAGTCGTTGACATTGTGAGAGTTGATCAGTTTGTGATTTACAATTTTCTGACAGTCAAGGCTGACAATTTCCCCCAGCAAATCCATTTAATTCCTCTAAGCTTTCTGTTTGAAAATATCCATTGCCAAATACCACTTGCGTAATTTCATCACAAATATTTTGAAACTTGGTACTCCTGCCCTTAAAACCATATCTCTGCTGAAAACAGTGCATCTAATTTTTACAGAATTTATACGATCTCTGAGATGCCAAACTTTTCGACCAAAATCTCAACCTCAACTTTCTTGTGAATTTATGTGATCCATGCCAGAGAATGAGGTGCTGTATTTCAGGCCACTGCAGGGGAATGTTAAACATCCTTGTCTCAAACTGATTTTCTAAATCCAATGCAAAGAAAGTTTTGTGAAAAGACTCATTCTCTTGCCTGCCTACACTTTCCAATACTTTCCATATCCTCAAGAATTAGTTGAACACAATTTGGTTGACTTTTAGTAATTTCAGTCATGGGTAAAATAAATTTTAGATAAGTCATGGATAGAATAAATAAGTCATGGATAGAATAATGCATTCTCTCTAGAGTCTGTAGGAGATCAATGTTCCATTTGCATAATAACTCCAAATGAAATATACAGTACTTGGAAGGACCATGTATAGCAAAATCTATGTCTTTGAATTAATGTCTGCAAGATATTTAAGGAAAGAGATCTGATTGCCAATTACCATTGTGGCATCATACATCCCATAAAAAATAAAACTTTTCATCTGGTATCACCATGCAGATTAAAACTAAAGTTTTCCAAAGCCTGCAGATCATTCTGACCGCCCTGCTTATTAGGCAGGCAAGAATAACTGTTGACAAAACAATGGTCAAAGAAATTACTGAGGTGCGTAAATTAGATTGGGATGCACCAACTCGAATGGCTCTGTCAGGGAAAGATTTCCTTTTGAAGTTATCAAGTGGTGTGGGTGATAGGTAATGTTGCTTAAAGCAATGATGTTCCAGGTCCAGTTGGTTTTTCCCCATGTGCAGGGATATATTGAAAGTTTAGCTTAATAGTATAATCCAACACCTTCTTCTGTTGTAAATCTACCATATTAATAAATCTATTGTTTTCAGCAGTTTCAAAATTCCACAGATGTCAGTCAGAAATTTGTCCCCATGCCTTACAAACAAGGCTGAATGAACCCTGGGACTGATACCAATAAGCACCTGCATGGTATTGCTGTGTTTATAGTTGAAATTTTTTCCCTCTGGCCAATAAATTTGAAGGCCTTTCAACAAAAACTTTAAAGTAATCTAATCTATGCTGATCATTGTTTTTTTCCTAAGTGCATCCTGAAAATATTGTGGCATTTAGGAAATTTTTGCTGACATCTAGGTTGATCGTCCAAGCTGAGAAGTATATGACCAGTGGGGGTACATGACCAGAGGGATTCCATGGCCCAATTTTCAGAGAGCTACCCTTCTAATTACCAAACTTTGCTATTGTACCCTTTCTGTGATAAACATTGGCTGAAAACTACCCATTTTCAGTTATATTTTGCCAATTTCAGCAAGTCTGATCCTTGTTTGGGGAAAATTTGCTGAAAAATTAACCCATTTGTGGAGAATTTTAGGCAAAAACAACCACTATATAGGCGGGACATACCCATATCTTTGACGTGTTACTGTATATACCCCTTGGGCCGTAGGCATTTTCCTGAAGTAGTGAATAAGACTTAATTCCATGAGAGCCAAAACAAATTCTTGAAGTGAAGAATAACACTGGGTTTCACAACTTCAAAGCTTGCCTTCAGAATTTCATAGCTTGATAAAATTCAGTATGAAATTTTATCATCAACTTTAAAATAAGATTCCTCAAAGAGCTTCTCTTTTGGAGCAGCTGATAGAAAGTCAAACTTATTGATGTCAGTCCCATTGATGTCAGTCCCTTCATACGACATCCTACAGTTCTAGGCTTCTCCATATTTTTTCTTTCATGGGATCATCAGTACTACTGCAGAGTACCTTAGCGCGTTCTTCTTCATATACCGCCTAGAAGAAAATTCTTCTGATTCATCCTCCCATCGTTTTGGCTATGCCTATGTCTCTCCGCTACTTGTGGCCTCCTTTGGCTATGGACTCGATTTTTTAACTGTTTTGGTACTACCAGTGTCCTTGCTGTGCTAGTTTCAGAAAATGTTTTGCTTGTCCCCGTCGCGTCGAGTCTTGTTAGGCCTTGGGGCCAGCTGCACCCGAAAGGAACTAAATAGTGCCCTCAAGCACGGTCATTTGCCAATTTCATCTCTGTCATATCTACCTGGCTTATAGCTAATATCCATTTTCTTCTGCGTTCTGTAGCTAACGATCTAGTTTGGACTCCGTGATGAGTTATGATTGTTAAGAACCCAAAAACTTTTAGGCCGCCGTTCTCGTCTTCACTCACCGCGCTCATGTTTCTCGCTGCTTTTTCTTCCAGTTTTTCCTCAAACCCGATAATTAGACCATCATTACAATAAATTCTCTCGAGCCAAGATCATATAAAACCCGAAGGATTCCCTAAAATAGCTTGTTTAGAGAGCATCAATGTGATCTTTGGAGTGGAATGGGTTGATTCCTCACTGCAACGTGTTTATCATGGTACACCAACATGGCGGACAGTCACGGTTGCTATGGGTTGCTATGCATTTTGGTCACGTGGGTGAAAACACTCTATAGTACCATCGCCCTGAATCGGCACCTTTCAAATAAATCACCTGTTATGAGCGTTACGATAGGGACTTAAACAATAATTTGCCATCAGATGATTCTTCAGTTCATGGTGTTTACTGTATCATTTTATCAACTTAATCTTCCCACTTTTTGAAGTACAGCCAGAACGTAAAGGAGCAACAGTAAAACTCGGCCTAAATGAATTATATCCCCCTGAACCGGCATCCCTCATTTTACAGCAATCAGCTATTCCGAAAGAAAATTGTACTACAGGGTATCTCAAAAAAATTGTTCGACGTTTAATTAAATAGTAAAAAATAACGATACGCTGAATGGACCTTTGGTCAAGTCACCCTTTTCCTGAGATTTTGGATTAATTTTTGACACAAGAACCTTGCAAATCCAATAAAAATTCATGGGGTTACAAGCTTTTGAAGTTCAAGTTTGTGCGAAAGCTGAAACCAGAGGCCTCGAAATGGCATTTTCGGTAAAAGTCCCATAGGCCGTCGCTTCTGTTATTTCTCAATTGTTTCAGGGCGAACCAAGTGAGATTCAAACAGGTATTCGATAGCCTAACTGTCAAGCATATGGATGCTTTGAGGAAACAGATTCAGTCTCTCGCCGATTTTGTTTTGAACCACTGTTTTTGGACCTATGCAATTTTAAGGAATTTTGAGAATGATCGCAAGAAATAATTTACTCTAGAAGTCGTATTTGGTTTGCTCTGATATCAACGAGAGGTATGACATTGGATAAGCTTCTCTTACCTCCGTCTTCGAGCTTTTTGCAAGACAAGTAATCTGGGGGGTCTCTGGTTTCAGCTATCTCATATTTTTTATCTTCGAGAGGTCGTAACTCAGTGAATTTTCAACCGATTTGCTTGATTCTGGTCTCTAAAATTATTTCATAATCTTAGGAACAGGGTTATCTTTCCACGAACCTGTTCATGTTGTCTTTATTTTTCAATATTTAATCAAACGTCGAACAATTTTTTTGAGACACCCTGTATACTTTCTAAACAGCTATTTTCTAGGGCACATTCATTTCATTTTAAATTATTTAAACACAAAATCCCTTCAGCAATACAAAGTAAAAGAAAAAAAACCTTATTACAATAATACATTATAATATATACATATTTACAGTGTATCTATCTAAAACCTATTTAGAAGCAGCTGCTCTTCCAGGGAGTCGTGTTTTTGTTTTCTTTCAGCTCTTGAAATGGCGTTTTAGTTGCTATTTGAATCTACTAAGTGTAAGGAGCTCTCTGATGCGAATGGGAATGTCGTTCCAAGCTTTCAGTGCCGAATAATGAAAGCCTTTCTTGACTTATTCAAGATTGTTTCTTGGGATTTGAAGGTCCCTGCAATTCCTTGTTATGTGGTTGGAGAGCTGGATCCTTTGATGGTATTTATCCCAAAGGGTTTCGGGACATTGCCTGTTGATTATTTTGTATGTCATAACTGATCGATCGAATTTTATCAGTTGTTCAACGGTCAACCAGTTATGAGACCAGCCATTCTTTTGTCTGGCGTTATCAATGATAGAGCACGCTGTATCCTGCAGACGTTGGAGGGTATTTAATTTTGATTTTGGAAGACTCCCCCAAATAACATTAGCATATCGCAGATGACTTTCAACAAGAGCGCGGTATACATGGTCAAGCTGAGATTGTGGAATGAGGTTTTTCAGTTTTCTTAGTGACCTTAGACCACCACTCATCTTCCCCTTCACTTTGCTGAGTTGGTTATCCCAATCTAATCCTTCATCCACAACAACCCCTGGTGACTTTGTCTTTACGGCACGCTTTATTTCTGAATCATTAAGATTCAGTGGTTTCGAGACTTCAACGTCGTTGATTCTCCGTGGATGACCAATAATCATGTATTCGGTTTTTTAGGGTTGGCACTTAGCTTGTTTACTCTCATCCATTCCCAGATGTTTCTTAATTCTCTGTGGGCATTTGTAATCAAATCATCAACGTTGTTAGATGTTGGAGTGACATGCGTGTCATCTTGCATACATACTAGCTCTAGAGTACTCTAAACATTTTTCGAAGTCATTTAGATACCGGGTGACCCAGAAAAAACTTCACGACCTAGATCGCCTATATCTCCTTGACAGCAAACGTTATGAAGACAAACAAGGTGTCAGCATGTAGCTGAAAGGTTCCGCTATCTTTTGAGGTGTTGCTTGGTCAGTTTAAGATATGCGTACTGTCCGAAAAAAAAGTTTCAAAAATATGGAAATTCATTCGTTTCTTGGACCATTCCCTTGCTTTCATGTCCATTTTTTGGAAAGTGTGACAAAACCTGAATTCAAACTTTGCTTTGGAGCATGAAATTTGAATGACGAATTCAGGTCACTCATTTTGCAAACAAAAAATTTCCCCAAACGACTTCTAAGCCATCGCTATGTCGAGTTTTTACAGAATGTTAACTGGAAAATGATGGTGATTATTTCACTCAAAATGAGGAATCGTGGATTCAAAATTTTCTTTGAATCTGGTTTTTCCGATGATTGCTCAAAATGACCATGCAGCATCTCAAAAGATAGCTAAGCCTTTCAACTAAACAATGATGGAAAGCATTTGGCAGTAACTTTTGATTTCATGGAGCTAGTTATGATCTAGCTCGTGAAGTTTTTTTTGGGTCACCCGGTAGATGATAAATAGGAGTGATCCCAAGCACGACCCTTGCGGTATGCCACATGTTACCAATCTAGCCCCTGAGTTTTGTCCGTTAACTGAACAAAATTGTTTTCTATTACTTAAGAAAGTTGAGAAACATGCTCCCGAGATTCCCCTGATACTGTGTGTGTGTCAACTTATTTTAATTCGAAATTTAATCTAGCTTCTTAAATATAAAATGAAAGAAACTAATCCAATTCGAATATTTACATTAAACTAAAATATAAGCTAAATTAAACAAAGTTAAATACATATCTACAGTGTCCCCAGCAAAAACCCACCCTAAGACCTCAAAGGCATATCGTACTGGCACACATTGCATGTACATTGTATTCCATTCCATTGCTTCATGATTTGTTTAAGAGTTTTGAGAGTTTCAGTTGATTTTATCTCATTAGAGAGGCTATTCCATACCTGTGGCCCTAAAGACTTAAGACTATTAGAGCCGAAGGTTACTTGATTCGGTCTATGATGTTTCAGATCGTACGGATTTCTCGTTGAGTGATTCACATTCATAGAGGATTTAAACTGAAATAACTGTTCACCATATGCATACCATATGCATTTTACTTTTTTATCAATATTCTATGATCCACGGTATCAACTGCCTTCTTCAGATCAAGAAATATGACTAAGTTGAGTTGCTTTTTATCCATGTTGTCATACCAATAGTCAGTACCATTTATCAGGGATCTTACGGTGGAATATAATTTTCGAAAAGCAGGTTGATTTGGCGTCAATAATTTAATTACACATCCCCTATGAAATTGATATTCATTGCAATTTGATCGGATGGAAGATTAAAGCTTTTTGTTCCTTCCCAGTTTTAACCTCTCATACATACTACCGTCATTACGTTATTCCAGAAATGCTCCTCTTCCAGCTCTCCACGAAAGGTCACCAAATCAGAAATGTGTTCCGAGAACCAAAATATTATTTACCACCTGTTTGTAATCACAGAGTCGTCAAGCGGAAGGGGGAAGGTCACTGTTCACAACACGAGACCATTTTCAGACACTATGCCGGTTCAGGGCGATTTTTAGCCAATCCACTCGCTTTGGAATAGAAACCCCCCTGAACAAACATGGAAATCGAAAACTTGAAGGACTTTTCAAATATTTCATTCAAAGGGGCAGAAAAAGTTATTGAAACAAGTTATTTGACCTTTGCCAGTATTTTATCAATGAAAATGAATCAAAACAAAAATGCGACCTGGAAAAATAAACGGAGAATTGAACGAACGCTTACCGTCACTTTTCAGGTACGTTGAAAACTTCTTCATAGCATGTAAACAAAACCAAGGAAGTCAGAAAGAACAGTCAGAGAGCAAGAATATGGCGTGAACAAACCATTTTTGCGCTTCATTTTCATTTACTAGTCCCAGACTGTTCCATTTAAAAATTTTGTTCAAACAAGCCTAAATCTTGGAGAACGTGATAGGGTGCCGATTCAGGTCGATAGTACTCTAGAACTTTTATACTATTTATACAAAAAGGAAATAGTTAACATACATTAAACTACAAATAATAGAATAGGTGCGCATGTGCTAAACGGGAGGAAAAAAGTTAATTCATTAGATTAAACGCGATTACGAGGCAAAGGGATGTGACGGGTATTAATAAAAGCAGTCTTGTTACACACGCCCGACAACACCTTTCTCGAGTAGTTTTGCCTCGTTTTGATGCCCCTATACAAATGTATAGGAAAATGACCGGAAGTGAATATGTTTGACGACTTTGAATGTTTCTTATGGGAACGAGGTGTTACTTTTCCTTTTCAATTCAATTCTAAAAGGTAGTGGATTTATCTAAGAAACGTTCAAAACTAAGTTTGTTTTGATTTAAACTCCTTGGCAAGCTCCACCAGTTTGGACGAGAGGGGTGGTCTTATTTTGAGAGAATTTCCATTGTCTTTCGGTACAATTATTCAAACTCATTGTCTTTGACGTCACTGGTAGCGCCTCCAAGGCCATGACATTTGGAAAATACAGTAGAGCGAAGAAATTGTTTTGAAAACGGCGTGGTCTTTGTGCTACTTGCTTCAAGAAACTTTTTAATTCTGGACGAAGCAATAGATAATTACGAACAGCACCAGTTATCCACTTTACCACTAGTGAAGGGCAGTATCTGAGTTTCTTGTTCAAGGTGCGTTCGTGTTTTTGCAACAAACTGGCCAGAAAGAAAGCACGACAGAAGAAGAGCATCCGCTTGTTTAGGCCACATCTTCGAAAGAAGAAATTTTGCATGTTTATGGATCCAAGAACTAAATTTCGTTTATGAAAACAGATGTCTTTAATGGACAGATGGAGAGCACATGATAAAGAATATCTTATTTGTACTGGACAGTGAGTTCCACTTGTTGGACATGTTGGTTAACTGCTCAATGAAGAGAGTTTGTAAACTTTTGAAACTTTTCTGGAAACTTCCTCTCGTTCTGGATAATAGTGGCTCCAAAAATGACAGACAGTTCTGGATAATATTGGCTTCAAAAATGACAGACAAGATACAAGGGGGATGCTGTCTATTGGAATTGAAATGATTACTTCCGATGGACAAGTTCAATGACTGCTATTTTGATGATTTTCAGAAACTCATAAACAAGCATAGCAATAGGATCCACAAGGTAAAATGGGCACGCTGGAAGTATAATGGGATAACCAAAAATGTTGATTCACACTTTCTCTGAACTGGTAAAAATTCAATGTTTTCTAGGTGTCAGATGTAACCTTTGCTTGCCATTTTACCTCCGCTGCAGTGCAACACGATGTATTATCAATTTTAATTTCTGCTGAGTTGGAAGTCACAAACTTTAGTGATTTAGCATATTCTTCATGAGATGCAGCTGTTAGAAAGAGAAGTCTTTGCCATGTTTTCTTTGACTTTTATTCTTTGATATCACTTGAAATGGCATTATTTGGAATTCAATCATTCTTATGAAATTATCCTTCCTGTTCTGGCAGCTTCAAATGCCAATCGTTAATGTGCAGCAAGAAGTTAGGTATGAAAGGTCTGTTATTTCTAGTGATTCCTGTTATGTCAAACAGTAATCATGGTAACTCAAAACATTTTGACTCATGGCTTTGGTCTGGAGGGGAGAAGGGATATCAAACTTTGAAATCACTAGAAAGATATGTCTATCAGCTTTGACCAAAGAAACATTTTGGTGGCTAGATATGTAGTTATTCTTGTCGATTTTCATGCATCATCAACGTTTCCAAACTTCCAACCTTTCCGGATTAAATTCAGAAGAAGATTCAGGCTGTCTCAGAATTTGAAAGCATTAAAAATGTCAATTTTGTGATGATTCAATTGCTACTATGTTACCATCTTCACATCACATGAACAAAATCATAAGTATTAATTATTACAATTCAGAAAAAAGTTTCTTATACTTTGCAGTGGTTTCTTCATTCAATGATTCATTTGCAACAGTGATGTTCCATCGGCTTTGCATCGGTCTTCAGGCATTGTAACGAAAGCATTCCTGCCTTCGTTGTTGTCATTTATGCTACATCACGGTCGTGCTTGATAACGATAAACTTGCTCTTTTTGAGAATCCTAAAGTCGAACAAACAGAAATGTCCAGCAAATGTCTGTACTGCATAATAAATCTCATCCAGTCTCACATGGAATTTCATGTGCAAAAGAAACTGATCAAGGAAAATAACATAAATCTAGTGCCAGAAAGGCTTCGCATTTATAGGCAACATGATAAAAGCTGATGAGTGTTTTGTACAAGACAGTCTTGATAAATATTATTCCACATGTAACCTCCTATTTCAAAGCCAGAACTTCCCTATTGGTGCGAAGTTCATCAGCAACGGAGAAACTTTATGATGCTTTATGATTGTTTACATTAGGCCGAACCCAATGAAAGTTCTCAGAACGCGCAAGTCAAAGTTTTGTTATTATTCTTCTTGCCTATGAGCCGAAGCGGCCAGAAAAGTACTAAAAAACATCCCCGTTTCTATAAACTTCAAATAAACTTCGAATGTAGTAAATTTAGTAGGGGTCAATATCTATTTTCCGACTAAAAGGCAAACACGTTTGTGAAAAGAAGCACGTAAAGTTAACGAGGAATAAACGGTCATGGCTCTGGAGCGAAAATTGCCTTTGAAAACTGTAGGAAATTGGTAAAGGCTACAGAAAAACCGCAAACATTTTTAGAAACTAGATGCGTACAGCTATTGCGTTATATCTCCAAATTGAGAATTTCTGCCTTAGTTTAGAAAATATTGCACTTTGAAAAAAATTTGGGTAAATTTAGGCCAAGAAAAGTTGATTTTCTTGAAACATCGAGGCCGAGTTCAAGACGAGAAAAATATAACTTCATTTGGTCAACAGTTCGTACAAAGCGACTAAGTAGGTCAAAAAAATATCGAGGAATCCAAAATTTTAAACGAAATTTCTATGAAACCAACGACAAACGTTAGATTTACGAAAAAGTCTGCTCACCTGCTGTGCTGCATTCCAAGTTTGTAAACAGAGTTGTCCACGGCCTTTGAAAAGTTTGATAAACCAAGAAACTTTGAGTCCAAAACTCTTAAAGAAGTTGAAAGAGCAAAGATACAGCTATTGCGTTATATCTCGATATTTCACTTTGCGACACTTGGGACGCCTGCTGACGCCATTTATTACAAAATTTTGCTTTCGCGCCACAGCTTTCATGCAACAGAGGCCGGAAATGACGTCAGAATTCGGGCTTGGTGTTGTCGGGCGTGGTTACAGTTGCACAGTATTTCAACTTAGGCCTCACTAAAGTTTTGTGCTTGTGCATCAGCAAAGGTTTTTCTAAGTTTAAATTTCGATATCTAACATACTCCCACTCTTGAACACCGGCTGTTTCACAGACCCATAGAATGAAGTTGCAGACATGGGATTGAAAAAGGTAGACATTAATAGCAAAAAAAATTAAGTTTTCTCTTGTTTTCTGCCGCGCACTGCTGGAGACCAGCGTTGTATGCAAATCAGACATTCACCAGACAGGTTTCTGCTGCGGCAAAGGTTTTTCTAGGCTCAGATTTCGATTTTTGATGCACTCCTATTCCTGAGCAACGGCTTACCGCTAGGGTGAAGTTGCAGACATGGGATATCAAAATTTAGATATGAATAGCACACAAAGTAAGTTTTCTCTTGTTTTCTGCCGCGCACTGCTGGAGACCAGCCTTTACTTGTATGCTCAACAAATCATTCACCAGACTGGCTTCTACATCGGCAGGGGTTTTTTTCTGAGCTCAAATTTATATATTTGATGCAACCCCCCACTGTTCGAACACTTGCTCATTTCACAGACCCTTGGAGTGAATGAGCCTCGATGCGGAGAGAAGGCGAGGAAGAATGAAGTTGCAGACATTGTGATATCAAAACATAGATATTGATAACATAAGGTTTTTTTGTTTTTGTTGCACTCACTTCTGGAGACCAGACTTATACGCTAATCAAATCATTCACTAGGCTGGTTGCTGTATCGACAATGTTCTCCCGAGTCCGCATTTCATCTTTTGATGCACTTCCATTGTCTAAACTCTCCTGCCTCATTTCACAATGCCTCTATGAATTGTCTTTCTTGCAATTAGGCTGCAACTTCAAGGCCACACTTTCTTCTTCAAGCTTTCATTTTCATTTCATTTAAGGGAATACCCACAAATCAATTTTGGTAGGCCAAACGTCAATCTGACTTTTTGAATTCAACCCCCTTCCCCCTCTTCTAAACGTCAGGTCAACTTTTCGCCAAATTTTCGATAAATATTAGTTTTTTACGGTTTTGAGTTGTATCGATATCTTCTTCAGAATAAGGACATAGCCGAGGCCTATTTGAATGCTAGGGTCACATCGTGATTCATGACTTAGTTGTTTTCAGTTTTCAAGCAGCAGTTGCTGTTGCTTAGTTTTTAGCTAAGGCCTACTCAATTTTTATGAAATGTTCGATCTTTTTCTAAACGTCATGGGTTAAAACCCCCTCCCCAAATACGTCAGATTGACTTTTGGGGTACGAAAATAGATTTGTAAGTCTTTCCTAAGGAGGGCTTCCCGTCGACAGAAGCCGTTTTCCAAGGGGCCCTCCAATAAAACTTAATTACAATACACAGTTAAAAATGAAAATATCATTATTTACAATTCTGCATTTCCTAATAGAGAGAAAAGGCTAACCTTTTATTGATTTCTTAAAACCGTTCAAGTAGGATGCTGTCTTAGACTTAGCAGCTGACCCGCTTAAACTAGTAGAACCTTTTAGACCTGCAAAATACGGCAGCTTTAGACAATACTCAGAAAACCCCTAGTCTCGTAGATTTCAAATTCAGCAATTTGGATTTTATTTGTGAGATGATTCACTATTGATTATAATGCCTTAAATTGTCTAATATATTAAGGTTTGTCAGTATGTTAAATTCCACAGGCTACCAGACATTTTCCACTCACTTGGCAAAACATGTTCGCATGTTGGTTGTGATATAGTTTGGGACAAAACTGCGTCGAATTTACGTATATGACTAGTAAAATTGTGTCTTGAATGCACAAAATATGGGTTAGAAGAAATGAAAGACTATCATATATATCCTTGTCGCTCTTCTCATTTGATTTTGTGAATAAGCCCCTACCTTGATAAGCCTCTCTCTTTTGCCTCTCCTCTGGAGTACCCGAAGTTGAACAAGCCTCCCTCCAGGGCTTAATAGAGCTTATACAGTACATTTAGAGGAAGCCTACTACAAAATACAATAAATTACGAAAAAAAAGATTGCCCATCGCCACATCACTCAAACAGAAAATATGAGACTGCGAGTTGATGCGAACTACACCTGCAAGATATGTAAATGAAGTACTTACTTTGCTCATTGATCTTATCTGTATGTATGATTTATTTGAAAGGAGATCGTTGTTTGTTTAGTTTTAGAATTAGTTTTGCCATACAAGATACCAAGTGTATAGAATGTACCGGTTGAGTCAGAAAAAACGTGGCGCGTTTGTCATACTGTTGCGTTGCATTGAGACACCCGATTATCGTGAACTAAATTTTTTCCATTTAGCCAACAGTCTAACTTAGACCATAATTTTTTCCGCATTGAAATCGGTCTCTTAATGCATTTGTTTCTCTTCGTAAGACCTTGTCTGGGAGTCTTGCAAACTGATGAAATCTTTGACCAAGCCACTTACTTCAGTATTTTAGCCTTGCCAGAATTGCAGGTAAACGTGGTATTATCAGGAGATACTTAAGAGTTAAGCCTGGTTCCAAGCTAGGTCGTTTAGGTTGTTAAGATCGTGTAGAAAGACCCAAAAGACAAAGATTAACAGTTTGAGTCCTTGGTCTTTTGGGTCTTTCTGCCCGGCTCTAACGACTCAAAAGACCTAATGTGTACCAGGCTGTAGTGCTGAGGCCCCATGGCGATGTATAGAGTGTTGATGTGCTTCAAAGAAACCTCTTCGCAGGATAAAGAAGCACTCATTATTAATGTCTTTCAAGCGTGTTCTCCACGCAAGGCAAGACATGATAACACATCCCAGGGGAGAAAATACTGTCTCCTAACTATTTCGTTGCCTCTGATAATACGACGTGTAACTGTAACTTGCCAAGATAAAATGCGGAAGAGGCTTGGCAAAAGATTTCATCAGTTTGCAAGACTCCCATACAAGGTCTTACGTAGAAAGCCTTCTTTAACAAATGCATCAAGTGACCGATTTCGACGGGGAAGGGTTTGTGATCTAAGTTAGACTCTTGACTGTATGGAAAAGTTTTTGTTGATGACAATCGGGTGGCCAAATTGGATGTCACAGCCTGTCAAACGCCCCACTTTTTTCTGAATCACCCGGTAAATGAATGAATGAATGCTTAAATATTTTCACCGGAACTTTCAGGTTTTGATCAGCTTTTATATTTCTTACACAGATACAACCGATCATCTTTACGAGTTCTCGGCACTGTAGGTGAGCCAATCAACCCAGAAGCGTGGTTATGGTATTACAAGTACATTGGGGAGGAGCGTTGCTCCATTTCAGATACATTTTGGCAGACAGAGACCGGGGGTCATATGATCACAGGGCTACCAGGTGCAACAGTGATGAAGCCTGGGTCTGCTAGCTTGCCATTCTTTGGCATCGTTCCTGCCATTGTTGATGAGGATGGCAAGGAACTTGAAGGAGCATGTGAGCAAGGATACTTGGTAAGTATTATGACATCTTGCTCCAATTCTATTGTCTGGAATGGGCATTGTTAAACTGATTACGTGAATCCCTTGTATCCTTGTTGTAAACCTTGCTGAAGAGGGACTCATAATCAAACAGTGAAGATGACCTTCCTAGGCTCATTCTTTTCTTCCAGTTGAAAATAAGTGGAAGAGGGTGGTGGTGGTGGTGGTGGTCATGGTCGTGGTTGTGGTGGTGGTAGTGGTGGTCATGGTCGTGGTTGTGGTCATGGTAGTGGTGGTGGTGGTGGTGGTGGTGGTGTTGGTGGTCGTGGTCATGGTGGTGGTGGTGGTCGTGGTTGTGGTCGTGGTGGTGGTGGTGGTGGTGGTGGTGGTGGTGGTGGTGGTGGTGGTCGTGGTCGTGGTCGTGGTTGTGGTCATGGTCGTGGTGGTTGTGGTGGTGGTCGTGGTGGTCGTGGTGGTCGTGGTTATGGTGGTTGTGGTTATGGTGGTTGTGGTGGTCGTGCTCGTGGTCATGGTGGTTGTGGTCATGGTGGTCATGGTGGTCGTGGTCGTGGTTGTGGTGCTGGTGGTGCTGATGGTGGTGGTGGTGGTGGTGGTGGAGCTGCTGCTGGTGGTGGTGGAGCTGCTGCTGGTGCTGGTGACAATGACGACAATGATGATTATGATGGTCATGGTGATGGTGCTGTTGATGTTGAGCTATTGTTTTCAATCATAATGGTCTTGGTCGAATCTTGTGATTGCTACCACAAGTTCTTTTATGCGAATGCCAAAGTAAGTTCAAGTTTTCCACTTGCTCCTCCTGGATTATACAAGCGACTAGATTTTGCAATAATCTGTTAAATAGTTAATATGTTCAATTATGTTTAGAATTTCTTTGTGCCTGATTTCAGTCTCTCCGTTCAGACTTAACAGGATACTTCTAAAGAAGTCCCTTCGAGAAATCTTAAAAGAACGTTTAGATATTTTGCAAGGAGTTCCATTTGTAAGAAGGAAAACAGAAATATGATGGTGCGGAAAATCGGTATAAGAAGGAATGAGAGAGACGGAAAGAAAAGAGAAAGGACTTTAATTACATAATTTAATGGAAAGAAGTTACATTGAGTAAATGCGTGAGAAATATATTAGACAAAGTATATTTAGGCATATCCACGCCAGTGACACATTTGAAACTTTTAAACAATAAAGCAAATCTTCTTCTAGCATCAAGGAATTGCTCATGGATTGACAAAAGGCAAGTTATTGAGTTTGGTGTATTAACCGCGAACCTGTCTCTTTAATAAGGAAATTCCCGTATGATGTATCGAAGGATGCTTTCAAGTAGGATCTGTATGTAAAGCTAGAAATTTTTTCAGGTATTTAAGAAACCATGGCCTGGCATGATGCGAACGCTTTATGGAAACCAAACAAGATTCGAAGCTGGATATTTCGCAAAATTCAAGGGATATTATTGCGCTGGTGATGGTTCGTATCACTTTGTATTCTAAAGATTGCCGTGTCTTTATTCCTTTGAGCTTCATGTAAGTTGAAAATTACGACATGGGACACTTTGCAGGGCATAATTTGATAAAAACGAGTCAAATCGGGTTTGTTGGAATTCTGTTTTGTAGGAGAAGGGTTGAATTTGTTATTGATATTTAGTGTGTTGAAATCGCTCATTCTTTTCCATATTTATTTTTGATTTTGTGATGTACGTAGATATTTTTGTGAAAAGTGATATCGCTTTTACAAAAACTTTTTCCTTCCTAGCAATGACAGTTAAAGGAATTGCCCCGTAGGGATGTAAAGTGCACAAAGAAATTTTGTTCTTTTGTGCTCTAACATAATGCATGCCTTGTTTAAATTTTTGGCAGAGAAAAAGTATGCCAGTGATCACACTTTTTGTTGCTTTGCCCTTCCCATGCGGTACCACGCAGAGATCTTCTCACTAGAGTTTGTGCTTTATTACGACCATATGGATATACAAATCTCTAAAGTAATATTCTAATGCAGATTTCATTGTATGCTGATAAAAGCTTTCCCAGCGAACTTGATAAAAATATACTCCTAACTCTAAAATTTATCCAGAAGTCTGGTCGATTTGATTGGAAAATTTCTTACTCCGTTATATGCTTTAAAACCACAACCACCATTTCCCATGTAAGTAATATTTTTTTTCTTTTGTTTTTTTGTTTGTTTCTTTTTTCGTTTTTTACCTTTGTATTTAACGTCTACTACAAATTACATACCACGCGATATCTGTCATAATGTCTAATTACTCACCCAATTACTTTATTTGTTTCGATCGCAGACATTTCTCATGATGGTATGTAATTTGAGACAAACAGTAGCTTTCATCTCGATGTTAAATTGGTCTCGGCGTAGCCATAGCTTTTTGCTCCTAGGTTATCGTTTTATAGTAATTTTGTAAAGTAGTGTAGTTTGTAAATTTCTAAGGTAATTTTTCAATGGGTATCAAAAACGGTATGTTTGTCATTTTTAGAAGCTCACAGCATAAGGCCCAAATCTTTAAAAGGGCGGGTGTAAGTTCTGTTTTCTTGAAGACTGTATCAATTTTCCGTAAGCAACACAAGGTTTATGATCATTTTAATTTTCTCAAAACTTTCGATGAACTTTTACGGAAATAATCAAAATGCCACCATTTTGAAACTAATCAAGATATCAAAATGCAATGGAAGATTTACAGCAATTTACCCTAACTTCCATTCACGTCATTCAATTGATAGAAAAATATGATAAGATTTAACACCCATCTTTTTAAAGATCTTAAACATGTGAGACCTATGCTGAAGCTCACACGTGCATGAACGGCAATGTGAGGGATGACCTATGCAGAAATCTTGCAAAACAAGATTTTACTAAAATCGTAGAAATTGGAATATGTTTTGGAAATTGCAGCCAGAATATGAATTTTATTGCAAATTTTATTGCATTTTATTACTAAAATCGCGCGTGGTTTTGAAACGGAAAGATGGATTTCGACCAACTAATTTTCTGAACTAAGTTATCCTTTGTTCGCTGCAATGAATTCTTAAACAATGTAATTTACAGAATGAATTGTATCAGTGAAACTTGTCAAACAGCCTACGTGTTGTATGACGCACCTTGTTTATATTGTTCGATCGAAGAAGTTACGACAGCTTCGAGCAGTTAAGTCCTCTTCAACAATACGCTATATATTATTTGTGTAATAAGGTACTAGAAGAAAATGGACGCAAACAACAGAGAGATTTTTCAGCAAACTGAGGCCTTTCAAACTAACTTTATCATTAGAGCGTGACTAACTGTTGTGGCTTTCGTTGTTTTTCTTGTTCATCATAATTAATCACGCTCTGATGATAACGGAAATTTGAAAAGCTTCGGTGTGCTGAGAAATCTATCTGTTTTTCGAGTCTGTTTTCCTTTAGGACCGTATTATTTTGTACAAACTGAAGTGCCAAGGTTTGATCTGTTTACATAGTGTATGGTTGACGAGGGTACATCTATTCAAAGAAAGTAGGAATCAAATACGTTTTTTATACTGTTTGTTTTTTTCAGTACTGACAAGTTTTGTTTCAACATATTTCGTGTCATGAAAAGTTGTGGCATAAGGACCAATGTTGAATAGTACTAAAATTTCCCAAGAGTTTGGTCGCATGACTCGAAATGGGTGAAACAAGCCTTGGCCGATTAGGTCAATTAATTTCCCTCTCAGTAAACGTTTTTTCTTTTTGTTGTAGTTACGTGTAATAAAGTGAAGTTACGCTTAGTTTATGTGCTATCTTTGTCTTTCAATGTCATCACTCGTAGTGCTATGTTCTTGTTTCCTGTTTTATGTGCCATTTTTTTGTCGTAGTTTTTCGCTCAAAATGGTATTGTTTTAGTAGTAGGGTATAGTATTTTGTAAGTATTGGTATTAGGTAACATGTATTGTAAGTTTTTAGCTGGATCTATAAAAAATGTTTTGTCAACTAGAGCCTCCTTAGAGCAACTGACTAATGTGATGTATGGCCCTCTTCTTACAGCGGTTTTGCCAAAATAAACTATGTATTTTTTATCTTCTACGATAAATGGTACACTGGACCGATTTTAAAGATGTATGACTTCTTCTTTTGCAAAAAGCCTGAATTAGATTCTAGGATTCATCGCAAATTTTTTTGTTTTCAGTTTTTAGCGCTATGAGCAAGTCTTTTCAAATTCTCTTGATCGATAACAGTGAAAAATAGTAAGAAAATGTTGATAAAGTTTTCTAAGTACTCGGCATGACTAGACAATGAGAAAACTTTTTCATGACCATTTGGGATATCGAAATCGATTAATTTTTATCTGCTGCACGAGCACTGCTTCTCTCTTTGGAGAAATGTGAAATTTCTTTCACTAATGCAAAGAAATGTCTTTACTTTTGTAATCTCATTGAATTTATGCTTTGGTGCAAATTGCGTTCCTGTGTCAGGGTGGTTGAAAAGGCAAACAAAATTTGTTGCATTTTCTACAGATTTCGCAAGTTGATTCAACAGGCCAGTCTTCGAACCAATACTCATTCAGAAGTGTACTCTGATCAATTTTGAAACCCCCAAAGCACCGCGAAGGAATTCCTACTTTGTCATTGCATGCTGAGTCCTTGAAAAATTTGATGAAACTGTTGGACAGTTTTCAGTGTTTTTGAAAGAGAAAATATTTAGAAAATCGCTTATAACTCTAAGAACTGAAAACAAAAATATTTGCAAAGAGCCCCAGAATTTAAATTAGGCCTTTTGATAGATTAAGTAATGCATTTTCAACGTCGGTCCAGTGTACGATTGATCGTAGACTACCAAAGAGAATAGTTTATCTTGGCACACCTGTTAGTACATATGAAGGTCCAGTTCATTTTAGAGACACATTGAATCCAATGTGCCCCTCAAACGACGGTGTTGAGGACACGGAAAACTTTTTGCTGCACTGCCATTCTTACGATGCATGCAGCACAGATCTTCTCGATAGTGTAAATTCAACATTGCAACCGTATGATTTGCCAAATCTTTCAAATGCTCTAATGCTTAAATTGATACTGTATGATGATGAAAGGTTGTCCGTTGATTCTAATTCTGAAATCCTTAAAGCAACTTTAAGATACATATACGAAACACAACGTTTTGAATAGAATGATGCTACTGAAACTTAGCTGCTGCAACCTGTTCGGGGACTTATATGTATTGTTTGGTTTTCTTTTTTTCTCTCCTTCCCTTCATGTTTGCTTGTAGTTTTTGTCTTTATGTTAAATGGCCGCAGGGTAGACACAACATTGTGCTCCTTGCGGTATCGTTTTTAGTAGTGTGATAGAGTAGTTTTATAAGTAGCGTAATTGGTAGTGTGACTTTGTAAGTAGTGTAGCTAGTATTGTGTGATCTAATGATTATTGATATGAAAAAACGTCTAGTTTAAAGGTAGTCTGTCCCTTTGATAGATGAAAATGTGATTGGTAAATATTTCTGGAAAATACTCAAGTGTCAAAGGGGGCACTTTAAAGGTAATATGGCCTTGGTCTTAATTGTTTGAACAAAAACTGCAAAATGCCAAAACGACACCTGTTTTCTTGTGAATATTTGTGCCCTTTTTAACCGAAAACCATATATCAACTATATATCAACTATATATATATCTATGTCTATTCCTCTTACAGGTGCCAGAAGGGATGAAGATGGATATTACTGGATAACAGGCAGAATTGACGATTGTATGAATGTATCTGGACATTTACTAAGCACGGCTCAAATCGAAAGTGCTCTTATTGAGGACCCTGCTCTCTCGGAAGCTGCTGTGGTATGAAACTTTTGTGTTCATAGTTACTTACTCACTACATCTTAAGTACTTAGTCCTTTGACAATGGTTATCAATAACAACAGATTCTTCCCTACCAAAGCACATTTATCCTGGTCATCTGCCTGCCAAATTTACTAAAGTGTTTGATATGCTATACTTTGGATGAATTCCAATGCAACTTAGTGCCTCAAGAACTTTTTACCGCAAGGGATTATGAAACAGATTTTGTCAAAACATCTCAGGCCAAGAAGTATCTGAGGTGATGCACTAAGGTAGGACAAAAACAAATTTGTTCCCGTGAGATTCATTTATTTAGGGATAACACATTCTCTCACAGAGAAAGGTTTTCGTCCGTGTAAATATCCTATCACTTTTTGTCGTCTGAAATAGATCATACTTAAGAAACTTCAGTTTTTTTTTATATCATCCTAAAAAATATTAAAAATATACAACAACAACAACAACAACAACAACAGTTAAACTAGAGTACGCAAAAAGAAAGAATTATGTCGTTCGCAGCGAGAAAGGACACAAGGTCATCAAGTTCCCACTACGAACAACATATATTACAAAAATTAAATACAACAATAAATCTAGTATAACAAAAAAAAATATACACTACAAAAAATTTGGAGTACCAGGTGCGTCAAAGAAATGTATCTCTGACTCACCTGGTAAGGCGGATTTCCACTCAGTCAGTCCTTCCGACCGGACAATAGTTTACGTGGGAAAATTTCAGTTAAATGATTAATGATGCGAGTAACAGCATGAGTGGTAGGACACAATTAGGGTGAATTAGATCGGATTAGATTATTTGTCTACCTTGAAATGCCATAAAATTGTCTGCCTTGAGATTGGCGGCTTTTCTCAGCCTTATTTTCTGCCCTTTAACTGCAGAGCCCCGTCGCATGTGCTTTTTAGAATGTTTGGGCTTACGTCGACCTTTTGAGGTCTCGAAATCGAAAACCTAATTGTGTCCTACCACTCATGGTGACACCCCCAACCTGCATATCATTGGAAAGAAGAAAAATAGCCCTTCAAATGGCATGCGTCAAATGGATTCATATATTATCATTTTCTGAAGAATCTCGAATGAAGTTTGGTAGCGTTTTTATCAAACGCTCTGTACAGCCTTACTGTTAACCCTCGATGAAACACTTAGTATGACTTGTTTATCTTTTAGGTGTCTATGCCTCATCCTGTCAAAGGAGAATGTGTGTACTGCTTTGTTTCATTGAAAAATGTAAGATTTACACTTCGTTTATGTTTTGCGTAGATTTTCTGGAATTTCTAGATGTGCCTGTTCAGTGGAACTACGATTAAGCCATAAATACAGAGTGCTCTCAATGATTCACTCTTGTTAGAGGGCTACTGTGGAACCTTTGTTCGCTTTTTCCAATCAATGTTGCACTCAAATACGTCCGAAAGACGAATTTAGGTTTCTAGAGGTTTTCAATCAATATGAAACTTTACAAAAACATATTATAAACTACTTAACTACGTTACAAGTATGATACCCCAGGGAGCAGAAGACCGTGACTACCCCGTTTTAGAGGTCAAATGTCACACAAACTTCCAGAGCAATGCTAATAGGGAAATGAAAATTGACGTATTGTGTAAGATTTCAACTTGATTTGAAGTAACTGTTATCATCATTTCCAGTGAATTTTGAACTTTTTAAATGACATTTTTCTGTATAAGTTCACTTTGGAGATATTTATTTGATGTTTTGTTCAGTGGATTGTAATGTGTAATTGAATTTGCCAATTTTCAGTAATATTTCGTACGGCTGGTGGTCCCTTTACGAGCCAAGAGACCAATCTCTCTGCTTCCACAGCTCTCAAATAGAAAAAATTATTCACGGTCAAGTACAAAAGTACCTCGATGAAAAGAAAATATTATTTAAATACCAATCCGGCTTTCGCGCACACCATTCAACAAATACTTGCCCATCCTACTTGAGCGATAGGATCTATCAAGGATTCGAAAATGGTATGTTCACAAGTCTGATTCTGATTGACCTGCAAAAAGCATTCGACACAACTGACCATGAAATTTTCCTTGATAAAATTGTATGTATCGGCTTTAGTGACTCTACCGTATCATGGTTTAATTCTTACCTCCAGGACCGGCCATTTTCTGTCAACATTGGAAAAGAATACTCAAACCCTGGTTTTTTGTCATGTGGGGTTCCTCAGGGGTCAATTCTTGGTCCACTCATTTTCCTCATTTATGTCAATGACATGGCACGGGCAGCTGACTGTGACCTGCTTCTGTACGCAGATGATTCATGCTTAATCTTTAAAGACAAAGATATTGAGAAAATAGATTCCACCTTGAATAGAAACTTCAACTCTTTATGTGATTGGTTTTTGGAAAACAAACTGAGCATTCATTTTTGGGAAGACAGGACCAAATCCATTCTTTTTGGCCGAGAAAAGGGCAGAAACCTGAAAAAGCTGAACATAAATAAAGATTAAACAGCACTCAATGGTCACATATCTTGGATGTGTTCTAGACGAAAATCTTTCTGGAGAATCAATGGCAACTAGAATGCTTGGAAAGATATAGAAAACAAAGTTTCCTCAATAACTCCCTCCGTAGGTTGCTTCTAAATGCCCTTATCCAACTTCACTTTGATTATGCGTGCACCTCATGGTTCCAGATGTTAAATAAGAGGTTATCCAAAAAAATGCAATCTGCACAAAAAAAAATGCATTCGCTTCCTTTTGAATGTAAAAAACACAGCGCATATAGGGACTTCAGAATTCAAAGCTATAAACTGGCTTCCTACAAAGAACAGAGTTGATCAACATACATGTGTAAACATAATGAAATTTTTCAAAGGAACGGCTCAAGCTTATGGCGACGAAATTTTCAAACCAGTTGACCAAAGCCGAGTGACAAGAAGGTCTAAATTTAAATCAAACCTTCCTTTTCGCAGAAGTAGCGCTGGCCAAAAGTGCCTGTCCTATATTGGGCCAAAAATATGGAATAGCCTGTCTTCTGATTTAAAGTCTGCAAATAATGTCAATTCGTTAAAGCACAAAATGAAGGACAATTTTTTCCAAAATGTACAGACAGAGGAAGGGGACATATATGTGTACTACTGATACCGCGCATCCTCTCTCACATTCATGTCTCGGCCTTACCATAATTATGCTGTATCCAAAAAGCGCATTCCAATATAATGTTTATATATATATATATATTTTTTCCTTTGCAATCACCTCTAAGAGGACCATTTTGGAAATAAGGTCAACTCGATCTTTTAATGCTATCCCTGCCACTTTAACTGGGGGTGATTTTTAACTTGTATTTAAACTTGCTTATGAGATATATTGTAAATATTCATTTATATATTCTTTTATTTGCTCCTTCCTTTTCTATTAACCATTGTAATTTTTCTTTTGTTTGTGGCAAATTTATACTTACTTACTTACTTACTTACTTACTTACTTATGACATGTATGGAAAGTAATTAGGATTATTTGTAGTTGATGTGGAACCTTCAAGAATATGTTGATTCTTTCAAAGATCTTCCGTTCCTCGACATTGCACAAGAATCTTTATTTTTATGAAAAATTTTATGTTCCCTTCTTGGATCTTGAGTGCAAATCATGGATAAAAGTTATTTTCAATTTGAGATAGGAAACCCCGATTAATGTGTTTTCTTTGATGAAGGCCAACTTTGAGGAAAAGAAACTTACAACAAGGAGGTAAAAAGGCGAAGTCACAGGCTGCTTGTCCTTGTCTCTTATGGCCTAGCCATCCTGTAGCACACCATGAAGAAGCACCAAGTTTTATAGCACCACAACATCTGTCTTTTAGCTTCTCAATCGCCTCCTCATCACAGTTTGCAATGCTTTTTTTGATAACCGGTAAACCACAGTCCTGAAGGGTCCAAGATCCCAGACGAATCCCCCTGAGCAGGGATGAAAACAAAGGACTATGACACCAATAGACCTTTTAGCTATTCTAGAAAAGGGCTTGGATTGAGCGTTATTTTTATACATTTTTATACCCGAAGTTCGATCGAATGGCGTTAGGGCTTTTATCTCTATTGTGCACATTCGAAAATTCTACAAATTGTAGCAAAATATCGTGGGATTGAGATTCTTTTTCAGAATAGCTAAAAGGTCTATTGTCCCAAATAGTTAGATCTCCAGAAAAAAGAAAGAAGAACGGAAAAGAGATGAATACGGAAAAGCAGGAAATGGATAATTATTTTACGCAAAATTTCTAAAGTTTCTCTTTATTGATAGCTTTCATTAAATGAATTTAGGCTGTTACCATAACAAGGAATATTACAAAACAGATGCTGTTCATAAGTCTGTAAGTTGTAAGCTGAAAGATAAACAAAATTTGCCCAATAAGTATAATTTACAATTATGATTAAAGACAGATAATAAAACCCCGAATTATGATTAAAGACAGATAATCTCGATTTTTGTCCAATTAGTTACATATCACGACCTGTCAAATGTGGATTCTTTTTTTGAAGCGACTCTTGCAGAACTTTTTTCAAGCCTTGTTTTGGTCCCAGAAACAAAAAATAGTTTTTCCACCTCTGCCCAACAAGGGCAAATAATCTTTCAATAGAGCCGAACCGGATGTTTACATTTGCACGTTACCCAATCAGATGTGACAATGACGTCACACAAACAAAAGAATCGACGTGAGAAAGTACCCCTCACATAGGGGGTCGTGCACGCGGCTGTTAGGTAAATTCAGGAAAAAATTATATTTTTCAACTCTGTACTAATATGTTTAAATTTTCCTCGCGGGTTTTTTTTAAAAGAACGCGTAAATCCAGAGAAAAGGCTTTTGAGAATATATGCCGATGACACAGTGACATCTTTTTCTCACAAAAATGTAAACGTCATAGAAGAGACTTTAACTGCTGAGATGTCAATCATTGCTAAATGGTTAGACAATAATAGATTAATAATAAATTTAAAAAAGGGAAAACTGAATCAATGCTGTTTGGAACCGCGAAAAGGCTGTATTCACAAAGCAATTTGAAAGTTTCACTGAAAGAGCATCTCATCAATTTTGTAAGTGGATATAAATACTTGGGAGTGTCACTAGATCCATCACTTAACATGAATGACCATCTACAAAAGATCCTAAAGAACGTGGCCGTTCGAATAAGGCTCTTGAAGAGAATGAGATATTCACTGTCAGATTTTGCGGCTAAATCAGTCTACGAAGCTATTGTTCTTCCTAAAATATTATATTGTTCAACTCCTGTTTTCAAAGTCTCAGACACGATGGCGAATAAATTCGAACGATTACAAAGGAGCGCAATTAAGATCATTCATAAACAACCAAAGAGCTGCAAAGAGTGTGGACTCATGACCATACAAAATCAAAAGAAATTCAAGGCAGCAATACAGATTTTCAAATGTTTGCAAGGGACTGCCATCCCAAATCTTGCGACATATATAGAGAAAGTGGATCACAAGTACAACACAAGAGGAAATTCATCAACGCTCCGCCTTCCAAAGGTCAGAACAGAGGCTGCAAGAAAATCATTTCGTTTTCAAGGTCCTTCTTGTTATAATGAAATTCCAATTGACATTCGGAAATTAACGTCGTTGGTTCAGTTCAAACATCACTTGAAAGAACATTTCTTGAACAACTAGTTCACTACAAAGTACATTATAAACGATTTTAGCTATTTGTTTTACATTTTAAGATAAGATTAGATAATTTAACATTGTACCTAACCCAAACTGCAATTACTTTCATTTTTAACAATGTATATACTTTTTTAAAAACAGGACCCTTATTGATAACAGTGCCTTTTGGCATTGAAAAGGCTTTAACCTGTATAAATATTTCTATTATTATTATTATTATTATTGAGTAAGGCCTATCATTTGACGTCTTGATCCCTAACAAATAATTCCTTCAAAAACGACGTAAATTCATATCAATGTCTTCCTATATTCTAAATATCATCGAAAATACATTAACAAGGCAGTAGATGGGTTTTAAAGGGTACTTAACTTTCATTGCTGAGGCAGTGGCGACGGAAAGGGTAGCATATGATACCAACCGCAGCTCCTCCCTCGTCGTTGCGTTCCTAGGGAGTCAATTCAAAGCAGCACCACATCTGAATTTTCTTTGCTGAACTTTAATGATTCACTTTGTCGATTTCGTTTGATTTAAAAATAAACCTTGATTTATAAACATGCTCGTCAATTTCCAATTTTTTTCATCAATTATTGAGCTTGACCTTAACCCTCTTCTGTCATTGGTCAAAATCTGGAGTAGCGGGAAAACTCTTGACCTGACGTGAGCTGAGGCCGTTGAGTAAAGTAGGATTGCTCCGCAGTTGGTTATTCCTAAAATGTCTACAAAAGCATCCAAGATTCAGAAGAAATGCTGAAAATAGCCACTGAAGGGACTCACCTTACCAAAGATAATGCCACAAGTGTACCAGACCACCCGCAGACCCGTATGGACTCGGCGAAGCATTCTGTTGCTTCCCGAGTAGAGATTTGCTTGATCTGCATTGCTTTGCATACTTGGCAGAAAGGCTTACCCAAGTCAGATATTTGACTAGCAAATTCCTTGAGGTATCATACTGGACCAACAAACGCCATTCTGTCAGTGAGGTTGCAAGGAAATAACCAGGTATATGTTGAAAGTCATATTTCCCTCTATCTTCTGCTTTTTGCATAAACTAGATAGGCTAGGTAGGCTACATTCATTTGTTTTTTAGCAAGCCCAAGTTTCTTACGAGCAGTTTCCAAGAAGAACGATAAGTGTAGAGTCCAAAATATCGCAGGAAGCCAAATTCAGAAACTGCAAACACTTTTAATTAACAGGAGACAAGATTTAGCTAAAAGCTACAGTTTTAAAGGGGGAATTGGTGGATTTCCTCGGCTTCATTGCACCCCTAGGTAGATCTGTTAGAGGACTGTACTCTCGAAGTTGACATCTTGCCCCTTACTTTCATTTTGGTATTACAAACTGAAACGTGATATCTTTGCTCTTAAATGCTGAAACATCAACTCTCAGTGGAAAGGAAATAAGCGAAGCTTTCTCATACCTTTGGCAACATACATTCTTACGTTCAAATGCAGCGTTTCAGAGATCGATAGCGGGTTTGCGATTGGACGGTATAGAGCTTTTACATAACGTTTGACTTAACCTACGGCATAATTTTGAAAGCTTGAAGGTTGGTTGGATATTTTGAGGATGATAACAGCAAGAAGTAAAGATCAAAGTTTTAAAGATACTTCAGATGAAAAGGTTTTAAGAGCGAAACAAAAATCTATCGCGTTTCATACTATTTCACATAGATTTAGGATATGCAATGTTGTTCGTGTATGAAAAATGCGAAGTTTTGAGTTCCCACTGCCTCCGTGATAGAAGCTCGGTACTGTTGAAAGGCAACTGCTGTCGCTTGCTAATGTATGTTCAGTGATATTTAGAAAATAGGAAGACATTGATATGAATTTACGTCGTTTTTGAAGGGCTTATTTGTTAGGGATCAAGATGTCAAATAATAGGCCTTACTCAAAAGCCGTTTTTCTGGATTTATGCGTTCTGTTGAAAAAAACCCGCGAGGAAAATTTAAACATATTAGTACAGAGTTGAAAAATATCATTTATTCCTGAATGTACCTAATAGTCGCGTGCATGACCCCCTATATGTGAGGGGTACTTTTTCACGTCGATTCTTTTGTTTGCGTGACGTCATGGTCACATCTGATTGGCTAACGTGCAAATGTAAACATCCGGTTCGGCTCTATTGAAAGATTATTTGCCCTTGTTCCTCAGCCCCTGAGGCCAAAGGCAGATCAAAGTCCACTCCCAGAATCGACAGGTCAGAGAACAGGTCAGAGTTCACAGAAAAAGGTCAATGATAACTTCGCATGGCACACGAAGGATGGTTTGTTGAAGGCGGTAGAGATAGTTTAGGAATGCTGTGTAATGGCGTGTACTCTTTTGATTACTTTAGATTTGAAAAATTCTGTTGTTTTGTAGGGAGAAACCTTTACGGACAAGCTTGTCACCACATTGAAGAACAGAGGTGATTACTCCCTTTTGACTTTTTTTAAGGAAGGTTCAATGGGAGCATAGGCTCCAAATCTTTCAAGAGGTTAATCTGTAAAATTCTATGACCTTTTTCTTTGAGCTGAAACTTGAATGAAACTTTATCTACTTTGCTATAAATCTCCCACTGAACTTTTCTGAAATCTTCAATATTTTCAGAATTAGAGTGGTTCTGCTTTTTTTTAAGAATTCAAGAAGCACTTGGAAAAAGGATTAAAACCATCTTAAGTTCAGAACTAACTGACGTATCGCAGAATAAGTTCAAGGAAGACTTAGTTTTTCACACTTCTGGTTTAACATTTAAAAATTTGGTGACGCCATTTCCTCGAGTGGGCTGAAATATACACTGTAATTTCGAAAAATATGCAGCATTTCTGAAAAGTTTAATGGTAGCACTATGGATAAGTAGCCAAAGTTTCCTTCAAGCCATTCAAGTCAAAGAAATTGGTCATAGACTTTACACTCATCTTTTTTTGCACCAATCTAAAGATTTGGTACATATGCTGTGCAGTAGGTATCTGCAGATAAGAAGCACTCTTACAGGAAACATAGAGAGGTTTCTTTGCAATTTTAAACATTAACACCTCGATGTTTGATTTGTTTTCTCGAAAATGTCGATCTCCTTTCCTCTTATCTTATTGTTATTCACTGTTTGGTTATTTGATCTATTTTTAGTGCAAATTGATTGATTGATTTTATCGGCTGCAATTTTTTCATTGATAGTGAGACAACGAATTGGGCCGATGGCACATCCTGAAGTCATCCAAAATGCACCTGGCTTACCGAAAACACGTTCAGGTAAAATAATGCGACGCGTTCTTCGTAAAATAGCGCGTAACGAGCGTGACTTAGGCGATGTTTCGACAATGGCCGATTCTGCTGTCGTTGATGAGCTGTTCAAGAACAGGCCGACATTTCAGTTGCAGTAAATTTTGAACTTTTTTGTTTCGCAATTTTACATTGAGAATGAAGATTATTGGCGAATACGTTTTCGGCCGACATCACATAATTTTGGGAAAAGTTTTGGGAATTTTGTTGCCAAAGTTTTGAAATTTGGAATAAATATTGAAAGTTTTTTGGTAGATTATCTTCTTTTCGGCTAAAATTTTCAGTGCGGCTTTTCAATAAAGATATCTTTTATTGTAAAGTGTTGGTAGCTGTATTTAACTTGTTAACCGTAGATGTCTTTATAGTAGCATTTAAACAACTTAATCTAAATCTAAACATTTCTTGGAACTTCATAGAAACATGTTTTGATTGGCGAAACATATTCCAATTGCCGAAAGCTATAGACAGATTTTGACAGATGTCGGACTCATAAATTTCTTCCAGAAATTGGGCCCAAACTTTTGCCAGCGAAAATTTTCGTTCTCAATGGAAGTGCGGTTGCTTTCAAATGTGGCAATGCTTATGCTGTTTATTTTTGAATAATTTTAGTTCACTTCAAGGGACTTTATGAAGCTATACAAAGGTGTGACTTACAGGGCGTGTTATTTTTAGGAGAGTAGACTGTGAAAAAAGATGAAAAATATTTGGATATGAGATTTTAATGCTTTTAACCTACTTGGTTTTTCTTCTGTACGATGCTTTCTTAATGTATCCGAAACTAGCGCCAATGGAATTGCAAAACTGTAGAATTTATCGTGCACAATGTTATTTCCCTTTCTTTCAACTGATTTACGTCACGTGGACCTAAGGTAATTTGCAGCAATTCAAAGGGGAGCATTCCTTTTCATTGTCATTTCTCTAATTCTACTGTATCTAGTTTTATGAAAGTAAGTATGAAAATAAGCATTTATGGCTTTGCGAGACTTCAAAGGATCACGAATTCTTCACGCACTGAGGAAAGTCAATGTATGAGCAAGAAGTACTCAATTTTTGGTAGATCTACAATTTATTAGTTTTTTTTCATCAATTTGTTCACTTGACAGCTTCGCAGCTGGTAGAAATACAGCAAGGTCCCGCATTTCAGAGACCACTTTTTCACATTTTAGCCTAAAATATTTCTTATGTCTATGATACTTCACATGTTTTAAGGATCGAGATTCTTGATATTAGTGTCACTCAAACTTAGACTCAGGCCAGTATTTGGTATCATTCAAAGTACAGGAAACTTTATTTCAGGTGTGAGCGTCAAGAATTTCTTATATGTAGGATAGCTAATCATTTCTCAGTAACCAAAAAGTTTCTTTAATGTGGTTTCTTAAATGCGGCCTTACCGTATAAGATAGGCTGTCCTTATGACATATCGTAGAAGCTCTATTAAGCCCCGAGGGGGCTTATCTAATTTCGGACACTCCAGGGGGGGGGTTATCGGAGAAGGGGAATTATTTACAAAGTCAAGTGGCAACGATATGTATGAGAGCTTTTCAGTTCTCTTACCCCATATTTTGTGGATTCACGAGTCAGATACAAAAATTCGATACATTCTCCATGCCAAACACTATCACAATGGATGTGCAAGCTTTTCTAGCGAAACGTTTGGAAAATCGTTGATAATTTCCGGAATTTGATATAAATGGGGGAGCTTAATAGATTGGGGAGCTCTTTTAAAACTTCGGCTCCTCATACGCTCTCTCTGCGATTATGACAAATCACGTGAGGTTCCCTTTGAGCAAGTCATTTGAAACGGATTTGTGCAATGAAGTTTTTCATTTTGAAGTTTTGCAAAGAAATGACGCTGATGCTTTATTTCATAGAATATACTAAGAGATCGATGCATGTCAGTGTGATTTCAATGTCGTTAATGTGGCTAGTTAAATCATCGGTTCTGTCTTCGCTATCTTTAAGTCATTTCAAGGGCTGCCCGAAATTCTAAAATTTTTTGCATCATACATCGAGTCGTCGTAGTTAGGTACTTCCTTTCTGATATATAGAGTGGCAAATTTAATCTTTGCGTGTTTTGCATAGAAAATTGACGTGACCGAGAGTCATTATACCACTTAACTGTGATGAACTGAACACTAGAGAAAAAAAGAGAAAGAGTACTTTTGGAGGATTTTCCGTTTGAGAGGCATAATGACTCAAGGTTACATCAATCTGCCGTGTGTGGGGGTCAAAATTGCCTCCAGACAGAGGCGCCGGAAGGACGACGGAGCAGCCGGGGCAGCCCATCAAAACGGGCACTGCAAAATAGGAGCTGACAAACAACACACTCTCTCAAGAAATGTTACTTGTTACAGGCTACGGGTAGCAGTGAGAGTGGAGAAGAGTACCTTGGTAAACTTTGGATTTTGGTATAAAAAAATATGAATTGGAAAGGAAAACAGTAGCGTGGCCATAGCTATGGACTGTTGGTTTGAAAAGGAGGGGGTCTGGGGCAAAATCTTTCAGGACACGACCTCTACTTTGTCTTAAAACATTGCTCCCGATCCAACATTTACCCCTGAACTAAAATAGAATTTTTGACCATTGGTAACATCATCTTCATAAATTAGCGTATCAGGAAGATTTCGGCATTTCGAACAGATCAAATGACTATCTTAAATATCTCCGTCCAATTTTCAGCGAAACTACAATTTTATACTTAAACAGTTCTTTGATGGTTATCTATCAATAGAGTTTTTTATTTGCGCAAATACCTTTTACAATGTATTTTAGACTGTTTCTTCAGTGTTGCTTGCTTCTATCATGAAACGCCTTGACAAGTTTGCCCACGACAATTTTTGAAAATGACAGCCTCTGTGGCTCAATGTGACCTTCTCAGTTGCTTTCGTGCATTTCTTAGACAAAAATTCTTATCTTACCATACTCAATTACTACCATACTCAACTACTGTCTACCTGTCTTTGAAAGAATCTCAAAAACCATCTTTTGACAAAAGTGGATGGCGTTTGGAGAAGCAATTGGTGAAAGGCGTCAGATGCAGAGGATAAACAAGAAAGTTTTTTTGAAAAAGGCACTAGCTACCCCCGTGCTGCCCCGTACCACCAGGGCAACGGGGGCAGCTGCCCCCGCTGCCCCCTTGCCTCCGGCGCCCTTGCCTCCAGATAAATCAGAAACGAAATGATGAACCAGGAGGGCTCGATGTATCATGCAAAAACCTTAACTATGGTTGACAAAGAGCGTTATTTTAGCTGGGCATTCTGCTGAGCCTTTCAAATAACACAGATATGCGAGTGCGAAGAGGTTGCTGTTTTAAAGGTAAAACAGCATTATGTTGGTGAATGACGTTCAGGGCGGTTGGCAGGTCCGTTATGCTCCTTCGCGCCACTTAAATCCTTGGAAAACGTGTGCAATTGGCCTATGTAGCTCTTAGATGTGGCAGTTCTAATGGAGAGTACTTCCACGTTCTCCTTCTGCATTGTCTGTCGTTTTTCGTTTGATACTTACGATAAGTAATTTAAGTTTAATTCGGGATTTCCACAGCCCACAATGGACCATTTGCCAATTAGGAAAATGGGATTGAGGCGAGCGCGGCCAATTCCGACAGCCCTAGTAACGGTCGGAAATCCGGGGAATCTTCTGCACTTCAGACACACAGCAAGCTGTACTGTTCAGTCTAGTCGCTGTGCAAACTTGAATGTTGAACTATCTATTTACCACTTCCAAGAGTTATTTGGCTCTTTCCTAGTAAGGTAAGTGTTTTCCCTCGATTTTCAAGCCATTTTCTCATCCTTTCAGTCATTTTGGAGAATGCTGCGAGGCACTTGAACCCACTTGAACTCGACGTATTTTCAACTAAGTATCGGAAGGCGGCTCAATGTTTAGGCCATGTCAGCCGGAAACTTCTCCCTCTTCAATGGCCTTCAACGGGTACTATTCCGACTGTTGTTACTTGTAAATTAGCTCAAATGTTACGAAACTTTATTATGGACCCATTGAAGAATTTCAAACATTGCTCTTCGCTCTTAAATGGCAAATTATCTGCTCTTACCTTCCGGGACTTTTATCTTTTGAAAAAAGATTCGAAGGACAATCGATGAATTTGGGTAAATCAGCGAGGAAACCTAAATGTGCTTCGAGCAGGTAAAAGTAACGGTCTTTTCATCTGCCAAGTGCAATTTATTCAAAAAAATATTTTCACCTGAAATTAATCTTTTAGATCTCCGAAAAATAAAGCAATTCAACATTTATTCTTTGCACAGTTAATTTTCAGATGAGAAAGGCAAAAAGTATAAGCAAAAAGTGAAACTTGATTGAAGCACATTTAGGTTTCCTGATTGATCTACGAATTTCGTACATTTTCCTTCGAATCTTCTTTCAAAAGTTAAACACAAATCATATCAAAATACGTCGAATTAAAGAGCCTCGAAGTACATTCCAAAATAATTGAAATAATGAGAAAATCGCTCGAAAATCAGGGGAAAACACTTACCATAGTAGAAAAGTATCAAACAACTCTTGGAAGGGGAAATGAACAGCAAAATATTAAAGTTTGCACAGCGACTAGACCGCTCACTGCGGCTTACTCGTTTCACTGAAGTGGAGAGGATTCCCCGGGTTTCCCACTGTTACTAGGGCTGTCGGAATTGGCCGCGCTCGCCTCAGTCCCTTTTTCCTAATTGGCAAATGGTCTATTGGTCTCGTGCAAACTTGCTCGTTACTAAAATATACATCAAAACTAAACGCAGCAATCTAAAATAGTTACGAAGTGTCATTTTATGGAGCAGTTGTGTAGAATACATGTATTGTCTCTTTCAATTATCTTTTAATTCAGGAGACAGGCAGAGAAATTGCAAACAATAGCAAACAATATGTTGTCATCTTTTGTACAAACGTTAATCAAACTACGTGTAATGAAAGCAACATTTTCATTATGGTTCTATTAGCCAAGAGAAGTCATCAGATTTACTATCGAATGCCGTTTTAAATCACGCTACTTTTAGAATATTTCAAGCATTAAACCAGATCTCCTCTAGGCGGAAAAATGTTGAGGCGGAAAAATTTCCGTCGATCTAATTTGCCAATAGAATTGTCGCCGTGGAAAAATATCGAGCCGCGAATAGTTGGAATACATTCCGTTGGAATACATTCTTTTCGCGGCTCGACATTTTCCGTCTGTTGGAGATCCGGCTTTAAACACTACTTTACAAATGTTTGTGAAGGTTAGGGCATCTTGCAAAATGTCATCAATAGATCTTATCGGGAAAGGCTTGCTTACACGTATTTCAAGTCAAGTAATAAATTTCTTGATAAAATATCTTTTGAATTCTTTAGCATACTTTGCGCCACGAAAACTTGTGCCATGAATACAGCAAGTGGTACAATACAAAGACCTCCCAAGAGTATGGTCACATGCCTTGAAATCGGTAAAACAAACCTCAACCGGTTTTTTCTGGTTATTCACACCGACAAACTGAACAGTGCTGATCTATATTTTGCGGCTTGGAACGGATTATTTGCACTAATAACATGAATGCTTATCTCGGAATTCCTGATAGAAGCCAGGTACGAGGAAATTCAAGGTCTGAGCAAATTACCTTGAATAAGGCAATGAGGGCAAGAGCAGCTTCTTGAACTTGTGGGGGAGATGAAATTGGCTTTGTCCGAAGAAGTTTATGTGTCCCCCGTGCAGTGGGTTAAATTTCATCCGCAGTAGTCATTTTGGGTTGGAGCTCTGAGCACTCCAACCGAAAATGATACTGCGCATGAGCTTTAACCTACTGCACGGGCGGAGGGGGGGGGGGCACATAAGTTTCATCGGACAAAGCTTATCTCGTCTCGCCAACAAGAACGATAGCATCAGTTGTTTTTGACTGGCATGCCATTTCAAGCAATTACGGATCGCAGACGATGTACAATGTCTCAAACAACGAATCAAAATGAGAAAGCTGCAAGATATTCCCTTAAAGCATATGGCTCGAATATTTGGAAACTTTGAAATCAAATGTGTAAAATGTTTTTGCCTAATTATTTCAATTGAATTGATCGAACTGAACTTTAGGTCGTTTGCTATGATTTCAGAAAGAGCAATTTTGATATGATCATTATTTTTGGTATCACATCATTTTTAAGTTCTATGGATGGTGCCACCAGAGGAGGTGTCTGAAGCTTTGACAAACAGTAAAAGCCTCATAAAATCTAAACTGATTGAGGAAAGTCAAAATTGCCAATACAAAAAATACTCGGTTTTTGAAGATCTAAAAAACGGTAGCGAGCAGAAGGTTGCACTTTTATGGTTTATGATTTAGCAATTTGATGACGTCACAACTTAAAAACCTTTAGAAACCTTAAATATTTTTTAACGCTTAAAATATTGATGATATCAAAAATGCTCTTTCTGGAGTTAAAGCAAACGACGTAAAGTTCCTTTCGATTAATTCAGCAGAAAGAATTAGGCAAAAACATTTTACACATTTTGATTTCAAAGTTTTCCAAAGATTCGAGCCCTATCCTTTTCCTTAACCGAGTATTGGTCTCGTTGTGCTTGCGAAAATTAATTGTTAAAACATGGTTGAATTTTTAAAGAACAAAGGTAAATATAAACATCTTTCCCGCGAATTTTATGTATTTTATTTTGAAGCTTTTATTTGTACAAAGTTTTCGTTGAAAACGCTAAGATTCACTAATTTTCTGTAATAGAAATGTGCCCATTCCTTTTGTCAGCGATGCCTGTCGCGGTTTTAATCATTCGATATAAGGAGGAATCAGACATTGCACGATTGATTTTTGCTGAAAATTTAACTTGATGATTTTTTAGCCACAGAATAGATAAACGGAGAGAATCACCATCTGCATTTTATCAATGAATGAGAGAAATCTTTTTGCTGAATATCTCTTTGATGACTGCCTGTTGCATGGGGCGTTATGAGCATACTTAAACTCTTGGAATTTGGATGGATAATTTTGATGCAATATGTGTTATGTGCAAGGTACCGGGTGTCCCACAAATTATAAACAACATCAAAATTCGATCACAAGGCCTATCTTCGATTGCCTTTTCATTGGCAAGTAGGTAAAGGACAAATTATTTTTTAGGTATGCCTGATCGTTTTGATTGGTCAAACTATTAGCAGATTTGGCTCCTTCTGGTGTTCCCAGGTTTTGAAGCATATTGGGGACTTAGAGACAAGATAAAGCCTAAAAATTCTAGCTCTTAGGCAAATTTTACTATGTGCAACTGTAAATAGGCTACATATGCAAATACAAGCTTTAACTTTGAACCGGCCCTTTCAAGACGATGACTCGAAATGCGGTTTTCCAACTTGTGTATACCCCTTAGACAACGAGAACAATTATAAAAACAGATCAAAAAGTAATTTCAATGATATTTGGCGTCATAATCGAGTTTGCGATTTACTGAGGGGATGGATAATTTCTAGGGACACCAGGTACATTTACGTTACAATGTTGTGTATTAAGTTACTTGTTGTAATCTTAAAGCACATACAAATAGGCAGTTTGCGAAAATGCACCATACACATAATCACATCTATAATGCATGTTTTTAGAAGGTCCAACATTACTACAACCGTAACCGTCCTTGCAGCTCGTGACGCCGATGCCCACAGCGTAATCATCAGGGAAGCACGTGGCCGTTCTATCGCCAATACATCCTATACGTGCAATATGCGTCGATTTTGGTGGGCTTTCGTTTGGATCTCCCTTTTTAGAGTCGCAAACGTTCGCTAAGTTCAAGCCACACCAACTCTGTCGTAATATCGACAGATCGCAACTTTTACCAATCGCTTTCATGAACGTGGCAAATGTATATTGTTCATCAGGTACGACACCAAATTGCGTGGAAAAGAGTTTCGCTAATGGCATGTTGCGGCCGTGCGTAAACGGTGCGCAACCAGTGTTTCGACCAGTGAAACACAATAGCAAAACGTTGCTTGTTAATAAGACGTAACCCATGTTCTTCATCGATGTTGATTTCGTAACGTCGTAACTCGATTTCTCGTTGAGAGTTTGATTCGAAGCCCAGTTTTGTGAGATCGGTGACCAGTCAGTAGCTTGGCCCTTGATCCGGGCTACTAGGGTCCAGCCCCCGGCTAGTCCGGGACGCTTGTCTTCATCTGTGCTGCCACCTTTGATGAATTCACACCAGGTCTGGTTTGGACAAGAAAATTCGATTTATTGTCTTCAAACTTGTATGAGCATAGAAATCGATCAATACGTTGTGTGAAAATGTCGCGATTCCGAAGCCGGTTTGGCAGGCTGAACCCTAGTAACCCGTCATTTCGAAGCGAGGCATGCTGGATCTCTTCGTCGACAGCATTCGTTGTCGCACTTCAAAGGCAAGCGTGCGATGCTTGATGGTGTCCTGTCGTTCTTGTCCAGGTTCTGTGTTGAGTTTCTTGTCCGTAGATGAAATGGTTAAAGACTTGCTCGGGCCGTCATTATTAGAGGCTGGCCTAATAGCTGTATGATGTATTGATGTATGCATCAGTGTTTTCGCCTTTCCTTTATCATATCAGGACATTTTTTGAAAATCTATTTTACAGACCCAATTAAACCACAAAACTATGTTTCGAATTTTGAATAAATTTAAGGCTTACCCTATGCTCAAATGGAAAATGTGTAATTTGATAATTTGTCCCTCGATTTTCTATGCGTTATCTTCATCTTTTCTGATGCTCTCTTTCCTAGACTAATTTGTCGTAACTAGCATGTTGCAAAATTAAGATTCGTTAAGTACCTTTTCGTCTTAATGTAGCTAGGGATAAGAGTTTTTGAAGTTTTGCTTGACCAACTAAAGTTATAGTTTATCGTCATTGCATGAAGTATGTATGGAAGCTATGTTAACTATTTACAGTTTTAAAATCCTAATTCACAAAGATAAAGGCTGTCTGAGGAAAGGCACCATAATACGGAGCACATGCCCAATGCATACTGGCCGTTTTAGGACCGACTCTCCCACAACCGTATCCATCAAAACAACTTGTCACGCCGATTCCAAGTGAGAAGTCGGCTGGCGTACACGACTTTGATAAGGCTCCAATGCAGCCGATACGAACGATATGATTCGTCGGGTTCAAGTTCGGATTGATGTCTTCAGGATGGCATATATTGGCTAAATTTAGTCCACACCATTCTTTTCGCATCATTGGCTTTTTGCCTTTTTCTTTCGGATCGACTGCTGAACACGACTTTCCAAAAGCTTGTAACAAGTCTTTGAATTTCCATTTCTCGTCTACAAGCACACCGAACTCGTTTGAAAATAACGAAGCGAGATTTTGCCCGAGATTGTGTGTAAATATGGCACAGTATTTGCTCGGTCCATCATAGCACACTTTGATTGCATTGTTATCGATTGTATACCAGCCGTGGCTTTTCATTGTCGACCGTAAGCTTATGTCCCACGCTGTTTCCGGTATAATGACGCTGTTATCCGCCCAAATGTTCGATACAGCGGTAAAATAGTTCTCGGTACCGTTGACACGGGCTACTAGGGTCCAGCCTCTTTGTCCAATCCGGTCGAAGTCGCAGTATGTCTGTATGATAAAGAGTTCGATGAAAGTGGGAAGTGGCTACTTAAATGAAGTTAAGAAGGGAAGGCATACCTGAACAATGTTGTGATTTAGTGATGAATGAAAGATTCACTGAACAATGGAATTCACTGAATCAAGAATTCGATCGCAGGGAGAATGGTTGAATAATGTTGCTTTTTGCATCACCGAACTATAGACAAATTTACTGTTTGACAATTGTTAACTACAATCGTTCTGCCGCAACTTTTAACAACTAACATTAAATTTATCCATCTATTAAATTATGAAAATTAAGGACCGTGAATCATTAAAACTTGCTCAAATACTGTGTTGATGTTGCTTACAAAATGCAAATAGCTTTGCTGCATCTGGATGTCGAGCATTTTCGTTACTGGGTGAGTGAAAAACAGTTTCTATTTGAGAGACAACTAATCCCAGGATATCAAGGCAAAAATAAAGGCTAGTAAATTTGTTTCCAGAGAACATGTTCAAATAAATAGCTGAAATCGGCTTCTCCTTTCTGAAGTTATGAGAAATTTTCTCAAGTTATAGCTTTGGCTCAGCAATCACATAAACTGGACACAATTTTTTTTGGAAAGTTCTGCACATGAACTGAGTCACTGTGCATGTCAACAATAATATTGGCAATGGGGGTTCTCTGTTTTTGGGATTATGTGGCGTTATCTGAAGAGAAAAGCAAACATTTACCTTGAATCTAACACCATTTACCATCAGCCAATATGCACCACTCTTTGCGTTTGGATTCTTCTCATAGATTGATTGACAACTTGGCATCGGGTTGCCTTGACTGCGAATGACAAAGATTCGATTGTTCTACTAGTTTCAGACTGGGCTATGACTCTATGGGAAGACTTTTAAGAAATGATAAATATGTTCACGATTAGAGGGTTTTCGTCCTCTTAAAGAATTTAAGACATTTTGAAAAAAATTAAGCCATCGTAACTCCTAAGCTTTTTGAGAGAGCATAGAACAACTTTCAAGGAAACCAATCGTTTATAAATGTCTACAATATGGTATCAAGCTAAAGCCTTTCACCCAACATCGAAAGTGACGCTGTTCTGATGGCCTAGCCTGCGTGCAGACTCTACAGTAAGTGCGGAGGAGTGAAAAGGAGAAGAAAGCTTCCTGTAGACAGGGAGTCTCCTTCGCCTTTTTGCTCCTCCGCATTGACTGTAAAGTCTGCACGCAGGCTAGGATGGCCCAACGATCTAACATTCCACTCAAAATGATGGCAGGTGACATGTTGAGTTTGATGTTGGATCGTTTACTGGGGCTTTAGTTACAATTTACAACTTTCATTACGTCACATCCTCAGATTAATTGAATACAAAGACCGTCTCAAATTACATGTCAACTGAGATTTGCGATAACGCAATATTCCTTTGCAAATACTTCCACTGTCGTTTTTCTCGGGCAATTGCAGGTGACGTCTAATTTGAGACAAACTGTAGTATACGCTGTGAGTTGAAAACGGGCAATACAGTCGCATTACTCTCTTTGCAACCGGGACGTTATCTGGGAAATAAAGGCCAGAACAGCAAAATTTATTTCTTCTTTCTATCCTTATTGCTTGCCTGACTGGAATGAACTTCATCCAGAGATTGGACTTCCACCGTCTGTTGCCGTTTTTAAGAAGAAGCTTTATCACTGATCGGACCCCCTGTAGGATCCATACCTATTTGGCATTCATGATTCAACAGCTTTATCCTATCTCACTCAACTCAGGGTTGATCTCAGTAAATTAAATAATCACAAATAATTCAAGCACAATTTTAGGGATACCATAAACCCAATGCGCCCTACGAACGAGGGTATCGAGGATACAAAACACTTTGTTGCTTTGCCTCTCCCTTGCAGTACCACGCAGAGATCTTCTCGCTGGAGTCTTGCTCTACGTCTCGCTTACGTCGACCATTTCATATACAAATCTCGAAAATTTGTTCTTATACAGACCTTACTGTATGGTGATCAAAGCTTTCCCAATGAAGTTAATAGAAATATACTCCTGCTAACTCTACAATCTATCCACAAGTCTGGTCAATTCAATTAGAAAATTTTACACTACGTTGTGTGCCATATAACCAGAAACAACCATTTCCATTTGAGTAAATGTATTTTTCTTTTCTGTGTTCTCTATTTTTGTTTTTCCGTATTCATTAGGGGCACGTCTGTCTCAAATTGCTTGCCACACGATGTTTGTGATTATTTCTAAACTGCCCGTCCAAACACTTAAGTTGTTTCGATAGCGGACTCATGGCATGTAATTTGAGATGACAGCAGTTTTAATTTTTATGTTCAGTTAGCCTCAGGGTAGTCGTAGTCTTTAGTTGGCCTCGAGGTATCATTCCAATGGTATTGCTGTATAGTATGGTATAGTATAGTATAGTATAGTATAGTATAGTATAGTATAGTATAGTATAGTATAGTATGGTATAGCATAGTATAGTATAGTATAGTATAGCAAAGCATAGCATAGTGTAGTGTAGTATAGTATGGTATAGTATAGTATAGTATAGTATAGTATAGTATAGTATAGTATAGTATAGTATAGTATAGTATAGTATAGTATAGTATAATATAGTATAGTATAATAATCGTTAAAGTAGTGCAGCTATTGTATTTTTATCTTTTACTGGATATAGAAAACTGTAAAAATATAGCAGATTTGAAAGTCAAATGGCTTAGTATAGTAGGCAAGTAGCTAAGTTTCTTTCAAATCATTTAATTCAAAGAAAGTGGTCATAGGTTTCACATGAACCTTTTTAATGGTTGGAGCTTGTCCTAGGTTGTATGGTTTTTAGTGTACTTACCCTCCCTTCTCTCCAGTTGGCTTTATCTTTGATACTGGTGCTTGCTGCGGAGGGAAAAGAAGAAATTTGTTAGTCGTGCCTTATGTATTTCCAGTATCTGTCATGTTTATCAGTCAGTTTTTGTCAAAAATTTTAGGCGATACGTTTTCCCTTATTCCAGGGATTTTGATCAGAGAAACAGGCTTAGTCTAACAACGGGCAGTGAATATTTTAACGCTTTAAGCATGAAAATGCCTTTGAGCAGTGAACTTTGAAAGTAAGTTTACGAAAATGTCTCTTGAAAATGATGGTGGGAAAAGGAAAAAGACTGGAAATACCTGGCACTCTCTCTGATCAAAATTACGTCAACACAGAGCTGTAAAAACTGTCGAGTTTCCGGAAATTATTCCATTCGAAAGATGTGATAAAATTGTTAGCTTTGAACAAGATGCCACAGATTTTACAGCTCTGAGTCTACAACAATATAATGATTGGGAAAGCCCTGTTTTGCCGAGGGTTTTGATGCCCTGCTATCAATATTGGTACTTATGGATACAGTCTTCAAGTGGTTGTGGATTTTAACTGGTCATGAATTTCATGCTGGATTTTGGTGGCCCTAATTCATTATCGTCCCTGCGTCTGAACTACCCCACTATTCGATTTAGAACACGTAGTCATTTGACAAAGCAATATTGTTGACTGCCGAATTACCATTTACCAATGGATTGCACTGCGCTGAAGCTTTACATTGGCAGACATAGCTGTGGAGAACAATACGTGTTCAATTCTAGAAAGCAAGCATGCTAGCAGTCTGCGAACCATGAAGCAAGAACAAAAGGAATTAAGCATGCAGGGACCAAACAAACCTGAGAAGAAGGACCCAAGAAATCTATAAGCCATGAAGAAAGAAAGCAAGGAATCTAGCATGCAAGGACTGAATAAACCCTGGACGAAGCACGCAATAAATGTACAAACCATTAAGCAAGGAAGCAAGGAATTCAGCATGCAGGGACGAAACAAACCTGAGAAGGAGGACCCAAGAAATCTATAAACCATAAAGAAAAAAGGAAGGAATCTAGCATGCAAGGACTGAATAAACCTTGGAAGAAGCACGCAATAAATGTACAAACCATTAAGCAAGGAAGCAAGGAATTCAGCATGCAGGGACGAAACAAACCTGAGAAGAAGGACCCAAGAAATCTATAAACCATAAAGAAAAAAGCAAGGAATCTAGCATGCAAGGACTGAATAAACCTTGGAAGAAGCACGCAATAAATGTACAAACCATTAAGCAAGGAAGCAAGGAATTCAGCATGCAGGGACGAAACAAACCTGAGAAGAAGGACCCAAGAAATCTATAAGCCATGAAGAAAGAAAGCAAGGAATCTAGCATGCAAGGACTGAATAAACCTTGGAAGAAGCACGCAATAAATGTACAAACCATTAAGCAAGGAAGCAAGGAATTAAGCATGTGATGACGAAGCAAACCTGGCAAGTAAGCAAGCATCAAAGCAAGGAAGGAATCAAACATCCAAGGACCAAGCAAGCCTAGCTTGCAAGCACGGAAGCAGTGTGCAAACCATCAGCAAGAAAACAAGGAATCAAGCATACAAGAGCGTAAGAAACCTAGGAAGCCTGCATGCAAGCAATCTGTAAACCATGGAGCGGGAGCGAGAATGCGAGAAATCAACGATCCGTATACGATACAAGCCTTGCAAGTAATCTTGCAAGAAGTCTGCAAACCATGAAACAAGAAAGCACGGAATCAAGCACGCAAGGACTAAAGAAATCTATCAGTCCTTCATGGAAGCAGTTTGCAAATCATTGAGCGAGAACGCGAGAAATCAAAGATCCAAGGACGAAACAAGCCTTGCAAGTAATCGTGCAAGAAGCCTGCAAACCACGAAGCAGGAAAGGAATTATGCATTCAGTGACGAAACAAGACTGACGAGGAAGCATGCGCTAAAGCGAAGCAAGTGAGCAGTCTACAAACCGTGGAGCAAGAATGCAAGGAATCAAACATGCAAGGACGAAACAAGCTTTGCAAGCGACCATGCAAGCAGTCAAGAATCCTTAAAGCAAAGAAGTAAGGAATTAAGCATGCAGGGACGAGGCAAATCTAGCAAGCAGGCGAGCAAGCACGCAAGCAAGCAAGTAAGCGGCATTCAATAAGCTGTGAAAGAAGAATACAACGAATCAATCAGAGCAAGCCAACTGAGCAATCCAACACGCAAGGAAGCAACTTGCCAAAAGAATTCCTTTCAAGCAAATAATTAGAAAAGCAAGCCAATAAGCAGGACGGCAGGCAAGTAAAGTATTATTCAAGTTGGGTCACTTTATGAATTTCCATCAGCCTTGAATTGAATTTCTGTCATTTGAATGCGTAAAGCCCAATTTCCAGTCAGCGAAATTTTCCGAGCGGGCGGAATTTTAGACAATATAAAGTTGCTCAGCCGTAACTATCTATTCAATTTCAGAGCGACATTTTCTCCCGCGAGCAATAGAATTTCCACCTGCTCGGAAAATTCCACTGACTGGAAATCAACCTTTAAAGGCCCATTTCGATCGCGATTACCCTAATTCCAACTTCGTTCATTGCTATCTTTTAATGGATATTTCATGAAAGATTCCTTCAATGATTTCCAAAAAGTGAGACTAGGTGCTTTGTAAATAACAATGTTATGAATAAGTGACTTATAGTACAATCTGAAATTTACCAGTTAATAAATTGATAACCAACATTTCGTAATGTTCAGCAGTTAAAAATATCTTTGGTTAGTTAGTTCACCCTAAAATCTAGCCAAAAATGTAGCCAATGGACCGTTTAGCTATTCTAAAAAGAGTTAAAATCGATTGATATTTTCATATATGATACATCATTCGTTGGTAGAATTTTAAATGTGTACCAGGTGAACCAGAAAAAAGTCCCCTCTTTCCAAAATTCGTAGCATCAAGAGTACTTCACAGATTTGGCTGATTCAAATTCTAGTTAAAAGCCGAAAGATAGAAGTATTTTTGCTATCCTTTTTGCTGTTTTAGGAGCACCAGAAATAAAGGTAAATTCAACTTTACAAAAATTTAATTGTTTGCAAAGTGACTGAAAAGGCTTAAAACATTGATCAAATCATAAAGGACTCCTTGCACAGAAAAATAAAGTAAAGAAAATGCAATTTCTCATGGGCGAGAGATATCCTCTGCGCATTTATTGCAATTGGATTGAAGATTTTAAGTATATGTTTGAAATTCTGTGTCTTGTCTTATAACTCTTGAGAGAGTTGAAACGCGCATTGCGTATTGTGTTGCGTTTTGATCAACGCTTTGCAACCACGAAATTTTGTACAGCTGAATTTACCTATACTTCTAATGTTCGGCTCTTAAATAGAATTTGATTTATTCAAACCTGTAAAGAAATCTTGATGCTATGAATTTTCAAAAGTGAGTTTCTTTCTGGCTAGCCCAGCTTAATAGTAAAAGAAATTTTAACACCACTTGGTTGAACATTTCTTCAAAATATGTATACGAATATCGCTTAATGCATACTCCTTTGTGGAATACCTAAAACATCTATTGGCGTGTCCATGATCGGGCTTCAGAAAACATGATATTTTCTTGTCACTCTGAATGATTCCATACTTCATATTCATGCTGAAATATTTCGTGTTATCATTTTTTCTAGGAATACGTGAATGATGATGCAGAGGGTATTAAGGCCCCGTTTACACGATGCCAGTAGAAACTGAAAACGGCAGAATTTTATGCCGCCTTGAAAATAAGCTCCCGTTTACACGATGCCGGTAGAACTTGAAAACGGCATGAAAAAGTGCCGTTTTGGCCTCCCATTTGCACGATGCCAGTAGAATTTTATGCTAATTCCATAGACAATAACAACTGATGTCAATAATCAATCAAGATTTGTTTGTTGTTTGTTGTTTGTTGTTTCTTGTTATATGTAAGAAAATGGGGGTAGCCATGCAATTTTGTTCCTCATGTTATTGTCCCTGTAGCGTTGTGCAGTTGTATAGTATTGATATGTAGAGTAGGCAAATATGTATTGTAAGATGTTTATATGGATATATAAAAAAGATTTAAAAAACAACTAAGACAATAAGGACAATAGGGAGGATTAAAATTCTTTTGACGCCTCGTGACGAAAGCGGTGTAAAATTCTGCCGGCAAGGTGCGTTTACACGATGCCGGCAGAATTTGAAAACGGCAGAATTACAAAATTTTCCGTTTTGCTAACCGAAACAAAATTCTGCCGGAAGAATTTGGCCAAAACGGCACTTTTTTATGCCGTTTTCAAATTCTACCGGCATCGTGTAAACAGGGTCTAAAAGGTTACTTATCTCAAATGAACCAGCACACAGGGCTAAATACACTTTCAATGTCCCCTGAAGCCCGTCAGCATACCGAGTGAAGCAAATGAAGCAGGATGTGGAAGAAAAAGGAAGGGGCCGATGTTCAAAAGTAAGCCGTTTATCTATCAGTAGAAGACTAACTTGGATGTACAAATTTTGTTTTGTAGAATCACTCATCCCTTAGACCCAGAAGTTTGGAAAATGATGGCAATGGATTTGTGTGAGATAGAGAATTCCATTCTCAATTCTTGTCGATGATTTACTTGTCATTGAAATTGAAATCATATTTCTGAAATATACAATCGTATAGACGAAATCGGCTAAGGTTTGTTTACACCCATTTCAAGTCATGTGATCAATCTCTTGATAAAATATATTTTGATTTCTCCTACATATTTCGTGCCATGCAAAATTGTGCCATGTGTGCAAAAAGTAGGACAGTACTTACACTTCCCAAGGGTATGGTCACATGAGTTGAAATGTGTAAAACAAACCTTAGCCGATTCGGTCCATTGAATTTTGTATGTCAATAAAAGTGAATCATGGACTAGAATGGAATATGGAGTTCTCGTTCCCAGTCAAACCTCTTACCAGCATTTCCCATATTTTTGGGCCCAAAAGATTAAGGCTTTCACCAAACAAACTTTGATATTTAATTAACCTTTGATTGATAGATTGATATTTAATTCTTTAATATCGGCCGCATTTTGTTCAACAGCCCACCAAGCGTGTTAAGTTTTTTATGATCTTGTTGGGGAGACGACGTCCGATGAAACTAATGTGTCTCCCCTTGCAATGGGTTAAAGCTCATGCGCCCGTCCGAGCTTCAACCCCAAAACGCTATTGCGCATGAGCTTTAACCTACTGCACGGGGGAAACATAAGTTTCCTCGGACAGAGCATATCTCGTCTCCCTAACAAGATCATCCGGTACATTACGCCTTCTAGGGCTAGTATATTAAAGGGAATCGACATAGTTAAAAGCTGGCCCGTGCCAGGTCAGAAATATAATCTACAGGTTGTCCCAACAAATTGTGACCCGTTTATGTGGCTACTATGGAGGAGTTATAGATTCAGTTATGTCAGTTTTTACATAGTTGCATAGGTCAGGCTTCAACTTAGAGTTTGAGACCCTGTTTGGGTAATTCTGACCAGTCGTTGTTGATTTATGGTAGGCGGGAGGCAAAATAATGCCCCATTCACACTGCAAGTTAAACCAGCTTGAATTAAACCAGGTTTTTGAATATGGCCTTCTGATTGGTCAGTCAAACAAATCCAGTCATTTGATTGGTAGAAATGTAAACTGGTTTAGATAAAGCTGGTTTGACAGTGTCAGTGTGAATGCAGTATAAGTGGTTGTTTCAAAAACAGCACTTCTGTTGTTCTCCAGCAATGTCAAAATAAAGTAAGTTTCTAAAGAAAGAGTTCAAGCGTCGTACTAAGATTTCTGCTAAATTTTTCAAAGAGCGTGAGGTGTTTCTATTCATGGGACAGGACCTTCTACCTATTCAAATATGTATTGAAAATTTTAATACGATGTCAGATCCCTTACTTTGAAAACTTACTTGATTTGACATTACTGGAGAGCAAAGGAAGTGCTGTCCTTCAAGCAACCACAAATTTCGCCTTTTCTCTGCCATAAATCAGCAACCACTTAAACAAGGTCTCAAACTCTTAAGTTGAAGCGTGACCAATACAACTGTGAATGAGCCAAGATGATTTAACATACAGCTCCTCCACAGCAGCCTCGCAAACAAGGTACAATTATTTTGGGATACCCTGTATTGTAATCGACCAGTTTGTCACATCCCATCCTGCTTCATTGTGTAGCTAAAGAAGCAATTGGTTTGTGGGCGTTTCTTTAGCTTATTTATAGCCCTTGCAAGATATAGCTACGTCTATTCCCTTTAAGGTGAACTTAAATATCTCTGTTAGAATCAATTTTGTTCCGACTGGCAACGCATTTTTGTGCTTTGTCTTTATGAACAGCTAGCTAGCTATATTATAGGCCCAGCGAATTTAATTCAGCTTCAAGTGCCTTTGCTCCATGTGAAGAGAGTGCCTCTAATAAGTGATTGGACTTAGCAAATAAATATCGCATTGTGAAGAAATGTAATTTTTTCACCATTAGAAGTTATGAGGGCATTTGATTTAACTATGAATTACTGCTTGATATCTTAGGAAGGATTCGCCCTTTATCGTAGAGCGACTGTAGCTATCGAGTTTCCAATATGTTAATTCATCGTTTCATTAATTGACTAATTAGTTAATTAATTCATTTATTTATTTATTCATTCACTCTTTCATTCATTCATCCATCCTTTCATTCATTCATTCATTCGTTCATGTGCTCATTCATTCATTCATTCATTCATTCATTCATTCATGCATTCATTGCTTTGCAACCCTTTATTTCCTTGAGTACATCTCTTCTTAATTCATCAACTGATGCATTAAGTAGCGCCAAACCTTGTATCCATTTTATTGTTTACAGTTTTGTTTTTATGTCGTAATTTATGTTCAAACGAAGTTCCTTTCAGTATCCCTTACAATTTACAAGTTCCTGATCTTGATTATGAAATCTACTTTCAAACCTTCGAAGACTCAAATATCCCGTGCATTTAGTTGAACAATTACAGTTCTTGCGTTCTCTGACAAGAGTTCTTGATTTACATTTTGCATGCATAGCAGATGCCAATTTTGCTTCATTTTAAATATTCAGCCTCTTGCCACGGCCTCGTGGAGAAGATTGCTGTTCTTTCATGCTGAACACTTTATTTTCCAGAATTACCGCCAAAACACGATCCTGCAAAGGTTCTTTCAGTTCCCTCGCTGTTACCCCGAAAGAGCCTTTCCCGTCAAAATCCCTTACAAATTCTTCATCAAACCACCACGAGGCCTCTTGCGACCCTTTGGCCTGATGAGGACTTTTTGCCTAATGCTCCCTGACTGCGGTTTTTCCTTCGCAACATTGTTTTTACGTTTTGCAAGTACCTTTTTGCAGATTTTCTCAAGATAATCCACTCTTGATGACAAGCTGTCAATCTCATCTGGTGTGCACGTATACGGCTGGTGAGTAACCTACGAAAAGATACGAGTTTAGTTAACTTTCTATAATCTGAAATTTTCGATTGAATGCCCACAACTTTGTATGCTAACAATAATTATCTACTTACCTTCCATTAATAAATCAAGTTGTAGCAAAGGTATTGTTCCAGTCCAATTTGCCTACCGGGTTGAAGTAATCCCTGTTTGCCCAGGGGTGGGGGAGGGGGGCACTCAGCACATGCACATATGGGGAAGTAAGTCCGATATTATTGGGTCAGAATGCTGCCAAAAGTGATATTTTTGGGTCCAAATAAAACTGAAACTATGTTTCATGATATTTTTTGATACCAAGCATCGTTTAAAGGCTCTTATTCAACCAGCATGCTTTGCTGGCGTCATCTCTTAGTTGGCCTTTGTTGTCGCCATTTTCATGGCCCATGAAAATGGCGACAACAAAGGCCAGCCAAGAGGTGACACGTGCAAGGCATTCTGGTTGAATAAGAGCCTTTAACTGATGTTTACTGCTTCACTAGAGGCAATCCTGACTTCTTGCATTGTTTCGGGATATTTCATGTTCATGTACAGGTTTATATATATAAAATGAGCTGATATTTTTGGGTTGCAATGAAGCTGAAATGATATTTTTGGGTTGCATGAAAATTTCTTGGACTGACCCCCCCCCCCCCCTCCGTATGCGTATGTTCTGAGTGCCTCCCCTGGGCCGGTTTGAAAGGCAAATGCTCCCGGCCGTCAAGGCGGTGATATTGGCAAGTGTGATATTGATTGACGTGTTCAATTCAGTGTCAAAATTACTTGACTGAAATCGGCCACTCTGTTTTGAAATTATGAGAGATTTTCTCGAGAAAGACCCCTCAAGGAATCTTCAAAGCAGGCTTTCAACTCACGAACAAATTTTCCTACTTTTTCTGCTTTATGGTAATGACTTTCAGCACATTTTAGCACATTTTATCGTCTTAGGTGGATTGAGTTGCCCGGAATAATGTTGTTATGCTTCCTGGGATGGAAAAGAAATTGCTAAATGATTTGGGAGACCTTGCCATAACTGTTGAATTATATACTTGCCTATGTTATTGCATGATATCCAGTGAGCAGGCGCTTCAATCGCAGATTATTTTTCTTAATCACCATGTCAAAATGCGTTTTATCACTTAATCGATAACAGTTCGAACTTTGATTCAAGACCTGGATCTTGAAGAGTTTTTGAAAAAATTCTGATTTAATTACAGATGTTTAGATGCTTTAATGGAATCCAATCCACCTTTTCAAGGTCAGAGTCGCGAAAGCGGAAGAAATTTTGCATTTTTGAGTGTAAAATCTTGTTCTAGGTACAAATGTTAGTGCAGAAGCAAACTTTCACTTTCAGATCTGTCTTCATTTCGAAATTAAGGCGATATGAATAATCTTAAGTCATAAAGGGCTTTGACTGTAAAATCAAAATTCGGACAAAAATTTGTCCAAACATCTGATTTCACGGTCAAAGCTTTTATGAATTCAAATTCCTTAAATCGCCATAATTTCCAAACGAAGACAGATATGAAAGTGAAAGTTCGCCTCTGTACTAGCATTTGTAGGTAGAACAAGATTTTAGAATCGAAGAAAGCAACATCTTTAACAACAAAAGACTTTCGCTTCCCTGCCTCTGACCTTGAAAAGGTGGATTGATTTGAGGATATTTTGTTTCTTCTGTGAGAGCCATCTGATCATCTCAAGATGTGAATAACAAATACAATGTTTTCAACAATGTCTTTGAATGTGACTTTATATGTAATTAGGATGGAAGGGGGCAAACTTGTTCAGAGAGGGGCGAAGTGGTCATTTGATTTTTGCCTTCTGAAATTGTACTGACTCTTTTTTGTTGCTAACCTCGCCACTGATTGCAGTTAGGTTCTTTGCCAAGGCCCCGTGAAAAGCAATCATTGTTGGGTGGTGGGGCCACCATATATAAAGAATTTGAAATGAAATGATGATAAAATCCTCTTGTTCTTAATAAATCATGAATTCTTCAACTAAAGTTCAGTAGCTGCGAGATCCATGAATTTGTCGATGACCCATTTTGCTTCACCCTTTTCTATAAAATCTCAATTATAATGAAAGAATCGAAATGTTGTATTAAGCTGCAGCTTCTTGTCAAAGTCACGCTGTTCTGACAACTTCAGATTTCAAGGCAAACAAACCTCGAACAATTGCTATCAAGATTAAATGACACAGAAAAGCTTACTTCCTTTGCACAAGTTCCAGCCTCTCCTTTTGGCCCCTGAAAAGAAGAATAAGATAATGATTAAACTCGTTTCGTTCTAGCGTACAGTTCATTACATCTCTGCTTTGCAATAGATTCAAAAGGGTATGTGTTTTGAGATGATTGTATTAAGTTTTATAGGAATAGTTATGCCCTAACCTGAAATTGCAGTTTGATATTTTCGAAATTTCACGTTCTGAGTATATCAAACCCTTCACTCAAACCTTTCATACAAGGACGTATAAAGAAATAGATCTATCCAAACTCGTTACAGAATGCAGTAAGAACCCCGAAAATAGAAACCACTTGTTTCATAACAGCCTCTCCTTCCGAAAGAAAAATACTGAGATGCTGATCATGTTTCCTCATATCCTTCGTTTTCCTCACACTTACTTCATTAACTTGGTAACAGCCCTCGCATAAACTCAGGAAACACTTTGCTTTTTGGAGGCAATGCGAGTTAAGACCACCTTCCCATATTGCAATCTTGGAAGCAGATGAAAATTTCATACATGAATTCACCACTGTCTTTTTTAATCAAATCAACATTAAATTTGGGGAGAGAGAGGCCTTAGTCTTAATCTTTCGACACAAAATGCACTGATCGTAACAAATTTTGGCCTGGATTGTAGGTCATCATACGCTTCGCCTAATTTAAAAAAATGAAGCCCTTTTGCTTTTTCTGCTTCTGCATTTCGAACTTGACAAAGAAAAGCACTTCTTCCGACAATTAAATTTGAAAAGAGGATCGTATTGTTGCATTGAAGTCAGTGTGTCCCAAAAATGGAACTCAGTCTTAACTGAAAAGTAGGAAGAAAATATCGATATGAACAGATTTGAATTTATCATCTGAAGGCCGTTTTACACGATCACATTCGCTGAAAATTTGCTTCACATTCTTTATTCGATCAAAGGATGTTGCCGTGTAAAGCCTGGTGCACACTAGGTCGTGTGGGTCCTTAGGGTCGTGCAAAAAATACACGAAAGATAAAGACTGAGAGTCTGAGTCATTTCTCTTTTGGATTTCTCCGCACGATCTTAACGACCCAACGACTTGGTGTGAACCAGGCTTAAAGGGATTCAAAAGTGTTTTGAAGCTGTGTGAAGCGATGAAAGTTAATCCCCTTTAATTTGCCGTCACAGAGTTTTCATTTGAAGGCTGGTCAAATGAAAAATCTGTGATGGCAAATTAAAGGGTATTAATTTTAGTTGCTTCACATAACTTTAAGCAACTTGTGAAGCCGGTTTGGGCGATCACATTCTGTGATCACATAAAAAAAAGTGAAGGAAAGTTTAGGAAAGTGAATATGATCGTGTAAACCGACCTTAAAACACATTTCACTGAAGTTATTATCATTCTATATGAACTGTAAAAGTTAAGGTCTCTTTCTAACGAAGGATATTTAGAGCAAACTCGACACATTTAGGTGGAAAAGATAGAAAACACCCTATGTAAAAGAAATATTCAGAGGCCTAGAGGCACTTGAAATGATAGAGTGGACAGAAAAATGCAAATTGATCCCATTTGTTAAAGATGGAAAAATAAGCTCTCTTAAAGATTGGTTTTAGCATCTGTAAATGTCGTAGAACTTCCCTATCTCCACAGCAGCTTATAGTTACCGGCACGTCAATAGACGTGTCGGAAATGAGGTTTAGATCTTAGTTCCAAATCTGGTAAAGTTCGAAAATTAAAACAAATGCTTTAACCCCGTTCTCAGTATACACATTGCTTGCTGTGGCTTAAAGTTCCTTCGGGTGTCAGAGCACTTTTCAGTGAATTAAATGCCCCATTCATATTTGCAAGTAAAGCCAGCTTAAGCCAAACGAGGTTATCAACTGGAGCTTTCTGATTGGTCAGTCCAACGAATAGCATGAACTTGATTGGCCGAAATTTAACTTGCCGTAATGATACTATTTAGCTGTGTCGGTGTGAATTTGGTAAAAGCTGATAGATAGAGGTACATACGTCCGTCTATAAATACGCAAAGAAAAACCCACGCACTATTTTTCTCCTGTGCTCTTGCACTTGTCAATTTCACCCATTTCAACACATTTTTTTACTCGTGCCTGGTCTCATGTTAACGAACACACCTTTTAACCCTGCCGATTCATGGACAACTATACTCTGAGTCAGCTCTGAATGTTACAGTAAATACACAAGAAGGTTTCGCCTCCTGGCTGCGGTTTCTGTTATTATCCTTATTTGTTGGCTTATTTTGTTGTGCAAAGGTTGCACAACAAACTTGCAGATATGCAACCGTCTCATTTGGCGAGTTAGCGAATAGGAGTTTACTATTTTCAACCGTCGATATTCAAATAAAAAGGTCCATTAGCATCGAGTGAAAATAGCGAGAGATAAGGCCAAAGGGAATAAATGACGCTTACACTCGCCTTTGTATAGACTAAATCATTCCTAACCGAAAAGTGCTGTGATATTCTAGGGAAAGTAATGCCACAGTTAGCAATGTTTGTTCTGTTCTGAGAAGGGTCGTGCCTTCTCAAGCTTTACCAGATTTGAACACTCGATCCAAACCTCTTTGGTACCAAGTTAAAGGTCCATTAAACGATGTAGATTCAAGTACCACTGTCCACCGATAGCAGCATTTCCTAGGTCGGCAACTTTGAGATGGGGCTTCACGAATGCTTCCTGTGAAGGCAGCAGGCTATCCAAAGCTATGCACTGGTTACTGTGACCACCAAGGAAACAATTCGAAAACATTAAAGGACAGTAGAGCACTCAAAATGGTCCAATTACTTACCTTTGGTCCAGCTGGCCCAGGAGCACCTGGTGGCCCTGTGTGACCCTAAAATGCACAAAAATGCTGTGAGGCTATCGTAAATATTGATACTTTACTTCGTATGAAGTTGAGAAGTTGTAGAATTAGCATTGTGTACCAGGAAGAGGTCTGCAGATTCCGTTACCTCGTCATGTGGAACTTCGTCCATCTAACTGACTTTTTCAACGCGTAATACAGTCTTCCGTTTACCTCATGCTGATGAATAGCTGCGTACGTAGTATTTTTTGCCCTGTTTTTCGTTTCTAGTTTAGATTTAACTAACCAATTCTTTTATACTTGACTTGTTTTAAACGTTTATGTCATTGGACTTGTCAAGCACCTTAACATGTACCTTGCGTTCCTTTGGCAATCAAAGCAATCATGATTTCATTCAAAGTCAGCGAGCTGAATCTAATTGCTTTGAAACGAAACAGTGTTAAAATCTTAAACAATACAATCATGATTGTTTTGATTGCCAAAGGAACGCAAGGGGAATGTCAATGATATGAACATGAAAATTTAAACAATGATTTTCGTTGCGTGTCCCATTTTCAGGACAAAATTATGTGCATATTTGAGACGTAATGTTGTATATCAAAACAACATATCTACTGTTTACAGAGTTGAACAAAACATTGGAATCAACGAGTGAAATTAAACTTGATCAGGCTGCAATCTGGCATTTATGTTTTGAGATCGCTGTCACAAATTCCCTGGTCCTCAAAACATTTTTTTAAGAACAATTTGAAAAGACAACTTTTCTGTTTGAATGATATACGGTTTATTCGTAAGCAAAATGATGCCATTTGATAATGTATTGAACTTTTATCAATAATGCCCTTTAAATGGTGAATCATTTAGTATTGCTTCACGAGAAGTTATGAAAAGAAATTAAGTAAACTCTTCAGCCCCTGCAAAATGAGAAACATTAGTGATCTGCTTCCAAAGCGAATTGCTTGTTCGTTTGCTCACGTAGGAAAAAGTTGTCACAAACAGGAATCCCTTGCTTCCCAAAAACAAGTCAAATGTTTAGAATACACTAAGGCAAGAAGCTTTCGCGAATTTTACATTTTATGCAATTTCGCGGAAAAAGGTTTCGAAAATTTCTGTCAAAAGCGAGAGAAAATGCAAATATTTCTTCCCGTGAAAGTTGATTCTCTTAAAGTAATCCGTTTTCTTACCCTTTCGCCTGGTTTGCCATCATGTCCATCTTTTCCTTTCAGATGTAAATGAAGAATATTATCTCCTGGAAACGGACTGTACAATGCTTGTGCCTGGAAACAAAGCAAATGATGATTAGCAGAGTTTTCAATTAAATTTTATCCACCACATGTTCTAAGTCAAGCTTTTGTGGCTACGCAGTTCCTTACTTCAATGCCTTGGAATCAGCTCAGGGAAACAGTGAGTTTCATTTTATTATCTTGGTGTCACCATCTGGTATTTTAACGTTGTTCGTTTCGTATGGTACACATTGGTAAAGGTAACTGTTGACCCCAAAAAAGTTTCCACTTTTGAAAATTCATAGCATCAAGAGTACTTCACAGATCTGAATGTTTCAAATCCCAATTAAAAGCCAAAAGATCAAAGTATTTTGTTATTTTTCTCGCTGTTTGACCAGCGCTAGAAGCATTGGTAAATTCAACTTGATATGAATTTCATGGTTGCAAAATGACTGGAAAAAGGCCTACAACGTCAATGAATTCATGTGGGACTCCCAACACAGCTCAAGTAGAAAACGAAATTGTTCATGGATGAGAGATATATGCACTGCACATTTATTACCATGAGACTGAAGATCTTCAGAATTTTGTTGAAAATTGATTAAACGCTAATCGCGCATTGTTCTGAATTAAAAGAGTACGTTCAATTTTATCAATATTTCAGCCCCGTTTCCAGTCATTTTGTAGTCATGGCATTTTCATAAAGTTCAATTTACCTATACTTCAAGCAGGTAGTGGTAAGACAGCGAGAATAATCACTGAAATAAATCAATCTTTTGACTTTAAAATAGAATTTGAATCAGTCTAGTCTGTGAAGCACTCTTCGTGCTATGAATTTTTAAAAGTGGGAACTTTCTTCTGGCTCACCAGGTATGTCCCAGTTATAGATACTACAAGAATTTGATGCGAAACATGAAAAGTTATACTGGGTTCTTTAATCTAACTCTATCATCCGAGTTTGACCAACTAGAATCAAGACATTGTCTTTTTTTTGCTTCTGATTCTCGTTATGTCCATCAATCTATCTCATACCTCTTTTAGGCCCCTTTCACACGGGAACGCAATCGTTCCGTGTCATCTTCGTTCCAGTTTCTGGAACGCGAAAAGATACTGTTCACACGGGAACGGAACGATTGTGTATCGGTTTCTGTTTCTGTTCACACGGGAACGCAATCGTTCCGTTCTACAGTTTTTTCTTTAGTCCTTGCCATTTTTTCCATCAAAAACTACATCCATGCATGCGCTTAGGGCAAAAATCCTAATGTTCCTTATTTTATACCAGTCTTGGAACGATTGCGTATTGTTCCACTTTTCGTATCACTCATTTCGTCGTTCCACTTTTTGGAACGGAAAGATGTTATTTCAAGCGTTCCCGTGTGAACGCAGCCCCTGAGCGTTCCACCTTTAGGACCGGAACGATATGGAACGGAACGATTGTATTCCCGTGTGAACGGGGCCTTATACTACTAGCATAGCTGCTTTAAGCCTTATTTCCATGGAGCTGCATTTTGCCGCTCGAGCGGAAGATGCTTGAGAGCATATCTGCGAAGAATGCGCATTTAGAATAAAACACCGCTTTTCGTCTTAATGCGTATGCTTCACAGAAACGCTCTAGAGCATTTTCCGCGTGAGCGGAAAGATGCAGCTCCATGGAAATGAGGCTTTGTTTTCGTTCTTTTTCAAGATGGTTTTGATATTCTGGTGAGAGGAAAAAGGCAAAAATACGTTTAGAATGGTGATGAGTTTGTGCTTTTAAGTACAATTCATTGACTTACCAATGTTGTCAGCTGCAGTTGCTGCCTGCTTTGCCCGCCAACATCGTTCCCAGGCTTCTTCACTAAATCAGCAATATCCAATCCTCTCGAAGCCCCTGTCTCTTCTTTGACTGGCACAAGCGAAAGAGAACCATCTGGACCTTTCTGTAAAGTAAACCTTGAGTGCCCTTCTTTAGAATTGTCCCCCTCTGTTTCAATTTGTAATCCAGGGGGTCCTGCATCATCATCATTTTTTTTCTTGTTGTTGGCTATTAGTGATGCTAAGGTATTCGAGGGAGCAGCGCCTCCTCCTTGGCTACTCGTAGTTTCTTTGTTCTCATCGTTACTCTGCAGTCCTTGTTGTTTTAGTAAAGCTGCTAGTTTCGCTAGATTCAAAGCATTGTTATTATTGTTATTATTATTATTTTCGTTATTTTTACTGTCACTGTTTGAGCTTTGTGGTGAAGCGGAGGCAGATGGAGTTGAAACTTCTCCATTGGGAGATATTTCGATAGTCTGTTCATGTGGGTTTTGATTCCCCTGTGCCGCAGCCTGTTTTGCAAGTAATGCTCCTACATCGAGGTTAACTGTATTACCACTAGGGCTGTTACCACCCTTCATCGCTGCAATAAGTGACTGCAGGTCGTTAAATTCCTGGGTTTTAACCGATGTCGACGAGAGAGTTTGTTGTGCAATATTGCTTTGTTCATTGTTCGTTACCTGGTTGTTGTTATTATTGTTTGCATTAGCTGCTGCTAATAAATCGTTGAGGTTCAGGCCACGTTTGTCTCCATGGCAACTGTGTATTATGAATGTTGATAGAAGCACAACTAGTATTCGATGTATCGCCTTCATCTGGATGATTTTGCTGAGAAAAACCTGAAAGAAATTAGGGAAATATGATCTAATGCTACAATCGCGGACAAAACTCATGATACACTTTGTATTTTGGAGGAAATTTCGAGTTGAGATCCCCCCCCCACTCCCATTGCAATGTTGAAAGCTGATGAAAATGGTCATAGATGAGTTGACAAGTATGTCTTCTTCCAGCAACCAACATTGCAGTGGGGGGGGGAGGGGGCATTAGCGGTGAAAGGTAGCAGTTTACATACAGGAAAGGCCTCTTTTAAGGCAAGAAAGATCTGTCCCAACCAGTTTTGTCCGCGATTGTCTGAGATTGGTTTAACTTTAAATTGATGTAATTTGCTTGCGCGTTTTAATATCTTGCTGGGATTTGGTGGGAAGCAAGTCCTTTGTTGAATAAAGACTTGTGTGTGGTTTTACTTGTTTTTCTTTCCCAAAAGAGGCATTTGAAGCATTGTTGAAAATTGATGATTTTACGTCAAAACAGTTAATTTCAGTGTGCATATACAAAAGAAGCAAAACACTCCTAACATTCGTTTTAATCAGGTAATATTTTCCAATAAACATTGGCAAACGATTAGCAATTACATTGAGGCCATAGAAAGCGATCAGACAGGGTCTACTGGAAATATAGGCGATTTTCACAGAGAGGAGACTCAATCATTGGGTGGTGACCACTTCTGACGGGAGGCTCCCTGTGAATTTAGGCCGTAAACAATGGTAGACTCACTACATAGCTTCAGTTATTCCAACAACTATTGACAACATTGACACTTCTCACATATTTAAAATGAACTGACATTTCTTAGCTATAACTACGAATATGTAATTACTCAGATGTGAGGATTATTATACTGTGTTCCTTACTTAAAATGATTACTTGAAATAATTAAAATGAACTGACATTTCTTAGCTATAACTACGAATATGTAATTACTCAGATGTGAGGATTATTATACTGTGTTCCTTACTTAAAATGATTACTTGAAATAATTAAAATGAACTGACATTTCTTAGCTATAACAACGAATATGTAATTAATCAGATGTGAGGCTTATTATACTGTGTTCCTTACTGTCAATTACCTAAGTTGAAAGATGGGATAGATCTCAGTAGTTGTTCGGGTATATTGACTGCATCCCAGATTTAGCTAAGACATCGTAATCTCATGCCTTTTAAAATTGCCTATTGTATTTGATAATTCAGCGTTTTAGTAAAGAAAGCAAAGCAACAGGAAACAATGGCGTGTTTTGGCTTTTCTTCTTCTATTTTCAACGAGTAAATCATTAAAATAGAAGTTTAAAGGAACTGAGTCCATATAAATAATTGAGCGTTAACGCTGTCCTGAATTTTTGCTGACAAACCGCTGACGGCCCTTTGTTATCGAACAATAGTGCAGAAGTCATTAGCAGTGGATACCAAAGACTTCTTAATCCTTGCATTATCCTCAAGAATTTCTTTGGTTTGATTTCAATATGGATTAGATGGCAACTTTTGTTTCATGATTGAAAAGAACTTGATATTGGTCATGAGAGCGCTATTTGTATGGACTCAATGCCTTTAACGAGTTTTGCGGGCTGTGGAATGAAAATTATGCAGGCGATATTTAAAACTGATGAAATTCACCAGTCAGGGGCTAAGTTTGATGTAAAAATGGTATTTGGTAAAAGCACTCATACGTTTGAGGCAGGAATTAAGAAAATGCTGGTATGGGTTTTGTATGGACAGAAGTATTCCATGTTCGATTGTGGTTCATGAATTACTTCCCACTGAGATTTTTATTGAATGCAAGTGTCACTTTCAGAAGAAAAGAATTTAGATTTTACTGTCATGTAAATTCCCAACAGGAATCCTCGTTCCCATGCAAACATTTCCCAGCAGCTTCCTTATTCTTGGTCTAAAGGATGACTGATTTACCAAACAAAATTTTCACATATAAGTTAGCTTTTGACTGACAGAATGGCATTTAAATTTTGAATATCGGCTGTCTGCTTTTTATTCCATAGCCTTCCAAACTTGTTGACTTCATCTTGACTCACTCGGTAGACCGCGCGATATAGCTTAAATCATTCACTTCAATCTTTCCACCGTTTTCTACATATTCCCCCTGTAGAAGTCATTGCCTTCAATATAAAAGTAGATTGCTGGAAGGTGGGCAACGTGTCAAGGACGTAGGTGAAAACTTAATATAGATTCAATACATAGTCGAATTTTGTGTTAACTGAACTGATACTGCTACAACCTCACTAGGGCAACAACAACATCATCAGTTCACCAAAGCTAAATTCAACAAAGTCATTTTCACATCTAAGTTAACCAAAGCTCACCAAAGTTAAATGAGCCAGAAAAATGTCATCTTATTTACAGATTCACGGCATCAAGAGTACTGGATGTATTGAAATTAATCAATTTTTGTATGATAGCCCTGTGATCGAAGTATTTTTCTGATTTGTCTCGTCTTCTTACGAGCACTGGAAGCATAGGTGAATTCTGTGTTACAAAAATGTGATGGTCGCAATATGACTGAAAACAGTCTAAAATATTTGATCAAATCGTAAAGGACTCCTCACACAGAGCAATCAATAAAGATGCAATTTCTCATGGGTGAGACATTTGTTTGAAATCTATGTCTTGTAAGTGAAACATGAGGAGAGTCTTTACGATTCGATCTCTGTTTTAGGCCCCTTTACAGTCATTTTGCAACTAAGAAAATTTTAAGGCAATACGTTGAAATTCCATCGCAAATTTTTACGTCATTTTAAAATTTCACTTTACGTCTTGATTCATATAAGATCTAGAATTTGATTTCTGGCTTAATCAACCATGTCAGAGATATTGAACGAACCACAAGATAATCTGTTCGAAATCCTGTGCAATCTAGATAATTTATGAATCAAGACGTAATGTGAAATTTTAAAGTTACAAAAAAATTTGCGATGGTATTTCAACGTATTGCCCAAATTATGTGCATTCAAACTTTTATTTAAAAATGCGTAAATTTAGAATAACAATCTTTGAAAGCTGAAACTGGTTAAAGGCACCAAAACTTATCTTGTTACTAGTTGTACATCGTGTTTCTCAATAAAACATCAGGTACAAGAACCTTCATTCCTGTGCTTAACCTGGATCTTTTTTGCCCTCCGTTCTAATCTTTATGAATTTTGTATCAATTTGAGAAAATATTTCTCTAACTATGTTATGCCAAGATTTGCTAGATCACACTTCGTATCGTAAGGAGGTTTATGCATTTATGAAGACAGCTACACATGTAATTATTAACCCATACTTTCGTCAGAAGGTGCAGCTTTGAAAATAAACTCTTATGGATTTGCCTCGCTATTTTATAACTAATGTCTTCTCTTTTAAGTTGAAAGAATATTTGACCTTTATATAGGAGATCAGTTCTATCAGACGTACCCGTAACTTTAAGACAAAGTCGCGAAACAATTCAGTTTGATTCTACTATGTAAATTTGGCTTACATACCTTTTACCTTTCCAGTTCATTTGTTATCTTGTACACATTCCATTTATTCATTCAACTAAAGTTTTTTCCAATCCATATTCGCCGTTTCGACATAAATTCGTCGTTTCGATACAAATTCTCAACACGTCCTTTAGGCCGGAATTGTGATCGCTTGCAACGCATAGCAATGACTTCATGATCGCAATCGTATTCGACGCATCGTAACTGGTGTTCGTATTCGTAACCATTTAGCATAGAAGCAAGCTCTCAAACATGGAAATCGCTCATTCCAACGTTTCACTAAGTTTATCGACGCTATGTGAAAAATTACTAGTTGCGAGATTTAATGCGAGGTGAATTATCCTTTACTAACATGTTTAATTGTTTATAGATGAGAAGATTGTATGTTTTAATTGTGAATTGAAGTGTTTAAAGATTGATCGATTTTGTTGTCAAACACTGTAAAAGGCTTCCTGAAACAATTGCAATGCAGGCTTTTATGCCAACAAAAACTACTCAAAGGCACTGGTTGCTTTTCGAAGTTGCTGTACCGAAATAGTTTGACAGCGTTGGAATTGATACAACAGTGGTACCGATCAAAATCTAAGACACAGTGCAAATTTTTTTTAACTATCTAACTTTGCATCACTGCGAAGAGGCTTCAGTTGATTTTTTTGCAGTTTCTTGTTTCTTGGTTTTTTTTGGTTTCTTAGTGGTAGGCTTCAGTCGTTTCCTGGCGTTGTTTTATACCACAGCGACAGAGCAGAAACTGCGCACACATGCGCGAAAACTCGCAACTTTGAGCCCCCCTAGCTCCTTGCAACAGTTCCCAAAATTCGGCAACACTTGATATTTTGTTGCTTGGGCCTTAAAGTCTTGATTTATCATTTCAAAAGCTTATCCATCCAAACACTTCCTTATCTCAGATTGCTCGATGACATCATTTTATACAGTTTCTGTTCTGTCTACCACAGGAGAGCAGGAAGGAATGCAATACTGCCTTGAAGCAATAGACGATTACGCTAAAGATGGCGGCAAGGAACTTTTTACCGAGATGCATCGCGTTCTTTAGTTGAATTCGTATAGAATCGTTAAGGATTCGTAATCAGAACGCAATGCATCTTGGTAAAAAGTTCCTCGCCGCCATCTTTAGCGTAATCGTCTATTGAAAACGACTACAACCCCAAGACACAGCTTCCACTAAAGTCAGATGCTAAAATCCATTCTCGAAAACAACTACTTTACATTTGATGGCAAATTCTACCTGCAGGTACATAGAACCACCATGGGAACACCATTCGCCTTGAATTACGCGAACACATTTATGATCAAAATTGAAAACCAAATCCTACACAATGCAGAACAAAACACCACTTATGTGGAGACGATTCATCGATGAAATATTCATAATTTGGCCTCACAATGAAATCGAGCTGCTACAATTCTTAAATCATATAAATACAATGCATCCTGTATCCTGCATTCCTGTGTTAAGTTATTTCGAAGGGAAAAAAGAAATTATTACAATAACCTAGACATTTCACTTGTTACTGACAATAAGAAATTTTGGAAAACTGTAAAACCTTTCTTCTCGGACAAATTGCAAACAAATAATAAGATAGTTTTGATTGAAGATGAAACTATTATTTCCAATGATGTTGAGGTAGCAGAAACTATGAACGAATTTTGCGTCACTGTAACGGACTCCCTTGGCATAAATGAAAACTCTAATTACGAAAACACAACAGAAGGGATCACTGATCCTGTTGATAAGGCAGTATATAAATTTTCTAATCATCCTAGCATTCTAAAAATCAAAGATCACTGTCGAGGTGTCGGGTCCTTTCATTTTCAGAAGGTTGCCCCTGATGCTGTTGACAGAGGGGTTGGAGATCTGAGTCCTAAGAAAGCTACAACGCATAAAAACATCCCACCTAAAATTCTTAAATCTAATTCTGATGTGTGCGTAGAACCTTTGACACAAATCTTTAATGATTGCATTGAACAATCGTCTTTTCCCAATGAACTCAAGTGCGCGGATGTCACCTCTCTTCCAAAGAATGGACCAAGTAATACAAGGACTAACTTTAGGCTAATTAGCGTTCTGCCTACGGTCTCAAAGCTCTTTGAAAGAATAATGGATAAACAAATTGTTGCTTATATTACATCCTTTTTATCGTCACTTCTATGTGGTTTTCGAAAAGGTTATAGTGCCCAGCATGCGCTTGTAAGGCTTTTAGAAAAATTCAAAATTAGCCTTGATGAAGGTGGTAAGGCAGGTGCTGTAACGATGGATCTCTCCAAGGCATTTGATTGTATCAGACATGATCTATTGATTGCAAAATTGCATGCCTACGGTTTCTCTCACGAAGCATTAACACTGATTAATGATTACCTCACAAATAGACAACAAAGAGTCAAAGTAAATGGGTCATTCAGTTCTTGGAAAAACGTTACACATGGTGTTCCCCAGGGGTCAGTTTTAGGACCTCTATTATTTAACATTTATATCAATGATCTTTTACTGTTTATTCAAAATGTAGATGTATGCAACTATGCAGATGATACCACAATCTATACTTGCGATAAGAACCTGAGGAATATAACTCATAGGCTTCAACATGATTGTAGTGTAGCTTTGAAATGGTTTTCCGACAACTTCATGAAATTGAATGCAGATAAATGCCATGTTTTGGTTCTTGGGCAGAGTAGCGATGTTCCAGTTACTGTTAGAATTGGAAATTCCGAAGTTGTAAATAGCTCTGAAGAGAACCTACTCGGCGTCCAAATTGATAACAAACTTTCCTTTGACAATCATGTCTCGAAATTGTGCCAAGAGGCTAGCAATAAACTTTACGCACTTGCTCGCATATCGCCATATATGGATCAGAGCAAACTAAGAACCCTCATGAGAGCTTTTATCACTAGTCAATTTCAATATTGCCCTTTAATCTGGATGTTTCACAGCAGGCAGCTCAACAAAAAGATTAACAAAATACAGGAAAGGGCTCTGAGAATTACTTATAAGGATGTCGAATCTACTTATAGTGAACTATTAGAGAAGGACTGTGCCGTTACTATTCACACAAAGAACTTTCAATTACTTATGACAGAGATGTATAAAACTAAAAACGGGCTTAACCCGTTATTTATGCAGGAAATCTTCTGTGGAAATGCAATTCACTACAATTTACGTAATAATAACGAATTTGTACAACCCAGAGTGAAATCTGTTAACAACGGGACAGAAAGCGTCCGATTTAAAGGTCCGCAGTTGTGGCAAATGTTACCACCAACGATACGAAATTCGGATTCGCTTTGTCAGTTTAAAACAAAGATCAAAATTGGTACGGGGAAAATTGTCCATGCAGATTATGCCGAACTTTTATTCCGAATTTGGGCTTTTTATGATAAAACAATTTTAGATTTCTGCTTTTATACTATATATTTTTGATGGCATGTAAATATTTTATCCACGTTTTTATTGAGTATTATTTGTATTTTAAAGGATTATTTTGTATTTTAATTTTTAGAGTTGGAATTAATTAGCTATATACTGTAGCTATCTTTTACTATCCAACAATAAATAAATGAATAATCCTACAATTAAATTCGAGATGGAATACTCACAAAACAAAGTGAATTCCCTCGATACAACTATATGCATAAACAAGGAACAAAAACTAGAACGCACTTTGTAAGTAAATCCCACAGACATTTGCTCCTTACCATACAAAAAATCATTCCACCCAGGAACTTGCAAACAACGCGTGATACACAGCCCAGCGCTAACATATCGTCGCATTATAACCAACAACGAAACTTTGAGAATAAAATTAGAAAAACTAAAAACTAATGTCATCAAAAGAGGTTACTCAAATCAAGGAATTAATCAAAAATTCCGAGTGGTATACAACTTTGCACACAGATGCCCTCTTTGGAAACTTCAAGCAGAAATGACGGAGGAGAATACTCCCTTTCATAATACCTTATGACAAAAACAATTCACAAATCAACAAAATACTAAAAAATCATTGGAAAATAATACATGAACACAAACCCGGAAAACTATCTGGCCAAACCAGCCCTTCTTCGCACTACAAAGGAACAAAAACATTGGGGACATACTCGTACACGCAGATCTGAAGAACGAATGAGAGGTACGATACACTTTTACCTTTTTGGCTACATATGAGATACAAGGTGACCTTTGGCCAAGGTTCTTAGGGATAAGCCGTGAGCGACAGAGTGTACTGACCTTAAATCCCGAAACAGTCTCACAGTCGGTTCAGTTGACAATTGTATCTCCAAAACGCACCAAAATGCAAAAAACGCGCTTGCCGCAGCTCGCGCTCAGTGCAAATGTGGAATCACAAGGATTTGGTTGAACTGCCTTGGAACAGTGCGAAGATGGCGAATAATTCACACTCTATCTGTTATTTTCCTCTTCATTCGTTAATCAGTTTGGGTGCCGCAATTTTTTGTCGCTTTATGTATTATTGTTTCAACCAATCAATTAATTTGCCAAGTCCGACTGAAATGCCTAGGCCAGATTTGCTGCTATCGAATTTCATATTTCTATTTCTGTGGCCATTTCCCTTTGCACTCAATCAAATCAAAGTAAACAGAGAAAGTAGAACATTATGGTAGACTGCACTGATGATGTGACATCTAATCTCGTGACTGTCAAATCGTCTTGCATTAAACAGAACTGTATCCTTTGTAACAAGGACATATTTTGTAAAACAATAGCAACAGTCACTTTAATTGACACCTCATTCAAAGCGATTAGTGACTGCAGACAAAGGAATTTCTCTTAATCGGTAAATCAAAACAAACACGATCGCAAAAGTTGCTGCGAAACCAGCAGGGTAAACTATCGCTTTGTGCAAGCCAATTTGGCTTTTAAGAGACGTTATGTGCTTATAACGAAAGAGGAAGGGTAAATTTAAAGTTCTGTCTCGCGGATTTTGTATATTTGATTCAAAAGCCGAGCAGCAGGCATTGTGATCCTCAAGTACTTTGGGCTTAAATAAAACAATTACCGCACAGCTCCTTGATCAAATATACAAAATCCACGAGAAAGAACTTTAGATTTACCATTCACCTTTCGTCGTAAGCACATGCTTTCTCTTAAAGACCATCTTTCGTTGGCACAAGGGGCGAGTTTGCCCTACTTGTTTCGAATCTAAGATTGCGGCCGTGCTTGTTTTGATTTACCGGTTGATAGAATTCCCTTTGTCTGCAGTCGCTAATCGCTTTGAAATGAGTTGTCAATTAAAGCAACTGCTGCCATTGTGTTACAAAATCTGTCCTTGTTATTATTTGTTTGATAAAATTCTCCCTTGCTTGCCCTGAAGATTTTTTAACGAAACCCCAAAGTTTATGACTACCCCATCCAAGACTTTCTCTTTGTCATTTACTAATCCAAGGCAATTATGAATCCACCAAAGCATAACCAAATAGATTTTTCTAAATGACCCTGAATTGACCTAATCGCCTAAGGTTTGTTTTGCCCATTTCAAGTCATGTGACCATACTCTTGGGAAGTTTCTGTATTATTCTCCTTTTTGCATTCATGGCACAGTATTGCATGGAGCGAAATATGTTAGAGAAATCAAAAGAAGTTTTATCAAGAGGTTGATCACATGACTTGACATATGTGTAAACAAACCTGAGCCATCTTTGTATATTCAATCGTTATTAACTATGATATTGTTTGTGCATGGCGGCAAGGGTCAGGTCTTCATTTGACACAGCAAATCGATACCTTTGAGAATGAATTGCATGACGCTCCTAGGGCACTCTATCAGAGCAAAAGGGACAGAAAATAAGCCTTTTTTCAGGAAGATGAAATTTCTTTTTCTTATTGACAGCCAGCTTCATTTTTGCATAGGCACCTTCCCCTGTGCTCTATCCTCAAGGGTGTTCAATCTGCTCGCAAAAATATCGGTTCAATGTGTCGTTTGGGAGACCCTAGCCTTGCGGAAACTTTCTTTTCACGCAATTCTCCGTAGGTGTTGCAAAAAGGAAATTTGAACAGGCGAACTCCCCGCTGAGAGTGTGAAATCTGGTCATATTTTGTTAGAATTACTGAAGATAGCAATGAAAAGAAGTGGGATTTGGCTGATCTTATTGGTAAGTAGAACCACTGCCCTATTACAGCGAAAGAAACCCCCGTCCGGGGGTAACTTCAATAGGCGGGTGACGGAAGTGTGCCATTTGTCGTCTGAAATCGCACCCTAGAATTTATAAATTTTTACTAAAACGATACCCCAAAATTTACAGGCCATTAAGAATGCATACCCTAAAATTGTGACTGCCATTCAAAATTTTAATCAAGTAAGTGAAATTTGATCAAAATCAATACCCTAAAGAGTTATTTGTTTAAAATGACACCCTAAATTTATAACTACGTGTGATTTTACCAAAAATGATACCCCAAAACTTATTTTCTGCTCGAAAAACGGCACCCCAAAAATTGGCACATCCCATACCTGCATATGTGGTAGTTCCCCCCTCCACCCCGGGAAAGAAACTGATTCAGTGGCGATTACTATCATTTTCATTTCATTTTCATTTCATTTTCATTTCATTTTCATTTCATTTTCATTTCATTTTCATTTCATTTTCATTTAATCTTTTTCACGCGCGACAACCCCTACTGACGTGTGACGTCACATTGAATCCTCGAAGCTGTGGAGGCAGGTGGAGGTCATGTGATTTTTGCGCGCCCTTTTCCTGATTTCATCACGCGTACACATAAAAAAACATTTCATTTTTGTAAGATCTGATATTGAGCGTGTTTAGTAATAAAAATTGTGCATAAATTGAAGATTTTGATGATTTGGAAGCAGAGAAACAAACACTATGGATGCTAGCAGGTAAGCAGATCCTCTTCGATTTCACGAAAATCTCGTAGGCCCGGAATTGCAACTCAACATTAATCTTTGAATTTCTTATCCATCTGCTGTGATAGTCCAAAGATGTTTGATTTTATTTGGAAGAACAGTCTTCACAAACTTAGTTTTCTTTTGTTTGGGATAAGTTGGAAATGAAATTACCCATTTTCAGGAAGTGTTTAATCGTAAGACTCCCTTTAGATTTTTTTTTCTTTTCGTAAGACGAAAATTCATGATTTTTATTCAGGGTTGTTTTCTCGAGAAGTGACGAGTTTATTTGAAAAGCGAACTATCCTATACCATGCAAAATTCATATTTCTTTCATTTGATATGGCACTTTGCATCTTTTTGGCTTCCGTTTCAGATCCTTTGAATTAGGCGCGGATCAACTTCGCTTTGCAATTCCATTATTTTTGTTAGGCCAGCAAGTCTCCACCTAGACTTTTTGTCTCTTTCTCAATCATAAGTCCTCTATTTGATCGATAAGTTGGCATTTTCTGGAACGACATTCATACTTTCTTATTCTGTAGCTTTTTCTGAACTTAGAGTTGCATTCCACCTGCATGTTGAATTGCTGCAATTTCCCTCGTCGAATTTTACCAAAATTTCACTTTTTCATTCAAGGCCAATTTTCTTCCAAATGCTACGTCCTATAAGAAAGAAACCCTTCCTATGCCATGCAAGATTCATTTCTCTTTCTTTTGAGCTAAAGTTTTATATATTTTTTGTTGTTGTTATGAAACCTATAAAAAAGGCGTGGACTAACTATGAATTTTGTACCCATTATTTTGGTTAGGCCAGTCTGTCTCCATCTCCATTTTTCAACGTTTTTGCGGCTTTCTGCCGCCTTGGTATCCAATTTTTTTCGATTTTATCTCATTATATCCATATTTCCATGCGAAAATCACTTCTCCCTAGAAATTTTGGCTTTATCTTGTTTCTAGGGTTTCTTTCAATTTGCACGCCATTCATTTGCTTATCGCTTCGTCAAATTTTACAGAAATTGATCTGATTCATTAGGAGTGTATTTTCTTGCAGAAATGACAAGTTATAGAATAAAGAAACGTCCTAAGCATCGTAAAAATTATCTGCCTTTTTCGTGATGTAAAATATAACTTGCTTATTATTGGAGTTTGTGAGCCTATCAACTAGGCGCTGGCCAGGTTCATGTCTTGTTCCCTTCATTTTGGTTAGGCCAGTCAGTCTCCGCTCCAACATTTTATGCTCTCTCACGGCTCAGAAGTGTTCTCTTAGTCTACCATTCATGTATATATCATCCATCATCTTACAGCTGAATATACAATATCAAACTCCTAGATTGTGTAAGTAGTAGTGTCATATTTTGTAAAATTCAGTCCCGTGACAAGAAACTTTTCTTCCCGAAGCGGCTCGTCGACCTGTTTGATGTTGGAAAAGTTGTGCCAAATAAGGGTGAACCAATACCATATATGGGGTTTACCAGAAGAATTTATGACCTGTCTTCAAAAACAATTGATACCCGGTCATTTAAACTTTTGGAATGAAAACAAATTTGGGGTGAACAAAATCTCTGATAAATTTGCTACAAGTTTTGCTCAGGTTGGTTGATACAGGTCATATATTTCTTTTGCAAAAGTCAGGCCAAAGTTCGAGAAAAATTTTGCTCCTATAGAAATACTATTATCATCAGAACGAGGCTACGGAAGTCGAATGATGGGTTGTCGGCCGTGTTTTTTATACATGATACTCCACCAGCTAAAAATATACCGGGTGACTCAAAAAAAAGTTTAGGCGTTTGGCGGGCTGTGGAATAAAAAGTATGTGACCGATATTCAAAACTAAAGTGTTAATCTATCAGTCAAAGGTTAACTTAGATGAGAATATTTTATTTGGTAATTTCCGTTATCTTACAGACCCAGAAATTAGGAAAATGCTGGTGGAGGGCATGTTTGGGAACAAAAATTCCACATTTTATTCTGGTCCATGATTTACCTTCTATTGAAATTGGAATTCAGCATCTCAAACTGGCAATGTAAACTTCAATGCCACATAAATCCTGGGCCAGACTGGAATGTGGAATTCTTGATTCCCATACAAACCCTTTGCAAGCATTTTCATTGTTGTTAGGTCTTAAAGATGTTTGATTTTACCAACAAAATATTGTCATCTAAGTTAGCCTTTGAGTGATAGATTAAGTCCTTAGTTTTGAATATCACTCACATACTCTTTTTTCCACAGCCCTCCAAATGCCTAAAAATATTTTTGACTCACTAGGTATATATAACAAAATAAATGATAAAGATAAAGATGAATGTATATCTAATCACGCTGTTCTTCCAAGAGGTCATGAAAATACTAGGATTCTTTTGCAGATGAAGGTAGGCCAAAACCCTCCTTGTTGGCAAATAGCTATGACTCGTCAAGGATTTTAAATTTCACCAAGTAAGATGTTTTTGTATCATTCCTTGATGTACTCACTGTAACATGTTAAATTATAGAAGCGGCATTCTATTTGTAACTTAGAAACGTATGCGTCGTAAGTGCTATAACTATCAATCAACCGCAAGTCATTTTCTCTTGCTGTTCATTTTTGACTTGTTTACGCCGGTTTTTAAATTCAGAGTTATGTTAGTCCAGATGACAGTCTAATTCACCCTTTAATTTCAATTTTTTGGAAATTTAGCGTAACACGTAATCCAACGTAACACTAAACGGATACATTTTAGACAGCGATTTTAGACAGCGATCAAAACATTTTAGACATTTTACATTTTACATTTTAGACAGCGATCAAAACATGACCGCCATTCGCCCCGGCTTGGGGCGAATGGCGGTCATGTTTTGATCGCTGTTCGCACTGGGCTGGCCTGGCGGGTCGCCTGGGGGCGGCTGGTGCTGGCGTTGCAGGGTCTGCCCCCGTTTGAGAATTCTCGGATTCGTTTTATTTTTCTCTCTTTTATTTATTTTCAATATGTATATAAATAATTAATTCTTGTAAATAGGTTTTTGATATTATGGTTTTTATTGTAATTAGCTTAGGGCAGTTTATTTGGTATTTTTGTAATTAACGTTTTTATCGGAGGGCCCCTTGAAAAACGGCTTTTGCCGAAGGGCAACCCTCCTTAAATATATGAAATGAATGAATGAATGAATGAACATCCAAGACACAGCAATTGCCCCACATCCAATGTGAACCCGACTTTAGTATTTGTCAGTAGAAATTGTTTCTACGTAGCCTTTTGTATTAGTATTTTGATTATATATTTAGATTTAGCTTTAGTTACCTGTCTCTATGTTATGGCCATGGGGAAGTCATGGTCTTCTGCTCTTCATGGCAACGTCCTTGTAGTATAGTAGAGTAGTATGTAAGTGCTGTTCCAGGTAATTTCGTTCTTGTAAATATTCATATTGGATAAATGAAATCAAGCGCTAAAGATGTCGAAGAAACATTAATGACAGACTGGACACATAAACATTAAGCAGATTCCTTCATTTGTGATTAATTGTAGCAATGTTCTAAGTTATAAAATTTGTACAAGCATTACTCAAATATTGTTAGCACTGTGAAATAATACCAGACGAGCCAGAAATAGTTCCCGCTTTTGAAAATTCATAACAACAAGGGTACGCGACGGATTTAAATCATCTGAATTTTAAATAAGGCCAAAGACCAAACTGTTTTGTGACTTTTGTCGCGTGGTGATGAGTACTGAAGATACTGGTAGATTTGACCTTAAGAAAACTTCATTAGTCGCTGCATGCCTGAAAGAACCCAAAACACTTGATGAAGTCGTAAGGACAATCTCACACAGAACAACAAGCAACGGAATTTCGCTTTTCTCATATATAAGACTAGATTTTCAAACAACTGTTGAAGATGTTCAACTTTATGGCAATACCAAAATCAATGACAAATTTTGCTATCTTTAAAAGTCTGTGCGAGGAGTTTCTTAATTATTTAATCACAGGGAGCCCCCTTAAAAAAGTAGGGAAACCAGACGAAATGCTTTTTCTGCGCCTGCGAGTGGAACACTGCGAAACGCAGCATCTGCAAAGGACTAAGGAAGAATTAATGATGTGTCTCATCCGCTCTTGCCTCTTCCTCCTTGGCAAAAGTCGCATCTTTCATTCTTCATCGGTCCCTCATGAAAACGCGATAATGATTACAGAAACACTGCGTTCTCTCGGGTATTAAGAAGAATTTAATCCATTCCAGGGGATTCCAGTCTCTGAAGTACCCTTGGTGACATGAATTATCAAAATGGCAACTATTTCCTAGCTCGAACGGCATATTACGTTGAAAATAATGCATAGCATTGTTTATAAAACCTAATAAAATATCACTTTACAACCTTCTGACCGAATAACGGTTTAAATGTTTCAGAAAAAATCGTCAGAAATGTGATTTGATGCGAAGTGAAAATATTCTTTTACACAAATTAATATGCTGGTGACCGAACTAATGTTGAAGGTCATCCATGCCAAATTCGGAATGTTAAAATGCTAACCAAACAGAACAGTTGATCAGTCCTTGAATTTTACGTGTTTCACACCTCATAGCTCAATTTTCAAGTTCAGTCATCATGTAAGCATTGATGAAAACTGATCAAAATTCTTTGCATTCGCTAGAGATTCTGAGTGTCCGAGAAAATTTTCATGATTTAAGCCGTAGTGCTAGTTGTTAAAAATTCAAGCAGGAATCTGCTACGAAAGGCATAACCTTGTTTTTAGCTTTTACTTCAGTCTGTCTGCAAGTTTTGATTTTTTTACCGATATTTTCCGGAAAAAGAGAATCCTGAAAGAGCTAGAAACAGTTAGATCGTGAAACATGTAGCTCAAAATCCACGAAAATCGAGTTTTATTACAGTTAAAGCCAATGAAGCGCACCACCTATGCTCCTTCTGATATTCAAAATGGAACCGTATAACTAGTAAAGTCACTTTACTTGTTAACCAAGAACCTTAACCTTTACTTGCAAATTCAAGCACCAAACTAAACCAAGTTATCGACTACTGGGACCTTCTGATTGGTCAATTCAACAATTTGGATGCATTTGATTGGTTGAAATTTACCCTGGTTTTGGTAAATGTTTTTAGCTGTTTCAGTTTGAATATACTACAAAAGTGCCTATCAGTTAAGCAAAGTCATCACTCATCATGGTATGTGAATGCTGTACAGCCAATCAGATTATTATATACGAAAAGCTAATCAAAGACGTCATCACGTTATGGTCACATTGTAACTGGTCATACTTTCAGGAAGATTTCCTTTCAAAGGTATATTGCTTCCATAATTCCTTTTTTCTTTATTGATTTAAAGAAAACAGTTTATGCTTTAACTGATATCACCAGCTCAGTTCCTTCGGGAATAACCTATTACTAACGAAATTCTCTTCGCTGTGTTATTGACTTTTCAAGCCGCTTTGTTATTTTCTTTCAATTCCCTTGCACTTTTTCATGCTTTTTCATGTTTCGAAGCCTTTTCAAGTACCTGACCCGTTCTTTTGTTGTCATAATCTCGATATGGTCCGTTCAGTTTGTTACAAGTGAAGCTTCCTTGCTAATACAGTCCTAGCAGTTTTCAACTTCCTGATAATGTGAATTGTCGAATTCACTTCATGTAAAACATTTTATTGCGACGTCCAGAGGACATATTTTAGCGCAAGAGGGATACTTCATTCAGCATCTGTCAAGCGCCTACAACGTCTTCCTCTTTTCAGATCTAACCGACGCTGAAATTGGGCCAGTTCTCACTTACTGGACCCCAATCGTTCTTTTGTCCATCAATTGACAAGGGAAAACCCCCTTGCCATTTATCGTCCTTATGACTTTCATTATTTGTTTGTCGTTTTACCTTACTGTTAAGTTTCTTACTTTTATTTTTGTCCTTTCTTTGTTTCAAATTCTTGTTGATTTTGTTGGGACTCTTTTCAGTGTTATCACGAGGCTGCTTATTTGTCAAGGCAGTCCCTTGTATCTTCCCTTCCGCCTTGTTTACAACTTTCCCTGCTGGTTTTTTTGCTTCGTTTGGACTCTTACTGGTATTCACTCGAAGCTGCTTGTCTTTTATAGCAGCTGCATGTATCTTTCCTTCACTCTTACTTACACTCTCCCCCACTGGCTTTTTGGAGAAGTTCTCCCCTCCAGCATCAGCTCGTTCCTTCGATCCCGTTTCAGCGCTTGATACCGTTAAACGATCGGGCCCTTTTGACATGGTCATAATCTCTTGTGCTTTATGAACGGTAGCGAATTTAATCTGACTTTTAGTCTTTGCATTCGATTTCAAAAATACCTTTGCAGCATTCATTCCCCCTTTATCGCTTTTAGTTTTCGTATTTGCAGCTTTTATAAGCTTTTTACTATGAGCTATTTGGGGGGTACTGACTTCAGGAGTTACCTTCTTGTTTTTGTTATTTCCTGCAAGCTCTGCTGATGGCCTAATCTCAAGTTGTTTTTCTTTCAATGCTTTCCTTTTGCTGAAAGCTTTTTTCTCTTTCTTTTCAATCCTTTTGGCAACACCCAATTTTGTTTTCTTTATGTTTGATCTTTTTGTAGCAATATTTAGCATTTTCCCTGGTCCATCTTTCATACTCTTACTGTCCTCGGCAAATTTTGAGTTCTTTTTGGGACTCAATTTTATATTGACTTGATTTGTTTTAACATTTATGTTACCATCCTTAACTTTTGACAACAGCGCTGCCAGATCGCCCCCTTCTGTCGATGCAGACTCGCTTTTACCTCCTTCGCCTCGTTTTCCATCCGGGGTCGTTTGATTGTCAAAATGCTTCGCCCCTGTCTCATTGATCATATTCAATATGTAATTCTCTATCGGTGACATCATGTCTGATACAGCCGCTGCATGTGACTTTCCTGGGATCCTTGCCGACCTGAAACCCCCTGTGCTGTTTGAAAGACTGCTTGTTGGCAATGCTGTTGTGTTGGAATTGGCAATTGAATCAGGGGGTACCTGTGTTGTAATGTTATTGTTCTGTGTGCTGTTCTGCATTCCCGCACTTGCTGTTCCGGTAGTGTTCTGAGCTCCGGTGTTTTCGAAAGCTTTTGTCTGATTGCTCTCGTTACTATTTACGCCGTTTGTGACATTTGTTACGCCATTTGTTACGCCATTTGTTACGCCATTTGTTACGCCATTTGTTACACCATTCGTTACGCCATTCGTTACGCCATTCGTTACGCCATTTGTTACATTATTGTTTACTGAACTGATAGTTGCGTTGCTACTGTTTACCGTTCCGTTTGCGGCTGCTGTTTTATCTTTCGATTGCTGTGGTTTGCCAAAGTGGTCATGGAATGTCTTGTTCAGAAACCCGACTGTCAGGTTCAAAATTTGATCGATATTTTTTCCTGTCTGATCCGTAGTCATGGTATCCGATGATTGTATCCCTGTGATCTGCCCTGCGTTTCCCGTGTTCCCTGTCATACTTTGCATCGTGCCATTTGTGTTTTCGTTCTTTGTTTGGTTATTGTTTGTTGCATTGTTGTCAGATGCATATAAGGCATTTCCTGGATTCGCATGATTGTTTGCATCTGTACCTGTATTGTTCCCAGTCCCCTCTGAGTTCTTTGCAACACTGTCTTGCTTATTCGTTTCACCTTGGACACCTTCTCCTGAAGGTGCCATTTCTCCAACCTTACTGGGAATCAGCTGACGTCCTTTGCCCTTTGTAATCTTTGCCTTTCCCTTTGGAATATTTTCGCGTTTCATGAAAACTTGGGGAAAGAATATGGTTTGTTGTTTCTTTTTCTTAGAATCCTTCCTCAGCTTTAATATGATTTCCTTTTCTCCTTTACTCCCAGCTTTCTTTCCTTTGTTTTTTATCTTCTTCTCGACCTTTTTAGCATTTTTCCCAAGCTTTGAATTTCGTTGTTGTTTCGTTGTCATTTTAGTGGTAGGTCCAATTTTTATAGATTTCAATTTTGCAAGAATCTCCTTCATTTTAGGGCCCTTGATTGCCTTCTTGCTCTTTAAAGTCTTTCCAGCCTTTGCTTTGTTAGCTCCTTGAACTTCATTCTTGTCCAATTTACTATTCTCTTTTACGGATTTGTTCTTCTTAACTGTTTGTTGAAACTTTCTTCCGCGAGTTTTCTTGGAGGTAGGCTTATTCTTCGTAGAAACTGCTTTGGTGACGGCAACTGTTGGGTTCAGTTTGATATTCTTGACACTCTTGCTACGCGTAGTTCCTTTATTTCTACTTTTCAAAGCATCTTTATTATTCCTATTACTCTTTTGCTTAGCAGATACAGTTGGTTTCTCTTGCTTACCCTCCAGTTTTGTGTTATTCACGGTTACTTTCACTACGCCAATTGCAGTAAGCTTCTTTGAATCTCCTTTTCCCTTATTCTTCTTGATAACAACAATAACAGGCTTTCCTGCGCGTTCCCCTTTCTCTAATGTACCTTCATTCCGTGCTTTTTGCACATTTCCTTTCGAATTTATTCTGCTTATTGGCTTTACCACGTTAGCCACAGTTTTCGTTTTTTTAGCCCTCTTGCTTTTTGGCAAGTTCTTGCCAACATTGATCCTGCCTTTCAGTCCGGAATGTTTTGTGCTGTTCTTTGACTTGACGTTGATGTTGACCTTAATTTTTGCAGTTTTTTCAATCATATGCCTTTCCTTTGTCAGTGTTTTTTCGACACCACTCAGCCTCTTTGCTTCATTCAGCGTCTGTAATATTTTTGCCTTGCTTAGTTTTGCACTGCCAGCTTTATGCACCTCTGTCGAACCAGCTCCTTTAGATTGTTTTGCTTTCTCTTTGGTTGCCAATTTTTTACTTCCTTTTCCTCCTCCAGGAATCTTGGCTCTTGTATGGGAATTCGAATGAGCGAAAGTATCTGCTGCTTTCGTTGCTGCATTAAATTTGCCACCACCTGTCTGTTTTTGTCCCATCATCCCTGCATTCAAAGCATCAGTATTTCTATCCACTGCTAAACCATCGTTTATCTTCTTCACATTATACTTAGCATGTAATACATTTTGATCATCAATGTGGTGTTCCGCAAGATTCGTTACTAGTGCCGCTGTTGTTGAATTATCACCTTGCCCTGCATTTTCCCTCGCCCTGACGTTATACACTGCATGCAAGACATTGTCTTTATCGATATGATGTTCATATAGATTCTTAATTAGAATATCGCTGTCATTCTGTCCAGTATCACCTTTGCCGTCAACCCTCTTTACGTTGTATACTGCGTGTAGTGTGTTGTTTTCATCAATATGGTGTTGTGCAAGGTTCTTTATGTGCAACATCGCTTGATTTGTCGAGTGGTTTGACATGTCTGTAGCGTTTAATATATGATGTTTTATATCTGTTGTTTCTGGCATTTTCTTCATTATTCCTATATCTGGCGTGAAAACTTCCCTGGCTTTCGGTTTATCTTCCGTAGCATTTTTCTTTCTTGTATCCTCGATGTTATTACTGTCTTTTGTGGAATTTTTGCTCCCGACTGCTACTTCAGTCACATTTTTCTCTTTAGCGCCTGTAACAATTGTCCCGTTCTCGCTTCCTTTACCTTTATTCGTCTTTCCATCCTTCCCCTTCTCTTTATCACTGCTGTTAGTTGCGTTAGCAGTATTTCCATCCCCATTCTCTGCTGACACAGCAAGTGTGCCATTTTTACCCACCTCAGTCTGCGCTCCCTGTTTAGCCACATTGCTGAGAGTTACCTCCTCTGATCCTTTTGAAGCTTTGCCATCTATAAAAGATGAAACCAAGCTAGCTTCTGTATGATTCCTTTTATCTTTTATCTTTCTTTCATTTTTAAACATGCTGTCTTTAATCTTGCCACGTTTCTCTGCAACTCTTTCTGCTTCCTTGTCACCCCTTTTTTCGCTTTTCTTTTGCTTCAACTTCGATTCTGCACTCTTTTTTATCATTCCCTTTGACTTGATTTTACTCTTTTGACCTATGGCCTTCAAACGCAATGCACCTGCTTTGCTTTCTGCCGTTGTTGGTGAAAAGGCTTGAATTTCCTTCTGCTCCTTTCTGTTTACATTGTGCCCCATAGGGTGTGATTTCTTTGCTTTATAAAGCACTCTTTCTTCCTTTTTCCGATCAGTTTTCTTTATTGATCCAGTCGGCTTAATTCTATTGCTACTCAGCCCAAACTTACTCTTTTCATCTTCACTTAACTTTGACGTTTTGAGCTTGCCTTTCAATGATCTCTCTTTGAATTTCTTCCTCTTTGTACTATCCTCGACTTTCTTATCTTCAAGCTTAACTGGCAAGATCTTAGACTTAAAAGTCAACTGCGAATTCACACTATTTTGAATGGAGAAATTCTCCCCTTTTACAGCTCCCATTATATTAGTAAGTCCTTTCTCCCAAGATCTTTTATCTCCTCCATGCTGGGAAAGTACATCTCCTTTGGCTTTCCTTACCTTGCCTTTCATGTCTAGCTTTACAGGTGCAATCTTTGACTTGAACGTGAGCTGTGAATTCACACTATTTTGAATGGAGAAATTCTCCCCTTTTACTGCTTCCATGACATTACTCAGTCCTTTCTCCCAAGATCTCTTATTAGTCCTTGGTCCATGACTTTTAATCTTCCCAGGAATTGAGCTTCGTTTCTGTTCATCAACAATCCCATCAACCACTGGCCTTGGCACGTTTGACTTGAATGTCATCTGTGTGTTCACGCCATTTTGGATAGTGAAATTTGTTCCTTCTAATGCTTTATTAAGCTTGCTGAGTGTGCTTGATTTTCTCGCTAGGCCGCCTTCATTGATGTTCATATCGTCCTTCCTTTGCTCTGCGATGTCGAGAAAGTGAGGCCTTATTTTAGATTTCTTTGCTCTCGCGTCAACAATGGAGATATGACCATGCTCTTCCTTGTCTGATACTCTCCCAGCAGCTAAGCTGTTAGACTTGATTGCAGATTTCTTCTTACCAACGTCACTAATGTCATAATCAATCTCCTTTGGTCCTGCCGACTTTTTAGCGACCGCATTTGCCCGCCCTTTCTGTCCGGCATTCTTCTGCATCCAATCAACTTGATCATTTCCAGTGAAACCTGCCTCTGGAATCGTGCCATCTTCTCCTCGTAGCGAAACCACAGCCAATGTTGCATTCATAGTTCGATCCCCTGTGTTTGGATCCACGGGAGCGAGGCTTGTTGTAGTAGTTGTGCTCTGGTTCGAAACTGGTGAACTTACAAAGAATTGCGGTTTGTTTTGAGGAGCAGTATCAAGCGGCAAAGCTGCTAATGTGAACGCTGAATTGCCGGGATTAGAAGCGACAATTTGATGTATGTTGCTAGGTGCTTGCGAATTTGCAGACGCATTTGACACGGCTCCATTTGCACGATCAGGCAAGACGTTTTGTTGTTGCTGTGAGGTTTGTGCGTTGGTTTGATTCACAATTGGTTTTAAATTCTGAGCTTGGATCGCTTCTTGCTGCTCCACCTTTTTCTGATCTGTTGCCTTTTTACCAGCATCTAGCGTCTCTTTTGTGGCATTTTCCTTCGCAAGTACTTCCTTGAACTCGTGATTGTCAACAGATGTCGTTTTGTTTTCTATATAGTTATAACTAGCTTTGGATTTAAGAACATTGTCAGTAGTGTTATTCTTTTGGGATTCATCGCTTTTACCTGTTTTGCTTGATGACTTTTCATTGGCCTGGGGCTTCTTGTCTCCAGAAACAGGCTTTTCATTATTATCAGCATCTTTTAAACCAGAATTGGATTTTTCTCCCCCTTCAATTTTCTTGTCTTTATCATTAGAGTTTTGTTTGGTCTGAGAGTCGGATTTCTTTTCATTTTTATCTTGGTCTTTTTCCGATGACTTTTTGTTGTCCTTTGACGAGTCTTTTTCCGTCGATTTCTCTTTATCCTTCCCAGAATCTTTTTCTGAGGATATTTCATTGTCGTTTTTGGAATCCGTCTTTTTCTTTGAGCTCTCCTTGCCTTTCTCTTTGTTGTTTTCATTGTCTGTTTTCTTCTTGGAGTCAGAAGACGCAGTTTTGCTATTTTCATTGGTGTCTTTTGATTTTCCCTCCCCATCCTCCGTCTCTGAATCTTTCCCATCTTGTTTAGTGCTTTTGATTTCCTTTGCACTCTTCGTTCCATTTATCGCTGTCTTCTTGTCACTTCTGTCTTGGGCAGTCCCAAATGTTTTGTCCCTCGCTGATGGGATATCTCCAAGAAGCCCAAACCCTGGATCATCGAACCATGACGAATTACTACTCTTTGGCGCCTGTGCTGCACCCCCATTCGAAACAGCCTTTTCAGTGTTCAACGCCAGCCCCAGTGGTCCATTCAACAGACCATTTGCCATTGTCTCATTCTTTTGTCTCTCACTTTCAAATTCTTCGAGCGTCTCTGGTTCCTTCTTTTGTACCATTGTGGGTTTTATTGGAGTAACTCCATTAGCATCTGCCTTAAAGAAAGCGTTTGTTACCAGTGGTTTTGCTGTAGGCTTGTTAAAGTACTGAGTCACCAATAAATCTGGTTTTTGCACAGGCTGGTTGGCACTAGCAACAGGGGTAGCTTGCACTGGTTTTGGGGTTGTTATCTTCAAGGGAGGAGAAGTGGTTGGCTCAGCATTTGGCTTTGACAATTCGTTGCCTTGAGGGTTACCTGCTGGCGGTCCAGAGAATGCATTTAAAATGTCATTTTGCTTTTCAACTGCTTTTCCTTTGATATTTGGAAGTGCCAAGTTTTTCATGGTTGCATAATTTGTTTGTCCAAAGGCAGTTATGGGTGGTGAGCTGAGCTCTATCATTTTATCATGCTGTGAATTTATTTGTTGTGCCAGATCATTGGTTGGTGCTGTATTCAGATGTACGAGATTGTTGTCTGGTGCAGTAGCAACTTGCGCTTGGTTCTTGTTAGGGGCAGGACTATGTCCCATGTTAGCACTGAGACCTTGGTTTGCATATGCTAAGTTTTTGTTTGGTGAACTGTTTGAAACAATTTCAAGTGGTGCAGGGTTTTTGAGCGGTAGTTGGTTCGGTTGTACTAAGTTGTTTCCTTGAGTGACAGTCACTGGTGCCTGTGCCATAATGTTTGCTGGGGCAGGTTTGGGTTTCATGTTAGCGTTTAAGACAGGATCTACGGTTGGTGCCGGCTTAACTGGTGCTAAGTTCTTATCTGGTGCTGTTATCTTATTTTCAGCCGCGTTGTTGATTGGTGCTACGTTGTTATGCGTTGCCAAAGCGTTGTTCGAAGCCAATTCTTTGTTTGGTGCCAGAGCATTACCCGTTGCTAATTCTTTAGTAGGAGCTACGATCTTATTTTGTGCTAGCTCTTTGTTCGGTGCCGATTCCTTGCTTGGTGCAAGCTGCTTATTTGGTCCCAAGTTATTACCCGCTGCTGACTCCTTAGGAGGTGCAAAAATATTATTTTGTACTAACTCGTTGTTTAGAGCCAACTCGTTGCTTGGTGCGATTACTTTATTTGGTGTCAATCCCTTATTTGGGGCTACAACATTGCCTCCTGCTAACTCTTTGCCAGGTTCCACGATCTTGCTTTGTGCCATATCCTTGTTTGGTGCGGCTTCTTTGTTTGGTAGTGGTTCTTTGATTGGCGCAAGATCATTACTTTGGACCAAATTCTCATTTCGGGTCTTATCTGTGAACTTATTGACAACCTGATCAGGTGCTTTTATATCAACCGCTTTGCCACTCGTTTCATTCGAAAGAATATTTGGCTTATCTGCTTGTTTTGCATGAGCTAAGTCTGGACCAGCTGCACTAGCAAGTGGCATATCCTTTACACCTTCCTTAGGTGTATCCACGGGACCTCCTTTTGCTGGGTCAACCAACTTGCCATTTGCAGCGCTTTGACTATTGCTGACCTGTGATTGAGGCGGAGCCATCTTTGCATCAGTGGTTGCTGTTGTATTCTTATCACCGTCTTTAACCTCCTTTTCGTTTTTACTTTGATCTTTGACACCCGCTGTTCCAACTTTTGCCACAGTGCTATTATCGCTTTTGCTGATACCAACTTTGCCATCTGTCGCCTTACCTGGACCTTTTTCCCCAGGTCTGACACTTGAACCGTCATTTTTAGTTGTGTTATCCTCATTTGTGGCCTTTGTTCCGTCTTGATTTTCGATCTTAGGGCCAGATTCATTTGCAGTTGTGTCATTTCTAGGCTTCTCTGATGTCGTACTGTTTGTCTCTGCACCATTAGTTGTTTTGTTTTCACTGACCTTTGCTTGTGTGGAGGGTGGTGAGGCCGCTGTCATGGCTTGGTTTGGCTCTTTAGCAGGGATCTTTGGTTGTGGGCCTGGAGATGGCGGCAATTTCAACTCGGTGGCATTTTTGATAGCCTCTTCAGGAATGATTTTAGTTACTGATTCATACGGCCACATTCCATCCTTTAATTGATCTGGATCCTCTGTGGAAATGCAAAATGACTCCAATGAACTTTTGATTTTAACAAAATGGAAGTGGACAGTGGAAAGGAAATGAATTTAAAATGTGCCCTTTAGAGAGCCTTTGAGTAAAATTGTATCTTCATACTACAAATTGTCAGAAAAGTTTTCATGTCTAACTTTCATTGCGAATTATGCTTTGCAACTCCTGCTTCCATTGACTTCGATGAAATGAAATGCAAAATACTCATGTATGCACAATGAAGATGGAATTATTCTTTGAATTCGAAGGACCTTCTACACAGTCAGTTAAATTTTACAAACGCCTGTAGATGCTGCTGCAATTGTCAAAGTTGCTCCCGCTTACTGTTTTATGGCATTTGTTGGTTATTAATCATGTATACAGCAACGAGCAAAATTTTTCACTCAAAAATGGTTTAATGTACCGGGTGTCCCAAGAAGAAAATTATACAGATTTGGCCACGTCCAGCTGTGACAATTTTGCTTGAATCGATGGCTAATCGATTTCCAAATGTTCCTCGATGGTTAACGTGAATATAGATACCTCCTTTTGCTGATATTATTGTTGCTTTGAGTGTTATGATATCAATGTTGAAAGCTCAAATTCCTGTAACCCCCAAACCAGAGCTTTGGCGTTTTGGTCTAAGCAAATTCTTGAGGCAGAGTAAATAATTTAACAATATCCTTCATACAATGTGAAAAGCGTGTCACATCCTGTTTGCTAGGAGTCACTTATTGTTCCATAGCTCCATTTTTGTTTAGTTCTAATTTTAAATTTTGATGTGCTGCAAAGCCCCTGGACGTAGATTCAAATTTGAATATTTGAGATTAATGTTTTAATTATCAAGCACCAATGTCAGCAAACAAAGTAACTATGTTCAAATTAACTATTTGGGAACAGTTTTGAAGTTGATTACTGGGTGAGTTGCCGAATAGCTTAAACAGTCTTCGTCAGGTGACTGAAGTTAAGCTCGGTCGAGTGAGGTCAAGCTCCGGATGGGTGACCTCGGAGGCCTGACATCACAACTCACCTCGTCGTCCTTTGGAATGGACGCTAAACTAGGGGTCCCATGCCTGGATTCAGCATGCACAGTGGGCCTAAATTTAGCTTTCAGTAGCTAGAAATCCTGACAAGCCCACTCAAAACAAATTGAAAATAAACAAACAAACCATTGACAAAGGTTAGATTGTCAACACTAGACCCAACAAAATCTGCATATTTTTTCCTTGGAATCTAGTTGTGTTAAATAGGTACTGTTAACTTCTTGATTGTAGAGAGGCTTTCAAAAAGGAGGCTGGCCAGCAGTCAATGATGGGTATAGAAATACTATAACGGACTTGTTAATTATTAATTTCCAGGCTATTCTGCACTTTAACGGACCAGCTTATGACATTGGCATCTCGAATGTCATAGGGCGAGCTTTATGATCGGAGTTACCCTTTGGAAAATGGATTAATCAGGATTAGCTTGAGTTAATTAGAGGAAGTTAAAGTTTGCTAGGGTAAGTCTGGGAAGTTCGGTAAGTTAAGGTAAGGCAGTGCTTAGCTATGGATGGTAGGGTAATTTGTCAAAATGCCAGCCTGAGTAGTATGATACAACCTGTTCTGCTAAAGTGCAGTCTCCCGGAATACATTTTGTTGTTGTTGTTGTTGATAAACACCATGCTGGTCGTGATCAGGTTCACTTGTATCGAATTTTGCACTACTTTTCATACTTCAAACTGCTATTCTGACCATATTTGCTCGCCTTTGCTTCGAAGTATGAATCAATTATAAGATCTTGCAATCATCCTACATTTTAAGCAACTGCTTCCAGTATGAAAATGAGTTTTCTGAAAGCAGTGTCTCCCTTACCTGGTCCCGCCTCTATATCTTTGTTGTCCCCCATTTGTAAATGATCTCCCACGACAAGATGGGCTATGACTTTTTTAGCTTTTGATCCAAGTTTTTCTGCCGTTGCAGGAGGGACTGGCTGGCCAGGACTTTGCTCTGTCCCTTCTTTATCTTTCGGTTTCCACTCTTTACCACTGTCCAGTTTCGGTTTTATATAGTTAAGATTCTTCTCGCAGAACAGCTGCGGGGAAACGAGAGACACGTTTTCAGCTACCTGTGATTTTGAGCTGAGTTTGATCAGCATGGTGTTTATCCGCGGGATTATAGCGAGATCATTCCAGTTCAAGGTCAAATCATAGGAGAAAATTATTACTCCTATTTTTGAGCTGGATTGTAAAACACAAGCGTAAAATTTAAAAATCTATAGCATTAGTTTTGAGTGGTATGCAAAGCTTCAAAAACCTGCAAACTGAAATCTGATCCTTCTTACAAAGGCTAGGGAAAGAATGGTCACCTGGATCATGCTTGATTTTCGGCGATTTTTTTCTTTTTTCGCATCGAGACCAGAGGCCAATTCTTTGCTCCAAAAAGTGCGCCTTACAACTGATAATGCTAATTTGCTGTATTTTAGCTTCTAGTCTGTCATTTCTTTGAGAGAGTTCGTTATTATTGATCAGATAAAGCTGAGGTTGAACTGGGATGATCTTGCGTAGCGGTTAGTGTATTCTTTGTAGCTAGTGCTGAAATAAGATTACAAACCAGGATTAGATTCATCCTCATCATGATCACAATCTAAACATGATCCTTCCTTTTGATCGATTGGACTTTCACACATGACCTGGTAGACAATACAGCCATTAAAAAAGCAAGTCACAAGATTTGCAACGCAAGTGATATCTACGAAGTAGCAACGGGTTTGAAGTGGAAGTTCTTTGCTTAAGTGTTACTGAGATGAGAATTGTGAAATAGTATCGGATGAGTCAAAATTATGATCGATGATTGCCAAAGCAAACTTAATCATTAGGAATCTTCCATTGATTTTAACCTGCCAAATTCCGAAAATGATGGACTTTGCAGACAATGAGATATGCCTGGTCTCCCAGAAAAAAAGTAGCTAATTTGATCAGGTCTAGCGTAAACATTTCAGCTTGAATCAATCGGAAATAGTCTTTAAACTAATCCCTGATAGTTAAATTGAAGACTGATACCTTGTTTGTTGATACTGGAGCCTTAAGAGCATAAGTTTTTATCTTGGGAGTCTAAGTTTGCCTCACTTCCAAACCAGAGCATTGGGTTTTAGCCGAAGCTGTTAATGCATTTTGTTGTGGAATCTCTTGAATCATAACGAAGTATACGCAGGAAGCTTCGTGCTTTGGAAAAATTCTTAAAGGTAATGTGTCCATGTAAGTACAGCAGCTCTGCGGGGGGCATGCCAATTTCACGTGCAATTTCATGTGATTACTCAAGCAAATACAGTTTTGCGACAGCGAGTTTCAATACAAACAAACTTCTCACTTACTTGCGGTTGATTTTCCAGAACTGAACTACGTCAGGAAGCCTCGTTATGAAATTTGACTTTTAATTTGCATGTGATAAATTAAGTTCTACCAATCACAGCGCGCTTTGGAGGTTTCTTCGTCAGCGTCTTGTCAGCAGATTTTGACAAAGTGCATACACAGCTGTACTTACATGGACACATTACCGTTAATAGAAATCCAAATTGACAATTAAATTCACAATTTTTTCCCGAAGATGCGAAGAGACATCTCTGTTTATTCTACAAATGCTTTGAGTTACATCTGCCGAATAAAATTTATTCATCAGCGAAATAATTTCCTTGGATGTGAAGATCTTCCTTATTTGAATAAAATACGTTTGTGATCATTGGACTCTTTCCAAAACAAACAATCGCAAATACCCAAATGATGAAGCATCCACAAGGATAAGGTCCTTCAAAGCGCTCATGCGTGCTTAAGTTGTCTCTTTCTTGTATATTCATTTTGACTAAAGAAAGATATACCTTGGCGCAAGGCTCAAAAAATATTGTTCTTCCTGGTAGCAAGCCAAGTACCTTAATTGCTTTTTACACAATTTCTTCTCCTTTCCCAATAAATCACCCTATTCTATCCCTTTACATTTCTCTACTTCTTTCTTTCCCCTTCCTTTCCTTCCTCACTTCCTTTCTTTTCCCTTCTTTTCCCCTTCCTTCCTTCCTTTCGCGTTTCCTTTCTTTCTTGCTGGGAAATTTGAGCATTTCAGCTACCATCCTGGTAGCGTCGCTACCACGCTACTTCTTTTTTTTAGCCCTGCCTTGGCAACTATAGTCATTGATATGTTTCTCAATGTTCTGTTCTTACGTTTCTATTCAAATGTGCACCGAAGCACATGAATCCTTGTTCCAAATCTTTACGCTATTATGTCTTACCTCGAGCGAGGTGATTCCCCAAAGCAGCGCACTTGTAGTTTAGGCCCAAACCTAAGAACTCTGGTTTGGAGGTGGAGGCAAATCTATACTTGCAAGATATAAATTTCTACTCTTATTCCTCCAATATCAGCAAACAAGGTATTTATCTTCAAGTTAGTTATTGAGGATTAGCTTAAAATATTATTTCCGATTGATTCGAGGTGAATTCTTAGCGCTAGCCCTAATCAAATCTTTTAGCTTTCTTTGCGATACCCGGTATTGCCCAATCAAGCAATAGCACGTGTTGGATTCAATTTGGCAAGAATGACTGTTTTCTAAACTTTGTTCTTTTTGGAGCAGAAGGTTTAGACGGCCTTCCATACCTTTCAAATATAGTGTTTTGAGGATTTGGGAGTGAACTGGACTCAAATTTCGAGTCTGCTAAGTTTGCCGTTTTCGGAATAGGCACCAATCAAACACACTCTTGGATAATTAAGTTTTTCATTGAAATCATTGAAAGCCTGTTTTGAAACCCATTAAAGGAAGGGCTGGAAGTTTTGGTGGCTTTTGGTCTATTTTTGAGAATGAAGACCTTACCAGAAAGCATAGGGATCCTCCAGGGAGATAGCAAATTACTGACATCTGCCCCTTGCCTGTATAGTATTTGTATACCGGATGAGCCGAGAAAAAATTCCACTTTTGAAAATTTATTGCACCAAGAGTACTTCACAGATTTGAATGATTTCAATTCTAGTCAAAATTCGAAATATTTCGTGAATTTCCTCGCCGTCCTACCATTACCACAAGTAATTTGATAAAAATTTCATTGTTGTTAAAATGCTGAAAAATGGCCTAATGCATTTATCTAATTCGCAAGGACTCTTCTTACACAGAACAATACGCAATGGGCGTTTCACCTACCTCCAGCGTTATAAGACATCAGTTTTCAAAGGAATGCTAAAGATTTTCAGTCCTATGGCGATAATCGTGCAGTGGAAATCTCTCATCTAGGAATAATTGCATTTTCTTGATTGATCTTTGTGAGGAGTCCTTTATGATTTGATCAAAGTTTTAAACCCTTTTCAGTCAACTTGCAACCACGAAATTTTCGTGAAATTGAATTTACCTACAGTTTTAGTGCTTTGGAGACAGAGAGAAAAATCGTAAAAATACTTTAATATTTTGGCTTTGAACTGGTATCGGAATCATATCTGTGAAATACTGTTCATATCATGAATTTTCGAAAATGGGAATTATTGTCTGGCTCAGCCGGTACTGTCTTGCAAGATTTGTGATGTCATGTCCATAATTTTGAATTAAGCTAAACACTTTCAAATTTGGTCAAAGCTGATAGTTTTTCTTTTAAATGCTCAAGGCATGTTCCATGGAAATTCAAGTTGAATTGAATCTAAATTCTCTTTCTACAATGAAATAACATATTCTATATGCTCAAGTTGATAAATCATGCTTTTTTGTAGAACTATAGAAGCGCTAATACATTTTTGACTCACTCGATACTGCACAATCTGTTCCTATACCATTTGTGAACTAAGTCACCAGTGCCCTTAACCGATCATGAAAAGAAGTTATTTGTACTTACCGTTAGCTTTGGCTAGCTAAAAATGGTACTTTTCAATCTATGTGACCATCTATCTTGCAGTAGTGAAATAACACACACCCTTGAATAACATGGCACCTACTAACCCCGTAACTAAAAGCCTATAATTACTTAAATCGTGGTAAGTTTTCAATGCCTTGATGTTTATGACTTTTTTTAGGACTTTTTTTTCTTAAAACAGCAATAGTCACGGTTATTTTATTATTTGAATCAAACTGTTTCATTATGATATTTCTGTCTTTCAAGGAAGTGTGGTTTTCAAGATACTACGACAAAACCTACTTGATACCGAGTTTTTCGGAATAAGTACTTTCATTTGTGTCAGTGAAGAGTATTGCAAATCCTATGAAAATTTGTCAAGACCTCTACAGATGTTATCGTAGCTTCAATTTTCAGAGTAAGTCATTGTCAAAAACTAGGGTCTGTCTTGAATTAGATATCACGTGAAAAGCATGCGAATAAGAACAATTGAAGAGTTGTTCAAGGGCGTTGTCGCAAATTGCACTGCACGTTGCATCTAATTTGACACGACTTTCGAGCCCAATTGCAAACGAATTGCTTTGAGGCATTTGACGATGAAGGTATTGGCTTTTCAGTATGAAGTATTAAGACAGTGGTGACATCGGAGGTTTGGCTCTTATGCATTTGCAAGCAATTTAGGATTTGCCTCTAGCGATGAAACAATTTTCATTTACATTGTTGTTTGTTGCTTCCCCAGAAGATCTCTGGTTTGAAAATGAGTATTTTGTGTCCTGATCGTGTCATAATACCTTGCCATTTAGGCTAGGTATTGTGGACACAGTCAAACTCAAATCATGTTCACAATACCCATGGATTGAACTAACTTTAAACTGAAGTTATGAAAATTCAACGAGCTTTTGACGTGTCTGTGAGATTGTGTCAAGATTTAGGGTGAAGGCATAAAATTCCAAATAGTGAAAAATTTTCTCGAAAGTTACAAGCCCGGTTGAATCAAAACTACCGCTCGTTGAATATTGAAGCAATAGATTTAAAGATGGTAAAATATCATTGCCAATATGTATTCAGTTAGATTTAGGGGTTCAAATGGCTTTAATTGGTTATTTCTTCCCGTGGCTATGGAAGATTTCTGCTGTAAGCCCTGCAAAAACGAGTGCAAATCAAAATTTCTCTTGTTATCCTGCTTCATTGCAATGTCGTAATTTTTAGAACGAAAATTCTGCGAATGCGAAGAAAATTCCTCGAATCGGGGGTCTAATTTCTGCTAGAAACTTTATACTGGTCCCAAGCCACGTCCACATTCTTGGATTGGGTCTCAAAGTCACGCCAAAATTATGGGATTGGGTGATAAGAGAGATTCTTGGATCGCAGAGGAACACCCATATGGCCGAATAGTGAAGTGTCCCCCGGTCTTCTCTAACACCCTATCGATTCTGAACGGAGTGACCGATTTCAACCAGAGAAAGCTCTAGGAATTGAATGTGTCGGCTGTTCAGTAATCTATTAACATATACTATTGCTGTAGTATTCGGAGGATGGCAGCCTTCCCAGTTGCCTGCATGTTTTCTGTTTCACCCTTTTTTCGGTTTCTTGTGCGACGACCTTTTTTCGGTTTATTGTGTTTAATGGGTACTTTTTTCTTACGCATCCTGTATCAGGTTAAACTACTTGCCGTAGAAATTTGATAAAAAGCGATAATGGATTACTTGATACAATTAAATTAACCTTACCAACATCTTCTCTTTGTGATCTGCTGTTTGAATCCAATAAGATCCTGATGCCAGATTGGGAAACTTTGTAAACAGATCAGAACAGCTCATTGCTGGATTGCCTGGAGAGCTACAATCAAATTATGCGTATTTTGTATTTAAGATCAATCATTGCCAAGATTTTAGAAATACAAAAGGCCCGGGGGGCACACGATTTGCGGATGGACGGGATTCTGCCGCCCTGTTTTCAGAAAGGTACCCCCTTTTAATCACTAAAACTTGCCGTCATACCCACTTTTTGATGGGTATTGGCCGGAAGCTACTCATTGTTTGGCTATTTCTCACCCACTTATGGATAACCCATCCATATTTGAGGAAAATCTTCCGAAAAAGAGACCCTTGTTCAGATAATTTTGGGCCCAACAACCCACTCATATGGGCTGCACATACTCGTACCCTCAACATGTTATGTGCCCCTCCCTCAGACAAAAAGGATCCTTGGAATTATAGTTAACGTGTTTCATCCTAGTCTGCAGCGGTTTTGCTTAGAAAATGTGATTCAGGTTAGTTTTTCAAGTAGATCTGATTCCTAATTCTTTTAGCTAGAATTTAGCGCTTTATTCTATTCGTCATGACACAGATGCATTACGATCTTACTGGAGATAGTTTAGAAGGCTTGGCTTCTGTGATATGGATATCACAATCAATTTACTTTAAACTGTTTGGTCACGGAGTAGACAGGAAAGTGTTCGTTCTTGTATTTTATTGTTAAGCCCTCGCTATTATAATTTGATACTCAAGCTTATAAGTTATAATTTGCGATAATTAACTTACCCTTTTATGCTAATTTGCCAGGGCCGTAGGAAGCAGCTGCTTATTGGGGGTGATTATTCTTAAAGCAACAGACAACAATACATCTGATTAATGCTTGTGGCGTAGCATCATTGTTTTCAAAATTATTGGGGCTTGCATCCAGCTGCCCCCCCCCCGCTTCTTACGGGCCTGTAAATTGCAAAGAAATGTTATAATCTGTGAAGACGCTATGTTTACAGCCTTCTAAAGCGTTACTTCTAAATGATTCCCTTCTGATGAAGGCCTTGTCATCCCTTTGGCGTTGATGGTTTGTTTTTGAGGATTTCTGAATTAAAAACGCTGTCGAATTTTCGGCCACTGGAATCGTTTCATTCAATGCCTTACCTTCCATACTCGGAATCATCTTCCTTTTCAGTCTTCTCTGTTTTATCTCTCTTCGTGGCTTTTTCTTCTTTCTCAGTTTTGCCATTCGATTTCTCTTTCTTTGAATTTTCACCGAGCAAAATCAAATCTTTCTTCAGGTTTGCATTAGCAGAGTTCATCTCTGTTTCGTGTTCTCCGTCCGTTTTGTTGTCTATAGAAATTTCCGAGTTCTTTTGCTTTACATTCGCTTCATCATTCTTCGAAATCTTAATTTCTTCCTTCTTTGAGTTCCTAGAAACAAGGCTTTTTTTCTTTGCACTTTCTTCGTCAATAACTCCTTCCAGTTTTGGAGCTTTGTCGTCTGTGACAGCCTGAACATTCTCCTTTTTCTCAAGATTTTTATTTTCCTTCTTCTTGAGAGTAAATTCATCGCTAATGTCATTCTTTTTGTCTGCATGATCAGACCCGGAGGCTGCTGTATCTTCTTCGGGACTTTCTTCCGCAATAGTACCAACTTCTTGCTGACTCTCAATATCAGATTTCCTCAAGGTCGATTCCTCGTTTACAGCTTTTCCGAGAATAAAGTTCTCTAGCCCATGCAACGTTCCGTCGGAGTCTTTCCCAAGCCTCGACCGTTTATATAATCCCTCAGTTGGCTCTATCACATGAAATAATGGACCGCGTTCCGATGCGTGCCTTGGTATTATCGATTTTTTGCCACCATTATGGTCTCTGGCTTTTGTCAGACCCATGATCAGGGTGACAACAACAACGAAAATGGTCTTCATTTCCAAATTTTTTGCCTGAAATTATGGAAGAGAGAATTTGATCATATTCAGTTATGGATTCTAGATTTACGTCCTCCAAAGCTTTGACTGGATATTGTTACAAAAAAGTGGAGGAAATTTAGTATTTGATGAATAGTGTTATCCTGCTGCAATTCCTTAGCCTTTGCTGAAAAGTAGGCACGATTAAAATTCTCTTCAGACCGATTGTTCAATAGAAGCTATCATTTCCGAGGGGTGTATCTCTCGTTCGAAGGCATGCACGAGCGACGTGAGGCTTCAAACAATACTTCAGGTTTAGATGAACTGACCTTAAAGGGTTTTTGAACTTCTTACTTGGGAATTGCTGACTGAATGTCAATGTATTTAGCTATACTGATTACAGTGAGTCCCACTTATCGCTCACCAAAACGAGACTACTGCTTGCCAAACCGAGACCGCTCACAGTGGGACTCATAACCAAACTGCTAAAAAACCGGCCTGCCTCACTTCTGAATCGGGAAGGACCAATCAGCTTGCTGGAAGCGTTGTGGAGAAGGTGATTGGCTCATTCTTCCAATTTTTGATGCCTATGCTGTCATCTGTTTTGAACCCCTCCAGTCTGTGAATTCAATGTAAACAGTGGCTGCCATTCCGTTGAATGTCAGTCAGTGAAGGTGAAAAGGGCGGCTGTTTGCCAAAATGGAGGGTGTTGTTATCACGGCTTCGGAATAAAGACAAAGAAAAGGACTGTGGAGGATCAAAATGGGCACTGTACGAAAGAGTTATTTTGAAGGGGAAGCTTCGCCAACTTGCAGTGGAAGATGTATTACTGTTTTGCGAATTTAAATCGTCGAACAAGATTTCTTTTTGGCTTGTTGTGCAAAACAAAGGGAACAGTTTGGAGGTAAGAAACACTTCGATCAAAAAGTTAGTATAAAACTCACACATGTGGAAAATACGCAAGTTTCTTGAAACATTCCCACATAAACAGCAGAAGCATTTGTGCTTGAAACTCTGTGCAAATGACGATAAATTCTTGCTCAAAACAGACTCAACGGCCACGTAAACAAGGGGCTTGATAAAGATTTCTCACAAAGCAAACGACCGATCAATTTGTCTTTCTTTCCCTCAAATGTTTAAAGTCACAGATTACAAAGCTCCTTCAAACAGAAACAAATTTAAACCTACGAAACAATGCAGCCGTCATAAGAGTTTTGTGGATAACTGTGTATTCCTTAGGACAACTACCTGAACAGTTTGAGAAGTTTTAGTGAGTGTTATTTCTTTGCGAGGAAGATTTGTGCGAGGATTTGTGTTTGTTTCTTGAGCTTCCCCCGGCGGGTGCACTTGAATTACAGGAGTACATACATGCTTGTCCATGGATTCACGAAAAGACCCCTTTCACTGAGAATCAGTTCCAATTTTGGACCCCTATCACTGACTTTCCACCGCCCCTCAAATTGTAAAAAGCACCCTTTTTATTGGAAATCACTGATATCTCATAAAACCTAACAAACTGTAGCCTTTATTTGATAAATCTCAACCATTTACAGCTGCTTGCTCAATCTATGACAAAGAATAGCTGAAATTTTCACTATCTTTCCTATGAAGGGCAACAACATAACAACTAAAAAATTTCACTTCCATACAAAAATTCTGGATGCAATAGCATGAATATGAGTTGGGCAAAAAAGCATGACAAGTTTTTTAAATATGCAAAGATCTGGGAGAATTCATGAAAGACAGCACATTCTCACTTTGATTGAACCAAACTCTTACGTCATATAAGAATGATCTGATTTGTCCTGACCTTTCCAATAATATGCAGTTGTGCAAAAACATATTTTTGTAAAGCTTAGAATCAAACATGCGCAACAAACTATCATTAAAGGCATCATCAATACACAAAACTAATGAAAAATCAAGGAATCAAAAGACCATAACAATCAAAATAATTTTACCTCTCTAGGTGAAAAATGCTATTACAACTATGATCATTCATACTGTGTTGTATGTGCTTCTATTATCTTTTTTCTGATAAAAATTGTTCCAAATGGTAATCTCATCTCACTAGAAAACTTATTTTCTGGTTTTCTCAGTGTTGTCATACTGTCTTGTAATGTCTAATCTTATAATGTCTTGCAAACAAAACAGAAACTTGGCTACTCTCGAGTACCGAATAATCGTCCCCCCCCCGCTTATTAATTTTTGAAAAATTTTCCAACCCCCCCGCCCTTATTCCAACCCCCCCTTTTATTAATTTTTGGAAAAATGAAATGATAGTAAACATATTTCTGAATAAACACAAGAAAACGTCTTAAAAAGTGCATTCAACAGAACCAGGGTTCAAAAATAAATGTATCAGTAACATCACTGTTCACATAAATAAGTAAAAGATACTTGTTCACTAAGAAAACGACTATTTTCTATTTCTCCAACACGCCCCCCCCCCGATTATTCCAACCTCCCCGATTAGTGTTATATCGAACCATTTCCAACCCCCTCCCCCCCGATTATTCTCACCCCCCCCCCGTTTATTCGGTACTCGAGAGTACTTGAAGCAATCAGCCTCTGCACATGCAGGTTTCTTACTTAGGTGGGACCTCCTTACTGTAGATCAGGCTAAAAAGTACCTTGCTAGAAACTGAAGTAGGAAATAACTTAACGATCAACAGAGTAATGTGAGAATAACCCACCAAGTCAAGTCCCATCTTTGATTGCTAATATGCTTTCAAGGCAGACAGACATCTTCCTTATTCTTTTCCCGCCATTTGTTTTTCGATTTGGCTCAATTTTTTTACCAGCCTCGATTTGGCTATGAATGAGAGGCTAGTAAAAATAAATTTAAAATGGCCTAGTGGTGGACTGGTCAGAATTGAGGCAAATGAGCTCGAAAAACTGTATTCATATTCGATCTCCATGAATTTGGATGGCATTGACGTTCCTGCATGCTGGATGCAGATAACTTAGTAACAGAGCAGGTCCAAAAATTCAAACATGGTATGATGTGAGACTTGTATGATTTTCCTCCACTCAGACCGGCTCAGAGAGCTGCTGCATCATCATTTTTTCATCATCACTTGCCTAAAGTGAGCATTTGTAAAGCAATGCTCAGTATGGTAAACTCTTAATATGCTTAACTGTGACAAAGGAATTAGCAAGAAGTGAACAGAATTTCCTAGCCTCTGTACCATTTACCCATTTTTCAACATACAAAATTAGCACAATGATGTGTTTCTTCATTTGTTTTGCAGCCTCATCATACCTCAAAATGGCTCTTTAAGTTTTAGTCTTATATAAACATACTGCAAGTACAATGTATATAAATAATTATTTTCAAAAGATAAAGTTGCCTCTTTTGGCTTTCATCTGATCAGTGAAATCAAGCATTTAATATCTACTTTTTCTGCTTTTATCATTCTGAAAGCCACCCCTTTTTCAAAAATTCACTGACATACTTGTGTAAAAAGTACCCCTTTTTCTTAAATTCTAGGTCCCTGGATTCCATTGATTTTGCACCCCTTTCTCTGTGATTTTATGGACACGCATGATATACATTTTTCTATAACAGTGCACCCGCCGGGGAGCTTCCCCAGACCGAAAGAACATTCCAGAATAATACCAAAATACCCCTGGGAGATAACGGCAGAAAACTCGCAAACTTTGATATAAGGAATGACCAAAACTTCATGAAACATTGATGAATCAACAGTAGGAGAATTAGCGATTGAAACTGCTAAAAATAGTGTAAGATTATTGCGTAAAACACATTCAGGATAATGGGTTGCTTGGACGGCTTCGGCGAAGAGTTCCGGAAAAGGTCCGTTGAGAAACCAACTTCTGGTTGCATTTTATTTGGGGAAGAAATATATTTCAACATATCACCGAGTAATCAGTATTCTCTCAAATAAATAAAAATAGATTTGCATGATTTGCTGATGAGATTCTTCTTGATAGGAAAACCTCAGTACTTCAAAAATCGTCAAAAATACCCCCCAGAGTGAAAATATCAAATGGCAAATTTGTAAACAAAAGACAAAACTGAAGTCGGTCGCAAACTTTTAAAACCACAAATGTAACGTCCAATTGAGTTAGTTTGTCTCAAAATATCCCCATAGAAAGAAATTAATAACATTCTTGAAGATACCAAATTTTTTGCCATTTGGTAGATGTTATTTCGATTATTTTTGCAAGGTGGGGTAATTTGGGTCTACGGAATTTTATTATGAATTGCGTTGTGCAAGAATTAACAGTGCTTCCCAAATCAAAACAAAAGTGGAAATAAAATTGCAAGAAAATGGAGGTATACATCGAAGACAGCGTTAGATACATTTTTCCGTTCATGTTTTAGTTGTTTCAGTGCAAGACGCAAAGATTTCACTTGCCTTTACTTCGAAGGAAACTTTGTTTACATTTCCGTTTTCAAGGATGAGGCTTTGCATTGTGCGCTGATGGTGGTACCATTTTTTTTTTAATTTTTCTCTGTGCAACTTTTCAACTCTTTGGCAGGGAAACTCTGGAAATTCAATCACATTTATCCATAGAAACGTTCTGAAATTTTGTTTTATTGAATTTACCAAACTCCCGATGAAATAGGCGCTGCTTTTCTCGAATAGACCCAAAGTTCCCTCTGACAGGCTGAAATTACACGCGAAAGTGAAGATAAAGATTCAATGTAGGTAAGACGAAAAAACATCTTCAATATTTCCAGCAAGTTTGTGAGGGTACTCTATTTGTTTCGAAAAATGCCCATTGTGGATCCAAATTACGCTACCTTACCCTACTGAAAATTTGATAATTCTACGAAATTTTGAGTACAGGCCAAAATTCTTAGTTTCCTATAATAAGAAGTATGTGTATCGTTAGATATTACATGTTGAAGCCATGACGAAGCAAACGCAAACGCTTGCCACAAAATTGTTTGTTTCATTCACGCTACAAAATTATTATTTTGTAAAGGAGGAGCGCGGAAAAATCACATGACCTCCACACCTCCACAGCTTTGAAAGTTTCCTGGCGGCACTGCCAATCAATGGAGCAACGTCTCAGTCTAACGCAAAACGCAGACCACGGTGGTATACTTTCCAGACCAGAAATTTCCAAAGCGAGGCTCCCCTGAATAGGCCGGAAATTTCACTGTTTGTTTATGAGTCGTAGTTGTAGCGGGGTATATCAGTTTGGCGGAGGAGCGAAACTACGGCTTGTAATCAGTCTAGTATTTAGCTAGCAGCGTAAACTGCTCATTCCTTGGAACTTTACGGACACATTTATTTTTGAACGAAATGTTCATTGGATTGTGCTACCTTAAGTTTCAGTTAAGGCTACTGTTCTATTAACAAACAAGTTACTCCTCCGGAGAGGTACTTCATGCACTGCGTTCTAGTTAAGGTAGCAGCTACGAATAAAGCTTAAGTTAGTAGTGTCAAATAAATATTTCGTTCAGGTGTCCGCAGTGCTCCATGACCATGCTCATTCTTTAAAACAATAAAGATTTGAAGCCTAACTTGGGTTCCTGAAACCATTCTTCAACTACTTTGCCTCAGAGTGAATTGGGTGCATTTGCTATACTTTCGTTGCTACTAACTATGCAAGATGCACTGCATGATATGGTGCTCTTTAGATAACTCTTTAAACATATCAGAAACTCTGTGGTTGATCGAAGATAAAGCCTCTAGTTTTGCCAGAGGAGGAATATTTGTAGTGGGTGGTATTTTCAAATCATCCAACTGAATTCAAAACTTCAGGCCCATCAAAGGCTCCAATGAAGATTTTACTGTAAAAATAGACAGTTTTCTCTCGAGGCTCTACATTCAGCTGGCTTTGGTAAAGCCTTGGTTTGTATAGAGCTTTAGAGCCCTGAGTCAGTGAGCTCAAAAGCAGTCAGTTCACTGGTGTTCAATGAAGCACGTAAAGAATCGTTAATGGCCATAATCCTGCACAAGTTATGCACAATTCATGGAATTCAAACTGTAAATACGCACCTTTAAACACTGCCAAGAATTCTCATATTCTTTGAAGTCCTAGTCCGCATATGAGTTTCTTTGTAGGAACAATTTTTGCACAAATCAAAGCAAAGTTTAATCGCGTCTTCATGTGCAAGGGCGAAGCGATTGACGTGCAGGTGGCCGGATTTTGCTTATCGTGTCAAAAGATCAATTTTCTAGCTTCAGTTAACCATGAGTCCTTCTACAGCACGCGCTGCTTGTAAACTGTTTATGAATATTGAAAGATTATTAATTTGATATGCAATCGATATTGATTTATTTTGTCAGCTTTCTTCAACGGAACGTATGGTTTTACCCTTATTCGTATGCGGAGAAGTGCAAAATTGCAGCTCAGAGACAACTCTTTACAGTTATTTGATAGCAAATTTTTCACAAATATCTTCCATCATCCAAAGACTAACTTAAACAATAAAAATGTGTAAAATTTTGCGTCATTTCAGAACATCTGAGAACATTACGAATCTTCAGATTGACCTATTATGTCAATGGCTACATTGATTTTCATTATGTATTGTACTGCAGGAACAGTCAAATTTTTGCCGTTGCTTTAAAGAAGGCGTTGTGTAAAATTCTCGTTTTGGAGCGTATTATGGCCACTGTTTAGCGAAGCTGAATTGTCGCATTCTAATTTCACTTCTGATAACTGAATCCTCCCCTGCAGCAAGCGATCGTTGAGCTCCACAGGTTTTTTGTTCGGCTAAGATGATGTAGAAGGCTGTTGCTACCAAAAATTACGTAAATTGAAAGCTTCGAGCCACTAGAATTTTATTCATAACTGCAGTGTAATATTATTCATATCTTTTCGCTTTCCTTAACTTTAGTAAAGCTTTTATCATTTTCAAAACTATTTATTCAAAAGCTTAATTTAAGCGTTGCTAAATTTAGTAGCTCTGAAATGTGAATTGATATTGCATCATACGGTCTTCAGGCATATGTTGACGGAATTTCTGAGAAAATTGTGATTAATATGCAGCTGATAGAAGCCATATTGGAAATATTCCGTAAAATCTGGACACAATCGTAATTCACGAGAGATCAATGGGTTGATCACTGGAGCGTATCAAGGTCTGCTTTATTCTGATCCTCTGCGTACCTGGGAATTGCAGAACAGGCGGGCTGATTAATTCAATTTAATCGATCTCTTAAACATTGGAAGACCTCTGCAACAGAGCAGTCATGTTACCAACAGGAATACTGACTGTTTTATGGAAGACAGAATCGATTGTGAAGAAGAGAAGTAAATGAAACACTTCTGCGCTAATGGCAAATTTAGGCTAATTCGATGATGTTCAAAAAAACTGCTAGCCGCAGCAACAGCAACAAAAACAGAGGTAAGGGATTTTGCTGTGCGTTATCTTTCTTCAGTTGACCTTGGTATGACTGGATCTAGTTATAATGATCAAAGGCTCATAGACAGTAACGCTACTTCATAATTGTGCCAAAGGTTTTTATCCTTGCATCATATGGTATTTTGGAGAAACATGATAAAGGAAAATTACCTTATTTACGTCATGAAAACCCATCTGAAAAGGAAACGTAGTTTAAGAGCTAACAACTTGTTTGTTGATTATAAACAACAAGAGTGAAGCAAAACAATCATCCATGTACACCTTGAGTGCAGCCAGGCACGCGATTGTATTCTCCATGTTTATATGTTTATTTTGATTGAATGGGTTTTATTGGAGATAAAGAATGTATTCTTCAAGCCCTCGATTGCTCTTTTTTATCTGAGACATAATGTTGCTGCGTCATTGAATTCATCCTTGCTGTCCTAAACCTTCCAGGAACAATATTTGACTTGCAACTTCATACTTCTGTTAGGAATTGATTCCAGGTTATCATATCAGGGGCCTGGATCTTGCATCTTGCTTGGTACGTATTCTGATAAATTAGACGAACAATAGTACTTTGTTAAAGAGTCATTGCTAACCATGATCCTTTGTGGCCCTAAATTCTACTTTTGCATTATCTGAAAGTCGTTTCTGGTCTAAATTCTCTTTGCCTTGCTTTTAATTCGGCAGACAAAGGATCGTGTTTGACAATGGATCTTAAGCATAGGCAATGGTGTGGAGTCAAAATTTTGATATTTCTCTTCAATTCCAAAAGGGTCTAAGCAACGGACATACCTCCCATACCACGCACGTGCCGTCTCCAGTTGTTTGTTTGCCTATAACAAAGAATGGGCGCAAAGCCTAATGGTTAGCAGAGGGTCTTTAATGGTAAAGCATATTCTTTTGATTTCCAGAAATAAAGAACTGCCTGCACGAAATGTTCTTGGTAAGCCTGATTGTCTCGCTTTGCATGGTTAAGGCAATGGATGCCTTGGATGATGGGATGCATGATTATTCCCGGAATAAAGAAGCCTATAAAAGGCCTCATTATGGGGAGTAAGTAACTGAGTCAGATTTTCATATCATCAGTTTGTCTGTCTTACTTATCCCTACACAAGGCCGTACGCAGGAATTTTTTAGCAGGGGGCCAGTGGATGCTGGAAAAGGCATGGTGTAGTAAGTCGAAGAGCGAAGAAAATCTGTCCATGACTTCAGAAGTTGAATTTACAATAAAATACATTGTACAATAAAAAATTTAACTTTGAAAATTTCTGGGGAACAACTGCCCCCGTGCCTCCTGCCGCTATGTACGGCCTTGTCTCTGCATTGCAGTCCCGTCATCGAGTGAAATCAGGTAAACCGAAAATTTTTGAGATTTAACGAACGAAGATCGAGAGTTGTGGAAGCACAGAAAATGGTCGATAGTTTTTGGGATCATCTTTCGATCCTTTTTTAAAAAAGTGGTTTTAGTTTTGCTTGCTTGCAACCATCAGAGAATTTGTAAGTTTGTAACCAAAGATTCAGCTCTCTGACAACACAATACCATGTTCCTTTCTGAAGATATGATTTCACACCTTTGAGCGCACTTAGCCAATTCAATTTAGCAAAGACAGCGAAATATGGTTGGCTGCAGAGAAAGTGTGAAAGAATTTGTTCTTTCAGAAGGGCATGCCTCTTTGTGGTATGAAAGAGATATTCATTTTAAACTTGGTCGTAGTGACAAAAGTTTCACACGTCTGGTGCGCTGTGGAATAAAAGGTATACTGCTGATAGTCAAAATTGAAATGAAAATCAATCAGTGAATGCCAACTTATGTGTGACAACTCGCTTGGTGAAATCATTTATAATCTAGAGACAGAAATTAAGAAAATAATAGTAAGGGGTTTGTAGGGACTGATGATTCCATATTTGATTATGGTCCATGATTTATTTGCCATTGAAATTTATATTCAAGGCAATTGTAAGTTTTAGCATCACAATTCTAATCTCGGTGAGAAGTAAACCATGGATCAGAATCGAATATGGACTACCTATTCGCATAAAAACACGGTACCAGTACGTTAAATCGAAAAGTTTCTGACGGTAGTCTCCGAAAAACAACTTCAGACAAAAAACTTTCGGACGCTTTTTTTGGGAATTTCGGACAAAAGAACTTTCGGAAAAATGCAGTCATTATCTCATAATACACCAACAAACTTCTTTCATGCGTGTTGCACAATGTTAAATAGATAACAAAACAAAGAAAGTAATATCAATTGCGCTACGAACATTGCTTTGTAGTGTACGACGTTTCGGGCTTCACTTGATAATGGGTTTCAGCCCGAAATGTCGTTCATTACGAAGCTCTGTTCGTAGCGCAATTAATATGACTTTATTTGTTTTATTATCTAATAAAATATATGTTGAAACTAATTGTAATTCTATAATAATTATCAACTTACAGTACCTCTATGATCGTCGTCACATCCACAAGAAAATTTGAATGAAGTTTTTGTCAGGTTGAACAGGGATGTTGATGGAAAAACTCGAATCGGTTCAATACTCCGCTGCTTTAGCTGTGACCGGCGCTTGGAAGGACACATCTCGTCAGAAAATCTATGTTGAACTTGGTTGGGAATCGCTCAACTTCCGAAGATGGAGTAGACGCCTTGTTCTTTTTTATAAGATCATAAATAATTTGACTCTGGATTACACAAGGAGTCCAGTACCTCAGCTTTAGGAATCTGACTGCAGTCTTCGCAGAAGAGCTGCAATAGGGCAAATACGTGCGAGAACGGAGAGATTCAAATCAAGTTTCTATCCAAACTGTTTGTCAGCATAGGAAAAACTTGAACCTGAGATTAAACAATCCTGCTCAGTGAATGTTTTCAATTAACGACTATTAGCTATCATCCGTCCACCTTCAAAAAAGGTCTACAACATTCATGACCCTAAAGGTTTATCAATTTTAACACAACTTGGCGTTGGACTCAGCAAGCTGAATTTTCACAAATTCAAACATAACTTCAGTGATACTTTAAATCCTTTGTGCCCGATAAACGATGGTGTTGAGGACACGGAGCACTTTTTGCTGCTCTGTCATGCTTATGACGAAGAAAGACGTGATCTTCTCAGCAGTGTAAATGCGATATTGCGCCACCACGGATTAACAAACCTCACAAATGAAAATTTACTCCAAATCCTCCTGTATGGCCACGAAAAGTTACCCTACGATTTAAAGACAAAAATCCTTGAGGCAACGTTAAAATACATTCAGGCTTCAGAGCGGTTTCAATAAATTCGTACGTTTTCTATCTCCCCTCTCTTGTACTTTGTCTTTTCGTACATTTATTTATTGTGGTTTTTTTTGTCGGGATGTCTGTAATTGTTGTTTTCCTATTTGCTATTTGTAATATGTTATTTGTAATATTTAAATGTTATATCAATTTGAATATCTATGTTAAATGTTATGGTCACAGGGTTGCTATGTATTTCCATGCTCCTCGTGGCATCGTCTTGTAACCCTTGTTTCTTCATTGTAAAATTTTATTGCAATATAAAAAATACAGGAATAAAACTCGCTGTTAACCAAATTAAAGATATGCTGCCATACCTGAACTGTTTTTCAAGAAACTCTTCAAGTACCAAACTTTTAAATAAAAAATTCAAAGCAAAACAATGATTAATTTCCTTTAAGTTTAGTTTCTTTGTGCTTTTCTATTTTCCATCAATTTAAAACATTCAGACAAAAAACTTTCGGACGTCACCAGAATTGGGACAAATGAACTTTTGGGCGAAATCTTGTCCGAAAGTTTGATTGTCCGAAAGTTTTCGATATTGTTTAATTTTTGTGTCCAAAGGATGAGTGATTTTACCAAACAAAATCTTTACATCTATAGTAGTCTTTGACTGATGGATCAAAACCTAGTTCTGAAAATGAGCTACGACCTTTTTATTCCACAACTCACCAAATGTGTTAACTTTTCATTACTCACGTGTTATATATTTTGAATGATCACTGAGAAGAGAGCTATTGCAGGTTTCGTAAAATGGGCTGTCATTGATAGGCCATATTATGCCATGCCATGTCCAAAGATGCTAGGACAAAGGGACAAGCAACTGCAAACCACATGATTTCAATGGTACACTAGCTAATCCTTAATTGTAGCAAATAAGCAAAGATGTGTAAGATGCCTGGAATCCTTTGCAAGGTAGGCAGAAGTTGTCGTTAAATGAAGCTTTGAACAAATGTCAAAAGTGAAGGAATGAATCTAAACATTTGGCGTCGGAGTTGGTCATATGATGCTTAGAGCTTAACAGTAGTCAATGAAGTTCACTGATAGCAAGATCTATGAAATTGATTTTAATGTGGAGTTGCAGAAATGAAGTAAATCAAATGTTCCTTCAAATGTTCCCGCCATTTTTAGCCATTATGTTTACTCCCTTTGTATGAAACTACTCTTTTGTGTTTAACAGCCAATCACATCCTGCCAAAAGTTGTGCTGCTATTTTCAAACAATTGCCGAATCTTCCCAGTGGTGTTTATTGGCTTGATGTCTACGATGCAGAGAAGAATAAAACTATCCAAGAAAAGGTATACGATCACAAGACAATCCACCTTTTCAAGATAAGAGGTGCGAAAACGGACGTCTTTTTTTGTTTGAGATGTTGCATTTTTAGGCCAAAATCTTGTTCTACGTACAAAGTTTAGCGTAGAAGCGAATTTTTACTTTCATATCTATCTTCGTATGGAAATTACGGCGACTTTAAGAATTCAAAGTTATAAGGGCTTTGACCGTGAAATCAGATGTTTGGACAAATTTTTTCAAAAACAAATGATTTCTAATTCTTTACATCACTGTTATTTGCAAATGAAGACAGACATGAATGTGAAAATTGGTTCATACACTAAACTTTGCATGCAGAACAAGATTTTGGCCTCAAAAATGCAAAATATAAAACAACAAAAGACTTCCGTTTTCGCACCTCTTATCCTGAAAAGGTGGATTCATTCATACATCTTTTCTTGAATTGCAATTCAAATCAACTGAGGAAATGAGATAGCTGCAGCTAGCCAAATTTCAACTAATTTCAGATTTCATTCATTTAAGGAGGGTTGGCATTCAGCAAAGGCTGTTTTCGTATGAGCCTTGCGACAAAACTTTGAATGATAGTATACCATAGATCAAGCCTACGTTAAAAAAACCACGATTCAAGAGGCTGTTTACAATAATTATACAATATTCACAATAAAAGAAGAGTTCAACCCTAGATAGGATTTTAAACTATGTAAGTTTATACAGCTGACGAATCTAGTTTCTTAGATACAGTCTCTGCCCTTTAGTTCAGACTTTTTTCACTGACAGTCTCTGCCCTATAGTTTACTGGAGCAAGATTCATGTATCAATACGTCTCGTGTTTAACATTTGCTTGTTCACGTAAAGAAAATTAGTGTACAGTTGTGGAATACCGGGTGAGCCAGAAAAAATTTCCCATTTTTACAAATTCGTAGCACCAAGGTACATCACAGATTTGAATGATTCAAATTTCAGTTAAAAGCTGAGATATCGAAGTATTTTTGTGATTTTTCTCCCTGTTTTACCAGCACTAGAAGTGTAGGTAAATTCAACTTTATTAAAATTTCATGGTTGCAAAATGACTGAAAAATGGCCTAAAACATCGATCAAATCGTAAGTACTCTATTCACACAGAAGAATAGGCAGTGGGCCTTTCACAACTCTCAAGAGTTACAAGACGTAGGTTTCCAAACAATGGATTTTCAATCCCATGGCAATAAATGTACCGAGGATAGCTCTCAACCATGAGAAATTTCATTTTCTTCGTTGTTCTTTGCGAGGATTTCAAGATTGATCAATGTTTTAGGCCCCTTTTCAGTCATTTCACAACCATGAAATTTTTTTAAGTTAAGTTTACCTATATTTCTAGTGCTGGTAAGATAGTCAGAATAATCACAAAAATACGTCGATCTCTTGGCTTTTAACTAGAATTTCAATCATTCAGATCTGTGAAGTACTCTTGATGCTATGAATTTTCATAAATGGGAACTTTTTTCTGGCTTACCCGGTAGAATGAGAGCTATTTTGGGGCTATTTATCATCTTATCTTAATTCATCCAAGGGACAGACTTCCTTTAACTGCTTGAAATGCCATATTACTCGAGCATATATCAGCCTTATTGATGTGTACATTGAGAAACGCAACTATTTTTTTGATTCAGAAAGATTAATAGGACTTTCAGCCCAGAGTGATCGGATGATGGCGCTGTTCGTACTGAAAGTCACTTTTGCTGCTAACAAAGATGTCTATGGTTTTCGATGAAATGAGCTTTGTTTCACCGTATTCCGTTAAAAGAACAGATGTAATGCCAACCGTATAAGGGTATGATAGAAGGCACATTTTCTTTTTACTTGAAGACTTCATACTTCTTTCATTTCAACAGCACTACTGCCAGAACACAGTATCAAATGAAACAAAGACTGGACTCAAATATAAAGGTCAACAAAAAGAGATCGGAATCGAAGATTTGTCCCTTGGACCTCCTGATCCCGAACCATTTGATTGGGAAGAGCTAACAGGAGAAAATTGGCCGTTGCCGATTACACCACCCAGCAAAGAAGAGATGAAACAGAGATTGCAGAAAGCAGTTAAAGATTACAAAGAAAAAATGAAGGAGAAGAATAAAGAAACTTCTGGATCTAACTTAATCTGGAATTTAATTGGAAGTGAGATTAACGCACCCATAGTTGATCATAAAATGGACCGCACAGAGGCTGATCTAATCCGGAATCCAGTCGCAAGTCGATTTAATGCTTTTAAAGACGAACATAAAGTGGGGAACACAGAACTTAACGTAATGCAGAATTCAGTAAATGGTCGAGCTAGTGCCTCCATGAACAATCTTGAAGTAGATCGTTTTGAACCTAGCTTAATTCGAAATTCAGTCAGTAATCAAATAAGCAATAATACAACTGATAACGACACGGATCATTATCCACAAAATGATGTAACTTCACATTATCCTAAAGTTCCTGATTCTACAGGAATCATTAATTACGTAAATTACAGTGGCGTTGATCCAAACCAACGTCCTGCAATGACTGGTGTGGCCACGACTAATGCTGGCAATTCATCAGTTGGAGATCAGTATGGTACTAAACAAAATGTTTCCAATGGGAATCTTGCAAGTAGTCCTCTAGATAGCTTCACAAGCAATCTACTAGTTGATAAAAAGCAGTCGAAAGAATACAATCAAAGTGGTACTGAGTCAAAATGGAATTCAAATGCATTGCCAGAATCTCGGGAAGTTTCTTGGCGAAATTCGACACCAAACTTATCAGAAAACTATGCTGGCTTATCATATACCGCACAAAGTATAGCTAAGGAATTTCTCTTGTACAGATATGATTCTAACGTGTCTTCTGTTCCTGCTTCAAACAAAGTGCATTCTAATGCTAATGGCTCTTCTGCTACGGCTTATGGAGAGACGCAAAGTTATAACAATTTGAATTGGACAACAAACAATGCATCAAGCTATGGTATAGAAATACCATCTTACTCTATGCCGGATGCGGCAAATTCTAGTGCAAATAGATTGAACAGTAATGCTACGAGTTATTCTCAAGGAGCAGTTACATACGGAGCCAATTACTCGACGTCTTATCGCAACGAAAGTAGTTACCAAGGACCAATCAGTGCAATTCCAGTGTTACAAACATACAATGTGACTTCAGCATTACCATATTACCAACTACCGACTACGGTAAATGGTAGTTACGACCCAACGAGTAATGTTTCTTTGAGCATTTCTTCAGTAGCTGACGGATATAAAGAAAATGCTTTAAACCAATCAGCAGCTGAAAATGATTTCAAGTTAGAAACATACAACGGTGGTAACGAACTGCTTAGTAAATATTCAACAACACTAGCCAATGTTACTTACTTGGGAGTAAGTAGCAACGAGGTTGGTAGCACGGCAAACGCCAGTAGCGAGTCAAAAAATACTTCAATGAGTTACTACAACGGCGCTGGTTACAAAATGATGGCAAATGACTCTACTCGGTTATCCGCAGCCACAACCAGTTTACCAGCGTATAGCATTACTTTGCAAGTACCACACTATCCAACAAATACAGTAAATGATAGTTACCAAGGGGCTATTGGTGGTGACAACTCTCGAGCAATGTCAACTGAGCGAACAGGCGTGGCACGTCTTTATTACAATTCTTCTGATTACCAGCCGATGGTGAATGAAACCAGCGAGCTGCGAAATCATAACCAAAGTTCACAAAGCCCTGTTTTTGTGTCAACTAATTTGAATGATAGCTACCGTGGAGATGTTATCAATGGTACATCTTATTCTCAAGTGGTTGATACAAACCGAGACAATGTTACCAGTCAAGCGATGGCTGATAACACTGTGGAAATGCCTAGCTACAATTTACCTTCATATTTGCCATATCATAAAGTACAGCCTCGAGTTGGTTCAGGTGAAGATGGAGAGAATAAGAATACTCTGAGCTATGCACAAGATTTTTACCGAGAAAATCCGAATCCTTCAATTGAAGCATTCGTAAAGGAAGCTACAGGTGTACTTACATACAATGCTACCAGGCAGCCACCGAGTTACTCTCAGCCTACCACTGTCGATAGTGGTTATCATGGAGTAAGTTACAACGCAACAAGTTACTCTCAGCCTACCACTGTCGACAATGGTAATAACGGAGTAAGTTACAACGCAACGAGTTACTCTCAGCCTACCACTGTCAACAATCATCATAACGCAGTAAGCTACAACGCAACGAGTTACTCTCAGCCTACCACTGTCAACAATGATCATAACGGAGTAAGTTACAACGCAACGAGTTACTCTCAGCCTACCACTGTCAACAATCATCATAACGCAGTAAGCTACAACGCAACGAGTTACTCTCAGCCTACCACTGTCAACAATGATCATAACGGAGTAAGTTACAACGCAACTACTTACTCTCAGCGTACCACTGTTGACGGGGCTTATCATGGAGTAAATTACAATGCAACGAGTTACTCTCAGCCTACCACTGTCGACAATAGTTATAATGGGGTAAGTTATGATGCAACGAGTTACTTACAGCCCACGATGTTAAATAACAGTTACAGTGAAGACAGTTACAATACTATGACTAACACAGATAGTACTGGCAAGCAACAACAGAATACTTCAAATGCACTTTACTATGGTTATTTCAACCAAACAATGGCAAATGCCTCGGCTGAGGTACGTGGATACAATGTCACTGCAAATCTGCCCAGTTACTATCAGTCACCGATTGTAAATGATAGTAAGGCTGAACCGAACAACAATGATTCGAGTAGGATACGAGGAACTGACGAAGCCATCTATTATGGTTATACTGTAAATGGTACGTCAATGTTACCACTGTATGACAAAGGCAACTCGGTAAGTAGTACGGTTGACTTACAAGCCGTAAATAAACAGCAGAATCCAGGTCTTTACAATGACAAGGATGGCTACGAAACGACAGCAAATTCAAATCAAATGATGCCCAATTACAACTATAGTTCAACCAGTCTCCCTTTCAACTTGATGGTTGATTATCCAAGAGAAACTGCTACTGAAGGCAGCTCGAGAGTAGACTTACGGAATGTTACTAATAACGTAGACAATACTTCAGTATCATATCGTAACGACGGTGTTTCAGGATTATCTTTGAACCAGATTGCCAATTTACCTGCAAACAGCTCATTGCAACTCAAATCGAACATGGTAACGCAGGCCAGCAAAGTTGTGAAGACCTATCAAATTGAAAATATTAACAGTTCAATATCGAATGACATAAAATCATACCCCGCCAAAGCTTCAAACGAAATGGTAAATGCTTCATCACGTTATGACATAGCTGCTTTTAATTCAAGTGCCGATTTCCTCACGATTGGTAACAAAGCGAAGGAAAATGACCGTAACATTGCTACTCCAATAAAGACCATAGCATCTACCAAATATGCTTCGATTGTACCAAGTAGCACAAATATCCCTGTAAAAACTGTCGGAACAACAAGGAATAACGTGAATAAACCAGATGACGGTCAAAGATCCGTAAAGATGATGCTACTGAAGCTAAGACAAGTTGTCGCATCTCCAAAATTGAAAGGCTCTATGACAGAGATATCATCAAAATTGGAGAAGGGATTGAGCAATAAATACTTGCAAAGAGAGGGATTGTTTGTAAAGCCTGGCCTCAACAGAGGTGAGTTATTAAACGATTATGAGGTCAATGCTGGAAAATATTTGGACTACAGTTTGACTTATGGATCGACCACAGTGAGGTCACTACAGGATATTAAAGGCATTTAGTCCGTATAAATAGCGCTCTCATGACCAATATCAAGTTCTTTTCAATCATGAAACAAAAGTTGTCATTTAATCCCTCTTGAAATTAAACCAAAGAAATTCCTTAGGTTATTGCAAGAATTAAGAAGTCTTTGGTCTCCACTGCTAATGACTTTAGCACTATTGTGCAATAACAAAGGGCCGTCAGCGGTTTGTCAACAAAAATTCGGGACAGTGTTAACGCTCAAGTATTTATATGGACGCAGTTCCTTTAAGGTCCAAATACATTCCAACATTGACCTCGTAATCGTTTTTCTGGTGTCTAAAGTTGACAAAGTATCTCAGGAATCGGGTTATTTCATCATTGAGCCCCGTCATTGTATCGTAATTTTTGATAAAACGTTGAACAATTTTTTGGGACACCCCGTATTACAAAGCACATGTATTGTATATTTGACCTTTCACATTTGAAATTCTCACAATTCTTAACGCAAAGCTTCTTTTAAAACAAGCTTCTACAAGTCGGACTCCAAGCAAACGTCTCTAGAAACCTAGTACCGTATTACTGATTTTAGTAAAGTAATCTCTATTTGCAGCGCAGCCTTGTTCTACGAACTATTTGATAATTATGTTCAAATCAGTGAACATTTTTGCGAAGAATGATAAATCATTTTGGGACACCTGAAACGATCTTGCTATGATTTAACATTATATTTATCGTTTTATAGGTGTCATAGAAACAATTGTGACGAAAGATACAGTGAACGTATCGAAGCCGAAAAATGCACACGCAATTACCAGAGAAATCATTATATCAAACTCAAGTAAAGCTAGTTCCAGCCAGTCTCAAAGACCTAATCTACTTGAAGCTTCAAGACTCACTTCAGAAAAGTTAGGACAGAGTCCATCTTCACCTGATCGCTTGGACTCAGAAACAAACAAGGCGAGAGCTCAACTGATCAAATTATGGCACAAAACAGATGAATACCCAACGGACAGCTCAACTACATCTTTTGCCAGACAAAGCTTAGGTCTGTCTCAAAGCAATCCAGCTGTAGATCCAGACAGTCTTTTGTTCACTGGAGAGGCTCTCAAGTTGAAAGTTCCCGAAAGAGACCCGCAGAGGACTCCTAACCCTGATGAGCTGCATAAGGGACTGTGGACAGGTGAAGCAATGAATTATACTGCTAAGGCGCAAAATGATTTTGCAGAACAGCAGAAATATGCTCAAGAACATGGAGGCCTGAAGACAATCAATGACAGAATAGATGAACATAATAAGCAAAGGGAGAGTACTGAGGAAAGCAAGGCTTCTCATGACCCCAAGAATGCCGAAGACACGAGAGATAAAATGAAAGACTTTTACAATAGAAATGATGAGATAACATCGCAATATCGTAACCCTTATTACTCAACTTCTGGTCGGGAAAGTCAAAAGAGTGTGGCAGGAAAGAAAATTTTTCATGATAATGAAGAAGGTATTAAAGGCATGCATCAATCTGGTAAAACTGAAAGGCTAAGGCCTAAAAAAATTTCAGGGAGTTCCTCAAGGATAGGTCTTGGGTCTTCTGCTGGATCGAGCTCAACTTCAGAGTCGAGCTCTAGTTCTAGTTCTGAGACGTATAGTGAAACTGGGGTCAACAGTGAATCTGGGACAACCACTGAATCGACTGCGGAAACTGAGCCATCTGAAAATGATGTTCCGTCATTTGATCAAGATACGGCCGTCGATGATTCCGACCAAGTTTGGAATCCGGATGAAGATTACTTCGTCGATCTTGATCAAGAAGAAAACCGATATAATGATTATGAAACTCCTCTAGGTCTTGGAATTTATGCAGATACTAACATAGAGGCCGGGGTTGACACTGGCGCCAATGCTGAATCTCAAGTTGGTTCCGATGCCCAGTCAGAATCTGAAATGGGATTTAATGCTGGACCTCAACCTAAGTTCCCTGGATATGGGTTCGGTAATGGATTTGGCATGGGATTAGGAATGAATGTTGGATCTCAGTCAGGATCAGAATCAATGACAGAAACAAGTGTCAGTGTAGGGACAAGTACTGATTCTAAAACTGAATCAGAATCTAAAACTGGATCAAATTCCAGAACTAACCCTGGATCAAAATCTAAGTACAAATATAGATGGAAAAAAGGGCCGAGCACTAGCGAAAAATTAATTCCCATATCAATGGCTGTGTTCGGTCTTCATCCAGTCTTGAAGACTGGTCCAGTAGAAGAACCTTTAAACTCCGAAATGGGATTGTTTAAAGGATTACCATATATGCTTGAATCTAGGTTAGAAACCTTGGCACATCACAATGGGCCGAAAATGGTTTCGAAAGAAAATGCTAAAGCCAAAGCATCCCAGCAGCTCGGAACGGGATCGATTGGAAATTATGATACACTGAGGCTGAACTTGAAAGATCATTCTAGATTCAAAGCAGCACCACAGCTGGGAATACAAGTAGGATCAGATGCACAAACACAAGCTTCTACTTCGGCCTCAACACAGTCACAATCCGGATCAAACGCTGGATCAAGACCACTTAAGCCACGACTTAGATTGCAATCTCACATTAATCTTGAAAAACATAGGAAACGCTTAGGAAATCGTATGAAGAGTCACAAGGACCGGTTGGATTATGACACTCAGACAAATCCACTGCGTATGATGAAAATGCGAGAAAAGTCGCCCACACTGATGAAGCTTGAAGCAGTCGCAGAGAAAACGAGGAATAAGCCACGTGGATCTCATGGGCCAAAGGCAAATAAGCATCATGGCAGTAACCAAGGAAACCAAAACACGAATACAGGCACAGATCCTAATAAAGTTGAAGCAACTGTAAATATTCAATATCAAGGCACAAATACAAAAGGAGTTGATATATCAGCTAATATCAATACTGTTAATGGACAGCAGGTGAAGAAGCCAAACAAAAATAAAAGCAATAATGATAATGATGATAATATTGGCAGATATGGCACGGGTTCGCCATATGGCTGGTACGTAAGAGACTCAGGTCATGTGCCTAGTACAGCAGAACTTAACATGAAGCTTAATTCCATACCATACGCAAAGTATGTCCCACAGATGAGGAAAGCTGCTGGTAGAAGAAGAATGTGAATGATGTCTCACAAGACATGCCAAGTACAATAATCTGACAAAATTGAACACTTAACGTTAACATTGGAATCGAATTTCTATTAGATGTCAAATGAATGATTACAACGACTTTCTTTGGATTGACTGGCTTAAGAGAAATTTTAAAGTTTGAAATTGTAAGTAGTGTTTAAGTTATTGGCGATTGACCTGATGGTGGGGGGGGGAGGGATTGGCACTCCTATACTTGATATGACTGAATGTGCCGCTCGACAGAATGTCCTTTTGTGACCAAAAAATATGCCATAGGGACACATGTTCTAACAAAACCATGTGATAGGGTAATATATTTGATAAGAAAATTATGCTACAGGGTATCATCTGATGGACCCATGTAATGGCCTGCAGCACTTGTGTTTCAAATCACCATTTGTAGGAACCCTCTATATGTTCAATATTCTTGGTTATCGCAAAATCCAATTCAGGCCTATCGGTTTCACTTATGAGCATTAGAAAACCGGGCTAAGTACATTTTTCCTAGCAATTTCTTTTATGTTTACTTAGTAGAGGTTATCTAATCCTCTGGTTTTGAAGCAACCAATAGACTTTCTTGCTTCATAGACTAGCTTCTACTTGACAGACTTACTCAAACTCGGTGTCAACCATTGAGTTAAAGTCTCTTGTATTACAAGTCTTAAAAGGGGACAAATTGGATTTACGACTTCTCTCCAGCAGCTACGTAAACAGAACAGATATTTTTGAAACATCCTCTAAGGAGCTTAATGGTGATTATGATATATCTTCCGACTGCATGTTGCTCAGTTGAAGCCATTATGCAGGAGAGTAACTCCAGATAACAAGCCGTTAGCCAGCAATGCAACGAAGTGGGTTCTTATGTTATTGCTGTCGTTAAAGGTAGTTGGGAGGAATTTAGTAAATCCTTTGACATCAGACCTCACATTTATTCCAAAATGATTCACATTTCACACAAAATGATATTCCAAAAAACATTTCTTTGATCTTGGAATAAAGGCATTATGTAGCAAACAATACTGTCTTTGATATGTCAGATGTTGTCATCATCAACACCATTGCACACTGCACTGGTCACTGTTTGTTGGCAGTATGAGTGGAGACACTCTTCTCTACAAATATTGAACGATGTGTATTTGCATACTGTCCTCAAGATTCCGCAACGGTAAATGCATCGTTCATTCGACAAGGAACTTGTTCATTCTTGGAATTTGTGATGAAGAAATAATCGCAAAGACACTATTTGCAAAATGTCGAACGAGTTTGCATGCTCGTGTGCATTGAGCATGCTCAACATTGTGTTGAATCCATGTTGCCTAGAAATGTTCTCCACTTCAGCTTTCACACAAACTAAACTCCTAACAGTTTCTGTGTATGACGCTATCATTCGAGTTCCTGTAACTCCATAGCCTATAACCAGACCCGGTTATTAGGATAACAACTCTATGGTTCAAGGAACGATTAAATGAAATTATTCATCCCACTGCAAAAGAAGTATTTGGTATTCATGATCCTAAAGGACTATCCACTCTCAAACGACTTCGAGTCGGGTTAAGTACACTTAATTTTCACAAGTTTAGTCACAATTTCGATGACACACTAAACCAGATGTGTTCTATAAACGACGACGTTGGGGAAGCGAAACATTTCTCGTTACACTGCCACTCTTATCATCTGCAGAGAAATAATCTTCTCAGTCACGTACAAGCAACTTTGCTTTCATAAGGTTCGTCGAACTTTTCCAATGAATCAAATAAAGCGATCATTAAACTAACAGTAGAGTTCATCGAATCATCAAAAAGATTTTTTCTATGGTCGTTTCAATGGAATTTCCTCTCCTGTTTCCACCAATATCATTTTATTTCTTTTTGTAGCGTGACTTTTATGTTTGGTACATTATTTTTCCCCTAAACATTTTATGTTAATTGTTAAAGCCACAGGGCTGCAATGTATTTTCATTCTCATTGTGGTATCGTGTTGTAACTATGTTCTATTGTAACATTTTAGATTAATGTATAGAAACTCTATGATGGCACAAGAGATGCTCCTACGATAAGCTATATCAAATCAATCACTTCTCATAACGAAGACGTAGCGGTTAAGTCTAAGCAAGTCAACACGTTTGGCTGGCTGTGGAATGAAATAGATGCGGTCGATATCTAAAATTAAAGTCAACAAAGGCTAAATTAGATAAGGAAGTGTTGTTTGGTAAAGTTATTCATCTTTAAGACCCAAAAATTAAAATGTCCTCGAACTGGCGTGTACGGGAACAAGAATTCCACGTTCCCTTCTGGTCTATGATCTACTTGCTATTGAAATAATAAAGTTCCATATCTGACGCTGACAATTTATTGTATTCAAATTTCAATGCCATGCCAATCAATAGACCAAAATGGAACCTGGAATTCTCGCTCCCTTACCAGTATTTTCCAAATTTCTGGGTCTCTAATTGTGAATGATTCAACTAAACAAAATTTTTACATCAAAGTTAGGCTTTAACTGAAAGATTAAGATTTCATTTTTGAATATCGGCAAATAAATTTCGCTCAACTGCCTGCCAAACGTAAAGTCCTGTTTGACTCATCAGGTAGTTGCCATGAAAAGTACTCCAACCTTCGGTCTAGATCTGTCGTAAAAAGGAGTGTATTTTACATGGAGTACCTAGTTTTGGTACAAAGCAATGGAGAGGTTGACCGCAGACAACGTCAGAAAAAAACCAAAAAAATTCATTGAAATTATTTATACAATAAATTAATAAATAAGTAATCATATTACAATTGAAATAATCTATAAGAAATAACTTATACTAAATTACCAATTCATTTTGATTTTAGACTCAACTTTTTTAATTTCTTTCTTAACCCAGCTCTCAATTTTATCTGACTTCTTGTCTGAAACACTTGAAATATGTTTGTCCATATTGTTCTTCATTTTCTCTAAAACTTGTCTTTCTGTCCTTGAGCCTTTCTTTCCCAGGCTGTGCTTGGTGAGGAATTTCTTGACCTGGATGAAGAGAGAGAACATATCAGCTTTCTGACGTGTTAGATTTATGCAGATGCGTAGAGGAAGTGCTAATTGTGCCCAATATCGCTGTAAGAGTTCTATAAATAGTCAAAAGTGTTCTCCAAAATAATTTAGGCGTTTTTCGAATGCAAAACGGTGAATTATCTTCCAAGTTTCATTTCAAATGGTAAAGTTAATTAGTCCCAGAAAGTCATGAAATTGGTCGTCACGTAATTGGTCATCTGAGGCTAACGTTGACTTTGACTCAACTCGAAGTTGTTGGTGATAAAAAGTAGAAAAATGCATTTAAAAGTCGTTCAGAATACGTTTAGTTTGCAACTTCAAAATAATCATTAGATGATTAGAACGAGTAGCCTCCACGGGATGGGGTCACCAAATCTGATACTGGCTGCGGACGTGGGATCCAAGCTTCAAAATCATATCCGTTCTCATCTATTGAAATGCATACTTCAAAATCATACCCGTTCCTAACGCCAATCTTTTGAAGATTTATACCCGGATCTCATACCATTGTTTAAATAATGGCCTGTATCTTTGTTCTTTTTAGCAAAATCACATATATAGATGCCGTTCTTTATGCTAATTTTTTAAAACTGTATTCCCGAGCCTCATACCAGTGCGTCAAAATGGCCTATCTATTTGTTCATTTTGCCAAAATTACAGAAATGGAGAACGTTCTTTATTCCATATCGTAAAAATCGATGCCCTCAGTCCCTGAGAACTTGAAATAGGATTATTCTCATGAAGCGAGAGCGAATTTTTCACAAACATAGCCCCATATGTCAACTCAAGGGACTCAAGTGTAACCATGCATGTCTACAAGACCTCTGAGGTATAGAACTTTCAGTGAATCTAGGACAGAGAGGCAAAGAAGAAGGGTAATGCATTCTACTTTCAAAACTTACCTCTAAAACATAGAACTGCAAGGTCATTACATTCTCTAGACGTTGTTATGTTCACGCAGGTATTTCTCGAGCAGATTGATAAGCTCTAAAGCTTATCAGATTAGTCCTTCAAAGGTGGGAAACTACTTTCCACATTTGTCAGAGAAAAACCCGTAAAAGGGGTTGATTTTTGCAACCAAATGCAGAGAAAAGGGTTAACTTCAAAAGTTGCCAGACAAGCATGGTTATACTAGGAGCCCTTGAGATGGCCCACTGGGAGACGTGGTATGCACATTCGTCACTTGTTCTTTCTTTTCAAAGAAAAGAGGCTTATCAGTAACAGAAAAAGGACGAAGGGATTATAAGGGAGAAAGGGATCTGGTTACAAGGCTGAGAATTTTTTTCACCTGTTCGTAATCTTTTTTCTTGTAAAATCCACCAGCAACTTCTGTTACCAAACTTCCAAGCTGATACTGACCACCGTATCTAAACACAAAATGACAAAATTATGCGATTAAATTATAAAATCTGTTGCAGTTAAGTAGTGAAACGTCCATAAGCAACATTCCCAGGAAGAGGGGGGGGGGGGGGCGGTGAGGGCTAACTACCATACGTACTGCTACAGGTGTGCCATTTGTTGGAGTGCTTTCTTCGCTCAGAAAATAAATTTTAGGTTGCAATTTTTTTGTGTAAGATCACAAATGGACGTAAATTTTGGAGTGTTGTCTAGGAGAAACAAATCTTTAAACGTCGCCCGACCTCACATTGTGGGTCATTCATAGATCTAAGCTTTCTGAACTGTAGAGCGCTCATAATCCTCACAAGTAAAATGAAATTGCATACTTATAGCCCCTAGCTATTTGCAACAGATCTCTTTCCAGTTTACATACTGTGTGAGTTAGAGAAAACATGGAATGCTTAACAAGCCCTATTTCGGTAAAAACAAGTAAAATCTTGTGTTTGGAACGTTTCTTTTATCGATCAAATATTGATTTTATCCAGCAAAGATGTGGTTTGTTAAAATAGGTCATTTTTGGGATGTAACTTTGCAGTTGAAAAGTATCTCCGACACATGAACTTTTTGCCTCTTGATAATGGCACTTAAATGAATTTTTCCCAAGGGGTACAAATCAAATTACAGTGAGTTTTGGCTTTTTTTTCTAATATCAGGCATGTCAGCAGTGAAACAGAATCTTTGTCATAACATATCAACTCGCATGTGTGTGAATTTGAATCCACCTTATGGCCTATTGAACATTTTAGGAGTTTTCAGCAGTAACATTTTACTAGCAGTATCTCGCAACGACGGAACGGACAGACCAATTTAAAATTTTATATTCTAGTTAGCATTTCTTCCTTGCAATCTACTTTGAAGAAATTATTAGAAGTTTCAAATGACCAACATTCTTTCTAACGCACCTGGTAGAGATTTAAAGACGTTCCAAAAATACGCTTTTATGTGCTGACTTTCATCTGTTTAAGCCAAAGGTGCCACACACTTCTTTGGCAAGTTTTACAACTAGTTTTTACTATAGTTCTTAGTTTTGAGGTAGTTGCTTCATAGTAAAATTCGTAGTTAGATTATAAGAGTAAAATCTTGGCAACTATCCTTCCTTCATTCCTGAAAGGGATTATTTTTTTGAATCAATACCTGGTGACCTAAAGGAAGAACCTCATAGCTACCGAGTGAGCAATAAAAACGCCCAGCGTTTGAAAACATCTCGTTCCATGAATTAGACTTATGCCTTTTCGTCCCTTGTTTCCCTGCGTTCTTTGATTTGCTGATATCACTTGGTCAATAGGGACTCATAATATTACGCTTATATAATGGGCCCACTTTGTCAAAATGGCCTAAACAGGTGGGAGTTCTCGTACACTCAACAAAATCGCTTCAAAATCTGGTTTAAAGAGCTCGAACATTGAAAAAGAAACTCTTAGTACAAAGAATGATGTTGTCTTGACGTACAAAACTCAAAATGCATACGTTTCAGACAGTAATCTTCCTCTGTAGAAGCAAAATAGATCCATCGAAGCTGCGAGAACTCCAGACTTCTTCAACCGTTCTTTAAGGTGTTGTGGCGCAGTGGTGTAATCCACTGACATTGCAGCCAGAATAGTCAGGCGGAGTGGGTTCGAGTCCCGGTAGGGCCCCACCACGTGAGCGTCATGACTAGGGGTCGCGGACTCGATTAGGTCTGCTCTATTTCTGCGATCCCAGCGCTTGACGCTGAAAAACGCAACTTCACCTTTAGACTACATTACATAAGTCCCTCTAACTTACGCTCCTTGTTGTTGTTGTTGTTATCGCTTCAGTTGAGGGACTTATGTCCTTACGCTTCAAAACAGGGACTAATTAGGCCAAGTCCGCCGCGCTCACGGCGCGACCAATCAGATCACTACTTTCTTAATATGGTCAACCCACATGCCTATTGTTAGTGTTTGATTGGCTGATTAGTTCAAAGTTCGACTTCTCGAAGCGAAGCGACGCTCGAAATGACCTTCGAAGGGACGTTCGACTTTTCTTTCGACGTTCGAAGGATGGAAGATGTTCTAAGTTTCTTCTGATTTTTGGTAAGATTTTAGTCCCTGTTTAGAATCCGTTTGGTCGTGAGTCCTTTGTATGAGTGAAATTAAAACATCAATGTATAAATGTTGTACGAATGCAAGGAATCACGTCGTCAGTCTACTTCACCTTCACCTTCACCTTTTAAGAGCAACAACAACAACATTCTGAATAGCGGCCCCTGATTGGTTAAAAACTGAATTCTAGAGATTTGATTGGTGAATACGGAACCACCCTACGCGGGCCAAAAGTGGGTCCACTATTTAAGAGTAATGTTATTAGTCCCTCTTGACCAAGGAACGCAGGGAAACAAGGGACGAAAAGGCATCAGTCTATCCATGAATATCAAAACAATCATATTGAAAACTGTCTTGCTTTATCACCGATATGTCAAATTAGGTGCAGTAGTTTGCGTGGCTTTAATCGATCATTCCTTCCCGTCGAAGTAGGTGATTTTTTAAAGAAGGACCCGTTCGGAAACCTGCAAAAACGAGGGAAAACACCAAACAAGATTTTCCTTTGTTCTCCTCCCTGGCAATAATGACTCACATGTATTTTTGTACTTAGTCCTCATGAGAGAATGGAATGCTCCTGAATAAGTTATCACACAAGGGGGAAGACTTTTTAACCCTCCAAGGGGGGAGCACGTGCTAAAGCCTTTTGAAAGTCATCACTGTGAAGTAAAGACCTAAGAATCATGCTTGTAAATTTAACACGTTTTTAAGGATTCTCAAAGGGATTCATTTCAGAAAATTGCTTACAGAATCTGATGGAGAGACCGATTTTAGCCAGATAAATTTCTAAAAATAATTGAACATTTTAGCTATTCAAACAGATGTTGCAAAATGTCATTGATTATATACTCAGGAAGTAGTAGCCTTTCAAACGCCGGGCGTTTTTTTACTCACCCGGTAGATCATAACTGGTTCCCTGAAATTAAAGCTACTGTCAAATGCTTTGTATCGCAGTTTATTTGAAAGGCTTAGCTATATTTTGAGATGTTTTATGGTCATTTTAAGAAATGATTACCATCCGAGAAACCAAATTCAAAAAAATCTGATCACTGATTCCTCATTTTGAGTGAAATAGTCACTATCATTTTCCAGGCCACACTTTGTGAAAACCCAATGATGATTAACCTCTGTTCCTCATTAAGATTTCGTGCTCCAAAGCAAATTTGGAATTCAGTTTTTTCACATGTTCCAAAACATTGACTGGAGAACGAAGGAATAGTCCAAGAAATGAATGAATGGCCATGCATTTGAAACTGTATTTTCGGACAGTTGGCATACCCTAAACTGACAAAGAAACATCTCAAAAGTTAGCTGAGCCTTTCAGCTACATGCTGATACCTTGTTTATATTCATAACGTTTACTTTTATAAAACTACGTGCGATTTTTTAGTAAAGTAAAATAAAAGTAAAGTTATTGCTTCTATATAGCGCCTTTACTATAATTCAATATTCAAGGGCGCTTTACAATTCCATTGCCCCCTCAGCTCAGGCATTTTTTCTCCCTTTGGGGGTATTTTACACAGCGTGCAGCCTTACAGTTGGCGCTTCTGATGGTTTTATTGCCTTCATCACCGAGGTACCAGTTTTACACCTTGGTGAGGTGCTGTACCTACGATACCGGGTGTTTCCAGGTCTGGTAATAACCTGGTAATAACCCATCCTGGTAATAACCTGGCCCAACGATGCTTAACTTCAGTGATCAAATAGGAACGGGTGTATCCATGATGGCAAGTCGTAGGTTTAGTCACCCGATTGAGTTTTATGTATAACTGTTTTGATCAGAAAACATATCTCTTTAGCTTACCTCTTAGTTAGTTTATCAAAATTCTTCTCGATGAAATTCCAAACTTGATTTCTCCCTCCAATTCTGACAAGAGTCATCATAAGTGGTATAGTGTCCTGGGCACGCACTTTCTTTAGATCCAATGAAGAGTCAAGGATGCTGAAAGGGCGATACAGGGAAAAGTAAGAGAATTTGGCTAGATTCCCTTGACCTGTCATAGCATCTAGATACAGTGATGATGTGACACACGTGTTGAAATTTTGACAATTAATCTCATCCCATTAGACATAGGCATGTATGTTTTTGATTGATAATTCTGAATCTAGTACATCTGAAAAAATAGGGTTCGCAAAGATGTAGTATATTTCCCGATGAAGAATAACAATCTTTAGACAAGCAGGTTTCGGATTCACAATAACGAAATGAAATCAGTGAAAACAGTGGGTTATCCAAACCTACCAGAGCTGCCGTTTTGAGAATCCTTAAGTCAGTCAAGCACTTGAGAATTGGCACCGATCAAGTACACCCTCAGCCTATGTTAGAAAATTTTTCTTCCATGTCCTTACACATTGGACCGATGCATTAAAGAGAGCAATTGTCTATCTTTTTTTAATAAGTGCAACTATAAGTGATTTAATTTTTTCTGCACACTTTTGATTCTCAACAATGCACAGTCCAAAATACTTTGAAGATATCAAATTTGAAGCTGCAAATTCTTTTCTCGTTCTACTTACATCTGTAGTTTCTTTTTGTCCTTTACTCTTGAGAAAGCTTTCATGATGAATCGTCTATCTGAGTCAAGCGGTGTTTCAACGTAGGTCTTCCATAAGTATTTAAAGTCGTCATCATCTTTCGGGTCAAAGCCAAAAATTATTGCGAGAGCTCGTAATTCAGCTGATAGTCCAGGAATTCTACAATGAGAAACGATGAAAAGTAGGAAAATATTCAGTACGATGTTTGAATTTGTTATAAATGCCCCTTCTTCGAAAAATTTTCAAATCATTTAAAATTTTTTTATAACGAAATAACTTACTAATTATCTGAATATGATAAATATGCGGATGGTAATTCAAGCTACAATTTCATTCCTTGCAAAGACGAAGGATATGACGTAAGAACACCACACCATTGCAGCCAATTTCCCTCTCAAAGTTCTGTTTTCAATTATTTCTTTTTAAGCTGCAAAATTTATTGTGAATGGACAATTACGCTGAGAATGTCTTCTGTATCTCAAAAAATTTAGATCAAGAGCAATGTATTCATGACGTAGGTAGGTAGGTAATTATATTCAACGTGGCCAGCCTGCGAAAGTCTCTGGTCGACCCGGGCTAGAGCTACGGACAGCGACCAAACTGTCCAGCGCTGGATGACCCTTGATTCACTATAACCTTGTCGCGAGATGCCGATTGATTCAGTTTAATATTTAATATAATTTGTTTCTATGTATCAGAAACTTTCAAAACTGACACATATGTAAAGCAAATTTACCATATAACTGGTAAAGGTTTTACAGTAGCTATCCTCGAAGAATTGCAAATTGTCTAGTAACGTAGCTAAGTTGATATTTGGTTCGCCTTTGATCCATCTTGCATCTCTCGCGTTTGCATGAGAGACAACAAACAGCCTTCCATTGGCAAACTAGTACTATTTGATATGAGGGAAAGAACCTACCTGTGCCATACCTGGGACTCACAGGCGAAGCACTAATCAAGCCCGTGACCCCTTGTCATGACGCTTAAGTGGTGGGGCCCTACAGGGTTTCGAACCCACTCCGCCTGACTGTTGTGACTACAAAGTCATAGGATTACACCACTGCGCCATAACATACGTTTCATTTTCCACTTGCCTGTCACCCCCTAGATAGTTCTTATTAAAAAGGGAATATAGGTTAAGGCATCTTGCTCTCAAAATCCCCAACACGAGAAATTGGTACAAACTGCACCAGAATGCAAAGCTAAACGTCAGACGTGGAACCGAGTTAATACCATGAATATCAAACTTACTTTTTGTCATCTTTCAGGTCTTGGAATAAGTCTTCCAGCTTCTTTTTGAAATCTTTTCTGAATCCATATTTCATTACAAACGAGAATGTATCAAATCTTTGAAAACTGCAGTGCAGGGAAATAAAGCAAATGATTAGAAACAATCAAATTACATAAAATGGATGGGAATTGTATCCTGAAACCAAGATTCTGCTTTCGTGGAGGAAAAAACTATTCAAGTTGCCTTCTGAAAAGCAATGGTCCATTTACACTGGTTTTGTGAATCCACGGAGCTCCGCAGGAAATAATCCATAAAGATCTTTTATTTCCTTTCATGAATATCTACGTAAGTTAAATTTAGCCCCGCTTTATTAAGTCCATCCCTTATTAACCAAATATTTCAATATACAGCCCTCTTTGTTAGACCCAAAATTTTCATTTAAGTAGCAAAACTATTTAAATGTTAATTTGCTAATGATCTTGAATTAGGTTTACGTTGAATTTGTGTACTTTGTTGGCTTTGCAGAAGGGAATATTGTTTCAAAGAAACAATAAATTCGTGGTAAAAGTCCGGAAAAGCTGTCACTCATAGTCTTGTCATTTTTCTTGTGGCTCCGCTCGTCTCCCATAGTAGCCCCTGTCTTTTGCAGGCCCTCTGGAGTTTCGAAATTGGGTAAGCCTCCTTCCAGTTGGCTTAATGGAGATTTCATTGCACTTGCAAGTTTTTCCTTGATGATCAACCAGAAGCAATAGGTAACAGCAATTTCATTTATCTATATGAACATACTTATTGTGCGTGAGAAAGTCAATGCAAGAAAACAACAAGAAGTCTGAGACAAAGGTAACACCTACACATCTAATGGTTGCTTGACGTTGAATTTACCAACACTAAGCATTGAAGCATCAACCAAATGTGACATCAAATACCAGAAATATTTCTGAAAAGAGAATAAGTGAATTGGAACTATAGAATCAAGTCAGAATAAGGTCCAGTGTGCGGTGCCTTATGTGATCTCTGAAAAGCTTAGCATAGGACAATTTTTAGCTCATGTTTTGATCTGATGAATTTCTGCTTGGAATTTTCTTCTAGAATTGATGTTTCCAGCTGTCTACTTTGTTAGAAATCACAGTAGCGAACGAAAAAATAACTGAAACCGATCCTACATCATTTGTGCTAAATTTTTTCATAAATGCTGATTTCCAGTCAGTGGAATTTTCCGAGCGGGCGGAATCTTACGCGATCAAAAGTCGTAGCATTCCCCTGGCGTAGTTAGGGATGTATAGGGTCGAGCGATGTGACCGATGTCAGGTCTTCAAGTACTCTTTCGGTACCCTGGCTCTTTTTATAAGCGATTAATGGTCGGAAGTTCTCCAATAGCAACTGGAATATCGTTCCAGACTTTCATAACAGAATATCGACGACTCTTTTTTGCATGCACTGTGTTTAATCTAGGAATCTGAGGATCTCTACAATGCCTTGTTACATAGTTTGACTGCGAAGGTATTTGCTGAAATTTATCCCCGAGACTTTCGCGGCTTAATTTGTTTCTTAATTTGTAATATACCAATCACTTTCTAGGCATTCTGCCGTTTTACTTACTCTGACACAGGAAGAAAATATTTCTTTGCATATTTATACAACGTGTTATCTTAGAGTTCTCTGGCTTGACCTGTAGCAGGAAGATGTCCGAAAGATCACTCAGGACTTTCTTAAGTGATTAAAGTTTTTGAAAGTTTGAAGGGTGTCACACTTCAAACTCATCCGCTTTCGAACAGCGCTTTGTTAAAAATTTCTATATTGATCTCCCCTTTATGTAAAATGTACTTTGTTTGAGAACTGAGATCTACTGTTGTGGGGATATTTCCCCGATATTTCCGAGACTACAAACACACTCATTAATGTCCACATCAAAAGACACCTGTGCATAAATGAATATTTCTCACCTTATAAAGTCTTTTGATCTTTTTGTCTGATATAAGTATTGTGATACAGTCAAGTTTAGATCTAGCCATTGCCCAAGGGATATATTCTTTTTCTTTCTTCAGATATTTTGCTAGATTCAGTGGTATTAATGGATCGATGATGCCATCACTGTAATGTGAAATTTATTACAATCTATAAACATTATCCAATACTTTCAAAACCCTCATACCGCATTTATACTGTCACAGTTAAATCAGCTTTACTTAAGCCACGTTACGAGTTACGAGTTTTTGCGCATGCGCACGCAGTTTCTGCTCTGTCCCTATAATCATCAAAATGTGCCTTCGTGGCCATTCTTATGGGAAGCTTTGACAAGAAAGTACTCGTATTTACTTATTTTTGGTTGATTTCAGCCATGCTGGTAACTACCGTACAACATGTTATGTAATCCCCTGCTATTCTCCATTCTAAAACTTGCATGTGTACGTAACCCTTACTTATTCTTAGTCATCCGCACATTTAGAAGACGGCTATAAAAGCATTACGTCCAAAACCTGCCAGAATGCACCCTAAGGATATAATACATTTGATAAATGCTATTCTAGATTGAGCATTTCGTGCATCCTTTGAATATCACTCCAATTTACTAAGGATGAATAACAGTTTCATCGTCCGGTCGTATTTACCACAAAATCTTACCATCCCAGTTTAAATGCATCGTGGATGAGTCCAGCTCTGTCAACAGGAGAGAACACCTAAAAAGTAAAATTAACAAGTTTTTAGCAGCAACTTAGGATCTATTGAAACACATTATGAATTTGGGGTAGTCGTTGTCTTTCGCTCCCCATGGTGTCGTCCTTTTAGTGTTGTAAAGTAATTAGGAAAGTTTTGTAGAATGTAAGATATGTTGTAAATTTTTATATGAATAACAAAAACATTACGAATTATCGGTCAGGGTTGGTCAATAAAGCAACAAAAAAGTCCTGATGTGGCAGTAAGTGGATCCTTTCTTTGAACGTACTGAAACATTCTCTCGGTAAAATTTCCACCATCTGATAGAGAAGTTACTGTAATTGGCTAAAGCGACTTTTGGAACAGTTTATACGAGTGAGGTAAAAGGGCTGACTTAGTAAGAGAGCTGATTTACTCGTGTATACAGAGGGAGAAATTTGAGCCAAGTTTCCGAGAAGGAGATTTGACACTTGCTAATTGGCTAAAGCGACCTTTGGAACTGTTTATACGAGTGAGGTAAAAGGGCTGACTTAGTAAGAGAGCTGATTTACTCGTGTATACAGAGGGAGAAATTTGAGCCAAGTTTCCGAGAAGGAGATTTGACATTTGCTAATTGGCTAAGGCGACCTTTGGAACTGTTTATACGAGTGAGGTAAAAGGGCTGACTTGGACTTGCCCAAGTCGTCATACAAGAAAGAAAGAGACGACTTGTCGCGAACAGTTCCTCATTAATTTTTCATAAGATCTACGTGACCTGACTAAGCCCGATGTTTGTAATAGGATCTAACCGCAAGGAACTTGAAAACAAGGGGGTTAGTTGTATCTGTCTACACAGGTGCGCTGTTTTGGAAATGGTGGCGCCAATATGTTCGTTTTGACATACAGCCATTTGTGTTTCAAAGTTGGTTTGCCCTCGTCAGATTCCTTAAGGGAAAAGTAGAATCTTGTCTGCCATTGGTCAAGCATTATGATCAAAGGTGCCGTCTGCCGTACCAAAAACCGTCCGGCCATCCAGCTGTGTTATCCAGCTGTGAACTGCTCGCGACAAGTCGTCAATTCCTTTCTTCCAGGACGACTTGGGCAAGTCCAGGGCTGACTTAGTAAGATAGCTGATTTACTCGTGTATACAGAGGGAGAAATTTGAGCCCAGTTTCCGAGAAGGAGATTTGACATTTGTTAACACCTTGTACGCTCTGAATAAGCAGAACATCTGCAGTAAAGGCATTTTCGTCTCGGTAGCGGTGGTTGTGTATCTGTATTGGAAAATTCTGATCCTCCTTGCAGAAATCTTACCAGTAATCCATTAAGAACTCCCCTGTTTACGGTGGTACGGAGTTGTTTCGTGAAATTTCACTCCCTTCCCTTAGAAATACACTCGGAATGCTAAAAAATTGAATTTCGTTGGCAGAATAAGATTCTGTTATCGTGTTAGGCTTAAGTTTGCTCTAACTATTAGGTCTTAATCGTTGTTTCATACTTTTTCCTTCTAGTTGTTCCTGCTTTTCTTTACTGACTAAAATAACAACGAACCAAGATTTTAAGGTTTTCATAGTATTAACATCGTCTTGAACTAAGATTTTCAATATTTATCGAATTTGACTTTCAATGTTTCCAGTATTTCAAATTTCCAATATTTCAGCCAGCAGTAAAACACTCAGGTGGAAAGCGCAGTTTGACGAGCAATCGAAGGATGAGGCAAGCGACAACAATCATTATAGATTTATTCATCATTCATCAGAAAGATATAATCTACAAATCCAGTTGCAATATTAGACAAAATCCAGTTTTATTAGCCAAGAGGATCCCAAATGCAAGATGCAGATGAAATCTATGCAATTATTGTGCTTACCTCGTGATCTTTCTGTAGTTGTTTGATGATATTTTTCCAAGTTGCTTCGTCATAATTCACTATGTAATATCCTTGATTATCAGCATTGCCCTTGACCCACTTAAAGTCTTTTTGCGCCTTCACGCGAACACCTAGAACACAACGACAAGTAAGGTGACTGCAAGAGGCATTCAAGGTTCAATAATCTTCATAGCAAGCAAGCCAGCAAGCAAGGAAGCAAACAAACAAAGCAAGCAATATAGAGTACCATTGCCCTGAATCGGCACCTTTCACATAAATCACCTATTATGAGCGTTGTTATAGGGACTTGAAACAATAATTTGCCATCAGAAGATTCTTCAGTTCATGGTGTTTACTGTATCACTTCATCAACTTAATCTTCCCACTTTTTGAAGTACAGCCAGAACTTAAAGGAGCAACGGTGAAAATCGGCTTATATGAATTATATCGCCCTGAACCGGCACCCCTCATTTTACCGCAATCAGCTATCCCGGAAGAAAATTGTACTATACAGTCAAAACAGCTATGTTCTTTTGTCATATCCCCCTATACCGGGTGAGCCAGAAAAAAGTTCCCACTTTTGAAAATTCATAACACCAAGGCTACTACACGGATTTGAATCATACAAATTGTAGTTAAAAGTCGAAAGATCAAAGTATTTTTGTGATTTTTTTCGCTGTCCTACCAGCACTACAAATATTGGTAAATTCAACTTTATAAAAATTTCATGGTTGCAAAATCACGGAAAAAGGGCCTAAACATTGATCAAATCTTAAGGATTCTATTCAAATCGAACAATAGGCCATAGGCGTTTTACCTCCCTCGAGAGTTATAAGACATCAATTTTCAAACAAATACGAAAGATTTTCAATGCCAAGGAAATTAACGCCTAGAGGATATCTCTCAACCATGAGAAGTTGCATTTCCTTCATTATTCTGTGCGAGAGGTCATTTGTGAATTGATCGATGTTTTTGGCCATTTTTCAGTAATCAATCAACCATGAATTTTTTGTAAAGTTGAATTTACCTATATTTGTAGTGCTGGTAGGACAGCGAGAAAAATCACAAAAATACTTTGATCTTTCGGCTTCTAACTAGAATTTGTATGATTCAAATCTGTGAAGCAGCGTTGGTGTTATGAATTTTCAAAAGTGGGAACTTTTTTCTGGCTCATCCGGTATAATTAATATTCATTGCATTTTGATCGGATGGAAAATTAAAGCTTTTCGTTCCTCCCCAGTTTTAACCTCTCATACATATTACCATCATTACGTTATTCCAAAAAATGTTCCTCTTCCAGCTCCACGAAAGGCCACCAAGTCGGGAATGTGTTCCTGGAATCAAAATATTATTTTCCACTTGTTTTTATTCATGAAGTCGTCCAGAGGAAAGGGAAGAGGTCACTATGCACTACACCAGACCATTTTCACACACAATGCCGGTTCAGTCCGATTTTTAGCCAATCCACTCGCTTTGGAAAAGAAACCCCCTGAACAAAAATGGAAATCGACAACATGAAGGACTTTTCAAATATTTGATTCAAAGGGGCATAAGAAACTATTGAAACAAGTAATTTACCGTTCCCAGTATCTTATTAATGAAAATGAATCAAAACAAAAACACGGCTTCGAAAAATAAATGGAGAAATTGACGAACGCTTACCGTCACTTTTCAGGTACGTTGAAAACTTCTTGGTAGCATGTAAGGAAAGCCAAGGAAACAAGCAAGAACAGTCAGAGAGCAAGAATATGGCGTCAGCAAACCATTTTCAGGCTTTACCTCCACATACAAGTCCCAGACCGTTCCACTTTTAAAAGTTTTTAAACAAGCCTAAATCTCGGAGAATGCGCTAGCGTGCCGATTCAGGGCGATGGTACTCTAGTTTGCTTACGCTGACTATGTATGTGAGTAGCTATGCAGCTGATGTGGGCCTGCGGCACTACGGCTTTTGCCCTCAGAGTTCTTTTTATATATCAATGATAATTTCAAACTAAACAAATACAATACAATATTCTGCGCCGTCCATAGCAGAAATATTATCTAGTAAATATGAAATGAATAGACATGACGTCATCTGGTTCTGGCTATGAACGGCACTTAACAAATCCTATAAAGACCCATTGCTAACCATGATCCTTTGTGGCGCCAAGGGCGACTATCGTGTTATCCGAAAGTCCTTTTTGGCCTAAATCCCCGTTGTCTTGCTTTTCAATCGGTGCACAAAGGATCATGGTTAGCAATGGGTCTTTAACAACTATCAGAAAAGAGGAAAAATATATAAGAAGAAAAAGGAAGAAAAACAGACAAACTAAGAATAACAAAAGCAACACACAAGAATTTTAAGCACTCTGTGCACCATGACATCATCCCACCTCCTACTTTGACAGACGCTAGCCTGCGCTAACTCTGGTGGTTAAGTTGATGTGAAAAAGAAATCTGCACCGGCAAAGCTTGCGATAAGATGGTTATTTCATATATTATTCATATTTTAAACATATTTATACAGGGTACAAATTCAATAAGGATATTGTTTTACAATTTGGCCCTGTTAAAATTAAAGTACCTAATAAACTATTTACAAATAAATTAATAGATAAAAATAAATACATCTGGCGACAATAAGCAATATACAAAATTAAAGATTTTCGTACCCCAACTGTCTCAACCTTGATTTAAAAGAGTATACCGAGGGGGCCTCTTTGATATCATTGTTAAACTTGTTCCACACTTTGGTACCACGGTAAGAGAATGCCTTTTGGCCACTTACTGTTCGCATTAACGGTACTGCAAGATCATTTTTGGTGTTTCTTAGCTCTCGTGTGTGGAAATCTGATAGTCTAACGAATAGGTCACTAAGGTACTGTGGTGCAAGATCGTTTAGAGATTTATACATCATTGTAGATGTCTCTTTCACAATCATTTCTTTGACGGACAACCAGCCAAGTTCTTTGCGTAATGGCACAGAAGGTGCATCATAAGAACTACCCGTAACGATACGAGCAGCCCTGTTTTGTAGCTTTTGTAGAGACTCTATTCTCGTAATACCACTACAGCCCCAAACGGAGCAGCAATAGTTAAAATGTGGTTCTACAATACTACGATAAATGTCGTTCAAGGTTTCCATTGATACAAAGTTTTTACAATATTTTAAAAGGCCTATTGCGCGAGAAACTTTCCCTTTTATGTTCTCAATTTGACACTTCCACGTTAGACTATTGTCTATATGGACACCAAGGTATTTCACTTTGTTCACTAAGTCAATATCAGTACCACCTACGTGAAACACTGGCAACAAAGTAGGCTGCACTGCCATTTTATTTACATTTTGCATTGACCCAACTATCATAGCCTGTGTTTTGACGACGTTCAAGGATAGCTTGTTACCTTGAAGCCATTTCTCGATATTGACAAGCTCAGCGTTTAACACCATGTGCAATTCATCCAAAGTTTTGGAGGAGTATGAAATCATGGTATCATCAGCATACATATTTGTCTCAGCCTTCTTTAGTGCAACGGGAAGATCATTTATATAAAGCAGAAAAAGAAGTGGTCCCAAACAAGACCCTTGTGGCACTCCGACATCAATATCTTTAATGTCAGAAGGGACGCCATTTACTTTGCAAAACTGCTTTCTGTTATTCAAATACGACCGAAACCAATCATGTTCCAAGCCGCAGATACCATAGAATTTCATCTTATCAAGAAGAATACCATGATCAACGGTATCAAAGGCCTTCTTAAGGTCAATGAATATCATAGCAGTATATTTCCCTTTGTCAATGTTGACATACCAGTCATTCGTGCATTTTAGAAGGCATGTGACAACAGAGTTTAAAGAGCGAAAACCAGACTGTTGCAAGCATATGAGTTTGTTTTCGTCTAGGTATCGATATAGTTGGTCGTACACCAGTTTTTCAAATAATCTGGAAACAGCTGGTAAAACAGATATTGGCCTGTAATTTGATCTTTCATCAGTTGGACCTTCCTTAAATATGGGAGCCACTCTAGCAACTTTCCAGCTGTCAGGGAAAATTCCTGAAGATAAGGAAAGGTTCAAAATATCACAGAGTGAATTAGAAATAACGGGAAATGCTACTTTTAAGAAATAGCTGGCAATGTTATCCACACCAGACCCATGTGATGTCTTGATCTTATTGAAGGCCTTTTCGATGGTCCTCTTGTCGATGGCAACGAATTTGAATGGTTCCTTTCCATTCGAGGGATATGTTATATCGTATTGATGAGACAGAAGGGGATTAGACTGGGCAGGTATCTTGTCACTGAGACTCTTCCCCACACTGCAGAAATAGTTGTTCATCGAGTTAGCGATATCATGATCCTTATTTATCTCCTGTTCATTCACTTTTAGGGAATCGATATTGGTAGTTTTAGATCTTTTATTCAACAGGAGGTTGATTGTTTTCCATGACTGCTTTAAGTCACCTTTACAAGCAGCTAATTTCTTGGAAAAGTATTCTCGTTTAAGATTTTTGTTGAGAATGTTAGCCTTATTTCGCAGCTGTTTGTAAGCATCCATCAGTATAGCAGATTTACGTTTAACGGCAGCAGCTTTTATTTTGTCCCTCTGACGAGAAAGCTTTCTAAAATCGCTATTAAGCCATGGGGAATATTTGTTAGATACTCTCATATCCTGCAATGGGGCATGCATCTCAATGACAAGAGACAGCGTTGTAGACCATTGTTGAACGGCATCATGGACGTTATCGCTATTACGTACAATACCATCCCAATCAATCTGGCCTAGATCAAATAAAAAACTTTCATAGTCAAAGTTTTTCATTCTTCTACTTCTGATAAGTTTGGGTTGTCGCTGTATGAAGCCCCGAAATTTTCGAATACAATAAACTAGATAATGATCGCTAAGCGAAATTTTTAGGACTCCTGAATCTACAATGTTTGCAGGCGTGTTAGTTGCAATATGATCTATCAATGTAGATGTGTCCAACGTCTCTCTGGTTGGTTCGTTGATCATTTGCCTGAATCCAAACAGGTCATAAATATTGCTCATGTGCAATGAATTACCTGCAAGGCTGGAGTCCATCTCTGGCGAATTCACCTTCAGAAGGTCACAATTTGTGTCGCCTAAGATGAGGATTTCTTTGTTCTCACGATCAAAAAAGTCCAAATTCTTTTCGAGTTTCGTAAATGTTTCGACAGGCTCCGCAGGAGGGCGATACCAAGCTACTACCAAAAATGGTCGCGCCCCCTTAGGTTCAACCTCAATACTTATCATCTCCAAAGCCCTCTCGGGAAAATCATTTCTACGAGAATGCTTTAAAGAGTCACTAATGTAGACTGCAACCCCTCCCCCGTTTCTTGTTCGATCCTCCCTGTAGAGAGTGTAGCCATCAATTCGCAATAAGTCACTGGCAATATTGTCATCCAGTTTAGTCTCGTTAAGAGCCAAAACATGAATAGATTTCTCTTTCATTAATTTTTTTATTTCATCTATGTGCAGAAGCAAACTGTTGACATTCAGTGACGCAACTGCCAGCCCCTTCCTGCATCCCAACTGCCGCACCCCCGCATCACGAGGAATCGAAGGTTCGCAAGTACTAGGGGGTTCCTCCAAGGATATATGGTCGCAGTCCATTTGCCCAGTTACATTAGTACGAATATTTTCAGATTTGTTAGAGTGTCAGATGTTATCAAAATAATTTACAAAGTTTCTTGCTAAAATAGAGTTACCTTTAATGTTAAGGTGAAGCTTCTTCTTACCAAGACAAGAGCCGTCGACCCGGTCATTCTCAATGAAGTATAACTGGCTTCTTGCACAGAGATTCTTCAAGCAGGTATTCAAGCTGGAAACTTTCTTCTCTATTCCGGGTTTGTCTTTCCGAGTAACGAGCCCCGAGATGGCAATTTCCGTATCAGGTGATTCTTTTTTCACATCATTGACCAGTGTTTGCAGCATTTCTTCAGTATCAACATTATTTGTGATATCATTCGTTCCGACATGGACTACAATTAGGCTAGGCTTGCGCCGTGCGACTGGCTTGATGTGGTCAATCAGGTCCCTTGAGGTAGCTCCAGGATGTGCGCGTACTTTGACGTTGTGCTTTTTTGCATTTTTGGACAGACCGTTCTCATTGATTCCATTGAGAATCGAGTCGCCTACAACAATGATTGTTTTCCTTTGCTGATTAGCTGGATCGGTTTGGTTTTGTTTGGATTTGTTATGAGAACTGTTTCCACCATGCAGATTGTTATTCCCTTTTCCTTTTGAAGATTCAGTACTCTGGGGATTCTTGCCCATGCATTTTTGACTTGTTTCTTGTAAGTTGTTTTTCTCCTAAGAAGAGGATGAATTTTTCACAGCGCCTCCGGGGAGGTCGTGGGTCGTAGGGATGGCAGGGGATGAGGTCGTTTCGGCGATTCTGCTGGGCTGTTCCAACAATTTATCAATAATTCTCTGCTTGTGGTGCAGTTGCTTTTCCAGTGACACGATTCTGTCCTCCAAACTTTTAATGAACATTTTTTCATAATTGAAATTATTAGATCCATTTGTGACGGTTTCGGACAGTGATCGATTGAAAACATGGGCCTTGATCGACAAAAGCTCAGAGTGAATATATTTCTTAAAGTCAACGAGATCTTCTTTTTCGTCAATTTCACCAATGGTTTTGCTTGGGGATGATGATTCGATTCTTTCATCGGGGGTAGGGGGCGTAGATTCATTGCATGTTTCAACAATACGCAAACATTTGTCGGAATTGTTTACTTGCCTGACGAGGCCAATCTCCTTCGCAGTTTCGATGGCCGCCATCGACTTAGGCCGATCCCAATCGAATTCTTTCTTACAAAAAGAGCACACGTTGTCAATGTATTGACCTTTATTTCTCTTTCTGCAGTCCTCCAAAGCTTTAACAATCACTTGGGCGTCTTGAGTAGCCATTATCTTTCCGTGCAAGAGCAGAATAATCAACTCTCTTAGCTTCGATACAACACGTCTGAACTCCAACGTCAAGTCTCCAACTTCGTCGGTTAAGATCTAGGTTGTTAACGATTGATGCCATGGCTCACAAAGAGCTCACTTAAACCTACTCAAAACACAAGAGAGCAATAGGTCGCTGATTGTTCGGTCTCCAAAGAACTCTCTAAAGGAAAACCCTGCAAACCAAAGATGCCCGAGGCCACAGAGCCGCCACCCCACCGCCGAGCAGCGCAAGCCAGATGCCGCCCGAGAGAGCCGAGTGAGCGGAACCCGAATCCCGCAGAGGCTGCAGCCAACGCAGGACCCATGAACCACCCAGAAAGCCCCCCCCCCCGATCAACACCCAGCCCGCAGCAACCCGGAAATGATAACAACAGCTCTACGGCCAAGGGACACCGTCAGTCCACAGAATCCTCGGGAGATCTTTAGTTAAGCCTATGTGTTGCTTTATTATATGCTATTGATGCCTCTAAAACTATGCGATTGTCAATTTCGTTGAATTTTGGGCGGCCGTGAAGCACCAAATTTAGTAAGGCTTGTGAATCTATGTTACTTAAATCCAGTCTTGGAAGGTGTGAAAGTTGGCCAAGGAGATCATTGCGCATAGGAACAAAAAACGGCAGTGCATTCCGCATCCAGGCATGGGACCCCTAGTTTAACGTCCCTTCCTCTGAGTTGCCTCTGAGTACTCATTTACCGACCTCGGAAAGATGGACAGCTGAGTTGGCTTCTGGTTTGTGGTTTGTAATGGTTTTTTTCAATTTATTTTCAGAGGGCACGTCAGGATTTCTAACTACTGAAACTACTTTAGGCCCACTGTGCATGCCGCATCCAGGCATGGGACCCCTAGTTTGACGTCCCTTCCGAAGGACGACGAGGTGAGTTGTGAGGTCAGGCCTCCAACGTCACCCATCTGGAGTTTGGCCTCACTCGACCAAGCTTAACGTCAGTCACCTGACGAAGACTGTATAAGCCGCTCGGCCACTCACCCCGTAGTCAGCGACGGGACTCGAACCCACGCGGGTAGACCCCAAAGGATACGAAACACTAATGGAGGAAAATTATGATAGCAATTGGCAAGCTATTCAAGCATCCTTCATATGACACACGAGGCTAGGGATCGATCGACAGAAAAGCTTGGTTTATGTAATAATTTCTTTGAAACGAGAAGGAATTTTTCGTAGTTATTTTGCCTGAATCTGATATTTATTTTTTTGGTGCCCTTGAAGATGCTCAAATTGCGACTAATTTACAGTTTGTTTTTATAGGAAATACCACAAAGACTATTGATCCCCTTTTTAAATCAAAGAAGCCTTGGGGGGGAACTCATGGAGCAAGCCATCGAGCCAAGAATAAGTATAGGCACAGAGTTTAGCCTCAATCAATAGTGTGTAAGCAATAGCGTGCCGATCAATTGGCACTGATGATAACGCAGTTCGAAATAAAGCACAAACTCGAAATGAAAAGTGTCCTATTCCTAATCTAATAAATGGATCAAAAACGCAGGGTCCAATACCCTAATATTGCAATTGATATTAACCCTTTTATCGAATGATTGTTTATTCAACTAGTTAGTCGACCTAGAGTCCAAACAGCCCTCATAAATATTGGAAAGAATGCGTCTTGCTTTGTCTTTCAATTGCTCATTGTGGCAAATGACGTCATTATTCCAAGAGAGGCAGGGAGTGCCGAAAGGGGGAGCAGCAGGGGGCATCCTTAGCTGCTTAGGTGTCATCAATTTGTTTGTCGACTCCAAATTACATTACTGCCAAAGCAAGCCCTTGCACCATGACAAAAAGATTGCTTGCACGACGGACAGGAAAGTATCATCTATCCCATAGACTCCATGATTAAAAATAGGGACCCTATGGGGATGTGCGAAGAATTCCGGTGCATGTGAAATATTGGGGCGAGAATGAATTTCTATGTGGTCCATAGAGTGGTGGTGTCAAAGAGGACACTGCTTGTTTGTTGCTGTTGTATTTTATATTCTTTTGATAATCGAGGGAGAAGTCTGGAATGTGAAAGCCGAGGTGAAAGCCATGAATCTGAGAACTGGAATTAGGTGTTTTGGCGTATACAGATGGAATTATTCGACACAAAGTGGACTCGTTACTTCCAGTTATCATGTTCAGGTTCACTATTAGGATGTGAGACAAATCAGTTGCTTTTTTCTGTTTCAGCTAGTTGCTCATCGTTTACATGGGCCTCCCGCAGATAAATTTCCTCTCTTTTCAAGAGTAAAGGCTGGGAGGAGTGGTGGAATTTTCAAACAGTTGCTTTGTAAGACCGCTTAATGAATCCGGAAGGGAAACAATTGCACTTGTATATTATTTCAAGTGAGAAGAATCATTCAAATTCCTGGTGAATGGTAGTGAGTACAGGTTGGCAAACGATTGTCTTTTCCATCTTACTGTTCTGAGCTGCACTCACTTAACTTTGTTAACAGCTAATTTTCATCATAAATGTCGCTGTCAAGTTGCCAGATAAAAGTTCAAAATTATCTAGCCTAATTGAGGCTCTGATGACTACTTCAATGGTCAAACTATTTCAGGTATGCCTGCCTATTGTTACACTTTTGGCACGAAAAGCGTCCGTAGATACCTACCTACCTACCTAGCTAGCTACCTACCTACATACCTACCTCGCTTCTTTCCTATACAAACTCTCCCCCATCACATAATGTGCTGATTCTTCGCAAATAAAAATGAAAGCATTGCCTTTAGCATAAGTCTTTGTACTTGACAGAGGAAGAAGCCAGCATTCATATCTTTTACGATTGCTCGGATATAGTGGATGTTTAAAGCCGGTTTTCCACCAGGCGGATTTTTCCGTGCGCAGCGGAGCGGCTGTTGTTTCTAAAACAATGCACGCGTACTAAAAAAGATTTTCAATTTCCTAGAAATTCAATGACCAAGAATTTTTAAAAATATTTTCAGAGCTGTTTTCGTCAATCGTCATGGCTTTTCCTCTCTCGTTGAATACTGAGGGCATGTGTCAGAGCTTTCGACCGATTTGATTGGTTGGTCTTTGCTGAAACTAAATTAGACAGTAACTTTTCCAAGGCTCAGTTTCAAATACCGGGTTTTGCACCCCATACCGCCTTGATGTTTCTGGGAATTCGGGTGGTTTATTGGTTTTTGTAAATGAACAAATTCCTTCAAGGGAACTTAAAAAGATAAAGTTACCCATGGGATTACAGGCTATCTCTGTTGAGCTCAATCTGAGAAAGTGCAAGTGGCTGTTACTCCCAATATACCGACCGCCATTGCAGAATGAGAATCATTTCGTAAGTCAAATACAGCATATTATTGATGGCTATGTTAAAACGATACCAAATCTATTAATATTTGGTGATTTTAACTTAGATACTTCAAATGCTACACTATCTTCACTCATTGAAAACAATGGCCTTTACAGCATGATAAAAACCCCGACGTGTTTTAAATCGCAGGAAGGCAGATGCATCGACCTGATGCTCACAAACATGAAACACCATTCCTTTGCAAGCCAGACATTCGAGACTGGTTTCAGTGACTTTCATCATATGATATATACCATCCTTAAGACACAGTATGTTAAATTACCCCCGCAGAAGGTTAACTATAGAGATTATCAAAACTTCAATGAAGAGTGTTTCCGATCATGCTCAGTACAGAAACTGAGCGCAAACCGACCATGTGACCTAGAACAATTTGAGAATATCTTTGATGCCACCTTATCTAAGCATGCTCCATATAAATCACTTCTTATTAGGGGAAGCAACACACCGCATACAACGAAACCACTGCGAAAGGAAATTATGAAACGAACTCGACTTAAGAATAAAGCTAATAGAACAAAAACAGAAGAAGATCTACAAAAATATCGAAAGCAAAGAAATCTGGTCGTCAAGTTAAATAAAAGGGCAAAACGTGCCTATTACAATAACTTGGACCCGTTAAGGGTTGGAAAGGGGGATACGTTCTGGAAAACCTTCAAGCCATTGTTTTCAGATAAGGAAGGCAATAGAAAGATCATACTGGTAGAGAATGGAGAAATACTGTCGGACGACAAAAAAATAAGTGAGTGCTTCAATGAATACTTCATAAATATAACAGACACTCTCAACATCGTAGCACATGATATTGTAATAGACGTTAATACATCTGAAGATCCTGTATTAAAAGCCATTAGCAAATACACTCAACATCCCAGTATTCTACTTATAAGAGAGCACGTTGCCTCTCGCGATGCCTTCGAATTTACCCCTGTAGATTCATTAGCTGTATTAAATGAAATTAATGCGCTGAATACTGGGAAAAAGAGCAGTGGACCAGTACCGGCAAGCATGCTTAAATGTGCATCAGGAGTTTGCTACGAGGAGATTAAGCAACATGTGAATAAATCATTTGAACTTAATACCTTTCCCAGTAACCTAAAAAAAGTCTGATGTGACACCAGCCTTCAAAGCAGATGATTCGACTTGCAAGAAAAATTTTCGACCAATAAGCGTCCTGTCCACCCTATCAAAAATATATGAAAGGTTAATGTATTCCCAAATGCTACCTTTCATCAAGCCAAAGTTGTCAAACCTATTGTGTGGCTTTAGGGAAGGTTACAGTACACAACATGCCCTCTTAAGGCTGGCGGAAAGATGCAAAAAATGCCTAGACGACAAAGGCGTTATAGGAATGGTACTAACAGACTTGTCAAAGGCATACGACTGTCTCCCTTATGATCTCCTCGTGGCAAAACTTCATGCCTATGGCTTTGGCCTATCTACCCTCCAAATGATATATAGTTACTTAACATCAAGAAAACAGCGTGTAAAGATAAAATCAACATACAGCAGCTGGCTCGATGTTAAATCAGGTGTCCCGCAAGGATCTGTATTAGGCCCTTTGCTTTTTAATGTTTTCATCAATGACAGTTTCTATACAATAGAGGCTTCTGAGATCTGTAACTTTGCTGATGACAATACAATTTATGCGTTATCTCATGATGTTGAATCAATGATTGCCAAATTAGAAATTGATCTTTATAATATACTAAAATGGTTTGATTCAAATTTCATGGTGGCAAATCCAACAAAATTTCAGGTAATGTTTCTAGGTCTTAAAAAGAACCAAAATTTGGTTTTGGAAATCAATGGAGAAGCGATAACCACCTCCAAAGAGGTAAAACTACTTGGTGTCACAATTGACTCAAAATTGAACTTTAAAAGCCACGTCAAAGCTCTGTGTGTGAAAACTAATCGAAAAGTGAGTGCATTTGCTAGGGTTGCTAGATATCTAGATCTCCAAAAAGCAAAATTATTGTACCAATCATTCGTTGCATCAACGTTCAAGTACTGCCCCTTGATATGGCTTTTCTGCGGAAAAACAGCGAATGAAAACATAGATAGAGTACACAAAAGAGCTCTCAGGGTCCTACTTGACGATCATGAATCCACATTTGAAGTTTTACTTGCAAAGAACAATGAAACAACTATCCACATCCAAAACCTTCGTGTACTTATGATTGAGATATACAAAACACTCAATTGTACTAATCCGTCATTTATGCAGGAGTGTTTTATCAGAAAGGACACCAAATATGACCTCAGGACGAAAGATTTATTGCAATTTCCTGCAGCGAAAAGCATTATGTTTGGCATTGATTCTATAACGTTTCGAGGCAGCCTCTTGTGGAACAGCATGCCTGATTTAATAAAGAGCGCTTCATCAGCTGCTATATTCAAAAGAAACATAAAAAATTGGAATGGAGACAAATGCAAGTGCAAAATTTGTAGTTAATGATTACAGACATTTTATTGTATTGTATTATAGGTTTCTTTTTGTGTAAAATTGTAAATAGTTGGTGTAAATTAGTTCACATTAGATTAATGTAGAACTAGAATTGTAACCAACTTAAAAAAAATAGGACGCGGTGGAACAGTTGAAATCAACCCAACTTTCAAATACGCGCGTAGCGGAGCTACTAGAATTGACCATTGTTATAACTAAACAATGCAATTACAACAGCCGCTCCGCTGCGCACGGAAAAATCCGCCTAGTGGAAAACCGGCTAAAGTGTCACCATTTGGCGGATAGCGCGAAGCCACTAAGCAGTGCAGAAAACAATGGATATTTCCCTGGAGCATGGAGCAATGGTGTTTCCAGATTATCTTACAATGTGGCTTCAGAATTCCCTTGGACCATGGTTTATTGAAGAGTAAACATGCGTTAGAATTCTGATAAATCATTTACTGAACTCATTCTCAATGTTTTTTTAACAAGTAATTGCTTTTGATTCCAACTAAATGATTGGAGGAGGTCACCAAAAAAATCTCAAAATTTTCGTGAAATGAACGTTGACACGCTTTCCGTCGCATTTGAGTCCATAGACAAAGTCGGCTAAGGTTTGCTGATCAATCTCTTGATAAAATACCTTTTTATTTCTCTAAGATATTTCGTGCAATGCAAAGTTGTGCCATGAATGCAAAAGTAGAATAACAATATAATACTGAAACTTTCCAAGAGTACGGTCACGTGATTTGATATTGGTAAAACAAACCTTAGCCGATTAGGTTTATTATTTTCCAAAGGAAAATGGTTGTCCTTAAAGGGGTAAAGCGAACCTTAGCCAATATCTATCCAAATGCCAAGCAAGCTTACCCAAAGCTTATCGACGTCGATCAAATCGACTGAATGAGCCTTTAGAACTACTGATAATTGGAGGAGATGGGTTTATGAAAAGTACAGTGATGGATGAACGGTACTAGGAATGCTTCATACTTACGAGTTTGGGTGTTAAATCCGAATCTGGACACTATAAATTCGAATGAAATAACATTGAATGATTTCCAAACTGAGGATGTTAACTGTAGTGGTGTATTACGGTCAATGCACAGCCAATTTGGATATGCAATGCTGCAAGTGTAAGCAAAAATCTCATCTACAGCAAATCTCCGCATACAAGAACATAGAACCTGCAGACTGATTTTGTTGGGAAAGACACCCAAAGATAAGAACCAAAAACAGGCTGATTTACTTCAATGTTCTTATGAGGTGGTACACTTAATTAAGAAATTTTATCATTAGTGTAAGCAAACTCCCAACAATTGATAACTGGACACTTCTAACAGTTTTCATGGATATGCTAATTGTTTTATCGAGCTGCATGATATAGACTGATTTGTCAACAACAAAAATACCATGCTTTCTAATATTTTAATGCAGTCATTATACCCTCAAGTTTGTTTACCGCATTGTATACTTAAGCTATATATTCATCGTAGTCACAAGTGTCCTTGCAATAAGAAACACACCCTGAAAATTTCAAATGCACCTCATTCATAAGAACCTAACCAGTCTGTATTTTAGAAAAGTACGTTCTTGTTTGCGGGGTTTTACTGTACTACAAGAGATGGATGAACAGTACTATGAATGATTCATCATACTTACGAGTTTCATTGTTCAACCAAACTGACTTGATTGTCTCTGGATCATTGTCAAAGAAGAATGTGAATGGAACATGCCAGTGAAGACTAAAAAGGAAAATGGTTGTCCTTTTAGAAATAGAATAAGAATTCGCCGTCAGCCCGAGGGGTCTATCTTGGAGAAATGCAGCGGAGATGTGCCTGCAAGAAGAAAATGTTATGATCCTTTCCAGAAAAAAATTGTGAAAACATAATAGCTGTCTCTTAAGTACGAGTCTCTTTTGCAAGTTATTTTTTTCACGTAAAAATTTACCTGTTCTGGAGAAATAGTTTTTGTGGACATACCTGTGCCGGAGCAAGACACAGATTGTATGATCCTGTCCAGGAATTTTCAGCTGAAAATGAGACCATGTTGGCAGGCACATCCCCGGGTGCTCAACACATGAAGTAGAACTCCCGGGGGTTGCAGAAGGTAATATCAGGCGAAATCACTAAGATATGGCTCGCATTTGACCAAATAACGCTCATGCGTTAAACGACAATCAGAGTCCTTTGCAGGGCTGCTACAATTTCAGAATGTCTGGAAGTCAAGGTTGGCCTGACAGCGCAGAAACTGCGTAAAATGACGTCAACAGCTAATCTGAGATCAGCAAGAGCTTGAATCAAGAAAATATTAAGTGTTACCTAAATTCGGTATCTGTTGCAAGGAGCTAAGGGAGCTGAAAGTTGCGAGTATTTGCGCACGCGTGCGCAGTTTCTGCTCTGTTGGTTGGCCTAATGATAGATCCACTGTGCTGTAGTTAGTAGTTGAACTGACAGAAAAGTGAAACTTTTGTACCAAATCAAAAACTGCAGTGTGGATTCATGGACCCTGATGCCGGATTTGATTTTTAAACTTTCCGAAATTTCAGTGTGCCCTCAAGGACTTTAGGTGACAATGTCAATGATTCTTTAATTTGCTTCCATTTCATTTCATTTCATTTTATAATATCTATACAGGTTAAAGGTTCATACATATATATGTTTTTCAACCTGACCTGTCTTAAAAGATAAAAATAAGCACTAATACTATTAACAAAAGAAATTTACTAACCTAACCTAATTTACAATATTATATATAACTAAGGCTATAAAAAGAGAACGTAAAGATGAAATAAGAGTTGTCCCCGACTATAGATGATCTTTGAAGATTTTCAGGGAGGGGGCCAATTTAGTAGCTCTTTCTAGACTGTTCCACAGTTTTGCACCTCGATAAGAAAAGGCCTTTTGGCCATTGATCGTTTTTAGCAGCGGTATCTTAAGATCAGTTTCTGATGAACGCAGAAACCGTTCTCTATCATCCGAACATTTTGCGAATAATTTTCTCAAGTAGTCTGGTGCAAGCGAATTTAAAGACTTGTAAGTTAGCGTGGCTGTCTCCTTTCTTACAAGATTACTGATAGTTGACCATCCAAGATTCTGAATTATCGGAGCAGCAGACGCATCGTATGGGCTGCCAGTTACAATTCTGGCAGCTCTATTTTGGATTTTTTGTAAGACGTCAAGCTTTAATTCACTACAGCAGCCCCAAACGGAACAACAGTAGCTCAAATGGGGCTCAACAATCCCTCTATACATTTTGTTGAGTACGTCAGATGGAAGATATTTCTTCGAATACTTAATAAGTCCAAGGGCTCGGTCTTGATGGTATCGATATGCTTGTCCCAGTTGAGTTTACTGTCTATCTGAACACCTAAGTATCTTGTGTTGGTAATCATTTCAATGTCCTGATCACCTATAGAAAAAGATGGTGGAGCATCAGGCTGGCTTTCGATCTTACGAATGTTTGGACCAGAGCCTATAATAAGTGATTGCGTTTTCACAACATTCAGAGAAAGTTTGTTTGCATGCAGCCAATCCTGTAGCTTCAAAAGATCTAAGTTTAGGTCATTTTGCAGGTCATCAATACTTTTTGAAGAGAGGGAAATGGCCGTGTCATCAGCATGCATGCTGACATGAGATTTCTGCAAGGAAGAAGGCAAATCATTGATGTAAATCAGGAACAAGAGTGGACCAAGACAAGAGCCTTGAGGAACTCCACAATTTATTCCCTTCACATCAGAGGAAGTGCCATCCACCCTGCAGAATTGTTTACGGTTATCCAAATATGATGTGAACCAGTCATGTTCCAGGCCAGTCACTCCATACATTTTCAGTTTTTTTCAGTAGGATTTCATGATCAACCGTGTCGAAAGCCTTCTTCAAGTCAATAAAGATTAGACCAGTGTATTTTCCTTTGTCTATATTCAGGTACCAATCATTGGTGCTAGCCATAAGGGCTATGGCTACCGAGTGTAAAAGTCGAAAACCAGACTGATGCTCATATAGTGATTTATTTGCATTCAGGTATTCATAAAACTGATTGAAAATTAATTTCTCAAATAGCCTAGATATGAAAGGAAGAACTGATATTGGCCTATAGTTAGACCTGTCATCCTTTGCGCCACTCTTGAAGATGGGTGCAATACGCGCTATTTTCCAGTCCTCCGGGAATTTTCCTGCAAACAATGATTTATTGAAGGGATCACACAAGGACCTGCCGACAACTGGCAAAGCAATCTTCAAATAAAAGCTCGCAATGCCATCGTGACCTGAACCATGTGATGTCTTCATCTTATTCAAGGTTGATGATAATTTATCTGTCATGATGGCTGAAAAAAAGAAACTTAATGGAGGAGTTTCAAACGGGTATTCACCAGACAAAAGTGGATTGGCTTTATTGGGAATTTTCTCACTAAGTTTATTCCCAATGCTGCAGAAGTACTCATTCATTGATGATGCAATTGCTTTTTTACCCTTAATTGTTTGCCCGTCTACAGTAAGATTAGGCACAACTGTAGTGTTCGACTTTTTGTTAATAACTTGGTTGATGGTTTTCCAAGTTTTCTTGAGGTCACCTTGAAACTGCGTGATTTTTTCAGAGAAATACTCGCGTTTACGCTGTGTATTCAAGTTATTTAACCTGTTACTAATTTGCTTGTAAGATTCCATCAACAATTTTGAGTTGGTCTTTACAGCTCGAGTTTTTAACTTATCTCTCGTTTTAGCCAACTTGAAATAGTCAGCATTCAGCCAAGGCGTATATTTATCAGACACGCGTCTTCTTAAAGTAGGCGCATGCTTTTCTAGAATAAGTGAAAATATTTGGGTCCACTTGCGTACTGCATCATCAATGTCTTGAGCATCTGCTACGAGTAGCGTGAATTAGATTTAAACTGAAGTGTATGAAAGAGGATGGCGAAAGAGGATGGCGCCATAAATTCGTTAAGCGTGAATTAGATTTAAACTGAAGTGTATGAAAGAGGGAAAAGGTTTCAACCCTTATACACCAATCTTCTCTATTAATGTACAGGAGTATCGCCATTTTGGAACACTCTGTTGAACGAATTAGATTTTCGCAATTTTAGTTACAATTGCAAAATAATGCTTACCGTTATTATAATCCTTGGCTATTCATATCACCTTTCTGAAAGTGACGTGTCTGATTGTTGCTTCATCTTTCCATGATATTAGTTTTAGTGCCGAGAGGTTTAGTTTTAGTGCCGCCCATTTGGAACGCTGGCAAAGTTGTTACGAGCGCCTTGCGTGAGGCATGAAAAGCCAATATTAATTGATGTGCAACGTGAAAAGGCTATCATTTCTTCGTGATCTTACCCCCTCCCCCCTTACCACCCTCAGGGGCTTGGAAACGTGCTTTCCGATATTCTGACATCTCCCGTTGCCTCCACCCAGTTTCCTACAAAAAAAATGAGTTTTGAGCATTTGACACAGCAGGAAATCACCTGGAAGGCTTGAGCGGTCACAGGTGCACCATAAGGGCGACTTAGGCCAATCAGCGTGGCTGTCAAATCAACACATCCGGTGCCCAAACTGTTCAAGCAATTGTTCAGGATCCCGCTGAGTTTTCATTTCGAAGGCTCAATGTCAAGAACAGGCCATGCAGGTTCAGTTATTGCCGAAAAATTTTAACGAAAGGGGTAAAAATAAAACAGACTTATAGAAAGGCAAGTTGAAAAAATGAAGACACTTACGCATTCGTTTCAGGTTGGTACCTTTATCTTCAATTTGCAAAGCAACGAAAGGAAATATAACAACAAATACAAATGGCGACAAAGAAGATGGCGTCACCAAACCGTTTTCGCGCGCTTTTTGCAAGAAATTAGACCAAGGCCCCGGTCATGGCGAAATATTCCCTGTGTAGTCAAGTGTCTCAATATTCGAGAGTGTTCCAAAAGGGCGATACTCTTCTACGTATGGATGTAAAATTTCGCCACCCAACATAAAAGGAATTAAAGATCATTAAATTTGAGGAAAAAATGTATCTTATTGCAAATTTACACTATGATAAAAATGTAAAAGTCGAAGTGTAATTTAAAAACATCCCTAGTTTAAAATGGCGGGATGGCATTAAAAAAGGACACAGTGCGACATTGTTTCCATAATGGTCCCCAAGAGGCGTCTATGAAAGAAAATTTTTCGCAAAGGAAAAGAAAAATATAATTCATTGCTCAAAATTTGACAGTAATGTAGCATTTTGATATTATTTATGGATGCTTCTGTTGCAGCTTTTAGAAATTCAATGATATATGTGGGGCTATTCTCTTGATTACTTGATCTCATGCTGGAAACCGTTGACATTCTTAGAAGAACTCTGGCAAACTATCACCAAGGTAAAGAAGCATGGGCGTCGAATCTTAACAAAACTTCATGGAGCAGAGCATGTTTTAGCTGAATCATAGAATGCTAAAGAGTACCATAGTTCATGAACATCTACATAAAGAGAAGCAGGCATTTGTTGAATTTCATGTCTAGGATCTTTGAAATCTGTTGAGCTCATGATATCCCGCTTTCACAATGATGGTATCCCGCCGAGTTGCTGAAGATAACCCTCTGCATCACTTCGCACCCTCCGCATTACTGATGGTATCCTTCCTCTTTACTTTGCACTCTCCAACTTCACTCAAGATATCCATCCACATTATTGATGGTACCGCTCTGACAAACTTGGCACCTTCCTGCTGCTCTCTTCGCATCCCTGATATACTGATGATATCCTTCCACAAAAAGTGGTATATTTACTGATGGCTTCCATCCGCCTTACTTTCCACCCTCCGATTCATTGTGATATCTCCCACTTTGCTCATGTTGTTACTCCACCTTAATTCGCACTCACCGCGCACCCTCCGTCATAATGCACACCCCTCCACCTTTACTGCGTGCACGTTATCAGAGGTTAATGTCAAAGATATTCAAATGTAGGAATCGCTGTTATTTTGAAAATAATGAAGATATAAAAAGTCAACGGTAGTATCATGATTAAGTACTTGAAGTTCATCTCAGGCAATTTTGTAAAGGTCAGTGATAAGTAGCATTCTTGAAGGTTCGAAGTTAGTCCCTTGAAAACCGAGAATGGGAGGGTCTCTTGAAAATCAGTCACTAGGTTGAAGGGTCACCTTCTTGAATAAGCTGAAAATATGAAGTATGAAAGTCATGCTTTCATTTAATGCTTTTTCAATACTCTTAAGTGTTTTGAAGACTTCATTTTGACAATACTAAAGAAAAGAATATAATCTTACTCTTCAGGAAGTTTGTCATCTTCATCTTCTCCTTTCTTTATGCCTTTATTTTTCTTGCTTTTCTTAGCACTTTCGGCCTTTGCAAGAAGGAATGATTTTTGAGAAATGACCAAGTCTTCTCCGTCCCTTGTTACTGTCAACACTGGGTATCCACTTTGTCTTGACCATGTATCCATAATGCTTTTGATTTCCAGCTGATGGGTGTGGTCAGCCTGTGACAGATAATATTCCATATAAGATTTTGATGACTTCTTTTGTTTTAAATGACGACCTTAGGAAGTAACTGCACTTGATGAGTTACAGAAACTGCAAAATTGAGCTGCAATATCAGATGCGAATAGTCCGAATGACACGGCCTCCTTACCAGCCATTCGTGCTCTTGGATGGCTCATTGTCAAGGAACTTATTCTCTTAGACGCAGAGCATGGCTTTCGAATCTCTAAACTGTGATGCGACATTTTAAATGAATAATATGTTTACGAGAGTTGATAGGTCCACCTCTAGCTCTCTTAGTAAAACCGAGATCAACTTTAAGCGCTCCCTCCCTAAAGACTTTGTTAGGCCACAGGAGCTTTACATATTCGCTGTGCTTAGCTCTAGAATGACCTCGAAAAAGAAGATAAATCATCTAATTGTCTAAAAACTTTAAACTGCTGAGCTTAAAAAACTTTCATCTACTGCAGCCTTAGAGCCTGACTTTTTATCTTTTTCGATCTCTTTGTATGTAGCAATTTATTCCTGTGATGATATTGTAGTTAGGTTTTTCCCTCATAGTTTTGCTTCTAGCAGTTTCTTGTACTTAGTGGCTAATGTACGGTGAAGATTTTGATGACTTCTTTTGTTTTAAATGACGACCTTAGGAAGTAACTGCACTTGATGAGTTACAGAAACTGCAAAATTGAGCTGCAAAATTGAGCTGCAAAATTGAGCTGCAAAATTGAGCCATATGTGCAATACAAATATAAGTTATCCGACACAAATATCTTCATTCTAATACAAATGTGTTTATTCCAATAGAAATACTGTCGATTCCTCAAGGGCTAAGAACGAGGTTCCAGATATTTTTGTATTGGAACGAAAAAATTTTGTATTGAACGTGTAAAGGTATTTGTATTGGAATATTTCTTTTATTTATTTGTAAACTTATTTGTAGTAGGATGAAAATATAAATTTGCATCAGGATCAAAATATTTGTATCAGAGTATTATTATTTGTATTCAAACTAAATTAATTTGTATTGAATTAATATATTTGTATTTGAAGAAATTAATTTCTATTGGAATAAATACATTTGTATTAGGATGAAGATATTTGTGTCGGATAACTCATATTTGTATTGCACATATGGGCCACCGTTCTAATGTGTCTAAAACGCAACAATGAACTGAAACATAAAGTTTTATTGAGCCCCCCGCCAGTGGATACTTGCCTTGTAGCTGACAGGTGCAATAAAAAAACAGCTTATATAGGAACTATTGATTAGAATTTCAAGCTCCTACCTTTTTTAGATGCCGCCACAAGTCATCTGTCTCTGCATTTGTGAATTTGTGAGTTTGAATATAATCCTGCGAAGAATAAGATGAAGATAGAAACATTTCCTTGGGCATGACAGCTCAGAGCTCAATGCCATAGAGAAACAATACCTTCTGATCAGCAGTTGTCCTAAGGGCACATTGTAGCTTTGCCGTCATTCGTATGTGTATATACTGAATAGAAACGAAAGATCAGCAAGGAAAGTACTGCGACTGTCCAGATTTCAGAAGAAGAAATGTTTTTAAGTTGTGTGTCATTGAAACATTATGTAGCTTTCCACGAACCTTTACTCCTTTGATGAAGTCATTTCCCAAGAATGATTTCAACATTCTCAACAATGCAGCTCCCTGCATTGAAAGAAATTCATACAATTATTCTTACTGTAAATTAAAAGACTGGAAGGTTTATGACTAATAAAATATAATGCCTAACAAAGTAGAATGGACAATGTATTGTAAAACGGCTATTAATTGAGACCAGTGGCGTACCAAAAGGGGAGAATGGGAGGGGGGGGGGGTCCGGACCCTCCACTTTTCAAAAAGTTGGTCCTTGAGATTCGTGCAAAAACGTAATAAATTTGGTGGGAGGGGGTCAGGCATGAAAGATACTGTCTTTATAATTGTAATTATGTCTTTATAATTATAGTTCAGTTCAGTTTTTCATTTTAAAATTCCACTACATACAAAAAATCTTTTAAAAATACAATACAATAAACTAAATGACAAATTACAACAGGGACAAAAATAGATGACATATTTTACATAAGGGTACATAGAATTTTGTATGGAGGGGAATTTCTTAAGGAGGAGCTCTCTCAGTAGGTAAACTAATCGAGGAGAGAGCACCCCCTATGCTAAAAACTTATCATTCAAATTATGAAATCTTTTGAGTGTTTTGAATGATTAATACGCGGAAAAGTTATCTTATTGAGGTATTCAAGACTGGTACGTTGAGAAAAGATGTATTTTAAGATCACGACGGAAAGTCATTATTGTCAGGGACTGTTTGATACTGGACGGAACATTGTTCCAGGATTTAGCGCCTGCAAATCTAATTGATCGTAAGCCATATTGCGAAGTGTTCTTAGGTGCCATAAAAATATCTCCCTTGCGAGCCTGCCTGGTATCATACTGATGAACAGATGACAAGGTTTCAAAAAAATTGTGGAAGAAGACAGGAAAAATGAAGTGAACTAAAATGAATTATAAAGTGAATTATAAAGACACTAAAAGAGAAATTTCCTTGAATATTAAGATCGAGGGACACGGACTAGTGGCAAATCATTTTGCAATGAAGCTAAGAAAAACATTTCGTAATGAGTCGTTGATATGTTGGATTGGTCATTACTAAACAACTATTTTCTTTTTTCCCTTTACTAGAGTAACTGCCAATGATGGGTATAAATTCTCACTGCAAATTTAACAAAATGACCCGCATATTCTTTTTTATTGCAGCTATGTTTACGATGCAAAATAAAGCTAAAAGGGACGATTCCCTCATTTTCCGAGTGTCTGAAGGGTGTGGTCACTAAAACTCTTAGTGACTCCCAGACCCCCTCACTCGTCATGTGCTGCGTAAGCCTCTGATTGAGACGTTTTCCCAAGTAGCGTTATCAATCTCGTTGATCAATGAAGTGAATCTGTGCAAGAGTTTTTCGCAGCTCTTTGCCCTAAAAGCATCACCAACTGTATCACACTCAACTCCCAGAAATCGAAGATTACCGACAATTTCTTTGACTCGGCATAAGCATTTATTTGAAAAATATGGCTATGTGTTGAGATGCTGCATGGCCTGTTAAAACTTGCTACTACCCCTCCGGAAAAGTGACTTCAAGGAAACTGTAAAGTCCCTTTAAAATCTTCTAAAATTTCTTTCGCTTGCGTCATATGAAATTTCTGACCCGAGACTCACATTCAGCACTCCAACCTTACCCTAATTGCAAATTTTCATGATCTTAGTGTCGGCGAATTTAATTTCATGAAGATAACAAATTTCAAAAATTTATAAGGGATTTGACCGTGAATAATGACTGAAGGTGTAAAGTTACACCCCGAACGATTTTGACGGTCAAATCCCATATAAATATTCAAATTTATTGTCGTCATAAAAGCGAAATCGCATATTCTAGGAATATGAAAATTTGCTATTAGACTAAACTTGGGGTGCTCAATCCAAATCCGTGGTGGAAAATTTCGTATCAAGGAGTTTTCAAAAATTTCTACAACGAGGCCGTTAGTTGAAAAGATGTATTGCATGCAAATAGGATGATGTCTGTTCCTTTGCAAAATTTAGTGTTCTAAAGTCAGTTTAGAATTCTTCATTGTTATATTTTGCAAAATCATGACCTGGAAGGAGGTCCAGTTTTAGTGAGAAACGAGAGATGTTTTGGAATCTGCTCCTTGGTTGGAAAGCTGTATGGCTTTAAGGTTGAAGGTGTTGTGACGCCGAGTTGTAATCCACTGACTTTTCAGCCAAAACAGTCAGGCCGACGGGGTTCAAATCGCACCAGCACCTTTGAGCGTCATGACAAGGCGTCACGGACTCGATTAGCGTTTAGCTTTTTCTGCGATCCCAGCGCTTGGCCCTGAAGACCGCAACTTCACCTTCACCTTTACTTGGTGAAAGATGTAGCGCGACGCGAGAACTGTTGAAAATGAAAGTCCTGGGGAGAATTTATTTTCACTCAGCGAACTGTTCTCTGTCAAAATATAGCTGCTACTGTTTTTTGTGATAAATTCTTTTCGACATTTGTGCATGACGCATGTTGCATTGCATAACATTGTTCACCTTATAATAAACCTGCTTAAACTTATCAAGTAACATTTCAAAACATAGTCTGATCTTTACTGGGAGGTAGTGATACAAACAATTTGCTGATGACGGTTCGTTAGAGGAAGTAAGGTGCGATCTAGTTCTTGAAGAACCTGGCCGATGTAGCATAGGGCTCGAATCTTTGGAAAACTTTAAAATCAGATGTGTAAAATATCATTGCCTAATTCTCTAAACTGAATAGATCGACGAGAACTTCTGGTCACACGCCATAATTCCAGAAAGAGCATTTTTGATATCATCAATATTTTAAGCATTACAGCATTTTAAAAATTTCTGCTAGTTTTTAAGAAGTGAAGTCATCAAATTGCTAAATTGTAAACCATAAAGCTACAGACTTCTGCTTGCTACCGGTTAGCAGATCTTTAAAAACTGAGATTTCTTTCATTGATCATTTTGAATTTTCTCAATCAGTTGAGATTTTATTGGGCTTTTACTACTATTTGACAAAGCTTCAGACACCTCCTCTAGTGCAACCATTCATAAAACCTGAAGATGCTGTGATGCTGTGATGCTAAAGATGCTCCAAAAATAATGATCATATCCAAAATGCGCTTTCTGGAGTTATAGCAAATGACTATGGGTTCATTTCGATGGATTCGGCTACGGGGATTGGCCAATAACATATTACACATTTGATGTCAAATTTTTCTAAAGATTCGAGCCCTATGCTGGCAGATGTACCTTGCGTTCCTTTGGCAGTCACCACAATCATGATTATATTGTTTGGATGTTTACCATTGTGCAATTTTTCAAAGCATTAAGATCAAATTAGTTGGATTTGAATCGACCCTTGCTTGTTCTGATTACCAATGGAATTCAATGGTAGACAACAAAGTCGACTTTCTGTTATTGTTCAATTGCTTGGAGTGCTTACCTTGTTGTAGGAAATTGCATCAAAAAGTTCATCAATCTCTGAAGGAGTATCAACTTCTTGATCAATTGGATGAGAATTCTTTAAGCTGTCTAATGATAATGCTGCTTGCCATCCAGTTGGTACTTGTAAATCAAGCTAAAAGAACGAAAATGATGAATTGGAGAGGGCGAGCTTCATTAAAATGGGATCTGGTTCTTTTTGTTTCCTGCATAGAACAAGGCAGCTAAAAAAAGCAAAAATGCGATTTCTAGTTTTATCGTTGCCATTTTTTAGCTTAACTTATGAATTTTACATTCATGGGCCACTTGATTGAATTTAAACATATTCTCCGGCTCTTTTTTGCTTACAGTCAATCTTCAATATTTTGGCTGCAAACTTTGGAACACCCTACACCATTCATTCGTGTTACTAACTCCATTGCAGTTTTTCGGTCCAAATTGACAATTCCTTTCCTTGACTCATACTGAAAACTTATCTCAGAAACTCATCCTTGTTTCTCGACTAAGAATCTCTCAAAATTCTCTATGTTCCTTAGGTCTCTTGAAAAATTCTGGCAGACGTTTTGTTTTGATTTTATTTCAATATGATATGTTGCAGTTTTATTGCTTCTATCCAGGGGGGGGGGGGTTCGCGATCTCTCTCTCGATTAGTTAACCTATTTAGAGAGTTCCTCCTCAATCAATCAATCTTAACTGTAATCATGTGTAAAGTTCTTTTTCTGTAATCTTTAAATCTAATCCACCCTCGCGTAGTACGGTATACCGTATTTTTGTATAGATTTAAGTGAAGAGTAATGTGTAGAATTGTATTTAGGATTGATTGGTGAATGAATAAAATTTAAACTAAAATTGAAACTGATTCACCTTGCTGCGTGGCCAAAGCTACAAGTTGTTCAGAGATTTGTCCAGTATTGTTTACTCTTAGATTTTGGAAAACTTGAATGAAGATTCTTCTGTGTCTGGTGTTTTTATCCCTGTTGCATCCTTTTTATTGCTATTCTGATCACCACTTCAACGGCAGCTGTTACTGCCATTTCCAGTACCTACTTCCAAGCAATCTGGAATTCAGATTTAGCATATGGCACATTTGCAAATGATGCCTTTAAACTTCCATTTCTCTATCAGATAATATAGATACACAAGGAACAGCAGAGATCCTACGACTGAGCCTTGTGCAACAACAGAAGAAATAGCTTTTTATTAAAAGGAAATTTCAAAATTCTGCATTTTATTCTATCTTACCGAGTGAAATTGATCGTCAACTTCATTTGTACCAAGCATTTCAACGTAATTAGCAAAGCCTTCATTCAACCAAATGTCATTCCACCATTTCATTGTTACCAGGTTGCCGAACCACTGCAGAAGTAAACATTGTGCTTATCAAACGGTATGTGCTGCCACTACCAGTATTCCCATAAAATTATTCAAATTTGGTTGGGTTCGGCAATGAAAATGTTTAGGATTAATCAATGGCTAATCACTCTCAAAATATTTCTCGATAGTCTAACCAGAAATAAGTACATCGCTTTTCAGTATTGATGCTTTGAGAATAGAAATATCAACCTTGAGACATCGATTTTGCCTCCACGCCCAAACCAGAGCTTTGGCGTTGTTTTGCCTAATCGTATTCTTGAAGCCTATCAAGGTTAAAACTGAAATTACGTGACACCTTAACCCCAGGTGCGTGGAATTGAGCCAGGAACCTTTCCAATGGCATTCCAGGGCGCTACCAATGAGTCTGAGCCTCTTCCACCATTGTTGCTTGCAATGCTTGCTTACACCAACATGCATTCTCATAAAACCAATGATTTACCGAAAATAATCTTAAGCACCTTTAAAGGATTACAATCTATCGCGATACATAGACAGATAAATCTTTTGAAAATAGGTTCCAATTATTTCATTTCACATCACAAACTAAATTTTCACGAGAATATGGATACGGATTGAAGGATGAAGCAAACCTGATGGGCAAGTTCGTGAGCAATGACCAAAGTCACCATTTTCTTTTGGTCCAATGTGACAAAATCTTTGTCATAGATTAAATAAGAACTTCGAAATGAGACCAAACCCCAATCTTCCATTGCTCCGGCAAGGAAATCTGGTACGGCTAGAAGATCTGTAAGACAAAAACATGGCTTTTCCAGTAAGTAGAAACCTTGCAAACATTATATGTTTGGATTGATGAGGGTACTTTATGTCAGCTTGTTGTTCGAATTTGTAATTGCTTACAAAGTAATTAAATGCGGTCTTTCGAAATCTCTTGTAGAGCAATCTGTCAATTGTACCACTAAGAAATATAGATGAACGGGCAATGCAATAACATAGTGAAAATTGGAATAAATATCAAACAGAGGTCAACCAAAGGTTTATTTCGAATTTTCCCCAGTTTAAAATATTTGGGCTCGATTTCGCCATTGCTACTATTCTATTCTTCTATACAGTACCGTAGTATCTATTTAAATCTCGATGGACTTTCTTACTTGCTTGTTTCAATGGTCTTTCCTTATTTACCAAGCGTATGATCGATAACACAATTCATGCATCCTGTTTGAATAATTTCGTCATGAAACCTACACGTACATAATGCTTTATTTAGCTAAAAATGAGACAAGCTCATCTCGAAATATACTTCAAATAGTCGTGACCTGGTCCTTACTCTTTTGTTGACTTAGCTGAATTTTTCAATATGGTTTGTCATTTATAAGTTAACTGGAAACGTCGATTTACACGAAATTTTCTTCTTGATTCATTCTGAACATTCAAAATGATGCTTTTCGTGGTCCCCATACTGAAGTAACAATGCCTATTTGCAGTGGCAGAGCAACAGGGGGAGTGGGAGGGGGCGGACCCACCCCATTTTTCCAAAGATGGTTCCTGCGATTCACACAAAATGCAATAAAATTTGTCTCTCAGGGGGAGTAAGCCAGCTCAGTTGTTATTTTCGTGTAGCTAAACGATCATATGAAATATTCTTAGCAAATACTTTTGCTAAAAGTGCGCTTACTGCGTTGTCTGAGAGCTTGAAGGGCTTGGTCACGCAATAGTTTCCTTGGGCTATGACCCAGATCCCTCAATTTTCAAGTGCTGGCTCTGCCACTGATTGTTTTGTAAAATTTATGCAAGCCAATTCAATGCTCAATATCTTGCAGATTTCTTTCACATAACCTAACTCTGTGCTGCACAACTGGACTGCGTTAAATCTTGAACATAATGTATTGATCCGTTCTAAACGAACAAAGTCTTAGGCTGCCTTTCCACTAGCCCGGATTAAAAAGTGGTTTAAAGTTATCTGTTTTTGCATTATCGAGTTCCCACCACGGATGAGCTTAAAACGGGTCTCAGACTGGATCAGTTTTAATCCGCCTATCGTTTAGCCCACCTGTATGTAGGGAAGTGGAATGCCTCAAACGGAGAACTTTAAACCCAATGGTAACAGCAACAACGTGCTCAACAAAATGCCTCAAACGGAGGAATTTTAACACGGTGGTAACTGCAACAACATGCTTTACTTTTGGCACTTCAAATTAAAGTTGAAGTGACAATAAGGAGATGAATTAACTAAAAAACCTGCAGTGGAGATGAAAGATAATGCATAAAATCGATTTGACGGTAAAACTAGCGCTTCCATTGACTCACTTTGAAAAAAGGGTTTACTGTTGATCGGTTTTTTGTTTCGACCTGGACTAGTGGTAAGACAGCCTTACTTACCAAGTTTAGGAAGTGGATAAGGAGCACCAAAGAATTTCTCGTAGAATGATAAAACAATTGTTCCAGCTTCAAGAGCATGGTCGATTCTGTTATAATCTCCCTCAGGGGCATACACGCGAACCTAACAATATAGAACGATCAATAACCTAACAATATAAATTACAGCTTTGTGATAGGAATATTCAAATTTGAATCAGAATTCTGTGTTCAAGAATATCTTACATTTCACAACAAGCATACTAGCATGGGAAGGAATCTTGATTACGTTGATGAGCAAGCTCTACCCTACGAGTCAGCAAAGGTGTAAGCAGTTTGAAAGTGTGCTAGCAAAGAATGATACTTTATGTAAATCAACACTTTCAATTTTTTTCGGAAATGTTCTAGTTGAAGTAAATACGTTCCGATTTTACGAAGTGTTTTCTCAAGGAAGACCCTTTTGATTTGAAGTTGTCTGTCAAAGCATTATGTAGAGATGGATTTTGAAGTCGTCTTGGGAAATCTGTTGTTTGCTAATGATAGAAAATTTGTTCCTTGTTCACATTTTTGCTCCTAAGCAAATTTGGAACTCAACTTTCTTGCAATTTTTCAAAAACTGAAAAAGGACGAGGAAGTCCAAAAAATACATAAATTACCACGTTATTGCAGCGTGATTTTGGTAACGTGGTTTCCAGACGGTAGTCAAAGCCTAAACTTACCAAGCAGCATCTCAAAATGTAGCTGAGCTACGTGCTGAAGCCGTCTTCATGTTCATAACGTTTGCTTTCAGTAAAATATGTGCGATCTAGTTTGTGAAGTTCATTTTTGGTCACCTATTTTTTTAAAAGGAAAGAAAATCAACATGTTGCCTTGAAACAATAATATGATTTTGCCATTTTGCTTCTCGTAATTAAAAATCAATGACAGTGAAGCAATGGGATTTGGACTCATCGGAGCAGACACTTAAAACGAGTCTTCAACTACTCATTTTTAGCATAACACTCCTTCGCTGATAAAACCAAATAAAAGTATCATGTAATCGCAACTGAAACACATTTGTTTGCCAACAAAACTTGACAAACTGCCTTTTGATAAAGAATAGATGCAACATATTACCTTGATCCCAGAGTCTGTCTTGGCTTCTTTAAATTTGAAATCAACAATCGCAAAAGCAACGAGATATGTACTCATTGAAACAGATACTTGAAATGAGTCTTCCACTCTTCCATTCCCTACATCTCTTGTATCCTCAATTGGCATGTTTGACAATGCTATGTATTCTGCACTATGAATAATCTTGATGTGAAACTTTGCTTTAAAGTTTGGCTCGTCAAGGCAAGGAAATGCAGTTCTTGCATCTGTAGGCTCAAAATGAGATGTCGCCACAGTCCTGCAGGAATATTTCAGTTGTTTAATTCGTAATTCGGAAAAGATGATCATCATTTCTTGGATTCTTTTTCTCTTGCAGTCAGCTTTTTTTTAGAAATTTGTGTTAAAGTCGTGAATAGCTAGATATCGGAACTTCTACAGTACTTGGTGTCCCCCAAAAAAAACTTTCCCGATTTGAGCTTTACTTCAGTAGATGTGCATGTTATTTGACAAGAATCATAAAGGAAATCTCTCATACAATGCTCAACGTAGACCTAAATATTTGTTTTATTTCTTTGTCGGCGCGCATTGGTTTTCTATAATAATTTTCATGAAAAACGGAATACCTGAAATTCTCAAGAAGAAGCTAAAACCGGTTTATCAATAAAATCGTTAAACCTGCACTTCAAATCTACATCTTAACTGAATTCCAACAGTAAGGAGATAAGAATCCATAAAGGGATAAGAAAAATCATATTCGTCTGTTAGGTCCGTAAAAAACACGAATTTGCTTGATGTTCAAAGAAGAAGTATGCTACAAAAGAAGAGGTCCTGTGGTCCCCAATTTAGCATGTTGCCGGCTTTGAATAAGCATTTTTGAAATTGACAAGCGGTTGCATGCCTTCACACCTCTGATGTAAAACATGGAAGGAATGGAGCATATCTTCATCGCTAGGTTTTTCACCTTTTCAATGGTTTCTCTAGCATAACATTTTTGGAATATTAATAATTTGGAGGTCTTTTTATGAGCGGAAAAAAGTGGCAAAAATTATGTAGATCCAAGTTGGCTTTTAAGCAAGTAATTGCTGTTTACATCATTCAAAACAAGACAATGGTTGTTTTTCTGGAACTTTTCAAAGAGGGAAAGCTTTTTCGAGACACCTGGTATGAATAAATCATTTTACTTCTTGAAAAAAGGTTTTGATCGAGCGTCCAGATCTGGTAAATTCTTGAAGGAAAACAAAAGCATGACGCCCGTTCTCGGTATAAGCATTGCCAGCTGTGGCAAGAAGATGCTTTGGGTTTCAGAAGACTTTTCATTCAGAGAGCTTATTATCGATAAATTACACAATGCGAGTTAGCAGTGGTTCATTTCACAGAGAGGCAAGTGTTATTGGTCTTTTTACTTTGTTTCTCGTTATTTTCATCCACAGTTAGTTGAGGACTTTCCATTAAACTGAATAACAACAGTTGAAAACAACAAACTTCAATTCGCAACTTGCAAAATGAAACCCTTGCATGCTCGCAATTTTGAGCTTTAACTGTTTCACCCCGAGAAAACTACAAGAAACAAGGCCAAAAGGCAAAGAAAGCTTAACAACAATTTTGAATTGCTGATGCACGAGAGTCTTCTAATCTTGAGGGACCGCCCGACACTCTAACAGAAACCTTCTATACCGTTGTATCTTTTTTAATCTCCCTGGACTTTCTTTTTTAGTTTACTTTCAATAGACTTTCCTTATTTAGATATCGTATTATTGATAATTTATTATGTTTTTTTTCTCTAGAATGATTATCACTATAAAACCTCACACGTGCAACTTTGATTTAGCTGAAGATGAGACAAGCTCGTCTCGAAACGTACAAACATGTTTAAGTCAATAATATAACTAACAATATTTTGCCGTTTATGTCTTAACCAACTGGAAATGTCGACTTAACTACGTTTATGTCTTAACCAACTGGAAATGTCGATTTAACTACCATATTGGTTTGTCTTCTCTGAAATGATCCTCAAAATGATGTTCGTCGTGGTCCTAATGTTACGGCTTAACAGGAACATTTGTAATTCAATTTGAGCAAAGTTATTGTTGAATAACGCTCTGAAAAGTGATCTGAAATTCGAAACAACAGCTTGCCTCAGCCAGCAATGTTTATACCGAGAGCGGGGGTTAGGCTTTTGCTTCCCTTCACAAACTTACTAGATTTGGACGCTCGATCCAAACCCTTTTTTCAAGAAGTAAAATGATTTATTCATAGATTAATAATAGTCATAGCCTTTGTCACTGCCTTTGTCATTGTAACGTTCTGTGAACCCGTAAAAATCGGTAGAGAAACACGAGAAAAGACTAAGTTCTTACATGTTCGACATCACTGTAAACAACACAAATTTCACACCTCCAACATCACAAACATCACGAGTTCTAGTCATGTGACACAGTCATGTGATTCTTTGGTCAGGTGACATATCGTCACATCTTCCCTTCAAACAAGTCAAATCTTTGGTTCTTCATCAGTAACACAATTATGTCTTTCAGACGGGAAAGCAGAGAATGCAGTGAGAATAGCGAAAAATATCCTACAAAAGGCAAACTATGCTCTTTCAGATCCTAATTTAGCACTTTTAGCTTATCGTAATCACTGATCTCAAAAAAAGACTGGATCGAGCAATCCATTGTTTCACTTTGAAGCCACAATGAATTTGCGGCGGCCATCTTGGTGAGACCACCTCGCTGCGAGACCCCAGTACGGCCCAGTGTAAACACAACATGTATCGGCAAAAAGGAGATCGTTAGTCTGGCTAGAACGACGTAAAAACCTCAGTGCTATAGGTTTGTATATTTTTCATTAACGTCTGTTTGTCCTAATATTGATTCATTTAAGATTATACTGCAATAAGATTATACCGTAGTGGCCGTACCACAGATCAGCTGATGGGCCTAAAATGAACGCAGCTACTGGAGGCGCTTGTAGGCATAGAACTTTCGGTTTTTCATTTCTAAATTTTGGAAACGTTGAAAAACATGTAAAATTTGCATTTAACTCAAAATGATTGGAAATTTAAGACGGACAACGTAACTGCAGAAGACACAAGACAGAGATTTCGCCAAGTTCGTTGGCTGAGTTGTGTGAGAACCACGAGAATCGGCTGTGACGAGGCAGCTGTGGTAGCTTTTAAAAAAGCTGTTTGTGTAACTCAAAGTTATGGCAAGTGAGCCCATTGCTCGTGACTTCATTGATGCTTGAATAACACCAGCTTGCTCAGTTTCTTCCTGATCTTGGTGCCAGCCATCTTTGCAGTGAATTCTTTTCCTAGGTGATATAGCCTGATCTTGCAGTAGCACTTGCAGATGATCTTGATTAGCCTGAATGTGTGATTATCATTGACTGCAGAGTCCACCATGTGATCATCAAGCTCTCTGAAAACTCTAGACAGATCAATGTTTCCCAGCACAGAGGTAGCTATGGCATCTGGTATACCTTTACCTTGAGGAGAACCACAGCAATTATAAGCAAAAGTAGGGTCTGCTGGGGTCAAATGGGTATGTTTGGGGCAAAAATGGGTAGGCTGAAAAATCTGAATAAATTTTGACCAAGTCTTTATTCAGAGTTTTGCTCTAGCTACAACAGCTCAGACTACCCCCTTGATAGTGAATGTTGATTTATCAGTTTTAAGTCTACTGTTTTCCAGCAATCAACACTACCCATTTTACACCAGGCCTACTCATTTTACCCCAGTAGACCATACAGTATACAAGAAGAAGGAAGCCAAACACTCACTAAAACTGTTTCTCAAGAAGTTCAAGCCTGGGAGTTACTCTCATTAACCCAACAGAGGTCCATTTGGTTTGAGGGTCTTAGCAAATGGCCTTTTTTGTACAAAAAATAATCTACTAATTGGGGGTATTCTAAGATTTCTTGCCTATGATAAGATATCAACAAATTTAAAAAAAAGTTCTGTCTCCATATATAATGTGTTTCTACAGTAAAACCAAATTAAACTTTGCAGAAAATGTTCATTTCTGGATGTTACCAACTGACCCAATTTTAGGTCCACATTACAACCACCTGGGACTTTTTGTAAAAATATACTACCATGTGAAAGTAATTCATAACATTTTTTATTTGGCCGCCTTTAGCCCTAATGGGAAAGAGTTTCCTACTTTGGTAACACTTTGAAGAAAATCAAACTTCAAGCCAGTTGCTACTGATGGACACAGCAAACTTTTTAGGGGCATTTTAGAGTAATCTAAAATGGACAAAGGACCTTTCAGAAATGATGTTTTGTGTTGAGTGATATTCAGCTCCCATGGCAGTGTGAAGTTTTGGTAATTTCCTGGTTTTTAGTAACATCATTTCTTTGAGGACCTTTTTAGGGAGTTATTACCTTGAGGGAGTTTTCCACCATTGCTTGCAATCATTCGTTGAAAGCTCCGCTCTGTCTCCTCACACACCTTGATAACACTCTGTGTTGGCTTGAACAAACCTCCTCTGTCTTTGAGCCTCAGAAATCTTGATTCTGCATGGTGATCCTTTGCTCCAAGTGCATCACAACAAAGGCCACACATGATCTGCTTAAGTGCCATCTTTCCAACATATCCTGCAATGTATGAAATGGCTGCAACCTTGTACTCAGAAAGGCTCACAATGTTTGGTGCATCACCATAGTCATGGTCTCTCTGCATAGGGGTCTTGACTGCCAGGTCATATTTTCGGATAAGGGCTGCTTCTCCAATGGTAACATCTTCATCATTGATGTTGCAGGTGTCGCTGAACAAGTAGAGGATGTCAGTGGGATCTCTCTTTTGACAATTGCCCTTTCCACCACCGATGCTACTCCTCAACAGAAGGCGCTTGTATGCAGCAGTGAATTGTTGTGCTGTTGGATTGTTGTTGAATCCTCCTGCAGATCGTACTGCACCAAAAAAATAATTCCAAATGGTCTTGACTGAGCTTGTACGTTAACAAGTAGCGCAGAGGTGCTTCCACAGGTTCAACAAAATCATGGAATATTCCTTTGACACTTTTGATTGCAAGAAGAAATCCAACAAAGCCTGTTTTGCGACGTGTGGTATACATTGGCTGCCCAGATGCATCTTTCAAACACAGGATGTAATCATAGGCCTTATCAAGGAATGGATCCCAAGCTCCTTTGTTTCTAATACTCAATGCTGATTTGAACCCTTTCGCACATGGATTACGGGAATTAAGGATGTCAAAAAGGCGATCAATTACACGTATGAAATCCACAGTTGCCTCTGATCCTTCAAACTCCTGAAGCTTGAGAGTAGTGCGGCAATATTCAATGGCATCAGCAACACTTGAACTGAAAGACTGAGCGGCAAGATTGACTTTCATCTTCTGCTGTCTCCATTGGATATGTGCTAACTTCAACTTGTTTCCCAAGCGCAATCCTTCCTCATCTTGAAGTTTTTGAAGTTTTGCAACATACTGCCAGTAGATTTTGTTACCATTTTTATCAATGAAAATGCCTCCATCACCAAGCGTATTTCTAACGAGTTTCAGCATATGACAGACATCTAACAGAATGTAGATTTTCTTACTTGGATCAAGAGGATTGAGAAAGTATGCTTTCAAATCAGGAGGTGTAAGACGTGCACCAAGCTCTGTCAACATAGAAAAGTGACACGCAGGACCATCACATGTCAAAGAAACAACAATGACTCCAGCATCATGCAATCTTTGAATACAAACTTTGACAAGATTTGCACGTTCCAACCCACTGAGTCCATCAACAAAGAAATAAGCACAAGGAATTTTCCATGCACCATTCACACTTACAACCATCAAAACAAGAGCATCCTTAGCAACTGGAGAAGAATCATCATCGTCGACCCCATTCCCAAGATCAACATAACCACGGAACCTTTTACCGTCCCAAGAGACATGCTTCTTTATGGCCATTTCATCAAGCATCAAGGAACATAGTACTGTTTTGCCATCCTTTTCAGCTTCTTGAACCTTAGCAGAAAGAGCCTGGAAGGCCGGCTTTGTAAAGCCAGGCTCAGCTGGCACTTTGCTGTACCATCTTCTGACCTGGGATTGGTGGGGGAGAGCAAGATTAAACGTTTTTCTGACAAACTCATATGCCTTGGCAGAGTAAAATTGCAATGTCAGTGCGAATGATCTCAGCTGTGGGGGATATTTTCTACCCTTCCCAGACACCTTGCCTGATGTAATCCTCTTCATCACTTCCAAAGGCACACCAGAAAATGTTTGATTCAGCATCTCTTCACAGTTTGAGGATATCAGTTGTTTCTCACGAAGTTGCTTCACAACAGTCTTCAGTGATTTAACCTTTATCTTCAAACGGCGAGATCTCTGCTGGGAGGCCTTCAGCTTCTTCTTCAAATGTAAAATTTGTTCAGAGCTCTTGTCAAGTTTTTCCTTGAGCTTTCTTGGTGACTCTGTGATTGAGTAAGCGTGGTCATCTGTTGCTACAGTGCACATCTTCTTTGGACTGGGTTCAAATGATTCAGCTGCAGACTCTTCAATTGGATTTCTTTCAGGAGGCAACTTTCGCTTTTTCACCACCTGAGTAAAATAAAGAACTTTGTTGTAAGGAAGTCACAGATCAAGGATTGTTTTAGATTTGGTATTAATCTTGAGCTGGAAATGCCTTGTGTCTCATGTATAGAGCCTCCAGGGGTAAAGTGAGTTGCCTTGGATAAATAGTGTTGTTTGCCAAAAACAGGTATTCCAAGCTGTAAATCAATTTGTTATCAATGCATGTTAAACAGTTGTAGCAAAAGAAATATGCCAATCAGATTTCTGCAAAGTTTGTCCACACCTTGCCCATCTACCCCCAGACTACCCATTATACTCCTGTATACCTTTAACAGTATATGGATTTTAAGTCATGGGTGCATTGTCACACAAGCATTCCGGGCAGAAATGTCTGGGCAGGAACTGGGCAGTACTTTATGGGATTTAATGCCAAATTTGCTATGCTTGTAATGATTGAATTTTTGAGCCAGATTTAACAGAATCTGGATTACTAAAGAGCAGAACATCTAGATCCTGGTGTTCCTCTTGCACAGAAAAAGTTGCATTATACAGTATTTTGGCAAACTGAGCATAGAGAATTTTAGATTTGATGCAAATTCAGGGAAAGCATGATCCACAAGGTTGAAAGGAATTCATAGAACATGTACTTAACAATGTTCAGATATGTTGTTCCAGATTGGAAAGTTTGACATGTGCGGGATTAATCCTCCACACACTTTTATGTTATCCATGCAGCCATCTGAACATTTACAAACTTTTGACTAACATGGCTGCGTATTCAATTTTATTTGTGCTACTATGCTGATATGTGCATTTTCAATTCAAATTGGAATACTTTCTGCACCATTTTTATCCCTCCTTAAAAATCCCAGGTGCAGTTTTCAAACTTTCCAATTTGGATGTTGTCCACAGAACTATGAATAGACTAAGACTGCAAATTTTACATAGTATGTAGTTACCTTCTTCAGATGGTTTGGAAATTCTTTAAATCTTGTTGGAACAGCATCCTCCCTCAGTTGAACAATCTGCCCAGTCCTGTTAATGTTACTCTCAAGGAAGTGATCTGAACAGATTCTTGAATATTTACTGGGGCTCCAGTCCTGTCTGTGCATTGCCACCAACCACCTCTGTTTCTTTTCTGGATCAGCTGGAAACCTGAGTAGACAAAAATAACACTAAGCAAAGTCTGCTGGGGGTATTTGAATAACACTAAGTCAGGTTCTTCAGTGATCTGCCTGAGAGATTTTGACTGAGACACACCAATGACCAAGGGAAGCACCAAAGCATTATTATCTGTTTATCAAACCATTTTCCTAAAATTCGAGACTATCAGAGATTGAGAAATCATTTTTAGTATTTCCTAGACTATCTATGGAAAATTTGATACTGTATAGTGTATGCAGTAAATTGAACCTAATTCATGCATGGAATAGCAAATAAAACAGAATCGCCTTAAATTCTAGCAAATTAAAGTCCATCGTAGCAGAGTTCATTGATTTTTAACTTCCCTACAAGAAACATCATTTTAGGCCATTCAGTACTCACGAGTGAAAAGTCCTTGGGAACTGCTTTTTGACCGCAGTTTCTTCATCCTCGCTTCCTTCACTGTCACTCCTGATACAGTCGCCTTCCCCTTTCTTCTTTCTTCGCTTGCTACAACCATATGCACAGCACTGTGTTCCGTTTTTCCCCATCTTGATTCGCACTCCAAACACTCTTTAGTACACAGCTGTGGCGCGAGAGTGGTCACACAAAGATGGCGCCGATCAAAATACGCGGGCTTCAATTTTGGCAGTGCGGAAACAATGGGTTGCTCGATCCAGTCTTTTTTTGAGATCAGTGATCGTAATACACCAACGGAAGGAGTAGGAAGTTCCCCAGCACAGAGATAATTTGGAAGGAGAACAAGGACACTATTGCCAACCAGTGAAAAGCTGTTACAGCCAAAGACAGAAATACACATGCAAAAGAAATTAGAGGGGAGAAAGAACAGAGAAAAGTTTTACTATGACAGAGGAGCTAAAGATTTAAAAGAGTTAAAACCAGGAGATGTTGTTAGAATAAAGATCCAAGATAAAGATAAAGAATGGGTTAAAGACAAAGTAGCTGAAAAAGTAGATCCTAGGTCATATAAGGCTAGAACTGAAGACGGAATGTTGTATAGACGTAACAGGAGACATGTTATGGAGATAAAAGAGAAGTTTGATGACAAATTGAATGAGTATCCAACATCAAAGAAGGATACTGGAAGCAAGAACACTATTAATGAAAGGAAATCAAGTCAGTTTAGCAAGAACAATGCCAATAATGAGAACACTGTTAATAATGAGAATGCAAATACAACAACTGTTGTCGCAGAACAACATATTAACAACGAAAATCCGAAGGTTATTACTACAAGAAGTGGACGAACTGTAAGAAGACCACAGTATTACCAAGCATAGACTGATAAAGAAGTTGAGAATGTTTGTGTTGATGAAGGAACAAAGACATAAATGTGTTACTAATGAAGAACTAAAGATTTGACTTGTTTGAAGGGAAGATGTGACGTTATGTCACCTCACCAAAGAATAACATGACTGTGTCACATGACTAGAACTCGTGATGTTTGTGATGTTGGAGGTGTGACATTTGTGTTGTTTACAGTGATGTCGAACATGTAAGAACTTAGTCTTTTCTCGCGTTTCTCTACCGATTTTTACGGGTTCACAGAACGTTACAGTCATTAATTAGTTTCGCGGAAGATGAACCCAATTTTTAACCTTTTGTGTCAACTATCTATTCTGTTTAAGTCTCCTGGAATCTTCAGTTATATTTTAACAACATAGAATGTCGATAAAATGAAGTCTACACTGATTTTCGTTGCTTGCCTCATCCTCCAATTTATGGATCATCATATTTGTAAACAACCCGTCCTTGCTTTACTTACCCGGTATGTATGAATATTATAAAACATGATTACCTGAATTTTCCATCAGTTCCTCGATATTGACTTTTATAAAGACCTGCAAGGTGTTGGTTGAATTCTGCCTCGAATTCAATTTTTACAGCATACTCTTTTCCCTTTTGGAATTTCTCCTTCATTTCAACGATATACATCTCATTCTTCGCAAACCAAAGAATCTTTTTTATCTTCATATGATCTGTGTTCATAGCTGAAGCGAATACGACGTCCTTGATTCTAAGTTTCCTGCTATGAAATATAAAGTACTGCGTTTCTTTGGTACACTTTAGATCAATGGCAACGACGCCAGTGTAGGAATCTTTTTCTAAATCGACATCTAGGTTAATGTAATAGTCCGTTGGTAAGATATCTCTTGGCAGACGGCTGCTATGGTAAGGAGTTTCTTTTTCATTGACCTTTGTGAATATCTGCTTCACAATGGACTTTTGTTTTGTCTTTTGAGGTTTGCTATTTCTGCCAGTTTTCTTTTTCTTTATGGAACTTCTTACTTCAGCCTCGCTGTCAATGAATTCACCTTCACCTTCAAACAGACCTGATCTTCTTTGCACATGATGAATTGAATCCGTCATTTTCTTTTCATCTCTTGACATTATCTTTAGTTGAGGGTAAAAGTTAGGCCTAACTACAAATACCCAAGTGGTGAGGGCAGCTGTAACTCCCAGCAGAATAATAGAACAAATGATTATTGTTGTTTTAGACTTTCCTTTGTTGCTATCTTTCTCTATTTGGTCATATTGTGATGGAATTGACCAAATACGGTCCGTCTGCTCCTCTCTATCTCTCATGGCTATCGATTGTTCTTAGTTATGTCCAGGTCTTTTTTGTGTTTTATTATTTCACTAATTTCCTGAAAAAAAAGATGATTTGTTTTACTGCTTTTGTTTGGTGACGCTGCACGGGAGAAGTAGTTAATTGCGAAGTAATCCTTGCTTTCTCGTTTGTCTAACATTTCTAGCTAGTGTTCCATAAAAGTACACCCGTTTGAATATTGCCATAATTCGATCGTCAAACCTATCATGAAGGATTTTTATTAGATCTCCACACTCAAAAACCTAATTCTAAACTTTACCCTTTAAACAACATCGTTATTTCATGATCCTTTAAGTCTACAATAGTGCTTTGTGTTTCATAGTGATATGTATGTGCAGAGTCCAGAAAATTTCAAACGTCCTCTTAGTGTTAGTTTTGTTCACGAAATCTTCCCATTATATTACTTTATAAAGTCAAAATAACAAGGTTTTTCAAACTCACTACATTGCTTATAACTGTGCAATCTATGAAATTTGTCAAAATAATGCAACATTTTCCTTCATTCTTTACAAAGATTGCAAAACGTTCCTCGCATGTGACATTAAAAAGCACAACCTTCCTCCGGCTGGGAGCCACGAGCCTTTCTGGACTCTGTTTATAAACAAACTAGAAGCTTAGTATGCAAAATAAATGCCTCAAATGATTTTGCAGTATGCTTCCAAACCAGGCAGCCCAAAAACGAGCTAGATTAACTTATTTAAAAACAAATTAAAAGGTCAGCTATGCCTGAGAAATAATTTGGTCTCTGATTTTCTTATCAGGAAAAGCAGTTGGAAGATCGGCTTTACGATGAAATTTTAGTGTCTTTTCAAGCAGGAGTACTTTTTGGGACACCAGACAGTAACATAGTTTTACTTTTCATAAGCACAGACACCAATGCTTGTAAAAAGGTTGTGTGACTGCCTATTGCGTCTCACTTTAGATCTGAATTTGAGTGACTTGCTATATTTTTACAGTCAGTGTTGTGATACCTTGATAATATCAGAAAGTAATGGTTTTCCTTTCGTTTGAAAATTTTTCTAGAACAGGACTGAAAACATTGAAAAATATCGTAATTTTCAAAACTGATAGCTGGGTGGTTGCCAGTAGATAGTTTACGAATGTTTACGGTATGATGGCATTGATATCACCCACTCTCTGGCCCTCGAATAGTTCCGGGGTACTTGAGCAATAAAGGAATGCACGGTAATAGAAGTGGACGGCCAATTAAAAACTCTGATACTGCTGGACACCAAGGTTGGCTAGGCCAATAAGGGCAAATCAACTGATAGAGCATGAAGGGTATTTAGAAAGTTTATGTAACACTTTGCATTGCAACCGCAGTTAGCCCTCTCCGAACCGATTTCATTCGTTTTGAAATAACTAGAAATAACAGTTTTCTTTATGATTCTTACTCTTTGCAAAAAAGTCTGAAAAATTTCCTTGTATGAATAAGCTTCAGCTCAGACATTTCAAAGCATTTAGGAATTACCAGTTTCGCTTTGTTTCAAAACTCAAGTCTGAAAGATCAATGAGATATAATGTGTTATGAAATGAAGCATGATAAACACGGATTATATGAAAAGTAAAATATATGCTATCAACTTACCAAAGGTTTATGCAGTTTTCTAGGAATTCATCGTATCTTAGCTCACCACATTTGACGGTGGAAACCAGTTATCTTTTTGGTAGAGCAGGCCTAAATTCTTCTTACGTGATTTTTGCCCGATTGACCTTGAGCGGGTACCAGAAAATATATTATTTTGCGCCTCTGGTGAAATAAAATCGCAGACCGGGACCAGGAAAGAAATAGAGGGGTGCGCAAAATTATGGTGTGTTGACTAATATGCGCTAAAATTGCATATATTACAAATGTTTCGTCACCAAAACAAACCTTTTAGCTATTCTGGAAAGAAGTGTGGCATGAACGAAATTTTCTCGGCAGTTTTAGAAAATGTATCGAATTATCGAATTTGCAAACCAATCGGCAATAGACAGTAGAGTACTTCGCTAGAGATGGGGTCAAGACACTGTGATCCAGAATGCGAGAATAAAGAAGAAAGAAAGGAGATATCGCAAAAACCTCAATCAAAAAGTCGTTATGATATACGGCCTTGAAGAAGATGTCTTAACCCTATTTTAACAGGGTGAAAAAGCAATTTTCTACTGGGGGTGTTTTTCGCCCCCTAATTATCTTCACAACTATAATAGCTATGACAATGAAACTTGTACTGTGTCATAATTAAACAAAGGAGAATCTAAAAATAGCATCATTTAATTTTCAATCACGTGATTGGTTGCTAGGCAACCAAAAATAGGGCAAATTTTGACCAAATTGAGCAATTAGGAGAAAAGGCAGATTTATGTAATTCAACTGCCTAAAATATGCTAAAAGCTATCCAAATACTTAGTTGATAGTCATAGCTTGAGATTTCATTTAGCTTTATATGAATATTTGTGGTTCCTAATTAATTAACTAATTAAATAATGGCAATTCGATTCAATGAAAAGTTGTTTGCTCAATAATAATGCTTAAGCATCATCAATTTCGCATAATTTGGGTGAAGTAAAATAATTTTATCAATATTTCAAGTCAATACATGATTTTTTATATATAAATTACCAAATTCATTAGAAATTTGACGGCATAAAGACGTATAACGTCATATGAATTATAAATTGCCGACGTCAGCAAATATAGATGAATTTTATATCAAATGAAAGTACTCATTGAGAAAGTTCGAATGGTATGTATATATATATATATATATATTGATGAGATTCAACACAAAATGAAGAAACCAAAGCAATTTTAACGACTTTCTTTGCGACCATTCTCCAAATATGGGCATCTGGTGGTCATGTGGTTTGACAATAGGCATTGAAATTCTTATTTTCTGATTGACAATTAAATTTTAGGAAAATTCAAGAAGTTTCAGTGCTATAGCTATCATCGTTAAGGAGCTATTTAAGAAAGTTCAGAAAGGGGGGACGAAAAGCGTCCCCTGGTTAAAATAGGGTTGAATGAAAAATAAAGCAAAAGTAGAAGTTTTTTAATTCTGGATCCAGAGATCTTTGCTTGGCAAAGTTTGATAAAACTGATATTGCTTACTTTTCATGTAATTTTCGTTAGAGCTCTAAAAAATGCTCATTGCAACAACTACTTAATTTTCTTTTATCTCTGCTTAGGGCTATCCGATTTTAGCTCTGTTTGTTTAATGCCAGCTTACAAGTGAGTTAGTCATTCCTTCTTCTGGTGTGCATTCTTTGCGTTCTTGTCAGCATAGGGCTCAAATCCTTCAAATCTTTAAAAAGGTACGTGCAAAATTGTATCACATCGTTCTATGAATTGAACGATTTGAAAGGAAATTTGGATAATTTCCTTTAAATCTATTGTGGCAACTTTTTGACAGCTCTATCATTTTCAAAACGGCAGCATTTTGATAATTTTTGTAATAATTCATCGAAAATTTTTGAAAAATTTAAATCGGCGTAAATTTTAAGCTACTTGAGGAATATTGATACAATCTTCAAAAAAACAATAGTTTATAAAAAATTGCAATAAAGCAGAAATCTGTAGCTGTTCTAATTAAGAATTCAGCAATTTGATGATGTCACAACCTCAAATCTAATAAATGCCGCCATTTTGAAACTAATCAAGATATCAAGAAATTTTCACAGCAGATTTACAGCAAATTACTCAAGGTTCCTTTTAAGCACTTCAATTCAAAGAAAAATGCAATAGAATTTACACCCAACCTTTTGTTCTAGTTGTCGTTATTTTTTCTAATTATGCTTATTTTCCTTGAATGTCATCTGGCCTACACCAACAAAGGCACTTACAGTTTCCAAATACAACTTCAAAAGTAACGAAAACTACTGGGAACAGGAAAAGAAAACAGGTAAACGAAGCAAAAATTAAAGGAGAGAGAGAGACTGGCAGTTCCAAACCAAACTCAAACCATGCTATGTGTCTAATCCTTATATAGTAGGTCTAATATCAATTTTGTACCATCACATCGAAACTGATGGTACAATGACAATGGACGTAAAGCACTATTGGAGCATTTGAACGGTTTGGTGTGGGACTGTCTAGAAGATAGGAAGGAAAGCTGCTAGATAATTGCGTTATGCCAAATCTATTTAATGCTGATCCACAGATACTAGCATGCCACCCAAGCGATAGGACAAAGAAAACCCGTCCCCTCACTTAGGCAACACGCCAGCACCAACAATCAATCTAACCTGTTTGTTTTTTCGATGTACTCAATCGTTGCTTCAATTATTATCCTGTTGTCAATCATATTAATATTAGGACTGCCATAAAGAAGCAAGTTGCACAAGGTTTCTGAATCCAGGTTTGCGATATCAATACCGGACACTTCAGTGAAAGTGCCAAAGAGATCCTCTCGCAATTGATTAAAGCGGGGGCAATGCAGAAGATAGTGCTCATTGTCCTCATTAGCCGTACCACAATCATATATAGGCCTAAGGCACTCAAAATTGTGATGAAATTGTGCGCATTAAGATCACTGAATTGTACGCGAAGCTTGGTTATATTTCTAATACCCTTTAAGTCAGATACTTCATAAATAGTATTTCTGACCGGTCTTATTAACGCAATCAGTTTCCGTTTAAATTCAGCAATGGTTTTAGAAGCACGTATTTCAGTTGGTAGTTTGTTCCATTCATGTAACGTGTTATGAAAATAGGAATTGGAAAAGCGATCGGTTCTGGCTCTATTTTGGGCGTAGGCTTGAGGATTACGCAGATCATAAGATATCTGCCGTTCAGGAGGAATTAGAGAAAAAAGATATGCTGGGTACTGTGTCAACTTTAGCTTGAAGAAATGGCATAGTCTTCTATACCATCGTCTCTGGTACAAAGATTCCCAACCAAGTTCATCGTAAAGCTTTTGCTTACTTGTACCTCTCCATGCCCCAGTTACAGCCAAAGATGCTGCATACTGCGTTTGTTCAAGACCCTTGTAATAACTGTTGACAAGTCAGGGTCATATTGTGGTAAACAATATCACCGTAATCAAGGTGGGGGCGTACATACAGTTTGTACATTTGATCAAGTACATCCCTTGATACGTATTGTGACAGGTGTCTTATCAACCCAATCCCCCGCCTGGCTTTCAAAATAGCTTCACTCACATAACTTTTAAAACTCAATTTGGAGTCAGAGGCAGTTAATCACGAGCAAGTAAGCGATTTGATTTAATTCATGGTATTGATTTCCTAATCCTGTGGCATGTTCTTTTCACAGGAACAGTAGTTCTTACATACCAGCAATTTGCCATTCCCCCTGACTCAGAAATGTTAGCCTTCTGTGCGCGACAGCCCCTCGGTACAGCCATACTGCCTTGGGCCATAAAACATAACCTGCAACCTGTATTATGCAGCCTGCGTTATGCAGATTACATCAGCCGCAAAACTGAAATCTCTATTTCGAAATTGCACGTAAAGTTATCTTCTTCTCGTTTCTGAGTAGTGCTTTGGACGTAACTAAAGATACTTCAGTCAAACAAACAACCACACCAGTTACAATCACTTCAATATGTTGCATTATGAATCATCTGTATGCTGACGACACGAACATTTGCCATCACTCAATCGATATCATTCAGCTGAATGAGGCCATCAAAGATGATCTTACACAAGTTGAAAAAATGGCTGAAAGGCATCGAGCTTTCACTTAATGCGATGAAAACTCATTCCATGCCTATTTCCATAAAGCCAAAGCTTATAAGCTATGAGAATGCAACCCAAATCCAATCAACTTTGTCAAGAGAATGAAATGAGAGAGGTTCCACCTTGTTTAGGTCTAAAACAAGATGGAATTGTGGGATTTTAGGCCAAATCAAGATTTCTACCTTCATACCAAATCAACCAGGGGCGGACTGGCAGTAGAATTGGGGCCCGGGCGATTCGGCAACGAGGGGGCCCGCAACTACGCGAGCGAAAAGTTTGCAGGGCACTCCCTTGGGAAATCTTTTGTGAACACACCCCCTGAATTGGCCTCAAATGATACTGGACTAACTTCTAACAATTTGAATGGTTCTCTATACGAGTTGCATTCTGCTTTGAAACTAAGTGCGAGCGCAGCGAACAAAGCTGGGGGTCCGGGGGCTTACCCCCGGGAAAAATTCTCATTGACACACCCTTTAGATTGTTGGAAAACGCCCCATTTTGGAGAATTTACCATTAAAGAAGCAGAGCATCACGACTGATGGGGGTTCTTCCGGGAAATTTAAGAAAATGACTGCAATTTCACGAGTAGATACATTATTTTTGAACTGCACAATATACAAAGGAATAGTTTGATAGATTCTGGCAACCTCCTGGAATAGAAATAACTTTAAATATTCATCTCTATGAGCTTGGCTTCAGCCTCTACTTAAAAATGAACGAATTTCAGCAAAGTATTACGGGCTGAAGCGCCTCGGCCGACCGTTTCCAGCAGACCTGTTGCAAGAATGCAATTTCTTATAGCATAAGTTGAATGCGAAACCAGAAATCTCAGGGCCACCGTGACCTTCAGGGCCACGCCCGCTTCGCTCTTCTTGGTGAAGGTCTGATTCATTGCCGAGAAATGCTTTCATTTGTCCTTCCTCAAACTTCAAGATCCAACTACTTCCGAAAGGGAATCCGTTTGACGAAAGACCTCACTGGGAAAATTCTTGAAAGCAGAGCATCAAAATCGTCTACAAAAGGTCTTTTTGTCAAGTCAATTACTGTACATGTTTTTGTATCATAGTTCTCGTATAATTTTCATTTCATGCCTTAAAAGTATCATTAGATCACATTTCAGAATCCTTAAATGTTGAATACTTCTATCCAGGGCGTACGCAGCACTGGAAGGGGGAGGGGGTCTGGGGCGTAGCCCCAGGAAAATTCTTAGCAACCACGCCATTTAGACGGTCGGAAAATGAAGGAAACGCCCTTTTTAGCTATGCTTTGCATCGTAAACATGGCGACAATTATCACAGCAGGTCGCTTTGTCAGATTTGCAATGAGAGTTCATACCCATCATAGAAAGTTACTCTAGGAAAGTCAAGAAGAATAATTATTCAATAACGTCCAGACTAGTATATCAAAACACGCATTGCAAAGTTGCTTTACTGCAAAATGATTTGGAGCTGGTCCTTCGAGCTTGATAGGTTTCTCTTTTCGCTCCTTTATAATTGTTTAGTCGGCCGGTGGCATCTTTTATGCAAGAAGCTTTGGCAAATTTCAACAGTAGCAGCAAATTAGGATCCCTATAGCTAGTGGCATGGTGGACAGGCTGAGATAACTTGGGATATTGAAATGATTAAGTGGGTCTGGGGGCCAAGCCCCCAGGAAACTTTTTGAGGATATGTATTCTACGATTCTACTTTGGCTGAGAATGCCTCTTCCAGCCGCGTTCAAGCATTCGTTAAAAACCCAAAACCTTTCTATGAAACTTTGACGTGCCCCAACACAAATTTTATTGCATTTTTGTGCTAATCTCGAGGACCATCTTTATTGAAAAGTGGGGGGTCCGGACCCCCATTCCCACCTTGGGTACGCCACTGCTTCTATCTTTTTTTCTAAAACCTTATTCATATTTTAAATACCCCTAACATGGTCTCCTAGGTCACTGTAACCGAGTGTAGATATAGGCAAAAATTGTTTGAAATTAACAGACTGGCAAGGGCATGAGGTAAAGTGAGAAGGGGCCCCTGCATAAAAGATGCCTTCCTCGATCAGGTCTTTATTGGGCCCCTTTGGCAAAAGCTGCTCCAGTTTTGTCAAGTTCTACATTTGCAGATTCATCAGTTCACCTATCAGTCGAAAACGAGACTATGCCAATTGGAATTTTGCAGTACCCTTATCTTACGAATTGGGGCCCACTTGCAATCTTTTGACATTTTCAACTGTTTGACAAACAAAGATAACTGTTGAAAGAATTATTACAGGGCCCTTCAACCAATTTTTCGTTGATTGAAACTGGTTGTTTTGTCACTGTCAGAAAGTTCATCCAAAATTAACCATTTGAAATATTTTTCTTCCAGCACAGAAGGGGCCCATAGGGACCTTTGCTGAGGGGGGCCCTTCGGGCCCCAGCCCAGTAGCCCGACTGGCCAGTCCGCCCCTGAAATCAACCTTGTCGAAAGAACGAAGCAAGAGAGGTTCCTCCCAGTTTAAGTCTAAACAAACAGGAAATTCTGAGTTGTGAGGCCACTGAGACTGCAATCTACATACCCATTCAACTTCGTCCAAACAAGAGCGATTCCTTCCTGTAGATAAATTCACAAAAACTAAACAAAAATTACTGTGTTGAAAGACGTTTTTAAAGCTCAAGGCACTATTTAGAGTTAGCAGTGCCATGGTGCAAGTTTCCAAGCTCGAATTTTTCAATTTCAGCTGCTGTTGCAAATGTGATCAGTGGGCATAGAACTTGCAATATTATAGGAACCATTATTTCTTCTTTAATATGTTTAAAGGGGTAGAATCGCTTGTTTGAATCGCTTATTTTTCGTAGGACAACCCACCAGGCACTACACGAAAATTAGAAGGTGCTAGCTGAACGTCACGTTGCAAGGTTAAGGATCTCAGCTGCTTTTGCCAACGTGTTATGTGGGAATTAAAGGTGCATGATTAAAAGGCAGATTGTTATGTAACATAACTAAATGACTAGAAACGGAAGAGCTTGTAAGATCTTCCCTGCCCACAGAAAGCCTTTTCTGATTGCTATCTATGTTGGTCATCTGGACTATTGTCTTCTCTGATATAGCCTGATGAAGTAATGAAGTGAGAACCCTACCCGCTACTCAGTAGCGTAGGTGAGACCCTTGGGGATTTTTCTGCTTGAGGCCCTCCCAGGTAAAGCATTTGTCAATGATATAATAGAAACATAAAATTCCATGTCCAAAGTAAGCTTGAGGTAAATGAGTTGTGCAGACAGACATAAACCAATTGCAATGATTTACAGTCATCATATGCGCTGTCGAAGCGAGCAGCCTGGCTAGGACAAGTCAGTGGGGAAGGCAGGCAAATAGGAGAGTCTGGGAGCGAAGTCCCCAGGAAAATTTTGAGGACACGTCCAGTAATTTGGCTCAGAACGCATTGCCAAACTCATTACAATTTCTTGACAAAGCATCAATTACTTTTGCTCAGAGGTCAAATCTCGATTCGTGCCTCTTTGGCCGTTGTGTAAAAGTTTTCTATAGGTCACTACCTCTAGGAAAATTTTTGCTTACGCACCCTCTACTTTTGCTTAGGAACGTCAACACAATCCAGCATTTGCCTGATCCAAAATGGAAGCATTGACGATTATGAGGTAGTTCATATGGAAACCATTCTTACGAGCACCATTCTCTACTTTGCCGTAGATAGACTCTCTCAATCACCTGCCAACGTTTGTCGCAAAATTCATGCCCTTCTCTACTTATCTATGCCCAACCATGCTTCCTTCGTTTTGGAAAGAACCTAGAAGACCATATTTTGACAAAAAGAGACAAATGTCGCCATCACATTTGGCCATTTCACTGGTCAAATATTCTGTTGACGAAGGATTTTGCAACTAGGGATTTTTTGAAATGGGACTGATTTTTCGAGAATTTAATCAGCATTGAACCAATTCAATTGTCGAAATCAGTCCCCCAGTGAAAGGCTGTTCCTTAGAAATATTCAAGTATTAAAGTTTATTATTCTTTGTGTAAACTGAGAGGTTGCATTCTTATAAAGCCAGAATTTTTTATTTTAGTAAGTAAATTTGCATATTTCATTATATCGAAACATTTTAGAAGACTGGAGACAAGATTGTTCTCGTGCCATTGCTTCTTAGATTTTGGAATCGATGTACATTTTTTCACATTCGTCAACTTATTGTGAGAGCACGGTCAAGGCTGTGTTAGTCAAACATGGCAAGTGAAAGCAGTTTCATTTTATCGCTGGGAATTTGCTCTGTTCAGGATTAAACTAATGGAGCTTTGTTTATTCAGTATTGCTTGGTCTCAGTGAATGAAAACAGGGTAAGTTATTACTTATTTACCTCTTCAAATTACTTTAGCCTTCGGTTTTCTGACTAAGGCCAATCTGATGAGAGGATGAGGTCAACCAGAGGTCAAGCAGAATTTTAAACGCCTTGCAAAGTAATGCAGTAATTCCTGGAAACATTTCATTTTAGAGATATTTGCGCGTAGAGTAGAGAAAGCTCTACGTTTCGCAGTTATATTGTTCATGCCTTGAAGCTGTTTGATTACCTTCAGTTCTTTCCATCAGACTATTTCTAATGTAGCAAACTGTAGAATAAAACTAAAAAACGAAAAAGAATCACAGGCGATCTAACTTACTAGGAAGTAAAAGCTCTCGCTTCGCTCGCGCTTTAACATTCCTAGCTCCTGCGGAGTGCTTTTATGGTTACTGTACTCTTTCAGTGACCACCATTCAAATTCAGCATGAAATCAGGGTTGGTAGATCACCGGACCACCCCGAAGCCAAACTGAGCTCGGAAAAAGCAAAACCTTTCAAAACAATAACCTATTGTTGTACCACGTATTGCTATATTATTATTTTAAACAATGAACACTTGCATTCCATTGTTTTCAGATACTATGTTGTGTAACTCCGGATGAAAACCCATTGTCTTCGATGTTGTCTTGCAAAAAAAATGTCCTAGATTGTGATCGTCCCACAACATTTTAGGCTTTGAACACAAATCAGGTTAGAAATGTAGTCCACTTTTAAGAGAATTGAATGAAAATTGACTAACATATCCAAAGAAGCTAAAATTAAGCCAAAAATCCAAACATAATTTATGAAGCCAAAAACAAAAGAAAAGAGCCAAATTTCCAAAATTTGGCTTAAAGAAGCCAAGTTACCAACCCTGCATGAAATCAGAGCAGTTATGATCATTCATAACGCCAGAAAATGAGAAACTCGGACATGCCCCTTTCTACAACATCCCTGTACCCCCCAAATAAGCCTCATATAAACCTTAAAAAAATTGTTATCTTTTCAACACATGAATACAGTAGCAGATGCTTCAGAGTACCCTCGCGTATCTTAGCTTCAGAATAATTAATGAGCCAATTTTGCTCTTCACCCTTGGCCACTTTTTTAAATTCATTCAAATGTTAAAGTTGGTCCCTGCAATTTTTCTCTAAACTGAGACATCCTTTGATTTCTCTATGCTAACGAGCCATTGTCACCTAAAGTCTTTTGTGTAAAGGCTGCATCTTCAGAAAGTTTGAAAATTAAATTTGGCCTAGTACAAACTATGAGTGTCCACTGTAGTAGTTCAACTGATGATGACAATTTGACTTTTGATGACTTCTCCATCAGTTCATCTACTGCAAAGTGGATACACATTTCCATTTGCGTAGGCCAAATTTGATTTTCAAATAATCTGACATTGCAACATGCCTGCAAAGGTCCTGGGTGACAATCGCTCTTTAACGGCTGACTATTGATGCTCTAAATCTACTATAGATAGATACATCAGTCCCTGAACAAGCGACGTACGCAGGAATTCGAAAGGGGGATGGTTGGATGGTTGTTTCCCTTAATACAATCTAGAACAAACCTGGAGCCTATTGATAAATACATGCCATACATAGATTCGAGTAGAAAAGCTCTCCCTTCCAGTGCTTATTTTAGTGTGGTCTTGTCCACACTTTGTGGTCTTGAAAATTGGAAATGTGGTCTTGAAATTTAGAATGAGTGGTCTCGATATCCCTAAAATTTTGCAAATGTATGTTTCCTTTCCTGTAACACAATACTTACTATTACTTTAAAACTTTTTGCAAATACATACGTAAGACCTGTTCACATTTGCCTCAGATGCAATCTTTCCCATGGTTGGTCTGTACACTAAAATTTGTTGAATTCTAGACGAGACAATTTTTTATTTGTGACCTTTCCTGGCAGTCCATGTGTATTTCTCTTCATAAAGCGTACCTAAGGATTCGACGGACATTGAAACCGACACAAAAACCTTGAAAATGGAAAAAATTAATGAAAAGTGTTTTTCGAAAGACTATTTGCACAGTTAAGGGGGTGGGAAAGGTGCTGCCTGCCGTTTAGAAGAATGCGGTGTGAACAGTTCTTTCTTGATTAAATCTCTGCTTCCTATTTTCTCCAGATAGTGGTCTTGTCATTTCAGCTTAAAATAGGCACTGCTCCACGCTCCGACATCACTGGGAAATATTGCTAACCTTCCCGACCACTTTCTTCTCAAATTTGAAAGAAATCTAAGCGTAAATAAAAGCTGAACAATATGCTTTTGAGCTTTTTCTGTTTATTTGCTTTTATCAGATACGAGATATTTCTCTTTTCACATTGACTCGTCTTTTCATTACAGTTTCGATCCTATCTAAGGATTTCTGACTTTCAGTAAATTTTCCTAATCTTTTCGAACTTGGCAAGTGGTATTTCACTCATTCGAAAAAGCGAGCATGATTTTTTCAGAACAGAATGATTTTTACGGATTTTGGTGGAATATTTATTGAAACAAAAGGATTTTGCCAAAGTTGTACCAGAATTTTTGGAGTTAAATATTCAAATAAAACTAAATGAAATCTCAAACTAAGGCTAGCAAGTAAGTATTTGGATAGTTTTTAGCCTATTTTAGCCAGTTATTTGACACAAATCTACCTTTTTCTCCTAATAGCTCAATTTCGTCAAAATTTGCACTATTTGTGGTTGCCTAGCAACCAATCACGTGATTAAACATTAATTGATGCTATTTTTGGATTCTCCTTTGCTTATGACACAGTGAAGTTTTATTGCCATAGCTATTATAGTTGTGAAGATAATTAGAATGGGGTGAAAAAGCCCCCCCCTTCCGTTAGAAAATTGCTTTTTTTCACCCGGTTGAAATAGGGTTAAAGTCACTAAAATCAGAGTAGTCTGAGAGATATTCAAACAGCTGCGTGGAAAGATTCACTACGAGGGCACTTTGTGCCCGACCCCTAGTTGGATAGGGATAAAAGATTTCTGGTAACGGAGCGCTTTTTGCCAAATTGCCTCTGATTTCTATAAACATAGCGATCTAACTGGCGTTTATTCTTTAAATTTTCCACAGGCACAAAGTTGAGGGCGCATCACCCTGTAAAGATCTCGAGCAAACTTGACGAAGAAATATTTAGTTTTCAAGCAAAATTCGTAAAACATCTCTAAACTCATATTCACTTTAAAATCTGAATGAATCATACTATGTTGCTGTCGTCAGCATTGGATGTTAGGCATATAGGGCACGAATCCATTCAAATCCGAAATCGAATTTCCAGTTCACCCAATCTGTGAAGAGGCCTGCTTGCTTAAAGGACAAGTCCGGGGTTGATAAAATTATTGTTAAAAAGCAACCTTACCAAGTGCTGAGCATCAGTCGTGAGTTCTTTCCAAGTTTTCATGCCTTGAACATTCAAAAATTTGACGATTTATCTTCGTAAGTTAGGCCAGATATCGTCGCCATTTTGTATTTTGTTCGAGTATGCGAAGCAACGAGAAGGAGGCTAGCATATGAGTGGTATAATATCAATACATTTGGCAGCCTCGTTCAGGTCAACGTAAAGTGACGTCATATAAAATGACATTATTTCGCACTTCTTAGCAGATTGAAGTATGCAGTTTCGCAGATTAAAAGAGAAAACAATTGAAAAAAAGTACTACACACCATTCACAACAGTGTAATCTCTTGAATAATCAACAATCATACCAACGCCGGACTTGTCCTTTAAAGTAAGCCAGAAATGCAAAGCTAAACGAACATTAGTAATAATCAGTAAAGTTCATGTGTACTTTTCGTAGCTGTATATTTAAGTTTAGTTTAGTTACATGATGTTTATCTTAATGACTGCTGAGTTGTCATGATGTCTTGCAGTCCGCGGTATAGTCCTTGTAGTTAAGTAAAGTAGCTCGTACGTAGTGTCTTAAGTAGTTCAGTTTGTAAGGTTTTGCATTCAGTAAAAAAACATCTCACACGCCTTTTTCGCATCATTTTCCAGAGGCAGCAACGATACACTAATTCTTCGAGAAACAGCTTGGTAGAACCCTGCCTAAATTAATAAGCTAGCAATCATTTCTAACTTGCAGTCTTTATTTTGGCAGGTCCTTCAAAAATGTTTTGACTCAGGAGAGTAATAAGAAGTATTTGGGCATTGTTTTGAGTGCGAATTATGTTATTTACTTGTTTTTAGTTTTTATATACCGGATGTCTAAAAAAAGTACCCCCTTTTGACTGGAAATAGGGACGAAACGATAAAATATAATTAATCTCCGAGTGGATAGCTAAATTTATCAATCTTCAACTTAGATCCACATACCTTGCATTTAAAAATTGGCCACCAAACACTGGAGATACAAGCTTGCAAAGTCACAATTTATAGTGCACCCGAAACCAGAGGTTTTGTAAAAGGGCCTACCCGTGATTTGCCTTCCAAGCATGTTGCACAGGAATTTCGACTTTAACCTTTAGCTTTCTCCATTGAAAAGAATTATTCCTTGAAATGCTTCAATTGTTCTACAAACAGTTATCCCTTTGAGGAATCAATCCGTGCATTGCATTCCACTCCAAGTGTCAAAAAAGCAGAAGAGGAACCCATGCATGCTCATTTGGGAGATGTTGCACGACTTCATCATTCTTACCACATTTTTGTTATATTTGTTTAATCAGGGCGATTACCAGGAGTCTTTTTTATTCTTTTCAAAAGCGAAAAACTAAAAGTTAAAGTTTAAAGTCAAAAGGGGGTACTTTTTTGAGGCACCTGGTATATTGCTAAGGAATTTGAGAGTCCTTGAAGCAAAAAAAAAACATAAATTCTATACACTTCTAGCCTCCAGCATTCATCTTTCTTAGGATTAAGAAGGGGAGCCTTGTGCATAGTTTTCCAAAAATTTGAAACAGTTTCCCCAAAGTTTGAGATTGCCTAGTCTAGATAGATTTAACATCTATCTAGTTTTCCTGATGTCAGCAAAAGGCAGATTAGAAGGGAGGAGTAGCTAAGTTACCCAAGGATCTCAAGGTTTTATGTTGGGCTCTTGCTACGCCCTGGCTTATCCCCTGTAAAATATTTATAAAAAAAGGACATTAAAGTGGCTACACCCGTGTGTTTAGCGAGCAATGAGATGATTTTGGACCAAAGGGATAGGAAGAGAACAGGAGATAAGCTAAGGCTATATTTCATTTTAACTGAATTAAGATAGCGATACAGCTGTCAAACAGACTTGTTGTTTCTCATGTTATTATTCTGATGGATATCGCTATGTGGTTGTTACATAAGTTGCAACCCCACAAAGTAAGATTTTCACATGTTTTCTGCATGCTTTACTCGCAGGAGAGCATTGAGATCATCATCAACCTTCTAGGACACACGTAAAAAACTCTGAGCACTCAAAATCTCATGTCTTTAAGAAACTTTCAGAGCTATCCCTAACTCTTGGTTTCTTATCTCTAACGGGTATGTGTTGGTATCTTAAATTGCATGTTTGTATTATTATTATTATTATCAATTTGGTTTAAGTTGGCAAATTACATAGCTATGATTAAAAAGCTAATTTAAGCCAACAAATTAAATACAATGTTACATCAAAATATATACAAGAAAAAAAAGTCAATAAAATTACAAAGTTCAAAGTTCATATCCGTTTAAAAGTTAATGTTAAGAATGATGTAAAACTATAAAAAAAACCACAAGAAAGCCGATTCGAGGAATATACTGCCTGCACGTCTGCAGTCGCAGCCTTCATTGTTCCAATATTTGATTTTATTCTTAAATTGTTGCACAAAAGAAGAATCCTTAATTTCCTGTGGAAGAGAGTGCCAAATACGCTGCCCTCTGTATCGGATTGTTTCAGTACGATAATTAACTGTACGTACCATAGGAAGTAAAAATGTATTGGCATTTCTCAAATTATATGTGACACTTCTTTTCAATAAAATTTCATCCATAAAACTGGGATTTAAATTATTTGTAGTTTTGAACATTTCAGCCATTAGCAATTGCACATTTTTCTGGTGTATTGTTACAGATCTATCTTTTTCTAATAATGATACAAAGCTGGAAGTATAGTCTTTTTGCTATTCGTAAGGCTCTAACATGCAGTCTGTTGATCTTGTTATTCATTTTTCTGCTATGGAACATCCATACCAAACGACAGTATCGTAACAGGCTAGTTACGAATGCTCTCATCAAAGGTCTTAATTTATCAGTTCCAAGATATTTGGACATGCGCAACCACAGGAAGCCCATATTACAGACTATTACAGATATTTTGTTCAAGAAATTAGATTATTAGAAAAATACTTTGTTCAAGAATTATTTCCTTTCTTTCAGATCCATTGTGTTGTTCTTCTTTCGTCCTCTCCCGTGTTGTTATTCTTGAAATAAAAAATTAGCACAAGGAAACAAGGGATCACGAATAATAACACGGGAGAGGACGTCAGAAGAACAACACAATGAACGTGAAAGAAGGGAAAATAATTCTTGAACAAAATATTTTTCGAATAATCAAATTTCTTGAACAAAATATTTTTTTAATAATCTGTAATATGGGCTTCTTGTGGCGTGACAAGGCAAATAGTTTGTTGCCAGCCTTTTTACAAATATTGCTTACATGCTTTTCAAAGTTGAGATTTGAGTCAATCAACACCCCTAAAAGTTTCTCTTCTTGTGAAATATCGACGGTACAGTTGCCAATTTTATGCCGATATCTTGATTTGTTCTTTCACCCAAAATCATAAAGTGGCATTTGTCTTCGTTAAGTTTTCATGTAATTATTTCCAAACCATTCAATTATGATTTTGGAGTCATTTTCTAACTTGAAAATTACATTGTCGAGATGCATATCGCACGTATAAATGGTCGTATCATCGGCATAGTTACATATATCAGTCTCTTGAATCGATAACAGAAGGTCATTGATGTAGATATTGAAAAAGAGAGGTCCAAGGATGGATTCTTGGGGAACACCAAGCTGAACATGCTTATAGCTACTGAAAGAACCATTGATTCTTACTCTTTGTTGCCGATTTTCCAGATAGCTGTAGATAAGCAGTAAAGCTTCACGGCTAAATCCGTATGCATGCAACTTAGCAATCAGTAGGTCATGTCGAATACAGTCAAATGCCTTTGAAAGGTCCATGAATATAGCTCCAACTTTTCCACCCTTGTCGAGGAACGTTCTCCATTTTTCAATTGCCCGTATCAATGAGTGTTGGGCATTGTAGCCCTTAGGAAATCTGCAAAGCAATAAAGCTTTGGCCCCCTTCTCTTCATCATATACCTTAATGGACTTGTTCAAGTCTCACTTTCTTCTTTATCAGTCAATTGAGATAAAATGTGCTGCGGGGGAATGGAGAAGGAAACGGAGAAGGCGAAGGAGAGAGGAAAGTTCGACTCGTTTCCTTTGGCTCCTCATTAATTATTCATGAGCCTCCTTCATACGATCAAAAAAATCTTGCTGCGTGTAGTGCCACAATACAAAGACAAACAAGTAAATAACATAAAATATAAGCACTTTGATGCGAATTGAAAGTAGCGACGTTTCGAGCATAGCCCGTTATCAAGCAAAGAAAAATTAATAGAACCGACACTAATCAAGCAAAAAGAAGGACAGATTCGAAGGATAAAGATAGTGCTCAAGGGAATCGATGTGACGTAGGAAAGAATGTTATTGAAGATACGTAAAGTGCTTGTTGAGTCCTGAAGGATACAAAGTTCATTCATTCATTCATTTTTATTTATTTAGGCACGGTAGCCCCGTCAGTCCATGAGAACTGCTTTTCAGGGGGCCGTGGCACAAACGTTACCAGTTTACGATTTGATTCTTCTCTTAAAGGTGGCAAGAGATGGTGCCTGTTTAACATCAAGTTCAAGAGTATTCCAAAGCTTAGGTCCACGAAAAGATATAGCCCTTTGCCCATTGTTAGATTTTCGTAAAGGTATCGAAAGATCAGTTTCAGTGTTTCTGAGTTCCCTGACATTTCGTGTCGACCTTTTTTCAAACAAGCTGGAAAGGTACTCCGGGACGAGACCGTTTAGCGATTTGTACACTGTAGTTGCGGTTTCGCCTCTAATGATGTCGCTTACAGTAGGCCAATTTAAACTTTGTATCAAATCTATAGAAGGGGTATCAAAATTGCTTTTCGTAACGATCCTAGCAGCTCTATTTTGCAACTTTTGTAAGGTTTGCAGCTTGGTCACCCCGCAGCACCCCCATACCGAACAACAGAACCGAAAATGGGGCTCAACGATACCGGAATACATTTTACTCAATGTGTTTTGAGGTAAAAATTTCCTGGAGTATTTCAGAAACCCAATTGCTCGAGACACTTTGGTACGGACATTGCTAATGTGCTCTTCCCAATTTAAGTTCTTATCGATTATCACACCCAGGTATTTTGCTCGGTCTACATTTTCAACTTGAGAGCCACCAATAAAAAATTTTGGATGATCAACAATTTTGTCAGTAATGTTCTTAATTTTGGGCTTGGAGCCTACAACCATAGCCTGAGTTTTTAGGACATTCAAAGAGAGTTTATTACCTTGCATCCATAGCTTCAAATCATTCAGTTCACCACCTAGAGTTTGTTCTATGTCTACTAAACTTGAGGAGGAATAAGAAATACTCGTATCGTCTGCGTACATCGTCACTTTGCCTTTCTTTAGGGCGAACGGAAGATCATTGATATAAATCAAAAACAAAAGAGGGCCAAGACAAGAACCCTGGGGCACACCGCAATGAATATCTTTAGTTTTGGAACATATCCCGTTAACTTTGCAAAATTGCTTTCTGTTACTTAGATAAGACGTAAACCAAGAATGTTCTAGATTTTCAACGCCATATTTGCTCAACTTAGCAAGTAAAATGTCGTGATCCACAGTATCAAATGCTTTTTTGAGATCAATGAAGATATTTGCAGTGTATCTGCCATCGTCCATGTTCACATACCAGTCATCTGTGTTGTGAAGAAGACACGTGACAACAGAATGAAGAGCTCTGAAGCCGGATTGGTTTGAAAACAGATGTTTGTTTCTGTCCAAATAATCGTATAATTGGTTATGAATAAGTTTTTCAAAGACCCTAGCTAAAACAGGCAGAACAGATATTGGTCGGTAATTAGATCGATCATCAGGTTGGCCACTTTTAAAAATGGGTGCTACTCTGGCAATTTTCCAGCTATCTGGAAAGCAACCAGTAGCAATTGAAAGGTTGAAAATATCACAAAGAGATTCTGAAATAGCCGGAAGTGCAATTTTTAGAAAACAGCTAGCAATACCATCATTCCCACATCCCTTTGATGTTTTCAATTTGCCAAAAACTTTACCTAATTGAAAGGTGTCAATAACGTGGAAATTAAACATAGTTTTTAGTGGATTAACATCGTAATCATTCTCAAGAAGAGGGTTTTTCGCTCTGGGAATTTTTCCACTAAGTGTCTCTCCTATAGTACAGAAGAAATTATTCATAGATTCTGCTATGCCAGCACTGGAAGAGATGTGTTTCCCTTCGATACTTATGGACGAAATGTTGGTGGTTTTGGATTTCTTGTTTAAAACGTTGTTGATGGTCTTCCATGTGTTTTTGAGGTCTCCTTCGCAGGAAGCAATTTTGTGAGTGAAATACTCGCGCTTAAGCTGCTCATTTAGTTTGTTAACTTGGTTACGTACCTGTTTATATGACTTAATCAATAGTTCGGACTTTGTACGAATGGCTCGTTTTTTTAAATTATCCCTTGCCTTGCACATAAGTTTGAAGTCGTTAGTCAACCAAGGACAGAATTTGTCAGAGACACGCCTGTTACGTGTCGGGGCGTGTTTTTCAAGAATAATTGGGAAAGTTTTTGTCCAGTTGTTAACTACAACGTTTATATCGTCTGTATTCCGTACGATGCATCTCCAGTCAATCCCTAAAAGGTCGTTTATAAACTCATTTTGATCAAAATTTTTCATTTGCCTGGTAGAAATGTTCTTGTGTTGTTTTTTGCAAGAACCACGAAATTTTCTAACACAAAAGATTAAATAATGATCACTGAGGCAAGATTTATGTATCCCCGAAGATACTATGTTACTTTTGTTTGTCGTAGCAATGTGATCTATAAGAGTAGTAGTGGTCAGTGTCTCACGAGTAGGGCTTTCAATTAATTGATGGAAGCCAAACAAATTATATAATTCTAGCAGACGTAGAGAATGAGCTGGCAGGTCATTTGGGTTGGTATCCCCCTCTCTGGAATATTTAGGGAGAAAATCACAGTTTGTGTCGCCTAGAAGAATAGTTTCCTTGTCTTCCCTATCAAGAAATTGTAGACATTCTTCCATCTGATCAAATCCATCACTTACGTTAGGTGGCCTGTACCAAGCCAAAACAAAGAAAGGAGCAGCACGAACAAGTTTAATCTCAATGCATACAAGCTCTAGATTTGACTTAGGAAGGTCTTTTCGCATAGTACACTTGTCCAACAAAGTATCTTTTATGTAAATTGCAGCACCTCCACCATGACGGTCACGATCGCATCTCTTTAAAGTATACCCTTCAATGCCTACCAAACTATCATCAATACTTTTGTCAAGTTTAGTCTCGTTTAAGGCCAAGATATGAATCCCTAGTTCGTTTACTAGCGTTCGTATTTCATCAATATGCAAGAGCAGGCTATTTACATTTAAAGATGCGATAGTCATACCCTTCCTGTGCCCAAGTGTAGTTACCCTTTTTGTAGGTGGTCCAGTCTGCGGAGCCGTAGGGTGACCATTCTGCGGAAGGGGAGTGGCATCAACGATCTGCCTTGTATCGTTTGTTATTGCAGAAAAGGAAGGTTCGCATACGGGAGGCGTTTCTATTCGCGGAATATTGTCTGGGCTAGGGCTTAGAACCAAAGATGTTTTTACCAAACTCCCAAGAGACGTATCTTGGGGGTCCGATGGTTGGGGTCCCGTTGGTTGAAGTCGATGTGGAAAATGAGACAAAGTTACCAACTCAAGGTCTGCAGTTCGGAACAGTCCTGCAGTTCCGCTGCACCTATTATCCAACGATTTTGTGGTTTGTAACGTTGCATCGTTATCTGAAATGTTTGCCGTGTCATGCGTTCGTGTTACGTTATTATTATTCATACGTTTTTTTACGATATCTAGTCATTCCCCATTTATAAAATCAATCAAATTTTCAGTCAAAATGTTAATACCATGAAAATTGAGGTGTAATCCCCACTTATCTAAATGATTATCTAATATATTATCATGTTCAATAAATTTCATACCAGTTCCCAATAAACCAGTTCTCACCAGTTGATTCACGTGTATTCTCTTCCTTTCGAGGTCATCTGAATCAGTCCTCCTAATTATGCTCGAAATCGCAACATCATTGATTTCCTTTTTTACTTCGAAAGCCAGACTGATCATCTTGTTAGCTACTTCCTCTGGAGTGGCTGATCGTAAGTTATTTGTGCCGCAAACTATGATTATTCCATCAGGATCTTCCTCAATTGTTGGCCTGATATATGATTTCATTTGCTCTATAGTTGCACCTGGAAATGTCTTGATGCTGGTTTTTACTTGCGGTGCTTCGCGATTTATGTCTTGCCTCCTAATCTTTCTGATCCAAGTGCAAAAATGATCTGAGTTCCAAGTGCAAAAATGATCCGTTTTTCCAATGTTTTTCTTTTTGTGCTTTCTGTAGATGCATATAGAAGCCCAAGAATCGACATGTCATCGGTAGAATGGTTTGGTAGATTGAAATGGTGTGAAATGTTACTGTCCGGATCGTTTTCGTGTTGCTCATCTAAATGTGTCCTGTTCCTAACATTCCTCAAATGTTCACCGAATCTGTTGTTTATTTGTCTTGACGTCTCTCCAATATACAGGATGTTGCATTTGGTGCAGGTGATGCAATAAACTACGGATGATGAGGCACATGTGAATGCAGATCGGATGGTAAAATTTCTGTTTCCATTAGTGAAGGTTGTGGAATTGTTGATGTGCTTACATGTTTGGCAAAGATGATGGTTACATGGAAAGGTACCAGGTGGGTCGTTGGTCTTGAGGTTTGTGCGGACGAGTGTGTCTTTGATGTTCTTATCTCTGCGAAAGGCCATAAGAGGAGGTGCTTCAAATATATCCTTGGTATGAGAGTCTTCTTGTAATATTCGAAAATTGTTGTAGATGATCTTTTTGATCCTGTCGTTGAGTGGATGGTAGGTGAGGGTGAAAGGAATGCGACTGTTTGTTTGGCTTCTGTCAACAGGCAATAAGGCATCTTCTTGCAATAGTTTTTTTACTCTCTCAAGGGCTGAATCAGTCACGGTCTCCGGATAGTTGTTTTGGTGGAAGAAAGAGGACATCTCCTTTGCTTTGGCATCAAAATCTTTTTCGGCAGTACAAATGCGACGGAGACGGCGTAGCTGAGAATAAGGGATTGAATCTTTGCATTTTTTTGGGTGCGAAGAACCATAATCCAGGAAGCTGTGTGCATCAGTTTCTTTGTAGTAAATTGTGGTAGAAATAGTGTCATCCTTAATTGTGAGCCGGAGATCCAGGAAAGGTAGGCTATCTTCAGTGATATTGTGGGTAAACTGTAGAGCGGGGTGGAAATTGTTGGTGTAATTGATGAATTCTTGCAGTGACTCGAGTGGAAGGGAAGTGGCACCAATAATGTCATCCATGTATCTTTTGATGAGGCAAGGAAATGGGCCACGGTAGGAATTCATGATCAGGTATTCTTGATATCCGACAAAAAGGCATGCATAGCTAGGACCAAGTTTAATACCCATTGCAACTCCAGATGTTTGTAGATAGAAACTACCATTGAAGGAGAATGTATTTGTGGTAAGAACGAGTTCAGCGAGGCGCAGAAGATTGTTAGTTGGCGGATACTGTTTTGATCGTTGTTCCAGGAAGAATTTTAATGCTATCAATCCATCTGCATGTGGAATGCATGTGTACAGCGACTTGACGTCCATAGTGAACAGGAACCGGTTTGGGCCATTGAATCTGAACTCTTTAAACAAGCGTAGGGCATGAGATGTATCCTTAACATAGGTCGGCAGTTGTTGGTTGATTGATGTGAAAATGCTATCGAGGTAGGAGACGATTTGTGATGTAGGGCAGGAGACAGCTGATACAATAGGACGACCAGGGTTATTGAGTTTATGAATCTTTGGGAGCATGTAAAACGCTGATGTTCGAGGATGCTGAAGGTACAGCTTATCTGTATTTGTTGGTAAGTTTCCAAGGTGCATTTCTTCTTTGACGGAGTTAATGATTGTCTTGTTGAAGGATTTGGTTACATTTTTCGGAAGATGTTTGTATGATTGCGTTAGTAGCTGTGAATTGCCTTCTTCAATGTACAGGTCCTTTCTTCAGACAACAACGCGTCCACCTTTGTCTGCAGGCTTAATGACGATGTCATCCCTTGATTTCAGGTGCTTAAGAGCAGCCCATTCTTGTGGAGTTAAATTAGACCTTTTACATTTTGCTTTAAAATCTATTTGTGAGATCTCATATCTGCATTTGTCTATGTAGAGGTCCAGAGCTGAATACTTGCCAGGCTTGGGGGTCCAGACTGATTTAGTTGGGAAAAGGCTATTAATGGTAGTGCTTTCATCTGTCTCGGCATTGGAAGCTGTGGAATCTGTGGACTCTTTGGATGATTCTTCTGAGTCTTTGCTGTGAAAATGTGCCTTAAGGCGAAGGCGGCGGAAGAAAAGTTCCGTATCATGCTTAGATTGAAATTCATCTACATTCTGCTTCAGTGGGATGAATTTAAGTCCTTTGTTTAAAACATTTCTTTCTTCTTCCTTCACACGAGGTCACATGATGCCTCAACAAGAGTTCGTAAATAAACCGGGGGGAAGGCGAAACGAAATCAAAGAATCATGTTATAAGTCAATTCAACAAGGGCGGGAGAAATTCTTAGAAACAAGGCTGGGCCAAAACTGGGCCTAAATGAATATAAGTTGCGAGCTGTTGCAAGAAGGCTGCATATGATGACCACCACTCCTGGTGCGACACCAACGAAAACATTCGATTTCTTGTCACCGAGTGGTGACGACATTTGCGTTGTTTGTGGTACTGACGTGAAACAGGCATACAAAAACCCGTGCGACAGAAAGCTGCGATTGTGGGGAGGTGATGGCTCCAAAACAAATATTTGTCCCCAAACTGATTTTAAAATGGTAGAATGGTTGAGGATCATCTGCGAGAAAACTTAGATCCCGAAACTGATTTTAAAATTGTATGCAAAAAATGCACGAACGGGATAAAAAATGCACGGTCAAAGCAACACGAGAAACACTCTTCTTTCACCGAGACAAGAAAAACTGTCCGGGCTAAGTACCTGCGCAAAAAAATTAAACGAGGAAGGAGAGACGAGAGTGAAATTGAAAAGTCCTCGCAAAATTCTGAAAACGAAGGGAAGGAGAAACCTAGGAAGAAACTGAAATTCAGATCCAACCTTCCACAGGGAGAACCTGAAAATGTGGAAGGACATTGTGTAGGGTTTCCCTTTACTGACACTGAACCCCTTTTAGATGAGAACAACCATAAATCAAGCACTAAAACCGTGTGGAAAAAGGTAGTGGTAAGTATTATTATGCAGCATCAATGAGTGGGTATGTGCCCCTCTCCTTTTAAAGGTTAACTTTTATTTCAAACCAAACTTAGCTTGTAGAATATAAGGTATACCCAAAGCTATGAGCAATACAAGTTTACTGTTTTGAAGCTGTCAACATTAACCACCTGATACCCCCAAAGATGATTCTTAGGTCTTTTTACAGATGTTTCCATTTAGTAATTCTGTCCTTCTTCCCCTTATTGTCTTCTTGACAGTATGAGTTTTCTTGATATTATTTCAAGAACTATGAATATTTGTGGTCCTAAAATTGATGTGTGTTCTTGGGGGAGTATCCTTGGCATCCTTTCAGTTTCCTAATGTCAGAAAAATATCTTGCCACCATCACATTATGAAATGTAGGAAAGGATATCATAATACATTCGAAAAATAAATCATTGATGCCCATATGTGTCCATGACAGTAGCTGTATAACTAGACCTCTTCCAGCAATTAGAACACAATAACCTTGCATCATACATTATAATGTATGGGTTTGCTTGATAATTTATGTAAAAAAAACCCTTATGTATGCGCTGAGAACAGTTTGTTTAATTTCTTCAAGGTCATCTTTGAGGGCGATAATATCACATGTCATCTACCAGTGCCAAAAGAATTCATACCAGTTATGAGGTGTATATCTTCTAAGAATATTGCAGGTATTGCAAACATGTTTTGGCAAAATGATCTTATCAAAGCTGAGTTTGTTCAATTGATGCGGAAAGATATTGACTGTGAAAGCCAGATGCATTGCTCTCACCAAAATGATACCTTTTTTTTGAAAGACAGAACAAAGTTGGAAACTTTAGACTTTCAAAACCGATTTGATGAATTTCAACAGACTGCACCAATGTCTGCAGCATTCCTAGAGAGCATGACATCAAACCACAGGAATTTGACACGCAACTTGCATAAAAAACAAAGCTCCATAATTCCTGGAATTGTTACTGCAGCTGCTACTTTGCTCAAGTGCTGAAATAACAAAATAAACAAGATCCAGAGCATTAACAGTATCATACTTAGGAGAGGTGGTGCCAACAAAATGGCCTTTAAGCGCATGAATGCACGATTCATTACTACATCTTACAAGAAAGCGCTTGAGCTACAGTCAGATCTTGGTGAGAGGCATGATGAAAAGGTGTATGAATGGGGTAAATCCTATGCTGAGCAACTGGCATCTGCAAGTGAGCCATCTACTGTAGCTGAAGGGGTTGATTTATTTGCTCAACAAGATTCAATGATAATTGATGATGATAGTAATAAAGGTCATGCTCACCTTGATAGGGAACAACTAAGCTTGATTAGAAAAGAGAAAATCACAGGGTTCAGCCTTGTAGGTGACAATGTCGATATAAGGAACAAGGCCAGGCACTACAGTAGGACATATGGAGACAAAGACCATCACATGTTCCATCTAATGACAGTAAAGCACAGAGTTCCTTATACTTTGTCAGGTGAAGATCCTTCTCCATGCTCAGACGAAATGTCATCGCTTCTTCCAAGTCATGAAGATAACAAAAAATTAAAGCTAGAATTTAGAATATTGGTTGGAAGGGTGCTTTTAAAATATAGACCTGAGTTTAACTGCCTGAAAGAGTTTATTCCTGATCACATCAACCACTGCAATGCCTATTACACAAAGAAGAAATCTGAAGTGGTAAGTTTATGATCTCTCATATTGTTTTAATAATCAGCAGTAGTTAAAAGTCTTTGCCATAAATTCTTCAAATGAAGAAAATTTCATCTTTAAGTTTCATCAGGGGTGGTGTAAGAAATATTCTGACACAGGGGCTTGAAATTTCAACAGGGTAGCTAAAATGGTTAAAATGCATTTTTGTACATTTCATTTGGCTAAATTTCCTCTGACAACAACCCAAGATTTCCTCTAACAGGATACAAGATGATTCTTATGGGGGCTAAAGCCCCTTAGTCCGCCCCTTGAGTCACCCCTGAATTTCATATAAATTTAATTTCTAATTACTTTTTATGCTGTTTCTAATGACAGGTATCTCTGGGTGTACTCAATAAGAATGAAAATGACAAATCTGACATTTTAGACATAATGGACCACATACACAAGTATGTTCCCCGAACTGGTCCAGACAAATTGCTACCGATTCTTTCAGTTGGAGATCTACTGACAGTTGAAAGAGAGCTGAATGCTCAGGAGGACATGAGAAATGCTACTACACAAGAGAAAAGGAAAGAGGGCCTGATACCAACAATGGCAGATTTTCATTGCTTTGGAAACTTTTTAGATGTAAGTTGTGGTACCTTCTGTTTGCTTACATGATGGTTTAATTGCTTGAACTTTTTCTGAAAATCATTGAAGAATTAAGTTTTGTTTTTAGTTGGTGCCATTTCCAAATGAACTGCTGTGATAATTTTTAGTATCCCTGCATACCCCCAGTTATCTGAATACTGAAATAGGCAACCACTATTATCTATTCTTAGATGATCTGGAATGCACTGTACAATAAACAGTCTTCAAGCAATATTGGAACATTGTTTGCTGCAAGAAACTTTTTAAATGAGAGACATGTGCCTGATAAACCAATGGATGATCCGGACAGTGCCTACAGTCTGCTTGAAAAATATACAGATGCCCTCATTCTTGCTGTTTTAAATTAAAAAGAAAAGGTTTCAAAGGAGGAAGTGCCAGTGCATTCAAAGGATCAAATGGAAAAGTACTTAGATGAGATGGTAGACCAATACTGTATTCCCATCATACCAGATTTATCATCAGTTGAATTATCAACATTTCATCAATGTCCACATTGTGAGAAAAAGTACAAGCAGGCAAAGAGCTTACAAAAACATGTCCTTAGTACTCATAATGCTGCGGAAAGTGCCAAAAGTTCAAACAGCAATGATGATGATGATGCACTATTCAATTATAGCTGTAATGCTTTGGCTCTTGGTCTCATTGCTAAAGATTTCACAGATGCCCGTCAGCATGGGGATGGAGAGAGAATCATCCGGCTGCATAAATTCCTCCTCCTGTACTTCAAAAGTGATGCACGCAAGGTGAAATATTCATTTTATACGCTGTATACACTTGCTCAAGCTGGATTCCTTCTGCCTAGGGAATTAAGGCATCAGCTTATATGGGAGAGATCAGTAAATAACAGGGGAAAACCTGATACCAATAGCGAGCTTGATAGGGAAATGGAGCATCGAAATAGATCATTTATGTTGGATTGTAAAGATTTCCAAGGGAAGTTAACAGATAAAAGCATTGTGAGGGCAAGCTACTCGTACAATCGGGTAGACATGATCTTGCAAAACCATGACAGTTCAGTATTTCCAGGCCATCAGGAAGACACAGATCAAGAGATTGGAAGGATGATGTTATTCAGCTGGCCAAACAATACCACAGAATGGAAATCTTTGTAATACAACCAGGACGATACCACATGGCTTTTCCTGGATTCCCCAAAGATCTCCTGATGAAAGTTGATGTGTTGATGCTCAAGGATTGGATGAAGAAAACAACAAATCACTTTAGGAGTCTGAAAATTTTTCAGAATCTACTAGAGTCACCACAAGACGAAGATAACCGATGAATGACAGAAACCTCTTTCTGAAGTAAAAACCGTGTCTCTACAAGGATATAAAAAAACTGGATAAAGAATAACAGCATGCTCATTGTAACTTCATTCCTATCTTGATAAACTCGTACAAAGGTGTCTTTTTGTCTTTTGAAATTGAGTTTCAGCCATGATAAGTCTGAAACCTGCTGCTTTGAAGAATTTTGTGTTTCATCGGGAACAGCATTTTGGTTTCTGCAAAGTCTACCATTTTCAGAATTTGGTAGCTTTGGAATTACCAATCAAACACAACCTTAGTTTCTTATAAAAAATATATGTGTAAGAAGATTTTCTACATTATGAATTAGAAAATTTTCATATCTCATCCTCATCTGAAGAGCTTATGTCAGATTCTGTCCTCAAATTACAACGGAACTTTGTAACATAGTTTGATTCACTATCACTTGCAGAAAAATCTGACTCATTTGATTCACTTTCACAAGATTGACTACTTTGTGGTTCACTAGCAACTTGCAACAGTTCCTTCTCAAAGTCAATTTCTGTATACTTCATGATGATTGCGAAAATTTTGGATGCAAGTTCTTTGCTGAAAATGCAAAAATTCTCAAAAACATAGTTGGCAGACTTGATTTGAGAAATGCTTTTCATTATAGAATCTACTGCAGCTATTGGAAATCCACTTGCTAAATCCATCCCAATTAATGGTGTAGAATTTGGTTCTAAAGATTCTCTTAGTTGAATTAATTCCTCTCTGAGTAGATCTAAATCTTCTTTACTAAAGTTGGTTGCTTTATAGATTGATTCCTCAAGGATTTCATTTCCAATGGATTGAAATTGTCTGCTAAGCAAAGATTCAACCTTACTTGGAACATATGAACATTTATTATCATTGCACATGCACTTTTGCAAGCAAATATCACAGCAGTTGTGCATTGGATTAGGTTTTTTAAAAGTGCCTGGAAACTGTTCCATTAGTAATTCCCTTCGACATTTGTCCTTGTTTTTAGTGTACACTTTCATTTCCTTTGAAATGTTCCTTGAGCCAGTGGAGTGGGGGAAGGTGACAAGTATGGCTTGGCTTTGTTTGCCATCACGACCTGCACGACCACTCTCCTGAAGGTAGTCATCCAGGTCATTGGGTAGCCCATAATGAATGATAGTTTTCAAATCTCTGCAATTGACACCCATACCAAATGCCATGGTAGCAAGCAGAACTCTTGTTATCCCCCTTTCAATGGAAAACTGCTTTGACACAAATTCTTTGATTTCTTGATCTGTACCACTGTGATACATCTCATATGGTCTGGAACGATAATCCTTGTACTGCTGTCCTAATACATTATCAAACAACCTATAAAGTAAGCGTACATGATCCCGGTTTCTGCAAAAGACAATTACCCTTTGTGTAGCAGACCCCATTGCTTTCAGTTCATCAAGGAGCCATGAAAATGTTTGGACCGGATCCTTCTGTTTAGATGAACAAACAAGATACTGGATGTTGTCTCTTTCTGGTACTGCTACATAGCATGAAGGCTGTTGTAATTCCAAATTTGAAATGATCAGCTTAGCAACTCTCATTGTGGCTGTTGCAGTCAAGGTTGCAATAGGAATTCTTTTAATTAGCAGTGACCTCAGTTGAGCTAACTGTCCATATTGAAATCGAAAAGCCTTTGCTTTCTTGCTCTCAACTCCCTAATCAAATCTTGAGAAAACATTCACAGTGGAAATTTTAGCCTCATAATCTAGTTTTGAGGGTATCTTTTAGTTTAGAATGTTCATATTTTATTTGCAAATTGTTGTCCTATAAAAGAAAGAGTCCACTTAAGGTAAAATTGGGGTAAAATGGGCAAGATAAATGTCGATAGCTTTTGCAAACATCTCCATGAACAGATTTTCTCCATCTGTCTCTACTACAACTACCCTTACTAGATGTTAATTGAACAGTCAATGATCTACAGTTTTCTGCAATCAACATTATCCATTTTACCCCAGGCCTTGTTACCCTTGCAGACTCTGGTAATTCTTTTCTCTACAATCAACTCCAAAATGGACTCCTTTAGTACAGGTCAGTCATCATACCCATCTTGAAGAAAGAAGATATAAGAAGATAGATGGATATAAGAAGATAGAAACTAAGAAGATATAAGATATAAGAAAGAAGATATAAGAAACTACCCATCTTGCAATAAGAAATTTATAAATGGAGACGAAATTCGCCATGGCATCTGCTTATAGCTGTATGTATAGAAAGGCATCCCACAGTACTGTTCTGATTTGTGATGGTTCCCTAACTCAGACTTAATAACTGGAGGAGGGTCCTCCCATTTGAAAAATGATTAAAAATATACATGTTTGTAGATGTTTCCTTACCATTTCACTATGCAGTGACTCTCGTCCACGACAACAGCACAAAGTCTTGACTGAAATTCTTCGTCGTTTCGAATATGAGTGTGAATGCATTCAAGCAATGCTTCGGGGGATGTAAAAATGTATGACGCCTTACTCAGGCTGAATCTGCCACTTGGCAGGGTGAGGCAATGCAGCTTCTTTTTACTGAAATCCTTAACTTGATCTTGGATGAGCGATATTAAGGGTGATACGATAATAACAACAGACTTCACACTAAATACTTCAAGGCCATCATCGCGAGTCGTGACTTCGATTTCTTTGTCAGGATTTGCGAGAAAGTCCGAGGCCAGTGGCAACAACTGGTACACCAATGACTTCCCAGCACCAGTTGGCTGCGCTACAAAAGTATCCTTTCCATGCAAGAGCCCAATAATGGCATTCTTTTGGTAATCCTTCATATACTTGTCTGGGAGGCCCAGGAGTTCCCTCGCTCGATCGACAGCTTCCATTCTCGAGTCACCACGATCGTCGATTAGTCACCACGGTCCTGAACACTCAGTACGAATATTTTATGCAATCCCCCCGTTTCAAACTACGGCGACTCTCCTTTGCCGGTCAGTCAAGACCTTGTGATTGGTCAAGACCTAAGATCAAAGATACCGCTAGCTGGCCAAGAAATGGGCCGGCATCACCTGCTGAGAGCCAAAGGAAACAAGTCGAAACTTTCCTCTCTCCTTTTCTTCCGCAACTCCTTCTTTATTCCCCCGCAGCACCATTTACTTTCCGCGTGTTTGTCTCAGTGGACTGATAAAAGAAAGTGAGACTTGGACTTTATTCCCCCGCAGCACCATTTACTTTCCGCGTGTTTGTCTCAGTGGACTGATAAAAGAAAGTGAGACTTGGACAAGTCCAATACCTTAACGACTTTGAAGAATGTTTACAGTTTTCTTCGGCGAGCATGTATGCTGACGATACGCACACAACAATAGCCTCGGATGACATTGGTGAACTTGCTCAGATGATGAAGGAGGAGCTGCAGAATATTTCTGAATGGATGAGGGTTAATAAATTAAGTGTCAATCCTAAAAAGACTGAGTTTATGTTCATTGGTCATCCACGCAGAATTAATAACATTGAGACTATGGCTCCATTGAAACTCAATGGCACAGAAATAAAGAGAGTAAGGAAAACTAAGTCACTGGGGGTTATAGTCGACGAGAATCTCAGTTGGAAAGAGCACTTCAGATCCCTAAAAGGCAAAGTAACAAGTGGTTTGTCTGCATTGAAAAAACTTAAAAACATTCTCCCGCAATCTAAGCTATGTGAGGTTTACCATGCGCTTGTTGAAAGTCACCTCCGATATGGAAATGTTGTCTGGGGCAGCCTGCCCAATACGCAGCTGCAAACGTTTCAGCGACTGCAGAACAGGGCCTTCTCCATCATTGAAGATGCTAGACTAAAAGACCTCTGGACCAATAATGGGCTGAACGTTGATCAAATCATCCATTTTGATCGATCTGTCATGACACACAAAATAATCAATAAACAATGCCCCGAGAGCCTCTGGGACAAGTATACTCAGCGGAATGAAATCTCTAGGTATAACACAAGAAACAATAGAGATCTCGACATTCCAAAGTTTAAGCTTGAGTGTACAAAAAGAGGTTTCCACCTCTCTGGGCTGAAAGCCTGGAATGAAATACCTATTGAAATAAGGGAAACCCCCTCACTCTGTCAGTTTAAAAGAAAATTAAAAACGCATTTAAAGAGCTCAGCAAACCCCTAACTAAAACACGACTCTCAGAAAGATCAGACATCAGACTGAACTCAGTCCAACTTTTAACAGCTATTTGAATTTTTTTCCTTCTTTTCTTTTCTATTTATAAAATTATAACATGTTTTATATTATTTAAAGCTGATGAGATATCGTGTAAAAATATGAATTTAATAAAAAAAAATAAAATAAAAAAAGCAGAGATGATAAATACTGAGACATAGGTGCTGATATTTGAGTACCCATGAGCCTTTCAAATACCTTTGACACTGTCGGGAGCACACTGAAAGGTCTGTAATTACCCTTGAAGATTTTGACCTCCTTTTTAAAAAGAGAAGATACATCGGCTAATTTCAATTCATCAGGAAAGGAAGAATGTTCTATTGAGTTATTAAATATGATTTGCAAGGGTGCAGAAACTATTTCTGATTCGGATTTTAACAACTTTACAGGGATACTCTTGAAAGTGGTTGCTTTAAAGGGGTTTAGTTCACTAATCCCATTTTTTATATTTTCAATGGAAACCTTTTCAAATGAGAAACAACCATTGTTTTCATTGAATGAACGAATTTTTTGAATACTTGGGGGCCTCGAAAATTTAAATACTATTTGATCGACAGGGTCACTAATATCTTCATAAGCAAGAATAATATTTTCATTTTCGATAATTCCAAGAGAATCGATTGTGACAAAAAAGTTATTAAACGTTTCAGCTACATCAGACTCATTCGACACAATTTTCCCTTCTTCAACCAACGTTCTTCGGGATTTTGATGAGCTCTTATCCGAAATAAGAGGTTTGACTATTTTCCAAAATTTTTTATTGTCTGTAACTGCTGAAATGTCAATTTGATTATAAAAATCTCTTTTTGCCTTACGGGATATTTTAACGCAAAGATTGCGCTGTCTGCGGAAAGCATCCCAGTTTTCAGCTGTTCTATTCTTATTATACTTATTCTTTAGCCGCATGAACGCCTTGTGAAGAGTTCGGTTCATAAAAGGGCTGTCATTCGCACGAATGTACCTCTTTTTCATCGGTGCATGCTTATCTAAGACGTGTCCAAAGGCACCCTGAAAAGATGTATAAGTCAAGCGTTGTACATCAAGGTCAGCAATTTGTTTCTGAAGATCCTGTCGAAATACTTCTTCTCGAAAGTTTCTGTAGTCTCTGTAGTTAACTACGTTTGGTTTTTGCTTATCAAGAGAAGCTTTCAAAACTGTAACGACCATTTTATGAAAATCTGATAATCCAGTTTCAACAGCCGTTGTTTGTTGAAAGTTCCTCCCTCTGTTTGTCAATATCAAGTCAATGCACCTTGGGCTACTAGACACGTAGGCTCTCTAACTAGGTTCTTAAGGTCGAAAAGATTACGAAATACTTGTTATGTAGTTATGTCGTTATTATGATATTTAACTGTTGTGACAGCGCATCCATCCTCAGTAATTCTTGCGCAACCCAGTCCGATGTTGATATGTTGTAAATTTGTGCAAAGTAACTTAGGCCAAGCCCACATGGATCAAAACTAATTATTTTCCCACCAAGTTCTTAAAAGTCATAATGCATCACACTCTGCTAGCATTTTGATGGGTGCATGACAAGAAGCTTCAGCATTTAATCCACAAATACTGTCCTTAAATCATTAGGCGTCCTTCGTTCATAGAGACTGCCAATCAAGGTGCACTATCAGATTTTATTGTTTCAAATGTCTTCGTAGGAGCTTGGTGTTGTAGCGCGAGCGAAGCGAGTATCATCCTATCCGAAAGGAAAGACGATATGAAATTCAAAACACCACTCATTCCATACAACCTTTAATTACTATACAAAATTCTAAAACGTCATATGAAATGAAAAAGTTACACAAAAGCCAAATCCCATTTAAAATTAATTATGTTGACTTTAACAATATTAATAGCAGGCTTTTTGAGCCATTGTTGTACTGGGGGGGGGGGGGGATGCCCTCCGTAAACTTGCCAATATTGGAGATATGAAAAAGAAACGTTGTGCATAGTGTACAGTAATAATATCTACACAATAGGCTACTTTTCTATTTTTCATTACAGCCATGACGTCACAATGAGGTCATCATTTAGGAAATTGCAGTATTTCCTGGCTGTTGGCAACACTGGAAATATTTACGTATCTATTTGAAAATTTCTTTGTAAATGGACAGGAATGTATCACAAAGCATCAATAAGTAGAAATCTGTAGTATAACATTCATTTGAGTTTATTATTTATATCATATTAATTCTTTATTTACGTCAGCTTGTTATTGCTCAATTTAAACCCCTAATTGTCAATTCAAATACATTGAAATGCCGTAAATGATTTATGGTGGTCAAGAGAACCAATATTGGTCACCACTTTATGTGATGCATTTTCTATCATACATATGACGTCATAAGCACTTATGATGTCATTAAGTTTAAAATTGCAGACGTGACTAAAAGTGAATAAAACTAGCTATATATCATCTGAAGGCTCTTGTCAAGAACTATCGAATGGTGGTATTCTCGATGATCTGTGATCATCCTGGAAAAAATCAAAAATTTTTGATTTTGAATTAGCATATTAATTTTGTGGAAAATTCGCAAAGTTTCAGCTCTTTATCTTGCGAACTGACGACACTGCATCAAATAATCATTGCCGTGGTCACTTTTGCCCTCCTGCCGGTTGAAAAGGGTTAAGATGGACAAACTCCATTCAGGAAGTAAAGAAATGCCATACAATATCGACAAAGACCATAATATAAAACAACGCCTCATACCTTTTAGGACTCAGCAAGCAACTTACTTCCCTTCAATAAAATTCTATTCATTACTGTTTTATTCCTAAACCTCTTTCCTGTTCTCAGTCCTTTCTACATCACATCGATTCCCTTCATTACTATCATAATCCTTCGAATCTGCTCTTCTCTTTGCTTGATTAGTGTCGGTTGTACTAAGTTTGCTTTCCTGCTTGATAATGGGCGATGCTCGAAACGTCGTGCTTATTTTATTTCGCATCAAAATGCTTTTACCTTGCTTTACTTACTTGTTAAATTTACGTTTCTCGATGATTAATTCAAATACAGATACTATGATTTTTGTGCAGAGAGGGTAGATTTCCGTCGAAATTCATCATAGAAGTCGTTATGAAGGCCTTTGGTAATCAGAGGTTGGTACCTTTCTGAAACCGGGGCTGTAGTTAGACATACGCTTTGCTCCTAACGGTACTATATTAGTGACAAGGTATAGCATCATGTAAGTAGTGTAATCAGAAATATGTCTTACAACTCCTAAATGGAATGCATAAAAACCGACCTGCAAACGACCAGGCCACATAACCCCTCCCCCCCCCAACAAGGTAGCTCTTAACTTCGGTTCTTTCTGAGTTGAAATACTAACCGTGAAATAATTGCACTTAAAAACAGTCAGTTCACTGAGGATATTTAATGAGCAGCTGGAACTTAACAGCAGAATTTCAAAGCCAATCATTGTTTTTGCATGTAGAGTTCTATTTTAAGATGTGACGCCGTCAAAGACTTGTGATCTACGAAATCTATAAAATGCATCCAAACAAGAGGTTCTAGCATATCGACGACTGATGCCGTAAACAGCAAGCTCTGAGTTCTGAAGCCATGTTGAGATTGCAGCCTACGTACCAAATAAATATCTTTAAAAGAGGTCACTGCCTTTCGATGACTTAAGCCGGACAAGGCATGAACATTCTGGGTTCTAAATCCACATAGTAATCGAAGCCTCCACACCCAATACACATTGTCAAAGCCTGAGAAGTTACTTCTCGTTGATGGCTGTAGCTGGACGGAGCATAAAAAGTTCTGGGCTTTAAATCAACTTTGAAATTGAAACTTTCGTAACCAATATACATCGTCGAAACGAAAGAGGTTAGCTCCTGGTGATGACTCAAGCCAGACAAACCATGTAAATTTTGCGTTGTGATGCCACATTCCATTGCAAGTTATTTGCCAAATGAGCATCGTCAAAACAAAACAGACTTCTGCCCGTTGATGGACTTAAGCTGGCGTAAGAGAGGACATATTGTGTCGAAGGTATGGTGGAAGCAAGAGGCACCACCCAGAGATAGCAGTGTGATGGTTTAACTTAAACTCTTGATATGTTTTAATTTCAGCTGCTGTTCTTCCGGTGAGATTCTTTATTCTGTAATCTCTTTCATGAACACAGACGACGAATGTATTCTTGCAGTAAATGACACATCACACCCAAGGGAAGGGATCAGAAAGTAAAGTATGAAGAAGTTGTAAACAATTAAGGTGACATTTGAGCAGTTGCAGATATAAGTTTGACATAAGAACACATACAGATAAGATACACGAGAACGAGCCAAAGCAAAGTAACAGCATTCAGTGATCCAAAATTTGACATGGCTAATCATAACAGTAAAAGACATACCCTAATCGGAAGGATATACTCATAGCAAGAACATATGCACACAATGACATAGCTAATAGGAGATACTGAAGTGCAAGCAAACAGCATGCCAATCACACAGTAGGTTGTAATACTAGCATACCACAAAGAAATATCCAGAACTGGAGGTCAAAAGCTTAACTAGAACATAGTAACATATGACAAAGAAATATACAACTAAGGCTTACAAGCAAGTTATTCTTATTAGCTGACTGTCACCATTATGTCAAATAAGGCAACCGCAACAACTGTTATGTGCTTCACTCCACCGCCAGCCTACTTCTTGATGTCTTTATCCCTAGTTGCAACACCCTTACATTTCTTGATCATAAGAGTACTCATCGTGCGTTTCAGATTATCATTACCAAGGCACAAGATTCTCCTGTGCCTCTCATTGTCAGATAACTTACAAATCCTGGGAGCTGGTCTCATTGCCTTAGTTGGTATGGGCTTACAGCCAACTGTAAGTTCTCAGTCATGCCAAGTTTTGCGTCAAATTGCAGAAGTTTTCTCGATGCAAACCCATGCTGCTTCCACTGGCTTCATACTCCTGCTATCTATTGAACGTTATATTGCATGCATCCATTGTTTACGATTCTATACGATGTTCACTCCTTCAAGAACAAACATTGCTGTCATCTCTGTATGGGTTTTCAGCATGTTAAATGGCTTATTATCTTTGCATCCAAATGAGCCAAACTATTCGCAAATGGTATTCAGCAACAATTCACGTATCCTGTCGCTATATATAGTCACCGTCGTTATATCTTCGGTTTCTTTGATTATTGTCCAGGCTCGCTTGTACAAGTTGTCTCGTACAAAATTGATGGTCGAGCCTGTCATGAAGTTTGGTACTCAGAGGGAAAAGGATGATTTAACAAAAAGGCAACTAAAATTAGGTTTCGCAGCAAGCGCAGTTGCCCTTTTGTACGTTGTGTGCATGTGTCCACTGGCCTGCTTGTTTGTATACCTGTTGTTCAACCCAGAAAAAGACGTGGCAAAGACAAAAGATGCAATGTTGATCCTGGCTACGCTAAACACGTTTGTTGATCCGTTTGTATATGGTTTTGGTACGGCTGATGTGCGGCAAGGAATCAAGCGAGAATTTAAAAACTTCAAAAAGAACATGTGATAGCTTGAATGAAGATGCTAGAGAGCGGTATTTGCAGTAGAGAAAAAACGTGCTCTATAGAATTACACTGGGCAATTGCAAAAAGCACATATTCTGCAGGAAAAGGCTTGACCTTCTAGTGGTATGGCTATCTGACATCAACTATTCCGGTTAGCTGCACAAAAAGCTTACAGCAGCTGGAGAGATCTGTAAATCCCAAAAACGAGAAAATGAGCTCATGAGAAAGAGGTATCAATACGCAGCTTTGAAACTGATATCAGAGAGACTTAGGGTCTCAACACCTTTAAAAACAATTAATGATTCATTTGGAAAGCTGAATAACTATCAACAGGCAAACATGACGCCTTTGAAGAGCAGTAACTTCGGTAGAGGTTTTGATATATTATTTATTGGAAATAAACCATATTGTGCAACGTTTCTTTTTTGATATCCATTGTTTGGCTTATGTTGTCTGCTAGGGTATTATCCTATATAAATGTATGGTAATAATAGTCATCAAATCTAAAAAATGATTGTAAGGATGGTTATTGTGTGTGTCCTTGGATCAGATGATTAGAAGGAAACTTCTGTATTGTTTTGTTATTTTGCTCATTTGAAACTTTTATATCAAGGATGAGAATCAATAGAGTTAGATTGAATGCCAGCAAAAGTGAAGGCATCTACCGGGTGTCCCAAAAAAAAGTATCCGGATTTGGTCGACCCTAGCGATAAGAATATAGCGTGAATCAAAACCGAAATGATTTTCAAAACATACCTCAATAGCCAACTTGAACATAGATACCTCGTTTGTTGAATTCGGTGCACTGAGAGTGAAGATATCAATCTTCAAAGGACAAATTTGCCTCCACCTCCAAACCAGAGCTTTGGCGCTTTGGCCTAAGGGAATTCTTGAAGCTCTATGAATAAAATCAACAAAATCTGAGGACGGCACAACAGATGGGTTTTACAAAATACAGTTTATGTGAGACCGATTGTCAAGGGAGCTCCGAAATCAGCTTCATTCATCTCAATATCGACGATTTATTTTACACATACTATTCACCGGTGAAAGTACTCCCTTGAGCATCAATACACTTTTGAAATCGTCGAATCAAGCATAGAGCTCAAATCTTTAAAAAGACGGGTGTAAAATTAGTTTACGTCTTTCTTTGAATCAAAGTGCTTGAAAGGAACTTTGGGCAATTTGCTGTAAATCTGCCGTGGCAATTTTTTGATATCGTGATTAGTTTTAAAATGGCGGCATTTATTAATCTTGAGGTTGTGACGTCATCAAATCTCTAAATCCCTAACCAGAAAAGCTACAAATTTCTGCTTGCAATCATGTTGTAGACCTTCATAAACTATGGTTTTCTTGAAGATTGTGTCAATTTTCCTCAAGTAATTTAAGGGTTACGATGATTTTAATTTTCTCAAAATTTTTGATGGATTTTACAAAAATAATCAAAATGCCGCCATTTTGAAAATAATCAAGATATTAAAGAATTGCCACGGCAGATTTACGGCAAATTACCTAAAGTTTCTTTGAAGTCATTCAATTCATGGAAAAATTTGATACAATTTCACACCCACCTTTTTGAAGATTTCAAAGATTTGAGCTCTATGCTGTCGAATCATTCCTTGAAAAGAATTGTTTATTAGATCTCTTGGGGGCCACGACAGGAAGGTCTGGAGATCTTTTGGGGGCCAATAGATATCTCCTCTCTTGTTGATGACGCACCCGGGAAATCAGCTTCGAAGATACGCGATGATCAACCTGATCTCGAGAGGTCTGATAACAAATTATTTTCAAGGAATGATTCGACGATGTCAAAAGTGTGTTGATGCTGAAGGGAGTACTTCACCGGTGAATAGTAAGTGTTAAATAAATTGTCGATATTGAGATGAATGAAGCTGATTTCGGGGCTCCCTTGACGATAGGTCTCACATGAACTGTATTTTGGAAAACACATCTGTTTTGCCGTCTTCAAATTTTGTTGATTTCATTCACAGAGCTTCAAGAATTTGCTTAGGCCAAAGCGCCAAAGCTCTGGTTTGGAGGTGGAGGCAAATTTCTCCTTTGAAGATTAATATCTTCACCCTCAGTGCACCGATATCAACAAACGAGGTATCTATGTTCAAGTTGGCTATTGAGGTATGTTTTGAAAATCATTTCGGATTGATTCACGCTGTATGCTTATCTCTATGGTCGACCAAATCCGGATACTTTTTTTTGGGACACCCGGTATATAAGACATAAGTGCGAAAAAAGAATAAATTATGATCAGTCAGTCAGTCAATCAATCAATCATTTATTTATTTATTTACAGTAGGCTTCTTACTAAAATTAAGATAGAATGATTACTGCTAATTTAGGCCTACTAATTGGCTTAATAAATCAAAGGAAGATGTGTTTAAAATCGTTTAAAAATGAAATAGACGATTATGCTAAAGACTTCGGCTAGGAACTATTGACCAAAATGCACTGCGCTCTTTAATTGATATTATGCCATGTGTTATTTCCCATCGGATACAATAGACGATTACGCTAAAGATGCGGCGAGGAACTTTTCATCTTTTCATCAAGATGCATTGCGTTCTAATTAGGAATCTTAACGATTCTATAGGATATCGATTAAGGAGCGCAACGCATCTTGGTCAAAAGTTCCTAGCCTAGATCTTTAGCATAACTGTCAATTTATTTTCAAACGATTCCAAACTGCGAATGAAAATCCGAATAGAATGTGATTTATTAGCGAGTTAATCCCTCTATTCATTGTACGAAAGTACGCGAAAGAATCGGATTCCAGCGACGAATTGGCAACGGGAAGCAAAACACTTCGATTCAAAAATCATATTAGATAATAGAATTGATACAACTAGCTTCCAATTTCTAATAAGACGACAGAAGCGAAATAACTCGCTTTCAAGCACACAATAGCAGTGTATGAAGGACGAAAATAAGCGAAACATTTTGATTTAAAAATCATATTAAACAATAGAATCGAAACAATTCGCTTCCAATGTCTAATTAGACGACAGAAGCGAAACAACTCACTTCCATGTACACACTGTAGCACTGTATGCAGGACGAAAATAAGCAAAATATTTCGATTCAAAAATCATATTAGACGACAGAATCGATTCAACTCGCTTCCAAGGTTTAATTAGATGGCGACAGCGAAGCACCTATTTTAGATTCCTGATATGTTTCCGTAACAAAGGATTTCGAATAACGTTTAGAATAAAAGATAAGTTTTCACAGGCTCTGATTCATGATTGCATAATGTTTGGTAACGGTTGATGTCATGGTATATCTCATTGCTTCTCCAGATTTCTTCATGTCCAACGGTCAAATGGAAAAGGAAAAGTGCCAAGCTCAAAAAATATTTTCCATGGTTATTGTTAAAGATTTCAATCAGCTCTTAAATAGGAAAAATGCATTTTCAAGTATGTCCCCAATGTTAGTGCTCTTTTACGGTGCCAGGAAGGGCTAGCTTGGTCAGTTGGCTTGCAGGATTTTGTTTTCATGGATTATTTTTCAATGTTTTTTTAGTATTCTTTTGATTTGTTAGGTGTTTTTGTCATAAGGTATTAATGAAAGGTAGTTTCCTCCCTTGCTTTTTCTGTTTAGAGTTTCCAAAGGGGGCATCTGCTTGTGAAAGTTGTTGTGTACCTTTTGAAATTTTTGGTTAATATCCTGAATAGAGTAACCCTTTTGATGAGATCAGTTTTAAATGAATCTAATTTTATTCTCAAGGTTTCGCTGTCGGTTATATTGTGTCGATATCTTAGCGCTTGGCCGTATATCATGCAGTAATTGCACGTGTCTGGATGAAATGATTCTTTGTGCAGTAAGGAGCAAATGTCTGTGGGTTTCACGTACAAAGAGCTCGCTAGTTTTTGTTCCTTGTTTGTGAATATTGTTGCATCGAGGAAATTCACTTGGTTTTGTGAGCCTTTCATTTCGAATTTAATTGTAGGATTGTGCGGCCAAATTATGAATTATGATGAATCGTTTCCACAGAGGTGGTGTTTTGTGACGTCCTGCACTGTGCAGATTTTGTTTTCGATTTTAGTCATAAATATTTTAGCGTAATTTTGGGTGAATGGTGTTCCCACGCTGGTTCTATGTACCTGCAGGTAGAATTTGTCATCAAATATGAGGTAGTTGTTTTCGAGAATGAATTTTAACATTCGATGTATGTATTTTAGTGGGTGTGGTGTTTTGGGTTTGTAATGGTTTTCAATTGCCTCAAGACAGTATTGCATTCCTTCTTGGTGTGGTACGTTGGTATACAAAGACTTGACATCTAGTGTTGCCAGGATTGTATCTTTTGGCATTTTTTTAGTCCGTTCATGACCTTCAAGAAATTTGTTGTATCCTTTATGCATGAGGGAGAAGTTTCCGCAATAGACCTTTTAGCTGTTCTATAAAAGAGCCTGGATCGAGCGATATTTTTATACAATATTATACGCGAGGCTCGATAGAGTGGCGTTAGAGCTTCGATTGCAATTGGGCACATTCGAAAATTCTACAAATGTAATAATGAAGTGTCGTTCGATCCTCATTCGCTTTCAGAATAGCTAAAAGGTCTATTGATTCATAGTAGTGGTTGAGATATTTCGAGAGGCTTTCTGTTGGAGAATTGCACCCTGAAATGATTGGTCTACCTGGTGTGCTTTTTTTGTGTATTTTCGGTAATAAGCGGAACACTTTTAGGCTTTGACGGTGTGTTGTGGTTATAAGAACTCATAACTCTTTTCTGTGACGAGCTTCTTTGTATATAGAAATGCTAAGAAAGTTTCAGTCTCGAAGGCCATTTCTGGGGTGTGGTCTTTTGGTATATTTGAATAGTATTGCTAGAGCCAGACTCATTAGGCTCATCAAGCAATGTTATTCTGAAATTAAGTTGGAAGTCGTTTTTACTTCCCCTAAACGTATTTCTTCCCTGTTTAGGTTTAAAGACAAGCTCCCATCTCTTATTTGTTCCTCTGTTATTTACCGTTATAGGTGTCCTGGCTGCCATGCCTCGTACTATGGGAAAACAACCCGTAGGGTAAAGTGGGGGTAATTTGGGTCTAAATTGGGCATTTTTCGGAATATATAGAGTATCCTCACAAAGTCGTTGGAAATATTGAAGATCTTATTTCGTTTTTCCTACATTGAATCTTTTGTCGTTCCTAGAAACTTGTTCCCGTTCTTTGATTTGAAGTGTAAATATTTTTAAAGAATTTTTTACTTTCCTCACTTTTGGGTGCAATTTCAACCTGTCGGCGGGAAATTTGGGTCTGTTCGGAAAAAACAGTATCTATTTCATCAGGAGCATTGTATATTCAATAAAATAAAATTTTAGAATGCTTTTATGGATATCTGTGATTGAATTTTCAGAGTTTCGCAGCCAACGACTTGAAAACTTGCACAGAGAAAATTGAAAATAAATCGTACTACCATCGGCGCATACATAGGCCCATTCTTGAAGATGGAAATATGTAAACAAAGTTTCTTTCAAAATTATATTTGAAAGAAGTGAATTCTTGTGTTTTGTTCTGAAACCACTAAAACATAAACAAAAAAGTGTACCTTGTGCTTTTTTCGATGTATCATCCATTTGCTTGCAGAATTATCTCAATTTTTGTTTCGATTCCGGTGCCCTTGCCCAATTCTCGCTCAACGCGACTCGTAACAAAATCCTATGAAATCCCAGTAGACCCAAATCCTTCATGCCGTAAGGCTTGAACAAGCTCTGCTTGTGCTGTCTCTATCTCAAGGACCTGATCATATGTAATACTATGTCCCTCCCATGACAATATCCTAATTGGCTGCTTCTGGCCAGTTAGAATATGGAGTCCACATCCATTTAAAACATGTTTGGCAGTAAGAAACTTCCCTTTACTCAAAGCATATAAAATACCTTGTGCATATGACTCAGCACATCTACAATCGCGGACAAAACTTGTTGGGACAGATGTTTTTTGCCTTAAAAGAGGCCTTTCCTGTATGTAAACTGCTACCTTTCGCTGCTAATGCACCCTCCTCCCATTGCAATGTTGGTTGCTGAAAGAAGACATACTTGTCAACTCATCTATGACATTTTCATCAGCTTTCAACATTGCAATGGGGGTGGGGGGATCTCTACTCGAAATTTCCACCAAAATACAAAGTGTATCATGAGTTTTGTCCGCGATTGTCTGAAAGGGTTGAAAACTTCAGGGGCGCATAACTCTAAGACCGGTTATCACAACAAGCTGAAATTTTCAGAAATTTTTCTTCTCCACAGCCGCTGCCAGGAATTTTCGTTTTATGTTTCTACTGTAAGCCGTAAGGACAAAAACGACTCCGAAAAATTCAAGAAAATTGTATTGTGTGCAATGTAATTTGTGAGTGTTGACGCAAATAGCTGCTTCATTGCACATATGATGTAACTACTGCAGAATGCATTGAGCTTGGAAAGATCAATGCCTTGCAATTCAGGTTTCAGATAATGTCTAGCTTCTGAATGCTTCTATTCAAACTGACCGTTGTAAATATCCTATTGTCCCAGAAGGAATCAAAAATAGATTTGAAAAGGAAAGTCAAGCACTCTAGCGCAACGGTCCTCATAAGCACTTGCGTAGCAAAATAAATTCATAATAAATTCAGAATAACGTTTAGAAGCGAAGTTATCGACACAAACAGTGACAGGAATGTCAAGCTCTATATTCGGATCGAAATACAGACTATTGGCGAATGCTTTTAGAACGGTGGGGTCGAATGTCTGCGAAGGTCACTTTTTCGATCAATAAACAGCTGATCTTGTCTCTTTTAAATGTGTTAAAGTGAGCATCGTTGGAGTTTATTATTTTTTGCTTGCCAAATGTGGGCACTTTCTGTCTGGATAAAGGATAAATGCCTTTGTATCATCCTTTGTTTTCATGTAAAAAATGAAACTCGTAGAAATACTACGCTGCGATAAAAGCTACGGCTGTTTTAACACGCACTGTTCAAGTTTGCTTCAATCACCTTCGTCAGCCCAAGGCTTGGCCTAAGTCAGATTTGAGAATGACGTAATCCATATAAACAATTGTATGCTAAATCTAGATCTCTTAGTTAGGCTAGATGCAAACCTGCATGCATTTGAATGCAAACGTTTACGGCCTAAATTCACTGGGAGCCTCCCGTCAGAAGTGGTCACCACCCAATGATTGAGTCTCCTCCCTGTGAAAATCACCTGTATTTCCAGTACACCCTGTCTGATCGCTTTCTATGGCTTAAATGTAATTGCTAATCGTGTGCCAATGTCGTTTGGAAAATATTACCTGATTATAACGAATTTTAGGAGTGTTTTGCTTCTTTTGTACATGCACACTGAAATTAGCTGTTTTGACGTAAAATCATCAATTTTCAACAATGCTTCTGTAGTGATTATTGTAGTGGTTGTTGTTGTGTTATGTTAATGGTGGCTGAGCAAGGTACAGTTAGGCCACGAGGCGCACGTAAGCGAGCTGACTTTATCATGCTATTTCATTGGCGACGACGATAAAGAACGGAAGAATTTTACAGGATATCATACCAGGAGTAAGATGGCAAATCATTTACAGCCGATGAGTCCATTTTTGCCACAAAGTGACCCCACAATTACGAGTGCACGATGGTCGTTATGGATGGAGCGATTTGACAATTATCTCAGGGCCCTCAATATCACAAATGAGGGTTGGAAACGTGCTTTACTTCTTTATCAAGTGGGAGATGACGTCTACAAAATATTTAAAACCCTCTCAGACACAGGGGAAGATAATGATTATGTCGCTGCTGTGGCTGCACTTACAAAGTATTTTGAGCCTGCAAAGAATACCCTGTATCAAACCTACTTATTTCGACAAGCCTCACAGCGGGAGGATGAAACCATTGATGAATTTCATACACGATTGAGACAATTAGCAAAACACTGTGATTTTCATGATGAAGATTTTGAAATAAAACTCCAGATCGTCTGTAATGGGAAATCTTCTAGACTAAGAAAGAAAGCGTTGCGAGAACCAGAGATAAAATTGCAAGACATGATCATTGAGGGAAGAAAATCTGAAACCAGTTCAGCCCAGGCAAGTGGCATGGAAACCAAATCAACTGAGGAATCACACGTAAATATGGTACAGAAAGGCAGCAGAACATGTTACAACTGTGGGTTTCGATATCCTCATTCTGACAACCGCCCATGCCCCGCCAAAGATCAAAATTGCAATAAATGTGGAGTAAAAGGGCATTTTGCTCGTGTTTGCAAGCAACAGGAAGATGTCAGTTACAAAAGATCTGAAAGAAGGACAAATGCTGAGACAAAACCAAGGCCTAAAAGTAGTAAAGGAAGAAAACATGCACATGCTGTTGCGTTACAGGAAAACACAGATGACAGCTCAGATTCAGAACATGCGTATGTAGTTAGAGGAAAACAACCTAGCACAAGAATTAAAGTTACAATAAATTCAGTTGAAGCTGAGGTTTTAGTGGATACAGGTGCATCAGTAGATATCATAGATTCTCCAACATTTGAGAAATTGCAAGGTACTGTGAAACTTGTTAAAACAAATACCAAAATATATCCATATGGGTCAGAAACACCCTTATCATTGAACGGACAATTCCAAGCTCTAATTGAATCAAACAAGAGATATGCTGTAACACAGATCTATGTTGTTGAAGGAGCAGGGGGTAATTTATTGAGTGCTAAGACAGCTCAAGATCTCAATCTTATTCAAATGGTCAACAGAGTGTCCACACAAACTAAAAGCAAAGAGTCAGAAATTGTTGCCCCTCCAAAGTCACAGGAGGTAGGACATGTTCCACAAACAAAGGACCAAAGAATACAAGAAATCATACAAGAATACCAAAGTGTCTTTCAAGGGGAAGGAAAATTGAAAAACACACAAGTCAAGTTACACATTAAGGACAATGTTCAACCAGTTATGCAACCACAAAGGAGGATACCATACCATCTTCGTAAAGCTGTTTCCAAGGAACTAGAGAAATTACAAGAGGAAGACATAATTGAGCCCGTGAAAGATCAGCCCACTCCATGGATCTCGCCTATAGTTTGTACCCCTAAGAAGGATGGTAGCATTAGACTATGTGTAGACATGAGAGAGGCAAATCAGGCAATAGAGCGAGAGAGACATGTCATGCCAACACTATCAGATTTTGAAGCAGATGTTAACGGATCAAGATTTTTCTCAAAAATTGACTTGCGTCATGCCTATCATCAGCTAGAACTTGCAGCAGAAAGAAAGTAGGTTTATCACAACATTCACAACGCATGAAGGTTTGTTTCAATTCAATCGCTTGAATTATGGTACTTCCAGTGCTGCTGAATGTTTTCAAAATGTGTTGTAACAAAACTTAGCTGACATACCAGGCGTTAAAAACATAGCCGATGACATCATAATATATGGGAAGACCAGAAAAGATCATGACAGAGCCTTAGAACATTGTTTGAAGCGCCTAAAGGCACTGAATTTGAAAGCTAAGGGAGAAAAATGCAATTTTTTGGAACAGGAAATCAAGTTTTATGGCCTCATTTTTACTGACAAAGGACCAAACCAGACCCAGAACGAATCAGCAGTCTTACAAATGCCCCAGCACCCAGAAGCACAGCAGAAGTAAGAAGTTTTTGGGCATGGCCAACACATGTCATGAATACATCAAAGATTATGCACAAATTACAGGCCCTCTGAGAGAGTTGACTAGAAAGAATACAGTCCTTCAGTGGACACCCAACCATCAAAAAGCCTTTAATCAACTCAAGAAAGACCTCACACAGGCACCTGTGATGTCATATTTTGATGTTGAGAAACGTAACATTCGCATTGTGGATGGATCACCACATGGCATAAGCGGAATCTTGTGTGAAAGGGAAAGCTCTCAAGCACCCTACAAAATCGTGTCTTATTCCAGCAGAGGCTTAGCTTTAGTAGAATCAAGGTATTCACAGACAGACATAGAGGGTTTAAGTCTGGTATGGAGCATAGAGCATTTTCGTTTGTTTTTGATAGGATAAGAATTTGATGTCATTACTGATCACAAAGCTTTAGAGTCAATATTCAACAACCCAAGATCTAAACCTCCAGCAAGAGTTGAGCGATGGATGCTCAGACTGCAGCCCTATAATTTTAATGTTATTTATAAAAAGGGATCTCTGAATGAAGCAGACCTTTTAAGTCGACACCCAGTAATGCCAAGAACGCAAGAAACAACTGCTGAGAAGATGGCTGAGCATCGTGTAAATTTTGTTATAAGTCATGCAGTACCAAAGGCTATGAGTTTGACTAAAATAAGTGCAGAAACCGAGAATGATTCAGTTCTAATGAAAGTTAAGGAATGTTTAAAGTCTGGAAAATGGGATGAAAAAGATCCAGAGATCACAATATATCACAGATGTTCAGATGAAATCTCATTTAATAAAGCAGAGAACATTTTGTTAAAGGGAAATCGTATCATAATACCAGCAAGTCTGCAAAAGAGAGCTACACAGATTGCACATTTAGGGCACCAGGGGGTGGAAAAAACAAAGAGTCTCATGAGAGAAAAAGTATGGTTTCCAAACCTGGACAAGAAAGTCAGAGAAATTATTGATAGATGTAATGCTTGTCAAGCTACAGGACAGCAAAACCCACCAGAACCAATGTGCATCACACCAACGCCAGATACACCATGGCACACGGTTGCCATCGATAAAGGGCCTGTTCCAAGCACGTCAGAATATCTACTAGTTGTAACAGATGTTTACTCAAAGTATCCAGAAGTTGAAGTAGTTCGTTCTACAGAAGCAAAGACAGTCATTCCACAATTAGATAAAATATTTTCCCGCCATGGAATCCCAGCAAAGATAACGACTGATAACGGACCACCATTCAATGGCAAAGAATTTGAAAGATATATGGGACTGTTAGGAGTTAACTGGAAGCCAAGTACGCCACTATGGCCACAGATCAATGCAAATGCTGAAAGTGTCATGAAACCTCTTGGCAAACTACCTCAGTCAGCAAAGATTGAGAACAAGAACTGGAGATAGGAACTTCGGAAATTCTTATTATCATTTCGATCAACGCCCCATTGCACGACAAAAGTTGCACCCTGTGAGCTCCTATTTAACAGAACAATACGAGGAAAACTTCCCGAATTAACGTCAAAGAAAGTAGTTAACAAACACAAGATGGCAAAGGCAAACATTGAAACGCAGAAAAAAACGAATAAAGCGTATTATGACAAAAGAAAGAGAGCAAAAGAGGCAGATATCGAAATTGGAGATACAGTAATATGCTTACAACCAGCTCGAAACAAACTGTCATCAAAGTTTAGTCCTACTAAATTGAGAGTAACAGAGAGAAAGGGAAGCAGAATCACAGCTAGGAACTTCAGCTGTCATCTATTCAGCTAGGAATAGATGACATGTGATAACAAGGAACATTTCACACTTCAAGAAGGTTGCAGAAGTCGAGACAGAAGCTGAGGAGGAGAGCGAAGAGGAAGTAGAGAGCAGTCATGAGGAAGAAGAAGTTAAAGAAGAAAAGGCGAGGGAAGAAGTACATGTGGAACAAGGACCCAGGAGATCAGGACGCACACGTAAGCAAGTAAACAGGTATGGAGACTTATTTCCTACTGAATTCGTTTAGGTAATCGGGAAACCCTTTAATCGTTTGTTTGGTTGATAATACTTTGTTAGTTTTGACACTTAGAAACTTTGGCAACTTAACGTTTCCTTTCAAAAGAAAGACGGGAATGATGTAGTGATTATTGTAGTGGTTGTTGTTGTGTTATGTTAATGGCGGCTGAGCAAGGTACAGTTAGGCCACGAGGCGCACGTAAGCGAGCTGACTTTATCATGCTATTTCAGCTTCAAATGCCTCTTTTGGGAAAGAAAAACAAGAAAAACCACGCACAAGTCTTTATTCAACAAAGGACTTGCTTCCCACCAAATCCCAGCAAGATATTCAAACGCGCAAGCAATTTACAGCAATTTAAAGTTACACCAATCACGCCCGACAACCCCTACTGACGTATGACGTCACATTGAATCCTCTAGGCTGTGGAGGCAGATGGAGGTCATGTGATTTTTGCGCGCCCTTCTCCTGATTTCATCACGCATCTGCATTGACCTTATTTTGACCAACCGTGACAAAAGTGTCCACAGTACAACAACGATCGAAACAGGGCTCTCTGATTTTCATAAAATGATTCTTACCGTTTTAAAAACAAAATATCAGAAGATAGGCCCATCTGTCATAAACTATAGAAGTTACAAAAATTTCAAAGAATCAGACTTCAAACGAGATCTCTGTGAGGCTATGAGTAATACCAACCCTACTGATTATGATTCATTTCAAGATGTATTCAACGAAGTGTTAGATAAACATGCCCCTACTAAAAAGAAATATGTACGTGCAAACCATGCCCCGTTCATGACGAGAGCTTTACGCAAAGCAGTTATGTTGCGTTCTAGACTTAAAAATAAACATAACAACTCTAGAACGGTTGAGAATTGGAACAACTTTCGTAAACAACGTAACCGTTGCGTTAAGCTTTTCAGGCAAGCTAAAAAAGACTACTACAGTAAGTTAGATATCAATTTGGTCACCGATAATAGGAAATTCTGGAAAACAGTGAAGCCTGTTCTGTCTGACAAATGTCAGAGCAATAACAAGATAGTTTTAGTCGAAGATGATGAGATTATATCTGATGATATTGAAGTTGCAGAGATTCTCAATCGTTACTTTGTAACGGTAACAGAGTCCCTTGGTATAAAAGAGAATAAGGATAATATTTCAGACACTGAGGGCATATTAGATCCTATCGAAAAGTCGGTACAAAAATACTCTAATCATCCCAGCATACTAAAAATTAAGAGCCACTTTTTGAATGTAGAATCATTCACTTTCAACCCTGTTTCATTAGAGGAAATGGAAACTGAAATCAAAAGGCTCAATCCCAAGAAGGCCACAACTTTCAAGAATATACCGCCAAAGATTCTTAAGAATAATTCTGATATATGTTCCGAACCTTTACGGGAAATATTTAATAATTGCATTGGAAGCTCCACTTTTCCTGATGAGCTTAAGTGTGCAGACGTATCCTCACTTCATAAACAAAAAGAAAGTACAGTTAAGAAAAACTACAGGCCAATTAGTGTTCTGCCAACTGTTTCAAAAGTCTTCGAGAGGCTTCTAGTCAAACAAGTGGAGGAACACATAGAACCGTATTTGTCCATACTATTATGTGGATTTCGCAAAGGATGTAACACTCAGCAAGCCTTAGTACGTTTTTTGGAAAAAACTAAACTTTGTATTGACGTAGGTGGGAAAGTTGGTGCTGTCATGATGGATCTCTCTAAGGCATTTGACTGCCTGAGACATGATCTCCTTATAGCCAAATTGCATGCCTACGGCTTTAGTCACGATGCATTGTCTCTAATTTATAGTTACTTGCATAACAGACAACAAAGGGTCAAGGTCAATGGGTCTTTTAGCTCATGGAAGCGACTTACTTTAGGAGTGCCTCAAGGATCTGTCCTTGGACCTCTTCTCTTCAATATCTATATCAACGATTTGCTTCTTTCCTTAAACAATACTGATGTATGCAATTATGCCGACGACACAACTTTATTTGCTTGTGATATTGATACTGATAATGTTGTTGCTAGGTTAGAACTAGATTCCGCCCATGCAATCAAATGGTTCTCTGACAACTATATGAAGCTTAATGAAGACAAATGTCATCTATTAACGTTTGGAAATATGAGTGATGATTCTGTTTCGGTTAAAATTGGCAGTTCTACTATTGCTAATAGTACTGAAGAAAAATTGCTAGGAGTTACCTTAGACAGCAAACTTACTTTTGAGCAACATGTAAGTAATCTATGTAAAAAGGTCAGCAACAAGCTATATGCTCTGTCACGTATTGCACACTATATGGACCAAGCTAAATTAAGGATGTTGATGACATCATTCATAAATAGCCAGTTTCAATACTGTCCTTTGGCATGGATGTTCCACAGTAAGAAACTAAATACTAAAATCAACAAACTGCACGTGCGAGCCCTTAGAATAACGTATAGAGATCAGGAATCTAGTTTTGAAGATCTCTTAGGACATGATAACAGTGTATCTGTTCACCAGAAGAACTTACAGGTGTTAATGATAGAAATGTTCAAAACAAAGCATGGCTTAAATCCTCCTTTTATGAAAGAAATATTTTGTCCACAAACCAACCAGTATAGCCTCAGAAATGATCGCGATTTTAACTTACCAAGAGTGAGATCAGTAATGTATGGCTCAGAAACTGTTCGATATAGGGGTCCACAGTTATGGTGTACACTTCCAGTTTCAATTAGACACTCAACTAACTTGATTGAATTTAAGACCAAAATCAAAGCTTGGAAAGGAAATGAGTGCCAATGCCAATGTAGGCTCTGCCGAAATTTTATACCACTTTTAGGTTTTATATAGGTTTTAGGTTTGATATTTTCATCCATTCTGTTTTTACTATTTGAATTAGTTGGCTTTTATTAGCTATACTTGTAAATATTTTTTATGCATGTGTAGCTATTTGATACCTTTTTTTATGCCAACATTGTAAATAAAGTGTTAATAATAATAATAATAATAATAATACACACCAAAAAACATTTCATTTTTGTAAGATCTGATATTGAGCGTGTTTAGTAATAAAAACTGTGCATAAATTGAAGATTTTGATGATTTGGAAGCAGAGAATCAAACGCTATGGACGCTAGCAGGTAAGCAGATCCTCTTCGATTTCACGAAAATCTCGTAGGCCCGGAATTGCAACTCAACATTAATCTTTGAATTTCTTATCCATCTGCTGTGAAATTCCAAAGATGTTTGATTTATTTGGAAGCACAGGCTTCACAAACCTAGTTTCTCTTGTTTGGGATAATTTGAAATGAAATTACCTATTTTCAAGAAGCGTTTAATCGTAAGACTCCCTTTAGATTTTTCTTTCGTTTCATAAGACGAAAATTCATGATTTTCATTCAGGGTTGTTTTCTCGAGAAGTGACGAGTTTATTTGAAAAGCGAACTATCCTATACCATGCATAATTTATTTTTCTTTCATTTGATATAGCATTTTGCACCTTTTTGGTTTTGTGATTCTGTAGCTTTTTCTGATCTCAGAGAGTTGCATTCCACCAGCATGTTGAATTGCTGCAATTCCGCTCGTCGAATTTTACCAAAATTTAACTTTTTCTTTCAAGGCCAATTTTCTTCCAAATGCTACGTCCTATGAGAGAGAAACCCTTCCTATGCCATGCAGAATTCATTTCTCTTTCTTTTGAGCTAAAGTTTGGTATATTTGTTGTTGTTGTTATGAAACCCATAAAAAAGGTGTGGTCTAACTATGAATTTTGTACCCATTATTTTGGTTAGGCCAGTTTGTCTCCATCTCCATTCTTCAACGTTTTTGCGGCTTTCTGCCGCCTTGGTATCCAATTTTTTTTCGATTTGATCTCATTATATCCATATTTCCATGCAAAATTCTCTTCTCCCAAGAAATTTTGGCTTTATCTTGCTTCTAGGGTTTCTTTCAACTTGCACGCCATTCATTTGCTTATCGCTTCGTCAAATTTTACAGAAATTGATCTGATTCATTAGGAGTGTATTTTCTTGCAGAAATGACAAGTTATAGAATAAAGAAACGTCCTAAGCCACGTAAAAATTATCTGCCTTTTTCGTGATGTAAAATATAACTTGCTTATTATTGGAGTTTGTGAGCCTATCAACTAGGCGCTGGCCAGGTTCATCTCTTGTTCCCTTCATTTTGGTTAGGCCAGTCAGTCTCCGCTCCAACATTTTATGCTCTCTCACGGCTCAGAAGTGTTCTCTCAGTCTACCATTCATGTATGTATCATCCATCATCTTACAGCTGAATATACAATATCAAACTCCTAGATTGTGTAAGTAGTAGTGTCATATTTTGTAAAATTCAGTCCCGTGACAAGAAATTTTTCTTCCCGAAGCGGCTCGTGCCAAATAAGGGTGAACCAATACCATATATGGGGTTTACCAGAAGAATTTATGACCTGTCTTCAAAGACAATTGATACCCGGTCATTTAGACTTTTGGAATGAAAACAAATTTGGGGTGAACAAAATCTCTGATAAATTTGCTACAAGTTTTGCTCAGGTTGGTTGATACAGGTCATATATTTCTTTTGCAAAAATCAGGCCAAAGTTCGAGAAAAATTATGCTCCTATACAAACACTATTACCATTAGAACGAGGCTACGGAAGTCGAATGATGGGTTGTCGGCCGTGACCAATCTCAGGCAATCGCGGACGAAACTCGTTGGGACAGATGTTTTTTGCCGCAAAAGAGGCCTTTCCCGTATGTAAACAGCTACCTTTCACTGCTAATGCCCCCTCCCCCCCACTGCAATGTTGGTTGCTGGAAGAAGACATACTTGTCAACTCATCTATGACATTTTTATCAGCTTTCAACATTGCAATGGGGGGTGGGGGGATCTCAACTCGAAATTTCCTCCAAAATACAAAGTGTATCATGAATTTTGTCCGCGATTGTAGATTCGGTGGCTGATTCAGCGTGGTGAGAATCTTTTGCACTTAGAAGTTTCTTGAAGAATATTAAAAGCTTTTCTGGTCCTAAGCGTGTAACATCCAACAGTTCCTCTACCGTTGGAGGCCATGATAGATCTGGTTTGCTTTCTATGAAATCAAGCGTTTCGCTGCAAAGAATGGATGCTGCTTGTTGTATGTGGTACTCATCGTTTAGCAATGGCATTGAAGCCAATGGCGTGCTTTGAAGACATACTGCACTGATAACAATGTATGGCTCATGATACTCAGACTTACTGAAAATGATCCGATCTGAGAAACGCTTTGACAGTCTCTCTTTTAGCACGTATCTGTATTGTCTCTCACAGGATCCTCCATACACCTCAATGAGAGCTGACATTGATATTGCTTGACTACAATCAACAACACGTTTTTCGATGATCTGACACACAACCTCAAAATGGTCAATGTTCTCTTCTGCAAGTTTGTTGTTTCGAGTTTCATCTTTTTCCTTTGAAACTATTCTTGTGTAATCTTTGTAGCACTTCTCATGTTTCACAAGCTCCCTTGCAATTAGATCTTGATCCTTGATCTGCAACAACAAATCGCTGTCTTCTTTCAACATTGCAGCTCTAACCAACGTTTCTTGGGCAATTTTTGTTACTATTTTAGTTGGAAACTGTTTCTTCCTCAGGCGCGCAACTAGGGGGGTCCTGGGGGTCCAGACCCCTGCCCTTTTCTCGAAAGGTCAAAAGTGCCCTTTTCATGGCAAAAATTGTGTTAAATTAACGCACTATTGATCTGTATTTTCTAGTTTTCTTGGCGATCAAGTGTCAATATATGTTGAATGGTTTCTTTAATTACAATGATCTTAAAGTAAGTTTGAGAATTCTCTGTGCTTGAATCAGACTTTTTCGTTCCGAAATTATCAGCATCTAAAAATTGAGGATTGAATACGGCTGAAAGTCTCCACTTTCAAATAACATGCTAAAAGCCGCTACAAGGAACTTTTATTACTAGGTGAGTAAAAAACTGTCTCCGTTTAAAAGAACACTGCTCCCTGGATATCAAGGCAATAATATTGGCAGATATTTCATTTAGTAGTTGACATGACTGACATCAGCAACTCCGTTACAAAAATGTCCTGAAGAAGCCCCTTCAAGAAATTGTCAAAACAGGCTGAAATTCGCGACCAAAGTTTCTACCTCGCAGCAATGGCTTTTACATGCTTTAGTATGTGTTGTCCTTTGGTAGTACGAAAGTATCATTTGTATCCGTGAGCATAACAGCATAATTCTGGATGATTTCGTTCTCCCAAGAGTATAACATGTATCAATACTAGTTGAAGTCATAGCTAAGTAGAAATCATACGAAACTTTGGTGGTCATTTAAGGCCTGCTTTTAAGGTTTCTTAAACTTTTAAGGAGTTTTCTCTACAAATCCCTCACTATTTCAGAATGGAGTGACCGACTTCATTCAGGTAAATTCTTAAATGATTTGAATATGTCTACCATTGAAAGATCCTTCTCCTAATGGCGCTTGCTTTTCTTTTCCCAACCGGTATAAGTTTTACAGAGTTCAGTGCACAGAGTCTTACAAAAAGTGTGTGTGCGAGCCACCTTTCCAATGGTAATTGTCTCTCCTTGGTGGGAATCACTTCTCCATTCTCCGACGATCTAGAGAGTGTCATTTAAGAAAATTTCCCGGGCAAGCCCCCTCAAACACCCCCATCTTTCTGTTACGGCATTGATAGATATGTTTTACAGATGCAAACATTTGAAAAATATCCCTTGATTTCTGCCCTCACCTTCTGATTTAAAAAAACTGACATTCCACACGACATTACTGCTTTAAAATGATCTGGAATGTGCCCTTTTTCTGATTTGGACCCCTGCCCCGTAAAATTCCTAGTTGCGCGGCTGTTCCTATTCACTACAATCGCAGATCCTTTTCTGCAAATGAAACATATCTTAGGAAAGAGAATATCACTTGCATGATTGCCCTTAGAAGAAGATCTAAGGCTTACCGAAGCCCCTTGATCAGTTTCTTGAAAAGAGGATGTCCCAGGAAGGCGTCTTTCGTACGACTTTGCAAGGGTGAATTTTGCATAGCATGTTCGATGATAGTAATGTTCTTCACCTACAAATGATGGAATGCTTCTGCATTGCTCCTCGTGCCAATTGGAGGGGGGTGACAGGGGGAGTCTTTGGTACCGGTACCAACTCATAAGGTACCAGGTTCCACCCAAATTGAAGGTATTGGTACCACCAATTTTGGGGGAAGGAGCTATCATGAATATGACGAATTCTGAAATGAGGTCTATGTCAGTTCCTCGTGGGGCCAATGGCAAGACCAAACCACTCCTGAGCACGTCACCGTGGCATCTGTGTCACTGTCTGCACTGTAAAAGCTAGAAATATGTTCTAGGAATTCCAAAATCATCCAAGGATGAAATTTTTATTGGTACCGACTCATATAAGCTTGGTACCGGTACCCGTACCTTTGGTACTAGGTTCCACCACATTTGCACAATGTTGTACCAGGTACCACCCCTCTGGTACCATGGTACCACTACCCTGTCACCCCCCTCCAATTGTCTCCCCCAAGTTTTTCCCTAACAGCCTTATTGTCCAGAAGTGTTTTGTGAGAAGCATCAGTTAACTTAAGCAATTTCTCTTCTAAAATGTTCCCGTAGTGCACAACGCAATGGTTTCTAGTACGTTTCTTACATCCTTTTTGATTCATTCTACCTGCCAGCACATGAAATACCTTTTTGTCGCCATATTGTCCTGGTTGTATAGGAGAGCTTGTCACCATAGCAACATAGCAGGAACAACTTGAAAGCTGATTTTTGAAAAGGAGGCTATTTCATAAAGAAGTCACAAGTAAAAGTAAATCATTTCTAAAGTTAGAATTAACAATCTTCGTACAATATACCATGGCTAACATACTTAACTACGTTATCATGAAACCGAGGTTTGAACTGCAATAGAGGAAAACGCCTCCAGACCCGTTGATATAACAACCATATTCGGAATCAGCGTATCAAAATTGACCACAAAAGGCCCTTTAGGTAAATTCCCCTCAACTTTGACGATACCCCCCCCCCAATCCTCCTCCTGGTCTAATACAAGCGCTTCCAAGCTACTGAATGTCTTGCAGAAGCGGCAGTTATTTTATTGTGATCCTGTTATCCCCACCCACAACACATTAGCACAAAAGGTTGGATTTTCAGATTTGAAATGGCTCATTTATGCACCACCTGCTCATTTCTGCGTAAAGCTTTCAACGCATTATGAGATGCTCCAGCCAATCAAACAACCACTTCAAATTAATTCAGGATGCTGCGTAAGAAAATGGAATTTTTGTCGTGCACCTTTCATCCTTATTTCAACACATTTGCAAAAACACTGCAATTTGAAATTTGACATTAAGGCATCGCTTTCTCACTTCGGCATGCTGCTGTGACTCCTTTCGAGGTTCTTCGACAAATCAAACAATAATGGATAGCACATGTCATCGGGATAGAGAACGACCACCCCTGTAAGATATTGACCCTCCACACAAACAAGATCAAAAGAAGAGGCCGAAAGCACCTTCTACACTGGGAAGAACCATTTCGTCATAAAGCGAGAGAAGTAAAGGGCAAGTCCTGTCTGACTGCTTCAAGAAAACAGATGCGAAAAGTAGCTCTTGGTGAAAGATCAACTGTAACAGTGACACTGTAACAGTCAATGATTCAGAATTCCTTCCAAATTTGGAAGCGGCTAGCCCTAATTATCATTATTATCATGATCGACGACTACTGCCCTTAAATTGTGAGGTTTCCTTCTCTTACATAGACTCTTGTTGTACATTAATAGTGGATTATCGGATATTGCTTGAAAGCTCTTCGCAGCAGCTTAACCCTATTTTGGTTGGGGGGGGGGCAAATTTGCCCCCCCCCCCTAGTAGATTTTTTTAAATAACTCTGCGAGGAAGAATTTTGTAGCCATGAAACTTCTTGACTTTTTGCAACTACTTATTGTGCAACTTCTCAAAAAGTTTCATTGAAATATTTTGAAAAATGAGGGGGCGGGAGACAATTTTCTGGGACTGACCCAGGAAAAATCGCAAATTCTCAAATCTCAATTATCGCGAAAAAAGGAGCAGAAGTGGAATATTTTGCAAATTTCTTTTTTAATGTTGTGTTATTTGATGCATTCTATCATAAATACCATGTTTGGATGGAAAATATGCTCCAAATTTAATTTTATCTCGATTTTCCTGATTTTGGCCAATTTTTGCCTCTTTTCTTGACCACACAAAGGAAAATGCTGACGTAAGCAAAAATGGTGGCTATTTTTAAGTTAATTTTTATATTTACAGAAAGTACATGCCTGAGGCTTTTAGCACACCAAATTTGGTCGCTCTATCTATTACCAGTAAAGAGTTAGGTAGGGGGGGGCTTTTTTGCCCCCCAACCAAAATAGAACTATCAAATAGCCCAACCACTATAGGGTTAAAATTCTGAAGAGTGAGCAAAGCGAGCGCTTAACTTCTTAGTTTTAAGACAGATCTTTAGGCAAATGATGTCAGTCTATGGAATATTGTGCCAAAAGCCACCCATATTGTTAGCATATATATACCCGTACCTTAAACATGTTATGTACCCCTCCTCTGAGCTACAAAAATAGTATCTGTGCTCGGGTTTACTATCCAGGAGCGTTTTAAAAATGATGGAAATTGATCTTAATCACAACAAAGTTTCATTTAAGGGCCCAACCAAACCTGCTTACTTTGCATGGGTCTAACACTTTTCTTTAATGCTGCTTGGTAGATCTAAAAATCTTCTCGTTGCGTGTGATACAATTGTACAAAGATGAACAAGTAAATAAAGCAGAAAAAACACTTTGATGCGAAATAAAATAAGCGTGACGTTTCGAACATAGCCCGTTATCAAGCAAAAAACAAACTTAGTAGAAACGACCCGACATTAATCAAACAAGAAGAAGAGCAGATTCGAAGGATTATGACAGCATTGAAGGAAATCAAATTGACGTAGAAAGGACTGGGAACAGGAAAGATGTTTGGAATAAAACTGTAATGAGTAGAATTTTATTGAATAAATGTAATTTCCTTGCTGAGTCCTAAACAGTATGGAGCGTTGTTTGTGTCTTTATAACAATTGATGTTTATATATGGTCATTGTCAATTTTGTATGGTATTGCTTTACTTTATGAATGGTGTTTGTCAATTCTAAAGTCAAACTAATAAGTTTTAAGGGGTCTTGACTTTTGTGTAGCCTTCTCATTCCATATGACGTTAAACATTTCGTATGGTTATCAAGATTTTTTGTGGCGTTTTAAAATTCATATGATTCATTTCATTTCGTATGGCATTTCGAATTTTATGTGGTCTTTCGCATTTCGTATGGTATCATAAATGACAGCATGGTGTGATGCATTTCAACTTTCAATAACTTGGTGGGAAAATAAGAATTTTTTATCCATATGGGCTTGGCCGAAATTGCTTTGCACAAAATGACAACATCAAAATCAGATGGGGTGCCAGAAAAATTACAGGGGACGGCGGCTGGGCTGGCACAACGGCTTCAAATTACGTGAACGACACAGCTACATCACAAACATGCAACATACGATACCGAGACATACCAGTTAGGAACGAGGAGCCAAGAATTAGGGCTAGTATTCAAAGCTACTTAAAATCATGAGATTTTGAGATCTTAGATTACCTTGCGCAAGGGCCCAGGAGGCACGGGGGAGCTGGGGCAGCCACCCACGTTGCCTTGATGGCATGGGGGCAGCAATGGGGCCAGCTAGAGCCCTTTTCAGAAAAGTTCTTCTCTGATATCCCCTTCATCTGAAACCTTTCACCAATCGAAGTGGTATCCAGTGCTCTTTTCAACCAACATTTCATTTCATTTCATTTCATTTCATTTCATTTCATTTCATTTCATTTCATTTCATTTCATTTCATTTCATTTCATTTCATTTTTCATTTCATTTTTCATTCATTCTTATTTAGACACAATACCCTATCAGCATAACAAAGTAAATATAAATATTAATAATATCAAGAAAAAATAAAGCTGCTCTTCCAAGGGGTTGTGTTTGTGTCGCTCTACCTCAAGAGCTCCCTCAATCTTACTTTGAAGGAGCTCAATGAGGCGGAGTCTCGTATTTGCTTTGGGATTTCGTTCCAGGCACTTGCTCCCTGGTAGCCAAAAGACTTTTTGCAGTACTCAAGACGAAGCCGAGGAATTTCGAAATCATAAATTTTTCTTGTGTTATATCTCGAAATATTCGACCTAGGAGTGAATTTATTTTCGAGCTTCTCTGGGCAGAGTCCATTGCTTATTTTGTATGTAGTAATCAGCCTGTCATATTTTATTAGATTGCGTACATCGAGCCAATCACATACCCAGCCATCTTTGTGCCTTGCACATTCAATTAGTCTCCGTGCCCTGTTTTGCAACCTCCGTAGGGATTCCAGTTTTGTGCTTGACAGACATCCCCAAATGACACTGCAATATCTCAGATGGCTTTCAATTAATGCTCGATAAACAGTTGCCAATTGTTTCTGGGAGAGGATGTTTTTGAGTTTAAACATCGCCCCTAAAACGTTTTTTATCTTTCGCTTTACGGTTTTGAGTTGTTCTTCCCAATTCATGCTTTCGTCTATTATGGCACAAAGATATTTTGTTTTTGAGCTCTGCATAATTTTTGATCTTCTACTTCGAGGTCGGGGAAATCTTTGGCTTTGTTCAGTTGTTTTGGATGCCCTATCTGCATAAATTCGCTTTTTTCAGCATTTAGGCTAAATTTGTTTTGCCTCATCCAGGATGAAACAAGATCAAGTTCTCCCTTTATCTCATTAAAGTGCTCGTTGATCTCATTGGAGGCATAAGAAATGCTCGTGTCATCCGCGTACATATTTGGTTTAGATTTTTTCAAAAATTTTTCAAAATCATTCATATAAATGATGAAAAGCAAGGGACCCAAACACGACCCCTGTGGTATTCCACACTGTACTGCGCAATTGCAAACAAACTCGACTTGTGTTGGGTAAGATGAGATTTTTCGCGAGAAATGCAAGATAGTGGCCGAGAGAGTTTTTCTAAGCCACAGTAAAGGTTGTCGTTTTTAAACCTGCCCTTCATCGGCAGCCTTTCACAAATCAGAATGGTATCCAGTGCTTCTTTCATCCAACGCTCCACCAATGCAAGCAGCGTCGACTCGAGTAGGGTCGGATAACATATTTTCCAAGAAATGCAATATAGTGCCCGAGAGAGTCACTCTAAGCCACAGTAAAGGTTGTCGTTTTTAAGGTTGTCGTTAAAACTATTCGTCGACAAAGCATTTCAGGGCATTCCATTCTGGGAGAAGGCATCACCGGATTGTCAGAAGCATTGTAAAGCAGTGTAAGAGTTGTTTGTGCAAAGAAGGTGATGATTGACCGGAAACTAGATATTACAGAAGTATGAAACTATTAACACGGTTTGGGAACACATAAAATGGAGAATGAAAATGGAGGCATTCTAAGCAAAACAAGCAGATGTTCTCTCGAAAAGCTTTCTGGGCACGCTAAATCGTAAAAATAATATTATCAATGATCAAAATTCTATTTCATTGAAGGTAAAAATTTGGGCCGGGAGAAATGTTTTGAGAGCAAGCATAGGGCATGTCTTCAAAAGTTTTCCCGGGGATTTCTCCCCAGATTCCCTCAATTCAATACCCTACTAGTCGATTTCCCTTGTCAATTTTGATTCTTGTACAATAAGGCCACCACTAATCTCCACTCCATCATTGCTTTGCTGCTTGTAGCCTGTGACAAGTAACATTTCTGAGAAGGATGCATGTGTGATGTGTCTCGCAGTGCCCTTTCTTGAATGGCTGCCTCGCTGCTTCGTCTTCCTTTCAGTGCATCTGATCTTGCGAGTCTCCTAGAGGGTTGATGATGATCTTCTTCCTCTCCTGCGAACAAAGCATACAAAAAACATGTGAATATCTTACTTTAAGAGGGCCCCATGATGTAACAAACATGAATAGATATCTATCAGGAAAATAACAGGAGAAAAAACAGGTCTGTTGGACAGATGTATCGCTATTTTAATTCAGTTGCAATGAATGATATCAACAAAAGTTTCTCACTGACCTAAAAACCGTAGCTTATCTCCTGCTGTCTTCACCTACTCCTTTTGTACAAAATCTTCCCCTCGCTCGCTACACACACTTGTGTAGGAACATTTGTGTCTTGTTCTTATTAAAATTTACCGGGGGTAAACCAGGGCGTAGCAAAAGCCACAACACTAAACCTTGAGGTCATTGAGTACATTAGCCCTTGCCAACATAGCCGTGGCCTTGTGCTGAAGCAACGCAATAACCACTTGCCCTCGTCTAAAAAGTTAGGAAAAACAGATAGATGTTAACCCTTTCCAGAGAAGGCTTTTTAAAACTTTTGGGGGTCACAAGCCCCACTTTATGCTAGCGACTACAAGTGCTAGAGGGTTGAAACTTGGCACAAGTAGCAAACATATCAACAGATAAATAAGATTATGTTACTTGGTTTTGTTTGTGTCACGTGAATAAGTGCTGACGTCAGCAAATATAGCTAAATTAAGTGCAAAACCACAAGGATATTATCGTGTTGTATCTCCTAATTGATTAAACATACTGATATGAGATTCAAAACATGAGAGGTGAAATCCTTGTAATTCTTGTTTTGAAATTTATGCTTCGTAACGCCATTATTTTTGCTGATATCGACATTTATTCATTGTGCGTGTGGAATGGAACAATTTCTGTCCTCAAGTTGTTGTAAATTGGTTTAACCCCATTTTAACCAGGGGAAGGTGCGTTTTTCACCCCCTCTTGAACTTTTTTAAGTAGCTCCAAAACGATGACAGCTATAGCACTAAAACTTCTTGACTTTTCCTAAAATTTAATTGGCAATCAGAAACTAAAACTTGCAATGCTTATTGCTAGACCACGTGACCATTATATGCCCATATTTGGAGAGTGGTCACAAAGAAAATCGTTAAATTGCTCTAGTTTCTTCATTTTGTGTTGAATCTCATCAATATATATATATACAATTCGACTTGTATTGATGAGTAATTAATTTATATATGATTTATCTACATTTGCTGACGTCAGCAATTTATAATTTGTATGACGCCATACACCTTTATGACGTCATATCTCTAATGAATTAGCAATTTTTTATGAAAAAGCATGTGATAACTTGAGTACTGATATAACCAGGCGCGGTCTGGCCCGGGTGGCAAAGTGGCGATCGCCACCTGGGCCCTCTGATATTTAGAGTAAAAAAGAAATTGCGAGCCCTTTTTGCAAAATTTGGAGGAGATAATTTGCATAAATTGAAGTGTTACGGTAATAACCAGCGCTCTGCAGTTGTCTGCTCTTGTTTAACCTTATCTGAACTGGGTGATTTGAAACACTCAATGCCTGGGGGGGGGGGGGTGGATTCAGCCCCCCTGTTTATCTTTGCTGTTGCTTGAGATATGGCAACCAAATTTGGCACAAAGGTTTTCATTATATAGCAATGAATTTTTGAAACAATGGTTTAATAAGCATTGTTGTTGTTGCTAGAGCACAATTAACATTATGATGTCATTTGACGTCATAAAAATGAAAGTGTGTTAAAAGGACGTAAAACTTTACTTTTCGCAAAGAAGTGAAATATATAGATCAAAATAGATGTAAATTCATAGTTTGGACTTAATTGGACCAATTCAAAGCGATTAAGAGAGATACAATGTATATTTTGCACAGAGTGTGGCATTAAGACTTGGTTACCATGGAGACAAGGCTAAAAATAGAACACCAGAATCGTTACAGTTCGATTGCTGTATGATAGAAGGTTAAACTCGCTAAATTTCAGAGGCATTCAGCAAACACGGAAAAACGTATAAATGAAAATGTACGAGGAGGGTGGAATCCGCCCCCCCCCCAGTTCAGATGGGGTTAATCAAAGAGCATCTTTGAATTCAAAGAAACACCCTTCAGGGCCCTCATTGATAACAGCACATTTGATGCTGAAAAGGCAACCCTGTATAAATAATTATATTGTTTGTTATATTGTTATATTGATACTGAAGAAGATTTTATCATCGAAACGTATTTTATAAACAGTTGTGTTTTTATATTCTTTTTTCTGTTTATTTTTGATGGTGGTTTTTGTTAACATATTTTATTTTCCAACGGAAAGGGTCAAAGATGGTTGAGGACAGCCGAGTTCCAAGAAAAAGAGAAATTTTCAACTTGGCTGACAAAATAACACGATATTTTAGTAACTGGTTATTCTTAAAGATTTGCTTTGTTTACAATGTCATTCCGAACGGTCTGAAGTTAAAGAAACGTGCACAGATTGGGAAAAAGTCGCAACATTTCCAACTTCAATGGGACAACTTCAATGGGACAATATCATGTTTAATGAAGAGAAAGATCTTGTAGGGGCACTTATCAAAGAATATCTTGAAGTGGGCACAGAACTTCGGGTCACATTTTGGAATAAAATTACTGATTTCATCACTAATGTTTACAACATAAAGGAAGAATAAAACTGAAGAAGATTTTATCATCGAAACGTATTTTATAAACAGTTGTGTTTTTATAATTATATTTTTATCATTATTAATTAGTCTCTTTCATAAGCGAATTCGAATCTAGCACAAAGACACTGCCGAATACGCACAGTGCCTGGCCCCATAAGATTTTCAGCAAAGTACGTATTACATGTTGATTTGCATTGGATACTTTAGGGCCCATCTAAATTGGGCCCTAAGTGTTTAGTGAGTTGACCAAAGTTGTGAATAAAATCGAAAGCAAGGACTACACTTGAAAAGAGATTCTTAGCCACCTCCTAAAAAACATGAACATCTTTAGGAAATTGCTTGAAAGACCAAATCTATTTCTATAAGTACAGGTTTCAAAAATTTCCTGGTGAAGGCTTTCTTCGATCACAATTTCCTTTCCTCCACTCAATGGCAAGAACCAAAGGTAAAATGCAAGCCTTGCTCTTCAGTTTATCTATCAATCAGTCAGTAAATAATATTGAGGACTGAGAATGTTTGAAGTGATTTCTCTATTGGGTGTGGTTCAAAATTATATGCCTTTTGGCTTGCTAGCCACACTACAATTACGATGCCTGACCGCCCCTGGATATAACCATTTGATTTTACCAAAATTATGCGAAATTAATCATGTTTAAGCATTATTATTGAGCAAAAAACTTTTCATTGAAATGAATTAGCATTATTTAATTAGGTGATTAATTAGGAACCACAAATATTTACATAAAACTAAATGAAATCTCAAACTAAGGCTATCAAGTAAGTATTTGGATAGTTTTTAGCTTAATTTAGCCAGTTGTTTACATAAATATACCTTCTTCTCCTAACAGCTCTATTTCGTCAAAATTTGCCCTATTTGTGGTTGCCTAGCAACTAATCACGAGATCAACATTGATTGATACTATTTTTGGATTCTGATTATATAATTCTTACTTTGAAATTTATGCTTTGTAATGCCATTATTTTTGCTGATATCAGCATTTATTTATTCTGGGTGGTGAATGGAGCAATTTCTGTCTTTAATTTGTTATGAATTGGTTTGAAAGAAAGCAAAGAATGCTAAACATAGATAACAGGACCTGCTGAATCGCAATATGTTAATCATTTTTTACAAAAAAGAGGGTGACATTGTTTTTCATCATTAATCCCCTTAGTTTTAGGGGGCATTTCTGGCCCCCCCAACCACACTTTTCTACAATGCACTAACACTGCCTCTATTTTCACCACCTAACAAAGAGACTTTTAGTCAAATTAAATTGGCAGTTCAATTTTTAATATTTCATTGCTCTAACTCTGATTACTTGACCACAGGAATACCATATTCGGAGAGTGGTCAACAAAACTTCTTAAAACCTCCATAGATTAAGTCTCATTTTGTCCGATTGATCTCAAACATGCACCACTCGATTGCATTTCATGAGTAGTTTCATTTGATATGTGTGTGTATATAAATGATAAATGATATACATTTTTAAAAGATGTTTCCGTTTGCACCAAAAAAGGAGAAATCCTGGTTGCCTAGGATATGAAACATTGCTGTCTTTTTTGCTTCTATTTATTTATTTGATTACTTCTGAGTCCATATTTACTAGCTGAAAGTACAGACTTAAAAATAGCTGCAAAGAAAATCTGTACATAGAGCACAAAGCTAGTTAAAAGCTAATTGTGCTAAAAATAGAAACTGAAAATAGCTCAAAGTATGAATTTGAAATCTGCAACATGGTTCCTACAATTTGAGACAGATTTGGAGAAAGTTAGATGAGAGGTAAGTTAAGTAGAATGTTTCTTGTTAAGAAGGCTTAAAAATGCCAATTTTCCTTTGTGTTTTGGTTTCCTAGTAGTGAAGCACGTGACTAATTAATTGTTATTGTTATATTTTAATAGCCAATTGTCTAAAGAACAATAGGATTAAGACTGCGTTCACACGATGCCGGCACATTTTGAAAACGGTGAAAAATTCGACGGATAGGCCTCCTGTTCACACGAAAACGGCAAATTTTTTTGCCGGCAGATTTTGAAAACGGTAGATTTTGAAAACGGAACTCTAATCGGCACATTTTGGAAACGGCATCGCGTAAACACTTGAAAATTTTGAAATAGAACAATTTTCGACGTTTTTGGAAGAAGACTGATTGACACTTGGGTTGTAGATACCTTTCTATGGCATCAAAGTCTTGCAACCAGCTTTTTACTGACAAATTTCCGACCGTTTTCAAATTGTTCCGGCATCGTGTGAACGCTAGCTCAAATTTTGCAGCCGTCACATTTTTCACCGTTTTCAAAATGTGCCGGTATCGTGTGAACGCAGTCTAAGTCTTATTGTTATATCTCTTGTAGTTTCCCAGAAAAAGAGGAGGAGACAAAAATGTCCCCTCCCCCAGTACAAAGTAAGTAAAAAAATCGCTTAGTACTAATAGGGTTAAGCATGCATAACAGTAAATTATTGCTGATGTCATCGAAAATCAATAACCTATGTATCAAAAGGAAAGCCTGTTTCAAGACAAATTCAAATTCCTATGGAGCCAATAGTTAAAAAGTTCTGACTGAAAAGGGATTTTTGCGGAGCTTTCAATGCAAAATAAGCTTTCAATGCCTGATTACACGCGAAACCCCATTCCACCGCTGCATGAAACAAACTATGTTTTTCGAAACCAGCCAGCAGTAGGGCAAATAAGGGCAAGAACGGAAAAATTCAGAACTAGTTTTTACCCTGACTGCTTGTTTGAGTGGAATAAACTTGATCCCTTGGTGAGGGCATCCACTTCAGTTTACACTTTTAAACAGAATTTGTTTTCACAGATTAGGCCTCCTGCTAACTCCGTATATGGCATTCACAATCCTAAAGGGATTGCGTACATAACTCAGTTGAGGGTTGGGCTAAGCAAACTCAATTTTCACAAATTTAGACACAATCTTAAAGACACAATCAACCCAATGTGCCCAATAAATGATGGCATAGAGGACACGGAACACTTTTTGCTGCACTGCAATTCTTTCACAGAGTATTGACGCAGTCTTCTCGCTGGTGCTAGAGATGTGCTCCAAACGTATGGATATTCCGAAGCTCCGGGCGATAAAATCTTAAACTTCTTTTATACGGAGATGAAAACCTGCCTTTGGAAGCAAATGGTTTAATCCTGAACTTGACAATTAAGTTTATTTTGGAAACAGAACGCTTTGATTAATCTTTCGACTTCCCTATGAACACCCCCATACCCCAAACCCTCCATGTATTTAATGTTCTTATTTATTTATGCGTGATAGTTTGAGGTAGCTTGCAACCAAGTAAGGATTTTTTTTTCTAACCTTCCTCTTTGGGTTTTCAATTTTTCCAAACTTTTAATCTGCAATCACTTAGTTGCAAGCTACCTTAACTCATAGCTTAACGTCGTATTTACTTGTAGTATGTTGTTTGTCTATGTTTTTTGTCCCCCCGTTGTTTTGTTGCGTACATTGATTTTGATTTGATTTGATTTTATAATATTTATACAGGGTAAAACATTCAGTTGTACTGTTTTACAATGTACCCTGTTAAAAAATACTTACAAACGAAAAGAAACTATCTAAATTTACATGTAAATCCAAAATAAAACAGGTATTAACAAAGTATATAAAAATTGCAGGTATGATGTAGATATGATATAAGAGAGAATTAGCTAAATACATGGTTTGCTATGCTTTTTTTGAAAGTTTTCAAAGTCGGGGACAATTTTGATTCTAGGCTGAGGCGATTCCACATTGTCGCACCTTTATATGAGAAGCATTTTTGGCCATTTGCAGATTTTCGCATGGGAATTTCTAAATCAGATCTAGTATTGCGTAATTCTCTCTTACATGTATCCGAGAGCCTTGAGAACATTTCTGTAAGGTAAGTGGGAGCCAGATCATTGATAGATTTGTATACCATACTCAAAGTCTCCATTTGAATAATTTCACTAACAGTGTGCCATCCAAGTTTCTTGATGATAGGCTTTGCAGAAGCATCATATCTACTGTTAGTAACTATTCTTGCAGCCCGATTTTGAAGTTTTTGTAGTTCGTTTATTGCTGTGGAGCCACAGCTTCCCCATACAGGGCAGCAATATCTGAAATATGGTTCTACAAGACTTTTATACATGCTTTGTATTGTAAGAAGAGGGAGATACCTTTTGGAGTATTTCAACATCCCTATTCCTCTAGAAACTTTTTTCTTGATGGCAGTAATTTGTTCTTTCCAGTTCAAGTATTGATCAACCATAACTCCCAGATATTTTGCCTCCTTTATGATAGAAACAGTTTCTTCCCCTACATTAAAGAGAGGCTTTACACCTCCTACCTGTTCTATGTCGTTCAAACGCTTCCTACCACCTATCACGAGACTTTGTGTCTTGGTCACATTGAGGGACAATTTGTTTGCGTTAAGCCAAGATTTAAGGTATCCAAGATCCTCGTTGACGCATTCATTTATCAAATGAATTGACTTTGAAGAGAAAGAAAGGCTTGTATCATCCGCGTACATGTTAACATCTGAGTGTCTCAGAGAGAAATGAAGATCATTTACGTATATTATGAAAAGAAGAGGTCCTAGGCAAGAGCCCTGAGGAACTCCAGTCGTTATTGATTCAAGATCTGATAGCTGCCCATTTACCTTACAGCACTGCTTTCTATTGGTTAGATACGAGCGGAACCAGCGTATCTCTTTGTTTTGAACCCCATAATGCTCCAGTTTCTGTATAAGGATGTCATGATTCACCGTATCAAAAGCCTTTTTTTAAATCAATAAAAGTGACGGCTGTATATTCACTGTTCTCTAGATTGAGATACCAGTCATTGGTACATTTTAAGAGACAGGTCAGTACGGAATGTAGTAACCTGAAACTAGATTGTTGTGAGAATAGGAGCTTATTAACATTTAGAAAGCCGTAAAATTGATCATAAACCAGTTTTTCAAAAAGGCGAGAGATGATCGGTAAAACAGATATAGGGCGATAGTTTGAATTTTCATCTTCAGAACCATCCTTGTAGATAGGTGCAACCCTAGCTATCTTCCAATTGTCTGGAAAAATGCCGAGAGACATAGACATGTTAAAGAACCGACTCAGAGACCCGGCCAAAACAGGCATGCCAACCTTAAGAAAGAAGCTTGAGATACAGTCAAGGCCGGACCCCTGAGAGGTCTTGAATTTTCCCATAGTCTCAATTAGCTGCTTAGGTGTAACAGGTGCAAAGCTAAATGTAGTATTTTGAGGATTTACAATATATTCATCATTCAAAAGGGGATTTCCAGTATCAGGTATATCATTGCTCAATTTTTCTCCAACAGTGCAAAAGAACTGATTCATAGAGTTAGCAATTTCCTTTGAATCAAAAATAGTAATACCATCAACCCTTAAGGATTGGATTGTCGTCGTTTTCGATCGTTTATTTATGAGTTTGTTAATAGTAGACCATGTTTCCTTCACATTACCTTCCGCTTCATGAATTTTGTTTGTGAAATATGTCTTTTTAAGATCGGCATTCATCCTATTTGCTTTATTTCTTACTTGCCTATATGCAGCCATAAGGATTTCAGATTTTGATTTGACTGCAGCAACCTTCAGTTTGTCTCTACTCCTAAGCAAGTCCTTCAGACTGGAAGACAGCCAAGGGCTATATCTTTCAGAAACTCGCTTTTGCATCATGGGGGCATGAGTTTCTATGATTAACGAAAGCATACTAATCCATTTTTCAACTACTACATCAATATCTTCAGAGCAATACAGGATACTGGACCAGTCATAGGCTGAGAGATCCCGAAGGAAAGCTTCCTCATTGAAGTTTTTCATCTGCCTAGTATATATTTGTTTGTGTTTTTGTTCAATACCACCCAGGTGCTTCCTTACTGCATACACTAGATAGTGATCGCTAATGGCAGTCCTGACAACACCGGATTTTGAAATGTTTCTTACATTACTGACAGCAATGTGATCTATCAGAGTGGAAGTTTGTTCAGTTTCACGTGTCGGCTCTGATATCAGCTGCGTCAGGCCGAAAGATTCGTACATATCTTTGATGTGTCTAGCATTACCTGAAAATGTGGGTGCTGAACCATCAGTTGAGTTAGGATTTACCGAAAGATCACAGTTTGTGTCCCCTAATAGAATCATCTCCTTCCCCTCCAATTCTAAGAAACGCATGACTTGTTCAAGCTTATCAAAAGTGTCTATCGGATCACTGGGAGGCCTATACCACGAGAGAATTATAAAGGGTGCAGCTCTGAGGGGTGTAATCTCGACCCCAATCATTTCCAATGACGCTTTCGGAATATCCTCCCTAACCTTAGATTTGAAACTGTCTCTGCAATAGACAGCTACTCTTCCCCCATGGCGAGTTCTATCAAAGCATATGAATTTGTACCCATCAATTTTAAATAGATTATCGGGTAATTTGTCATCTATTTTAGTTTCATTTAACGCTAGAAAGTCAATGCCCCGACTTTCGAGTAGATACTCGATTTCATCTACATGTGGAAGTAGACTGTTAACATTTAGAGAGGCAATCACCATTCCTTTTTTGGTGCCCAGTTTATCAGAACTGCCATTACTATCAATTATGTTTGGTGCAGTAACCAGATTCACATATGTTCTCTCAGAATGTCTATCATCAGTGTTATTAAGTCAGATATCATTTATAAAATTCTTAAAATTATTAGCAAGAAAAGATGTACCTTTACGATTGAGGTGAAGTTTCTTCATACCTAAGCCCGTGTCATCAATGTTCTTATTGTCTATCAGGTACACGTTGTTCCTCGTGGCAACTTCTCGTAAGATGGCGTTGTGCGAATCCACTTTCTTTGCAATACAGTTTCTTGTATTGTCCTCGTCTTGTTTCATGTAACCATGGGGTAGTCGTGTAATTTTCGCTCCTCTTGGTATTGTCCCTGTAGTGTCGTATAGTTATAATTAGAAAGTATAGTAAAATGTAACTAATATTGTAAATTTTTATCTGAATGTATATATAAAAAAAAAAAATGCAAAATAACGAGTTGACCTTTTGAATCAGGATCGAAATTTTTGAAATTGACACGAAAGGATGTTTCATAGATAGAAACTGTTTTTCAAGGGGCAAGCAACTCATACTATGCTTTCAAGGAACGAGTGTTGAAATGTTTAGGTATCAGCTTGTGTCTGGCTAAAGTAAAAATTCAAAGAGCAAAGCAAAGTTTCTTGAAGCCTTTTCAATGTTAACACATCACTCAAGTACTTTCTGAATACTATGATACAAGAAGCATGTAGAAATAAAGTAAAAGTATGTTAGAGATTTTCTTTATCAAAATAATAGTTTCTTTAAGCTTTATTCATCTTTGAAGAATAAAAACATTCTGAAAGGGGCTTTGGGCAGACCGGATGGAGTATACTTAGGTAGATAGGAATCAGGAATGTTGTATCAATTGGAATTCTTTGTGCATACAATCGAAACAATCCACGCAGCATTTGAGATATATCAATATATGTTCACGTACACAATCAAAACAAGCGAGCAACATAAAAAATTATCTCTTCTCTATCAAATTTTGATGAGTTAGCAATCAATTTATTCTGACTGAGGCTAATTACTTGGTGTTCCTAACAAATGCTTGCTGTCAATGAATCATTAACAGAGCTGCAGTCCTTCAAACACAATTTTCACAATTTTACCTGCCAAAGTTCCCTCACTGCTTGAAATCTTCGTACTAACGACTGTTGTCAAGGGAACCAACCAACGCATACATTACTATGAAGAAACAGGTGGGGCACTATTACAGTGGCAAGTCTTGTTTGGATAAAGTCAAGAATTTTGTCAATATCATGTGCCATCCTCATTTTTGGTATGCCCATTGTAAGAATTCTGAAGCTTACAAAGAAATCTGGTCTCCTTCAAGTGGACCAAATATCAGGCTATTGCTATAATGATATAAACCAAATCCTGCATTAAACAGTTGCAGTTGCAAATAGATAAATAAATATCACTGTGAAGCAAGCTACGTGCATGATCTCATTCTCCAAATAAGGCTATTTGGGGCCTTTAATTGTTTTTATGAATTGATTTAAAATGCCAGTAAGGCATTATCAATTTTTTTTGGGTGCCAAGCACGGCTTTGATTGACAGTTTAGAAGACAATATAATATCAAAATAGAACTTTTGACAATCTTCATTAACAAAAATCAATAACTATCATTTCAATGGCTTTAATATTAACGTTTTCTTGATTTGTGGAAAAGTCAAAATTTTGCAAATAATCTAATTAGAATCCCTCTCCAGGATCTTTTTCGCAATTGCCTCTTAAACGCAATAGAATTCAGAAATTCAATTTACAACTATCAATGTCTATCAGATCTATAGCCTCACAGCTGTTTAGCGACTACTTTCGTTGAAAATGTTAGGTTTTTATGAAAGAGCCAAAATCAGTTTCAAATGTTTTTGTGTTGCTAAGCAACATATCATTTGACTCATTAGCATGCGATGCTGTTTTAGAATCATAATTATTACAGTTGCTTAGATATTTGGAGAGACCATTTTTCGCCACCCCCCCCCCATGAGAGCATGGTACCCGATTTACAAATGTAGAACATCCTAAAAGGCAGAGCTCACTCAATGAGAACAGTATTTTGCCCCTTTTCTGCATCATTCAACAACACAGCACTTACGTTATGCGTGGAATTCACAATCTTTCAGAATCTAAAGGCTCTGACTAATACGGTAGCACTTTTATACCAATAAACAAGGAACTTCGGTTTAACCCTATCCAGACTGGGGGGCTCATCAAGCCACTCATTTATTGAATGGAACATTGTTCCAAACTGGTATATTGAACCAGCCTGTTGTGCTTAGACTTTTAGTTTCTATCCACGCAAAATGAGACTTTGTATGAAATCTTGAAAAAGTTTTGATCGTTGTTGTTAGTGGCAATGAATTTCAAGGTGGTCAGGGCCAACTTTTATTAAGTAAGCCGTTTTTGGATATAATTCCCATTCACTTTATAATCCTTTGATAGTATCCTTGTTACTTCTTGTATTTGTGAATAGTAAGGTCTCCTTAATTTTTTCCATCACCAATAGACCAATTATATGTCATGTGACTTTATCTTTGATGTCATCTTCAAGAAAATGGCAACATTTTGCTAGGAGCCTTTCTGTAAGAAAATTTTGAGCACAAATTCATTCCAGCATAAATGAATTGATAAAAGCTAATCAGTTTTTTTAAAGATTTGAGCTCTATGCTCTAATCAGTAGGGTAGTTTTCACCTAATTTGTGTAATATTATTGCAAATGTGCACCATTGGTAGTCTTTGTGCTTACGTATACCAAACGCTATAAAATCTCTCAAGTGTAGCAGTGGCAATAATAACAATCTGTTTTTCATGTTTGTATCGCGGGCATTGTCGTCGTTGAGCTTGCCTGGGTGGGGTTTGCGGATCTGGCGGGCGCATGGGGTGGGGCTTTTGCAGTGTTTGCTGATTTTTCCCCACTTCTTGTGACACCCTGAGCTATTTTGATATGTTGCACAATTTTGCGTATGAAATGCAACAGTGTCAATTTCTCAAATTATTTAAATTCATCAAAACTCATTCAATAACCTTTTAGGATAGGGGGGCTTCCCTCCTCGATCTGTTCACCTATTGAGGCGGCTCCTCCTTAAGTAATTCCCTGCATGCAATTCATTATTTCCTCAGTTAGTATTTCTACTATATTATATTAATTTCCTATCCAATGTATTAATTTTTCTGTAACATGTTTTAGATCTTTGTAGTCTAGTTCTTTTTGTATGTATCGTTAATATTTTTGAAGTGTATGTAGTGGAATTTAAAATATAAACCGAACTGAACTGAACTTTCATGCATATCCCGGGAATCCATTTGTCAATATATTCCCAAGGTGACAAGAAACAACTATCCTCAACCCACTAGCACCCCCTCCTCCTTTCCTTCCGATTTCTTTGTCAATAGGATCATCAAAAAATCGATAAACTGAAAAAACTAGCTATTGTCAGCATTTTCTCACAAAAGCACAAAAATAATTTGGTAAAAGAAAAATGAAACATATAGCCCCCCCCCCATCATTGAGCACATTGTCATTGTTATATATGGAGAAAATTTCAATTATGGCTACATGTGTCAACTATGAAAAGACAAGACTTTTAATTGCTCTGTCCGCCATCTTAGATTTTCTAAAATCAAAATTTTCAACATATGAATGGATTTTCAATTTCCATCAATGCTTTGATAAACATGGTTTAGCTGCATAGGGCAAGGAAGATACCTTGAGAAGCAAAGACTATGGCTACACTAAAGCATTAAGTAAAATCATGTGCAGTTCGGACACTGATATGATATGATGTGATATGATGTTAAACACAATTCCATTTGCATGGTTTTTCGTTGTGCGTTAAAGGAAACATTTTACAAATTTACAAAAATTAATGGTAATATCCTAAGCAGTAAGTTGAAACATAAAAGTAAACAAAATATTATATAAAAGATCTAAATAAAATGATGAAGTGATGTCCATTTAAAATAAAGCATTACCGATTATTAAAAGACGTTCTAACATGGCTGTAAACAGCAGTTTATATTTGTTGTAATTTGGCTCGTTTCTAACGTTGTTTGGTAGTTTGTTGAAGTCATTTGCGCCTTTGTATTTGAACATTCGTTGTCCGCTGTTTGATAATGCTCGCGGCAGAGTAAAAAATAGACGGTTTCTTGTATTGTAGGAGTGAATTTCATAATTTCTTCCAAAGCAATCACTCAAATAGGCTGGAGCAGCTCCATTAACGCATTTGTACAGAAAGTTCAGTCGATGCTCAAGACGTGTTTCTTTCGATGGTACCCAGTTCAGTCTAACCAAAGCTGGGGATACATGATCATATTTTCAAACCCCAGTGACAATACGGGCAGCAAAATTCTGAGATTTTTGCAGTTTTGATAAAACACACTGAGCAGCACTGCCATAGACTAGATCACAGTAGTCGATCACTTGTAATGCAGTGGCTTGAACTACACTGGCAAAAGTCTTTTCACTCTGCAATGAGTTTGCCATTGCAGCGTTTCCTAACATCATCAATGTGATGATTTCCATTGAGAGAGCTATCAAAAGTAACACCAAGGCTTCTTGCCTCATAAACACAGGGCCTCTTTTAAGGAATCGTAACTTGGGGGGCAAGTTTCAAAACGGGGACCTCATTTTTGATACAAGAAATATTTCTCTTTATGAACTCCTTAGCAAAGCATGTATTTCTTACAAGACATTAATTGTACTAGGAGGCTCCTCACCACTATTTTGCCGTTCATCTTTTTGTTCAGGATGGGGAGAGGATTTATGGAAGGCCCAGGGTCAGGAAAACATGGGCCTTTTGTAAAGTGAGTTTTGAAAGGTGCGTCAAAGGCGCGTCCATCTAGGGGGGTCCTGGGGCATGCTCCCCTGGGAAAAATTTTAAAACCTTGGATGCTAGAATCGCACTGGTAGCCATTTTTCTCCTCTAACCCAGTTATCAAATCAAACTGGCCAAGAAAGGCATTTCTTGAATAGAAACATGGACCAGCGAACTGGGTGAGCCAGAAGTGATTCCCCACATCTGATAATTCATAGCACCAAGAGTGTCTGATGAATCGATATTTGCTTGATAGCCGAGAGTCGAGAAATTGAAACATTTCTGTAAGTTTCTGCTATTCTATGAGAAGATAAGCAAATGCGACTTCACAAAAACGTTGCAAAAGGGCCTGAAAAGGGACCTAAGAGCAGCAAAAAGAAAAAAGGGACCATATACTAGGGGGGCAAAACACTGTGAAAAGCTGTAACTGGGGGGGCAGGCAAGGGGGACTGCGGGGGCTTTTGCCCCCTAGTTTGTATGTTAAAAGAGGCCCTGCATAAACACAAGGCAAGGTTGCACCTTTTATTTGGATCTCCTTGTGATTTTCAGGGATTTTGTTCTGCATAATGGGCGTGTCAATAAACATATACTTGAATTTTGTTGGATTCGCCTTTAATTTATTTTCGGTATTAGCCCGTCAATGATGATGTTTGTGTCTTCCTTGATTTGATGTAATACAGCTGGCAACTCTGATATTTTACCTGAAGTATAGATTTGTCTATCATCTGCATAACAATGTAAAGAGGTGGCAAATAGAGATGGCTGTGAAAAATCTTTGACAACTGTTGGCATATCGTTTAAGTATAGGATGAATAAGACTGGCCCAAGAACGGATCCTTGGGGAACACCAAGTTTAATGTTTACTTCCTCGGAGACTGCTGTGTCGATCTTTACATACTGTTTTCTACTGCTGAGATAGCTATTGAACCAGAAAATGGTATGAGGGTCAAAACCATATTTAACTAGCTTTGTTAACAGAATTCCATGGTCGAAAATGTCAAAAGCTTTACTCAAATCCAACCCTTTATCAACGCTTTCCAGAAGATCATCAGATATCCGTAAAAGGGCTGTTTGGGTAGAGTGGTGTTCCCTGAACCCTGAAAAATATTTCTGTAGTATTTTGTTTCCTTCAACATACTGTAAAATACGGTTATCTTCACTGAGGGCTTATATATGCTTAGATTCCATTTAAGTTAGAAAATAGAAAAACTTAAAAAACGTGAAAAAAAACTTTTTTTTTTCCTTTTCCTTTTTATATTTTATTATACTCTGATGCTAAGCTTCTTTTTAGAAGGCATTCAGTATACCGGCAGATAGATAGATAAAAGTTGCTTGCATATTGCTTTTTCAAGGAATTTTGACAACAGAGGCAGCAATAAGGGCGACAAACATATCGATTTTCTCCCCAACAACGTCGTTTGGACGTTTTCGTTTAGACCCCCCCCCTACACCCACAAAACGACCATGACCTAAATATCGATATAAGCGAAATTTGTGCATGTTATAGGCCTGGATTTTGCAGTGCTTAGTGTGGAAATGACCCTACGCTCATATCAAATTTCGTTGCAAAGAACAATTCTAACAACAGCAAAATGAACTGCAAAAAGTGAGAAATACAGTAATACAAAATACAAAATAAGTGTCTGATAATGGATAGTGAAATAATATCATCAAAAAAAGTGAACCTGGAAAGGAATGTCATGCAAAGTAACTGAAAATTTTCTTACGAGCCTTTGACATTTCTTGCGAAAGTGCATAGATAGATGTAATTCCTATAGAACCTTATTCGAGGGATGTTCCCTGCACACTATTGACGGGAAGTCCTTTTTACATAATTATGAAAGTCATAAATGTCGACGTTGCCGTACCTTAGCCACCAGGATAAACACCCCCCAGTAACGACCCCGCCGGACCTCGTAAATACAGTGGGGAAATTATGAAGGCATACATTTTCAGCGGAGATTAGAAATATTATGACGGGGAAATGAAATTTTAGGCTATTATCTATGATGTAGCTCTCATAATTTTGACGGGGAAGCAAAAATTTCAGCGGGGCAACAAGAAAAACAAGGCGGAGAAACTCTTTAAACTCCAAACTTGGCGGGGAAACGAGTTTTCTTGGCGGGGCAATGTTTTGTTTGTCTGTTTTCAATTTGTTTTGAGTGAGCTTGTCAGGATTTCTAGCTACTGAAAGCTAATTTAGGCCCACTGTGCATGCCGCATCCAGACATGGGATCCCTAGTTTAACGTCCCTTCCGAAGGACGACGAGGTGAGTTGCGAGGTCAGTCCTCAGAGGTCACCCATCCGGAATCTGACCTCACTCGACCAAGCTTAACTTAAGTCACCTGACGAAGACTGTATAAGCCACTTGGTTTAAGATCCGAGCATATTAGAAGGCTTATTTTGACAATGAGAGACAGTCAACAAAGACAACGTTCAGATTTTACAGGTTGTGATTTTTTATCAGACCTCTTTTTCGATATAACGTCTCAATTTGAAAACGTCTTGAGCGAAACCCCTCCCCCCCCCAAAACGTCCAAACGACGTTGTTGGGGAGAAAATCGATATGTTTTCGGCCCCTAAAATACTGTTGTTTTGATTCTCGAATTTTCGATGATATAACAAAGTAATGAGATGATTTACCAACCAGTTACCAAGACAAATCAAGCAAACATTGTTTGTTTATTATTTTCTTTGCTATGTCGTTGCAAAACCGTGGGCTTAGGTCGAGAGTTCGGTTACTGAATGGCAGAGCAGTAACAACACTCCAACTCCCAAACTAACCCAAAAACGAGCTGCTCTGGCAGCGAAGAGCCCAGGGAAGAGCTCAAGCACTCATGGTAACAGGTTTTAAACTAGATACAATTTTTGATACTCATGATTTTTGATACACCCTTACAAGCCTAGGGGGGCTCAATCAGCCTCCCCCACTGGTATTTCGGCTGTACCTTTTTTTCAAGTGCACTTACAATACTGAAAATTTCTCACTTTTAGTTTTTATCCCTCTCAAAATCAAAAATTGATTTTCAAAAAAATTAAATTCGTTTAAGGGGGTAAGCGCGATCGATTCTCGAAAGATGTCTGTGCAAAATTTTGAATAATTGCTAATAAAATGTACAGCTGATGCGATAAAATAATGAAAGGAGGGGAATGTAGACTACTTTTGATCCTCTATACAACCATATAGATATTTTTTAATTTGCACGTGTGGTTTTGCGGATTTTCCAATTACCCATGCGCACATTCTTTGCATTCCTGTGTGATGACGTCATCACTTTTGATTAATTTTTCTTCACAAAGCAAATCCTATTTAGACATAGAATCCTATTTAACAACAACGAACGGGATGACAAGCCAGTCGAATCAAAGGAAAAGGAAGTGCCAGAAGCTATCACGACCAACCATAATGTAATCATTCTGGGTGATTCTATGGTTAAGAATCTACAAGGCTGGAGAATGAAAACATCGATGAAAAGCAACGACAAGGTAATTGTTAGAAGTTTTCCAGGAGCTTCTACGGATGACATGTCATTCCATGCCGTACCATCTGTGAAAAGAAAACCGAAATGCTTTGTGTTGCACACAGGGGCCAATGACTTCCGAGATGAAGAAGATGACAACGAAATTGCGAAATCAATCTTTGGTTTAGCAAAGACTCTCAAAGCAGATGAAAATACAGTCTATGTTTCCGGAATTATCAAGCGAGATGATGAAAAAATGAATGCACGAATATCCAATGTCAACAAAGTTTTAAAGGAGCTCTGCGGAGAAGCTGATTTCCCCTTCATTGACAACTGTAACATTGAAGTTGGTCATCATTTGAATCGCAGTGGACTACAGAGGATTGCAAGCAAGCTAAATTGAAGCCACTCTTTAAAAAGGGTAGCAGAGATGAACCAAAAAATTATAGGCCAATCTCACTCTTGCCGCAGATTTCCAAGGTAATTGAAAAAATTGTCCATGAGCAGGTCCTAGAATACCTCGATACAAACAAAATTCTTTATCGATATCAGTCTGGCTTTCGCCCTCACCACTCAACGGACACATGTTTATCATACCTAAGTGACAAAATCACACAGGCGTTCGAAAAAGGGATGTTTACTGGCATGATTTTAATTGATCTTCAGAAAGCGTTTGACACCATCGACCATGAAATTTTCCTTGAGAAATTAAAACACCTTGCCTTTTCCGATCCAGCCATATATTGGTTTAGGTCTTATCTAACAAGCCGAACTTTCTTTGTAAACATAGGAAAAGAGACCTCATCACCTGGGGAATTATCATGTGGAGTTCCGCAAGGCTCTATTCTTGGCCCACTCATTTTTCTCCTTTATGTCAATGATATGCCTCAGGCAGTTGACTGTGATCTACTTTTATATGCAGATGACTCCTGTCTTGTTTTCAGAGATAATAACATCAATGAGATAGAAAAGCAACTAAATAAAAATTTTAACTCCCTTTGTGACTGGTTTGTTGATAACAAATTAAGCATTCACTTCGGAGAGGACAAGACAAAGTCTATACTCTTTGGCAGGAAAAATAAACGATCTGGCAGCAAGGAACTGGATATCAGAAGAGGTGACATCAAGATTAAACAATACACCTCAGTGACGTATCTGGGCTGTGTTCTTGATGAGAACCTGTCTGGTGAGTCGATGGCAGCCAGGACCCTGAGTAAAATCAATGGCAGACTAAGGTTCCTCTACAGAAAGCAAAACTTTCTTGACTTCTCTCTCCGTAGGTTACTTGCAAATGCACTGATTCAGCCACACTTTGACTATGCATGCAGTGCTTGGTTTCCAATGCTTACTAAAAGATTAACCAAAAAGATTCAAACAGCGCAAAATAAATGTATCAGGTTCTGCTTGAATCTGAATAATAGAGCACACGTAGGAATCAAAGAATTCAAAGATATAAATTGGCTCCCCACAAAAGAGAGATTTGAGCAATGCACTGCTACAAATGTTTTCAAGTTTTTTAATAATTCAGCCCCTTCCTATATGTCAGAGATGTTCTCACCAGTTGGCCAGGGCAGGATCACTCGCAGATCTAAAAACAAACTAAATCTACCGTTCCGAAAGACTAACATGGGGCAAAATGGTCTCTCTTATATAGGACCCAAAATTTGGAACAGCCTACAGTCGGACCTCAAATCTTCAAACAATGTCAACAGCTTCAAGCATAAGATCAAGGACAAATTCTTTAATGATCTTCAGAAGCGAGAAAATAGTCCTTATATATATTATTGAATTCCTAAAAGCTGTAACAGAAATTATCCTTCAACAATAACAAAAATGCTTTTCTTTCATTTTCCTTTTGAATAGCACTCCTGGAGGGACCATTATGGAAACAAGGTTGCATTGACCTTTTAATGCTATCCCTGCCATCTTTTACCATGGGGTGTTTTTAAATTAGGTTACTAATAAGATATGTAATTTTTGCCTGTAATTATTTCAAATTGTAGACATTGTAATTAGATTTCTTTTCTTTTATTAATAGTTATATATTTACTTTGATGGCAAAATTATACATACATACATACATACCTAAATCGTTTTGGGGATGCGAAGTTAGCGTTTAACATCATATCAGCCTTGCGTAATTGACACGTCAATTGCAGAGGCAAGGAACAAAAAGAAACGTGTGTTGATAATGAGGTGAATATTTCGCATGACATTTTACATGACAGTATATGTAGAGATGATCTGAGAGGGGATGTAGATGCCAAATCATTATTAAGGAAAATGAGACTTACTTGCAAAAACAATTTGATAATTGGGCACCTGAATATAAATTCAATCAGAAACAAATTTGATTTATTGAAAGAACTGATTTCGAACAACATCGATATTCTTGTGATATCAGAAACCAAGTTAGATCCAAGTTTTCCTCCTGGCCAGTTCCATATTGACGGCTATATGCCACCTATCAGGGCTGACAGAAATCGGCATGGGGGAGGATTACTGATTTATATTAAAGAGGGTGTGCCTGCCAAAGAGGTCTCACTAAGAAACTCAACTGCAAAAGATGTTGAGGCAAAAGCTGTTGAAATAAATCTACATAAGATCAAATGGCTGCTTATTGGCATCTACCGTCCTCCCTCTCAATCTAAAGACTTTTTTCTGGAAGAAATGCGAAAAAATTTTGAACAATTTTGTACTAAATATGAAAATTTCTTAATGATTGGTGACTTTAATCTTAGTGAGGATGATGATTCATTAGATCAGTTTATGCAGGAATTAAACTTGGAAAATGTCGTCAAGGTGCCAACTTGCTTTAAATCCGACAGTCCGACTTGCATTGATTTAATACTTACCAGTGACAAGAAAAAACTAGCTAACATTAAAGCAGTTGAAACTGGACTGTCGGATTTTCATGCAATGGTGGTGACTACATTGAAAGGCAGTTTCCATAAAAGAGGCCCTAGGATTATCACTTACCGAGATTACAGTAAATTTGACGACCATTCGTTCAGAGAGAAGGTTGGAGAAGAGTTAAACTCAAAACCTTTAATGAAGCAAGATTTCAAAACTTTCGATTCAACTGTTAAGAGCATACTAGATAAGCAAGCACCTCTTAAGAAAAATACCTTAGAGCTAACGATGGACCCTTTATGACCAAAGAACTTAGAAAGGCAAATATGAAGCGCACACAGTTAAAGAACAGTTTCAATAAAACTCGAACAAATGAAAATTGGGCTGCTTATAAGAGGCAAAGAAACCTGTGTGTCAAAATTCTTCGTCAGAATAAGAAGTCTTACTATGCTCAACTTGATCCAAAAGTTGTCAGTGACAATAAGAGGTTCTGGAAAACTGTAAAACCCTTGTTTTCAAATAAGATTCAAAGTAGCTCTTGTATCACCCTTTTAGAAAATGGTGTTGTTGAATCAGATGAGGGCAAAGTTGCAGAAATTCTAAATAACTACTTTGTTAATATAACGGAAACTTTGGGTATCGCCAGTGAACATGAGCAAGAGCCTTTGAATGATCAAGAGGACGATCCCTGCTTAACGTTTGTAAAACGTTTTCAGTCACATCCCAGTGTCCTTAGGATAAAGTCGTCCGTCAAGAGCACCATAAACGTCTCCTTCAGGAAGATCACAGTCGAAGAAATGCTAGAACAGTTGCAAAATTTAGATCCTAAGAAGGGTTCACCACAGCAAGCAATCCCTGCAAAAATATTAAAGTCCAACGCAGATTTGTTCTGTTTTCCTCTCACCGAGCTTTTTAATAAACTTGTTGAGGAAAGTAGCTTCCCAGATGATATGAAAAATGCCGATGTTTCTTCACTCTTCAAGAAGGATGATAATATGAGCAAAAAGAATTACAGACCAATAAGTCTCCTTCCTACAATCGCAAAAATATTTGAGCGACTAATGCATAGGCAATTATCTGAATTTACTGCACGCTTTTTTTCACCACTATTAGGAGGGTTTAGACTAGGGTACAACACACAGCATGTCTTGTTGAACTTTTTGCAATACTGTAAGAGCAGCATTGATAATAAGGGACTTGCAGGGGCAGTGTTCATGGATCTTTCAAAGGCTTTTGATTGTGTAAACCATGGTCTTTTAATAGCAAAATTGAGTGCCTATGGACTTAATATGGATGCCCTTCAGCTCATAAGAAGCTATCTATCAAATAGACAACGGAGAGTAAAGATCAACAGCTCTTTTAGTGATTGGAAAGAAATAAAGATTGGAATACCCCAAGGGTCGGTCCTAGGGCCTTTATTGTTTAATGTCTTTGTAAATGACATATTCTGGTTTTCACATCGCACAAAGATATGTAACTATGCTGATGATACCACAATCTTTGCATGCCATCCGGATCTTAATACTATTGTCACACAATTAGAAGAGGACAGCTCTGTGCTAGTAAAATGGTTTTCTGACAACTTTTTAAAATTAAATGATGACAAATGCCACCTGATGATATTTGGAGATGAAAGTACTGAAACAACAATCTCAATTGGAAATTCAAGGATTAATGAAAGTGATAACGAGAAATTATTAGGTGTGACTTTTGATAAGAAATTAAGTTTCAAAAAACATGTTGAAGATTTGTCTAAAAAGGCCAACCAAAAGCTTCACGCGCTTGCTCGCTTGTCACATTGATCCCATCAAATCAGAAATTTTAATGAATTCTTTCATCAGGTCGCAATTTAATTATTGTCCACTTGTATGGATGTTTCATGACAGAGCAACAAATTCGAAGTTAAATCGCATTCACGAAAGAGCATTGCGGTTGGTATGCAAAGATAGTGAATCAGAGCTAGAAAAATTGAAGAAAAAATATGGAACTATTCATCAGCACAATCTGCAACTGCTAATGATTGAAATATTCAAAACGAAAAACAATCTAAATCCAACATTTATGAAAAACATTTTCACAGAGAGAAATATTCCATACAGTTTACGAAGTGAAAATCATTTGCGGTTGCCAAAAGTTAAAACAACAACGCACGGAATAGAGAATATTCAGTACAGAGGTTGCCATTTGTGGTCCTCATTACCGAGGGAAATTAAAGATTCCAACACACTCGCTGAATTCAAACGAAAACTAAAATCATGGGATGGAAATACTTGCATCTGCAGATTGTGCAAAGTTTTTATCAAAGATTTAGGGTTTTTGTAGGCTTGTTTTGGACATTGTAAAGTAGGTTTTAAATTATTTTGTTGGCTTTAATTAGCTTATTAGCTATGTATACCGGGTGAGTCAGAAAAAACGTGGGGCGTTTGGCGGACTGTGACGCCGCACTTAGCCATCCGATTGACGTGAACTAAATTTTTCCGTGCAGCCAAGAGTCCAACTTAGATCTTGAACTTTTCCCCATCGAAATCGGTCATTCGATGCATTTGCTAAAAAAGATTTTCTTCATAACACCTTGTGTGTAAGTCTTGCAAACTGATGAAATCTTTAGCCAAGCCCCTTCAGCCTTTTAGCCTTGCCAGAGTAGCAGGTACATGTGGTATTGTCAGGGGATACTGAGATGTTTGGACCTGGTTCACACTACTAGGTTGTTTGGGTCATTGCAGTCGTGCAGACAGACCCAAAAGACAGCAACTCGGAGTTTGATGCGCGACTCTAAGGACTCTAAGGCTTTAGGGAAAAGTGTTGTTTGCAAGCAGTCCCATTGCGATTTACAGAGCGTTGATCTGCTTGAAGAAACCTCTTTGCAAGACAAAGAAGTGTACATTATCAATGTCTTTCAAATATATTCTTCACTCGGGGCAAGTTATGATAAGACATCCCAGGGGAGAAAATATCTTCTATATTTCATTTTCCCCTGATTATAGCACGTCTACCTGTAAACCTTGCCAAGATAAAATGCGGAAGCGCATTGGCAAAAGTTTTCACCATTTTGCAAGACTCCCATACAAAGTCTTACGAAAAAAAATCTTTTTTAACAAATGCACCAAATGACCGATTTCGACGAGAAAAGGTTTATGATCTAAGTTAGACCTTTGGCTTCAACGAAAAATTTTGTTCAAAGCAATCGGATGGCTAAATTCGATGTCACAGTCCGCCAAACGCCCCACGTTTTTTCTGACTCACCCGATATATATATATATTTTTTCTTGCCAACGTAAAATAAATTGTTAATTAATAAATAAATAAATAAATAAATAAATAATAATAATAATAATAATAATAATAATAATAATAATAATAATAATAATAATAATAATAATGATGATGGTGATAATAATAATAATAATATAATACAATGAAATTAAACTGATGTCTTTAGCGTGTTTCGTTTTCTCACAATCAACGGTTGAAAATGTTTAGTACTGAACCCTTTTGACTTTGAAAATTGAACAATGTGACGTGATGGAAAGGTCACGTGACATATCTAAAAATAGATTTCATTTTTTGGTTCATCATATGCTGTTCTATACACATGCAAAGTTTCATAGCTCTAGGTAGTCCAGAACGGAAATAAATTAGGGGGGCTGAATCAGCCCCCCTCCCAAGACTTCCTAGAGCATCAAATACCTAGGCCTGATAGGATTAAATAAGGAACACTATGATGTTGTCTGTTTAACATTTGTTTCAATTTGGGGGTGTGAAGAACGAGAAAATTCGCAAACCAAACTCTCTTCTACCCAGATAACACACCTGCCATCTAATATGAGACAAGATGTTTCCTTTATCAATCAAAAACTAAAATAATTCATCTAAAACTACACAACTACAATTAAATCAACCTGTGACATTCATGGCGAGGAGAGAAACGAGGTCATCCTGTCCGCAAAATCAATGCCAGATCAATTCAAAATCAATTCAATCAACGCAAAATCAATTCAACTAAAGTAAAGTTGTAAAGGTGTAAAGTCGTTTGAGTAGCCTTTGGGTAGATAAAAGACTATACAACTACTACTTACTTAACTACTACTTAAAGTTGCCTCATAAAAATAAAGATTTATGTTGGAAGAAAAAGGGGGGGGGTGCTGCTGTTATAATTAGACATTAATTTAACCTTCCGAGACCTTTATGAAGGAAATGGTTTCGATTAATATCATTCTGCTTGCAACTGTGTCCAAATTCCGATCACCAGAAATGAAAAAGAAAAACTCATTCACATTTCCATTGGCAACATTAAATACATCGATATCTGAGAGCTTGTCAAAGGGATCTTGGCGCTGAATGCCGTATAGAGGGAAGTAGATGGATGTCATACCTTCTTAGGCGAAGGAGAGCCAAGACTTAAAAGTGAGCCATCTAGAGGTCCTTCCTCTCTTCCATATGTTTATTAGCTTACTTTGCCCTTGCTTGCAATCGCTGCAGTTAGTATAGCTAAGAGTTGAGTAGTGTACTCCAAGCAATACTGTCATAAAAAGATACCTTTTCAAGGAGAGACATATGGAGGATATTTATCAACATTCTCACGGAGATCAGGTATCCTTTCATAGTTTTTTTTCATGGTTTTCCACTGATATTTGCAATTGAGGTCTTCGATAATGGTGATTATTTTATAATTTATATTTACATAGCCATTCCACTACAAGTTTACACTACACTACACTACACTACACTACACTACACTACACTACACTACACTACACTACACTACACTACACTAAAGGTCAAGCTTTTATCTTCTAACAAGCCTTGTTTAATTAGCCATTGTAATTCAATTGACCAAGTTAGTTTTCTGCCGGAAATACCGCTCTTTAACTTCTTCAATACCGCTCGTTCATTGCTTCATTTGAACCATCCCATACGCTTCCTCAAGTTCGTATATTCTCGCTTGATTCCTTGTCGAAGGTCAGCCATTCCAAACCCATATACAAAAGGGTCTGCAAATGTGTTTAGCATTGCCAGGATCAACACCGTATCTTTTTTCATGGCGACATCCTTTTCTGGGTTGAGCAACAAGTAAGCAAACAGGCAGGCCAGTGGACACATGCACACAACGTACAAAAGGGCAACCGCACTTGCTGCAAAACCCAATTTTAGTTGCCTTTTTGTTAAATCATCCTTTTCCCTCTGAGTACCAAATTTAATGACAGGCTCGACCTTCAGTTTTGCACGAGACAGCTTGTACAAACGAGCCTGGACGATGATCAGGGAAACCGAAGATACAACGACGGTGACTACATATAGCCACATGATACGTGAATTGTTGCTGAATACCATTTGCGAATAGTTTGGCTCATTTGGATGCAAAGATAATAAGCCATTTTAAAATGCTGAAAACCCATACAGAGATGACAGCAATGTTTGCTCTTGAAGGAGTAATTATCATATAGAATCGTAAACAATAGACGCATGCAATATAACGTTCAATAGACAAAAGGAGTATGAAGCAAGTAGAAGCATTGTGAGTCTGCGCTGCTACTACCTCTATAGTTTGACGTAACACTTGGCATGACTGAGAAGTTACAGATGGTTGTAAGTGGAGACCAATGAATGCAATCAGCCCTCCTCCTAGGATTTGTAAGTTATCTGATACTGAGAGGCATAGCAGAATCTTGTGCCTTGGTAATGATAATCTGAATCGCACGATGAGTACTCTTATTATCAAGAAGTGCAATGGTGTTGCAACCAATGATAGGAACATTAAACAATAGGCCGGTGGAGGGGTGAAGCACTTAACTCTCGTTTCGATTGTTCTATTTGACATCATATATTGTCTTCCTGACTGTCCGCTCACACGGATCACTCGCTTATGTCCTCCAGTAAGGCATTTCTTTGTCCTACGCAGTACACCTAGCTGTAATATTAGAATCGTATTTGTTTGCTTATTCTCTTGTTATGCTTATAAAACTAAAATTAGGGTCTTTTGTTCTGGTCGCTACCATTTCTTACTGTATGATTGGCAATGTGTTTGTTTGGATGCTGATTGCCTATGTCTTCCTGTGTTCACGATCTAGTTGTGTACTTGTAATTAATGTTTTATTATTGTTTCACGATGTTATTTCCTTCATTGTAGCTGAGAAGGTACAGTCGGCTATAAGCACCGACCAATCAAGGCATCTAGGAATAGGCTGGCAGTAGAGTGAAGCACATAACAGTTGTTCTGTCAGCTCATAAAAATCACTCACTTTTCTATGCCCTAGTGATAATTTTCTTTGCCATATATTACTATTTTCAAGTTAAACTTTTGACCCCCAGTTTTGGGTATTTCATTGTGGCACGATAGTATCATCACCTACTGTATCATTGGCAATATGTTTGTTTGCACTTTAGTATCTCTTTCGAATAGCTATGTCTTTGTGAACCTGTGTTCTTGCTGTGAATGTGTCCTTCTGATTAGGGTATTTCTTTGTTTGTTATGATTACACATGTTTAATTTTCGAAATTTCATTTTCTTATTTCTCTTCAAGTTCCTAACATTCTTATGTATCTGCTTCGTATATGCTCTTATTGCAAGTAAGTATCTCAGAAGTTATCTGTATATCCTTGTTTGCAACTTCTCTGATGCTATTTTACTTTTTTGCAACTTCTTGTACTGTAGGTTCGGATCCCTTCCCTTTGGAAGAGTTCATGGTTTGAAGTGTTATTTTAGTGCAAGAATACATTCGCTTTAAGTGTTCGGAGTGCTTTTTCTAATTTTGCTGTTTCTATTGATTATAATATTTCCTTGTCGAATACGTTAGACTTTTCTATCTGTCTATGTTTCCATCTCTTGTAGAGTTCTACCATCAATAAAGAGCTTCACAGAATACAGAATCTGAAAGGAAATTTTGATCAAAATGAAGCACTTTCTCTTCACTTTTGGCGAAGCTTTAACCATTGCAATAACTGCATCCGATGAAACGAATGTTCTTTTTAACGAGAAACATCACACACATTGCCCAGTTTCTATCTCCAAACAACACATTTGCAATAACATCTGAATATCTTTACTTGGAATTTGCATGTGAAGGTATCGCTTTCTTACTTCTGTATGATATCTGGGAGGATTGCCCAAGATTGCTCAACTAATCAAACAATTCCTTCTAAACAAGGAACAACGAGTTTTATTATGGGAAGTTCATCACAACACGTCACAGTTTAAAAGAAGTGAAATCATCAACTTACAAGTTTTCCATTTTCTGTGCAATGCGTCGGAAGTCTGCCGAGATGATTCAATCCATGAAGCTACCGCTTTCAATAATTTTCATGCGACACATAAGAAGCAACGATTTCATCGTGAACATTTTGTTCCAACTGATATTTGATTATCTGAAATTTGAAAAAGCAGCTGAAAATAAAGAACCTCAAGATTTCAAGTTAATCCATCTCACTGCTATGCCATTTTTGTCCAGCTTAAGTTGATCAGCAAGCAGAAATCTTTCTTGTTTTTGACGATGTTCATTTGGCAAATACCTTGCAATGCAATGTGGCATCAGAAACAAGAATTTACCAGGCTGGTCCGCCTTGAGTCATCACCAGAAATGAACCTCTAAGGATTCGACGATGTATATTGGTTACGGAGGTTTCAATTTCAATGTGGCTTAGAGCCCTGCAGTTCCCTGCTATTTATGGTGGAAGTCATTAACATGCAGTAACCTCTCTGGTTTTTACGATGTATGTTGTGCCCGGAGGATTCGATTACAAGGTGGCTTTAGAACGAAGAATTTGTCTGTTTTGTCCGGCTAATATCATCAAAAAGGCAGTAACCTCTCTTATGTTAATGATGTGTATTGGGTACGGATGCTTCGATTACAATGTGACTTTAGAACCCAGAATTTCCCTGCTTTCTTCGGCTTAAGACCTCTTTGACGATATTCATTGGGTACATAGGCTGCACTGTCAACATGGCTTCAGATATCAGAGCTTGCTATGTACGGCTTCAGTCATCGATATGTTAGAACCTCTTGTTTAGATGAATTTTTCGATTTTGTAGATCGCAAGTCTTTCATGGCGTCAGTTCTTGAAAAAGAACTTCGTATGGAAGAAGAAGGATTGACTTCGAAATTCTGCTGTGATATTGCAGCTGTTCGTTAGAATAACTAATTAATTCGAAGTTTTCGCTTTCTTTATTGAATTGGATGATAGCACTCTGCTTCAAGTTGGATCGATAATCAAACTATCCGAAAATCAGGCCAAAATTGCTGTGAAACGGGCGTGTGCGATGAGTTCGCAGAGTTCAAAACAATATTTGACAATATTGAAACTGACCAAAGGGATATCAACAATTCAGTCTCACTTCCAGAATTGGCCTTCCTTGAGTCTCGGTATTTAAGGTTACGGTAAAAGTATGTAACATGAGATTTGGTTTTCTCTCCCAGAAAGCCAAACCACTAATGAAATCCGGTTAAACTATACATCATTCGATGCACGAGAATGTGGGGATTCTAACGATACCAAAATAAATGGTAAATACTGTAAAATGATATTCTCATGGCAAATTTATTGCTTATCGCCTACAAAAGCAATTTTGTACCTTTGTGTTTGAAATAACAGAATCTGACCTTTTCTAGTAATTTTGAAGTTTGACATCCAGATCCATCCTCCCCTCCAGACCAAAGCTTGTGTGAAATTTTTTGAGTCATCATGATTACTCTTTGGCATTTTTAGAGTCACTCAGGAAGGAAAAGTGACAGGAATCATTTAAAAAAAAGGACTTTTATGCCTAACTTCTTGCTGCACATTAATGATTTGCATTTGAATGTCCCAGAATAGGAGGGATATAATTTCATAAGCATGAGTAACTTCCAAATGATGCCATTTCAAGTCAAAGAATAAACATAAAGAAAACAGTGACAACAATTTCTCTTTCCTAGAGATGCATCCCATGAAGAATATGCTTGAATCAGCAAAAATAAAAATTGATGATGCAACGTGTTGCATAGTTCCTTTAGCAGGGATACAATGGCCAAGCAAGGGGTGAAATACTTATATTTGACAACTGGAAAACATTGATTTTTACCTGTTAAGAGAAAATTCTGTGAGTCAACATTTGTAGAACATATTTTTAATCTATATTTTCATCCCATTTTATTCCAAGCTTGCCCATATTACCTTGTGGATGTTGCATGCTGAACCACGATACTGGATAAATGATTCAATAAAGTAATGTTTTTCGCATCCATAATCATCCATAACTTGTTTATCATCAATGTGTACAGTGATTCCTAAAAATGGCCTGTGTTTGCCTAATCAAAACACAAAAACGAGCCGGCCTAATCCCACAGGACGCGGCCTCGTGCTAACCTAGAGAGGTCTGGAACAGAGTCCTTCGCAGTGGTGCTCGGGCGTTTTCGGATGGGATGCTTTAGCCTATTAAAAATAGAAACAATAATAAGAGATATTTACGCAGTCTCTCACATTCTCCCCCTCTTCAAATGAGAAGTCCAATCTTCTTAGAAATAGTACTTAACGATGACATCTCAGCTCACAACTGGTATTGTCTCTTTAACATTATTATGGTGGATCCGGTCCATAATTTGTTAAATTAGTTGAGTCAATCCTTGCGACGCTCAGCTTAAAACTCTCTCTTCGAAACTTTTTTTGTAAGAACTGTTATAATATCCACTTCGAATGATCATTGTTAAGTCTATAGTTAACTATCTCTTGGTCTTTTCTATGACCGTTTAGCGTCAAATGAAACGCAGATTCTGAATTATCCAATGATAGCATAGGTTGCAATCGACAAAGTCATGGTAAGTATTGAACAGGGATTCTAATCCCAAAATAGAGGTTCTGATCGTGAGATTTTCATGCGATTTATCTCTGTAGTAGTTCAGCAAAAGAGTCTTTAATTATTTGAAAACAACGGCAGCACAAAAACGATAACTCAAGGTTTCGTTACTCAAAGTCTAGTAACCAAATGGCATTGGCATCATACATGATAGTCTTGGTTGAAACTGTGGTGGACAATAGACAAATGCTGGTCTTTGTGGCGTCTGTACGACGTTACATACTGGAAACGATGATGGCTGTCCAAATCTTGCATACTGCAAAACTTCCGGTTGTCTTCTGAAGCGTTGTGGGCGAAGTGGTGGTGTACTTGGTGTATCAGTTGATGCAAACGATGACTCAAGGTCTCCTGTTGAGCCGCCGATATGTTCTTCCGGTGCCATGCTCTCATTCTCGTTGTCAGGTTCAGCTTGTTTCTCTGGTGACTGTGTGGCTGAGGCTATATCTGGGTCTCTGGGATATGGTGTTGGTGGTCTTGAATGTACTGATCGTGTTGGTGTGCTAACTACCGGTACATCTTCTTTGAGTGATCTATCAACGTAGAATATCAACTTATCATCCTCAGTCTCCGAGTCGGTTAATGCCTGGTCACGAGATTCAAGTTCAGTTTCCAGTCTTGGTCGATGGCACTGGGTATTTGTCTTTCTTTTCTGTTTAGGCTTCGGTTGTTCCACTGGCAGATCGTCGCATGGTAACATGAGGTTGCGATGCAAGACACGTGGTTTAGAACTAGGTGTAGACTCTAGCGTTACTTGATAGACTGGGCTATCCTCTCCCATGCGTTTAACGACTTTGTACACTTTGTTTTCCCAATAAGACCTCAACTTCCCAGGGCCTCCTCGTTCTCGCAAGTTTCTGACAAGGACTCGATCCCCTGGCTCCAGAACTGTGTGGCGTACACGTTTATCATATGTTTGCTTGCTTCGTTCTTGTGATGAAAGAGCACGTTTTGACGCTATCTGATATGCTTCACGCATTACCTTTTTCCATTTTGCAGCATAACTGGGATAATCTCCTTGGTTTGGTGTCTGATCAGTACTGGTCTTCAATATAAGATCTATTGGTAAACGTGGTGACCTGCCGTACAGTAAGAAGAAAGGTGAATAGCCTGTTGTTGAGTGCCTCGTGCAGTTGTAAGCATGCACCATCTTATTCAAATAGTCCCGCCAGCGTGATTTCTTATTTTCGGGCAGTGTTTTCAACATAGAGAGTCTGGTTGAACCGCTCCACCTGCCCGTTACCCTGGGGGTGGTAAGGGGTGGTTCTTGAGTGCTGTATTCCACACAATTTTTCCAGACACGTGTGCAGTTCATTCTCAAATTCAGGCCCTTGGTCATCATGCAAACGATTTGGGAATTCAAATCGAAGTACAAAGTCATTGTAGATCTTATCAGCTACCGTTAGCTACCGATTCGACAGCTTGCAAAAAATGAGAAAATTGATATTTTTGCAATAAATGAGACTAAGATCGACGATAAGGTTAAAGATCAACTTGTCGATATCGACGAATTTGACCTAAAGAGATCTGACAGGGATAGACATGGGGGTGGGGTAGCACTGTATATCAGGAACACGGTAAGCTTTAAGCTCCGTGATGACCTCCCCAATAATTCTTTAGAATTAATATGCATTGAAATTGAACCTCCAAACGCAAGTCCTTTCATCATTGTCGCATGGTACAGACCTCCTAGTGTACCAATTTCTTGTTTTGAAAGCCTAGAGGAAAATCTCCGTTTTCTTGACAGAGAAAACAAAGAGATTATCATACTGGGTGATACGAACTGTGATTTCAGCCTTCCCACACCTAGCAATGCAAATCATAGCTCACATTTACGCGAAATATATGACTTATTTGGTTTTAGGCAACTTATTGAAGAGCCAACAAGAATCACCCTGCATTCATCTTCCCTAATTGATCACATAGCCACTTCAGAGTACAGAAATATTTCGGAGAGCGGTGTGATTAAAACTAGCCTCAGTGATCACTTTTTGATTTATTGTATCAAGAAGTTTCGTGGAGGGGTTAAACGTCAACATAAATATATCACATCAAGACAACTGAAAAATTTTGATAAAACAGCTTTTCTTTCTGATTTGTCTGAGGTCAACTGGGAAGAAATAATTGCGAATGCCAGTGATTCTGATGACGCCGTCCGTAGCTGGACAACCATCTTTTCGCTTATCCTTGATAAACATGCGCCTAACCTGACCAAACGAGTTTCAGACAAGTATACACCTTGGCTCAACAGTGAGTTTTTCCAACTTGCTAAGACGAGGGATAAATTGAAAATCCAAGCAGTAAAGAGTAAATCCACCCTCTTGATGGATTGTTATAAGCAAATTCGCAATCGTGTAAACAAGTTAAATCTCCGGCTAAAACGAAAATATTTCTCTGAGAAAATTTCTGAATGTCATGGAGACCTTAAAGGATCCTGGAAGACTATTAACCAAGTTATAAACAAAAGCAGCAAGACCACTTCCATCCCATCTCTTAATGTTGAAGGTGTGTCGATTAAAGACAATAAAACAATTGCCTCATCAATGAATAATTTTTTCTGTACCATTGGAAATAAACTGAGTGACAAAATTCCAGAAAAACCCAACCCGCTTTTATCCAATGAGTATGAGTTGGGTAACGCTGTGAGAAATTTCTCTTTCAAAGCTGTTTCAGAGAATGACGTAACGAAAGTAATGAAGAAAATGAAGACATCGCACGGCTCTGGTTGTGATGGTATCGCAAGCTTTTTTATAAAGATTGCTCTGCCTCTAATCTCTGGTTCATTGTGCGATCTCTTTAATTTGTCTTTGTTCTCTGGAAAATTTCCAACAGATTGGAAAATAGCGCGTGTTGCCCCTATTTACAAGAGCGGAGCGAGAGATGATTGTTCTAACTACAGACCGATTTCTGTGTTGCCTGTATTGTCTCGTGCTTTCGAAAAAGTAGTTTATAATCAACTGTATGACTACTTAGATAGTAATAGGCTCATATACAAGCATCAGTCTGGTTTTCGATCTTTACACTCAGTCGTCACCAGCCTTATGGCTGGCACTAATGACTGGTATGTGAATATAGATAGGGGCAAGTACACTGCTTTGATTTTCATTGACCTAAAAAAGGCATTTGATACAGTAAATCATGATATCTTACTAAAGAAGCTAGAAAAATACGGAATAAGTGGACTAGAGCTTGACTGGTTTACTTCCTATTTGCATGAGAGAAAGCAGTTCTGCAAGGTAAATTCCACCTCTTCTAGTATTAACGCTATAGGTTGTGGTGTCCCCCAGGGTTCCTGTCTTGGCCCACTTCTCTACCTTGTTTACATAAATGATCTACCATTCTGCCTAAACAAAGGAAAGGTCACCATGTACGCTGATGATACTGCGATTTCACACTCCTCGAGATGCCTTTCTAAATTGCAGGATGATCTAAACCAGGATCTTGTGAATTTATGGTGAAACCCCTCCTTTCCTTGCTCGTTCGTAGGAATTTCAACATAAATGTTCGTCTGTTGTGAATATAAACGTATAAATCACGAACAAACTAAAAATTAATAAAAACAATCTCAAAATTTCGTAAGATCATCTTCTCCATGTTTTCCTCGTGGTCCGTGGCCTTCGTCTGCGTGCGCATGCTCCTTCACAGTGACTATTACTACTGCATTGTTCGCCAAACTCCCCTAAAATTATTAGTTCAACAAAACAGAATAATTTTACGATTAAGGTTCGAATAAATACTTGTTACCAGTTAGTTGTCCTCGAGCATTCTCTTGGTTCTTGCTGATCCTCGATCCTTCGCTGCTCTTCCTGGTCTTTCAACCACTTCGACGGCCTCTTCTTTCTTGCTTGCAAGCTGGATCCTTCTGTTCAGTTCCTCAGCAGATAACGTAGATTTGATTTCCAAAGGGCATATCAATTGTATTGGGCGCTCCCATATTTTATTGTTAACAATCATTCTCACTCCTCTCACCACTTCATCCTTCCCTCTCAACAATTCACCTACCAACCCATGTTTCCACTCATGTCTGTTCTTTCCATCCCCAACCACAAGAACAACTTCTCCAATTTCTGGGTGGTATGGTTTTACTTTGGTAACATCATGCTTTTCTCTCAGTGCTCTCACATATTCAGTTGTCCATCTGTCCCACATCTCCCTTTTGGCTCTTCTTATTCTCTTTTCCATCTTGCTTGGTGAATCTGGTTCCTCTATTTCCTCTAATTGATAAATATCTCTTCCATGTATGATTCTGTTTGGAGTTAAAACTCTTGTACCCATCTCATCTTCCACGTATTGTAACGGTCGATTGTTGAATATTATCTCGATATCTTTGATCACTCTGCTCAATCCTTCATATGTCAGATGGCACCTCCCTAATTTCTGATACAAGATATTCTTCAAATCTCTGTGCAATCTTTCATAAAATGACCCTCTCCAGGGACTTTTAGCAAGGATGAAATCCCATATGATTCCTTGATCTGACAAATAATCATGTAACTCTTCACTTTTGCTCAATTTCTCGATAAAATCAGCAGCAGCCTTAAATGTCTGTGCATTATCACTAATTATCTTCCTTGGTCTTGTACGAACAGCTATGAATTCATTTAACTTATTAATGAACTCACTTGTTAACAGATTTCTTGTAGTTGTAAAGTATACAGCTCTTGATGTTCCACATGAAAAATTGATTACATATGCTTTCTCGTCATCTCCTTTTAATTGAAATGGTCCTACAAAGTCTACTCCGACAACTCCAAATGGGTAATTTGCTGTTACTCTGCTGTGTGGTAATTGTCCAGCTGTTGGTGCTGGAAATGGCTCTGCTGCCATCACCTTGCATCTTTCGCATCTTCCCTTTATCTTCTTGAGTACTGTTCTCAGTCTTGGAACCCAAAATCTCTCTCTGACTTTTGACATCATGATATTTACACCCTTGTGTCCGACCTGTTGGTGTACCTCTTCTCCCATCTTAACAGCATATAGTGATTGTCTTGGAACAAATATTGGTTGGTAGTCAGGAATTCTACCAAAACATCTTATCACTCCGTCTTCACATTTGTTTAAACCTAATTGTTGTGCTTCCTTGCTTCAAGATTTATTTGTTCTTGAGCATTCCTAATCAATTTCTTGTCAGCATTCTCAATCTCTTCAGTAGTTAGTGGCCCAGCCTTTCTTTTCTCCCCACTTCTGTTTGCCCTGCAGTTCAAACTAAACCTCAGGCACCATGCTATGATTCTTTTTGTGCTTTTGAGAGTCTTTCTCTCTAATAAACTATCTATTTCTTTCAGATTTGCCTTATCTTCTGCACAATAGAACAATGTTTCCCCTTTCTTTAGCTCTTCTTGGATACATTCAATGTCTGTCTCAGGATTCTCTTCTGTTTTTGGCCATTTCTCTTTATCTTGAATCCAGTTTGGCCCCACCCACCATTCCTCCTGCTGTAAGTGGGCTTGGGAACTCCCTCGGCTACCAAAATCAGCATGATTCATTTTAGTAGGCACATATCTCCAATCTAATTTCAAGCTCTCTGAAATTTCATGAATTTTCTTTACTCTGTTTGAAACAAATGTCTTCCAATTCTTAAAAGGCTGTGCTATCCAGCACAAAGCAACTTGGCTGTCACTCCAGCAATGGTTTCTAATGATTGGCCACCTTTTCAAAGCATTATTGGTATTCGATGCCATATTAGCCCCCATCTGACATGCTACAAGTTCTTGCCTAGCAATCGATAATCCCCTTTTAGCCAGTCTTGACTTTGATGTAAGTAGTGCTTGAGTTTCCCCACTTGGCTGGGTCACAATGGCTACAGTTTGCGCAGAAACAGCCTTATTACTTGCATCCATGAAATGATGTAAGACAACCTGTGTCACATCTTCAAGGTATGGTGCAATGGTTCTTGGAACCTCAACTGACTTTAATCTCTTCAGCCATCTATTCCACTTCCTTTTAAGATCATTACTTACTTCTTGATCCCATCCTCGTTTTTCATCGACTGCTAGTCTGTAAATGTGTTTTCCTTCAACAAGAATAGGGGAAATTATACCCAGTGGGTCGTAAATACTGGCTAAAGCCTTTAACATCATTCTTTTTGTCACAACTTGCATTTCATTTACATCAACTTCTACTGCATACGTATCTTGCTCTTTATTCCACCCTACTCCTAAAAGCTTTGTTTTGACTTTAACTTTGTTTTCATCAATACTGGCTAAATTAGATTCCCACTTTGTCAAAGGAAATCTCCCCTTTTTCATAATTTGTGTTGACTCTGACTTGAACTTTTCTGCTTCCTTCTCATCCTTTAATAACCCCATGACATTGTCCACATAAGTGTTCTCTTTCAGCTGTGTTATCACGTCTTTGTCTCCCACCACTGTTTCTAAATGGTATTCAATCACTCCCCCTAGGCAAAAAGGTGAACTTTCCCCCCCAAATGGGACCCTGCAAAATCTGTAACTTTTCTCTTGCCCTGCCTTATTCTTGTACAGAAATCTAAATGCATCTCTATCACACTCATCAATTTCCACTTGAAGGAATGCCTTGGTCACATCTCCTGTGATACAAACTGGGGCCATTCTTGATCTTATAAGTATGTCCCAAAGGAGTGGTTGTGTTGCTGGCCCTGGATTCATACATTCATTTATTGAAAATGCATCTGGCAATGGCTTGGCACTAGCATCAAAAACCATCCTTAATTTTGTACTAGTAGCCTCCTCACGCACAACTGGCTTATGTGGCATGTAAAAGATTCTCTTTCCACTAGGTTGTTTTGGTACTTCCTCTATAACCCCCATTCTTAATTGGTCTTTAATAATCTCTTCATATCCATCCCTAATCTCTTCTGTCATTTTCTTCATCAATCTGTTCAGCCTCAACCTACTCTGACTCTCATTTGTATTCTGTGGCACCCTATCTTCAATCCATGGTATTTTTATTTTATATCTGCCATCTTCTCTCTGTTCAATATTCTCAATAAACTCCTTCTTAACCTCCTCTTGATCAAATTCTCTCCTATCTTCAACTCCTAGGACGTCCAGCCTGTAGAGCTGCTCATACTCTGAACTAGTAGTTTGAGTGAAATAATTTATATTCATTTCTCCTCTCTCCCCATGAACTGCCCAGCCAAACAGGGTTTCATCAGCAATGGGTTGACCCCCCAGTCCTTTCTTGCATTCCCCTGTCCTTATTTCAGTAAATGTTGGGTCCCCTATCAGCATCTGTACCTCATACTTTCCATCTTTACTTTCAGGGATGTAAAGCCCTCTCAAATGATCATATTTTGATTTCAAATCTTTGCTTGGTGCTCTCTCTGTTTCTGCAAAATTGCTTTGATCCAGCCCCACTGCTTCAAACTCAAACCTCTCCCCCTTCTGATTATACGTACTGAGTGCATAAACAGGCCTTTTACTTGCCTTTCCTATACCTTCTGCTGTTCTTAGCCTTGTTGTTTCCCATCGAATTGGCTTCAAGTTGCATCTCTCAATGGCCTTTCTACATACATAATTCTTAGAAGAGCCTGTGTCTAACACTCCCCAGACTTCCTCCCCCCTAACCTCAAAAGGGAGGAGTGGCAAAATACACTCTTCTGAAGGGGTAAAAGCTGTCACACTGCCTCCATCATTTCTTGATCTTTCTTCATGTAAGCTACTGTGATGATTTCCTTTACAAATGAAGCATCCCCTTTTCTTGCAATCTTTCATCAAATGGTTTTCACCACATTTAAAACACAGACCTTGTTTCTTAAGCATTTCCTTCCTAACCTTTGTGTCAGTAATAACATTACACTGATCTGGCCAATGTTTATTTGGGCAGTAAAAACAATGAGGTCCCCTTTTTTCTGATGTTAGGAATGTCTTACTTGATCCCTTAGATTCTCTCCCTTGCTCTACTTTTTCCTCATTGTGGTGTCTCTTAAGCCATTTTCTAAGCTCTTGTAATAACTGATCAAAGCCCCATGTCTCCCAGTTATCATCATTCCTGGTTAAATCTGCCTTGATTCCTGACAACTTATCTAGAGTTGATAAGACTAAACCTTCTACCTTTCCATGGCCATCCATAGCTCTCAAGGCTTCAAAATTGATAAGAAGTGTCTCATAGAACTCTTTAACACTTAAGTACCGTGTGCCTTTTACACCTTGCAAATTTATGATTTCCTTGGTATGGGCTGCAAGAACTGTTTTGTCTTGCCCATATTCTTCTCTTAGTAATTCCATTGCCCTGTCATAACCATAATCATTGTTAGGTATGTTACCAATTAATTCATGACAAACCCCTTTCACACACTGCAAGAGGTAACCTAATTTAATTGTTTTACTGACTGATTGGCTATCAACCTGTGCCTTGAACTGATTTGAAAATCTGATCCAGTCCTTGGATGTTCCTTTAAAGGGTGTGATATTAAGTGTTGGGAGATTAGCATGTGCCCCCCTAGCCTGCCTCTCTAGTTCCAGTTCTCTTTCCTTTGTCTCAAGTATAATTCTTTGATGTTCCATCCATGATTCTCTTTCTCTAGCTAATTTTTCTTGCCTAATTCTTTCCTCATACTCTCTCATTTCATTCCTCTCATCCTCCTTAACCTTTCTTTCCTCAGCCATTACTTTTGCCCTTGTAATTTGAGCCCTTTCTTCGTTAACCCTTGTGATTTCCATCTTACCATCATTGAATAAACCTTTTGCATGTTTCATTGAATGTTTCACCTTGCCTGACCAATTATGAAATTCTTCCATACTTTTCTCCTCATCAATAAACAGTTCTCCAACCTTTTCCACCAACTCATCAACCACCTTCAGTTTCTCCGGAAATGTTACATCACATAATCTTCGTAAATTCGCATAATCTCTGTCCTTAATGTTTTCATTAATCATATCAGCATACATATTCAGTTTCATCAATTCTTTGCCAACTGTTTTCTTCATCGAATCCGAGTCCATCAACCAAGTTTCTTTATCCATGTTAGTAGTCATGTTCAGTTAGGCCAAAATCCAAAGATCGTGTTTTCAGTCCCTTCGTGGTCGCCACTTTATGGTGAAACCCCTCCTTTCCTTGCTCGTTCGTAGGAATTTCAACATAAATGTTCGTCTGTTGTGAATATAAACGTATAAATCACGAACAAACTAAAAATTAATAAAAACAATCTCAAAATTTCGTAAGATCATCTTCTCCATGTTTTCCTCGTGGTCCGTGGCCTTCGTCTGCGTGCGCATGCTCCTTCACAGTGACTATTACTACTGCATTGTTCGCCAAAAATTTACAGAACTGGCTACATGGCAATAAATTGTCCCTAAACGTTGTAAAAACACAGTCTTTGATTATTGGTTCCAGACCAAATATTCAGAAAATCGAAAAGCAGACCGAAGCTAAGCCTAGTTTCGAAATAGGTGATCAAAAGATCAATATGATAACCGATACTAAGTATCTCGGAGTTCAAATTGATGACAAACTCCAATGGGATCGCCACATTGAACATGTTAAGGCTAAGGCACTGCGAGCTCTCGGTCTTATTAAGCATGCCAAGAAATTTCTTTCATCAGGTGATCTGCAGAAAATGTATAGAGGAATTGTTGAGCCACATTTCAGTTATTGCTGCTCGGTTTGGGGTTGTTGTAGTGAAACCAAACTTAATTCTCTCCAAAAGATCCAGAATAGAGCTGCAAGAATAACTACAAATAGTCCATACGATGCTTCTGCTGCCCCTCTGCTCCAAAATCTTGGCTGGCCATCAATCAAAGATCTTATCAGAAAAGAAACAGCAACGTTGACCTATAAGGCATTGAATTCACTTGCTCCTCAATATTTAGGGGAACTTTTCAGTAATTGCTCAGAGGGCAGTGATCGCATTCTTCGCTCTACCGAAACAAACTTGCAGATACCCCTGCTAAGAACAAGCACAGGCCAAAAAGCATTTTCGTATCGTGGAGCAAAATTATGGAATGAGCTGAATAGGGAAACTAAATTGGCATCGTCCCTGGCTACCTTTAAAAAATTCATATGAGAGGTACATTATATTTTCATTTTTAGTTCTATTATGCTCGTTTGTACATTATATATATATATAATTCTCTTTAATTTAGGCTTTCTGTTTTTGCACAGGTCAATTTGTAAAGCAGTTATCTTTTACTGAAATTTTGTAACCTGTATAAATATTTAAAAATGAAAAAATGAAATGAAACCGTCTTTGCACTCTTATCTTTAGTGGCGTAGGCCTGGGCAAACCACGTAAAATGGTCCATCAGGACAAGTATATACTGGTACCTTTCTTGACTTTGTTCCAGGCGTAGAAAATCAATGGATACTAGTTCAAACGGATGAGATGTGACTATGCTTTGCATCGGTGCTCTGATATTTTCATTAGGACGACGTTGTTTCAAGCAATGACATACGTGTGATGTGTAATGATCTATGTCTGACTTCATTCTGGGCCAGTAAAATATCTGTAACGCAAGTTGATGAACTCTTTCACTGCCAAGATGGCCCAATTCGTTGTGTAATTCTACAAACACCATATTATGGAATTTCTTTGGTAAGACTAGTTGCTTGTACTCAGTAGTTTTCCGATATAACAATCCACTGTCATCTATTTCTAGCTTGTTCCATTCACGAAGTAAGCTCTTTGTTAAGAATGACAAGTTCCTTCTTTCTTCAACTGACGGTTTGATGCCCTTCTTCATACATTCCAAGATAGGTGAGATCACGCTGTCATTGTCTTGAGACTGGACTATATCTGCAGTGTTAAATGTTTTTACGCTGTCTGGCTTGGCTAGTTCATTCTCGTTTAAATCATAAGCATCAGCCGATGGTGACAAGGCTGCTATCCAGATAGTTGAACAATCACTTGATACTTTGGATGCATTTATTATAGCTTCAAATTCAGCTGATGTTACTTCTTTACTGCAACTGGACATGAGATCTTCTATGTTGATGGGCATACGGGACAAGAAGTCTGCAGCTACATTTGATTTCCCTGGACGGTACTTTATGTCAAAATTAAAATCTGCTAATTCGGAAACCCATCTTTGACCTGTAGCATTGAGCTTGGCTGTTGTCATTACATACGTCAATGGGTTATTGTCCGTGTAGACAGTAAAATTTGGCGCATAAAGTAAGAAGTCTCGAAACTGATCGCAGATGGCCCATTTGAGGGTTAAAAACTCTAGCTTGCCTGAATGGTAGTTGTAATTACGTTCTGACGCTGTCAGTGTTCTAGAAGCATACGAGATCACATGTAGCTGTTCCTCTTGCTTCTGATAGAGCACAGCACCAAGGCCAGCATTACTAACATCCACATGCAGCTCAAATGGCAAATTGAAATCTGGGTATGCAAGAGTTGGAGGTGTGATAAGGCAGTCAACTAGCTTATTCAGCGTGAGACGGTGTTTATCTGTCCATTTAATTGGTTGACTAGAATTGCGTTTCTGCGGCTGTGATTGTCCTAATTTCTTAGCTTTACTTCCACTATCAGATTTATCTGAAGTTTGTAGCAGTTCAAAGATTGGCTGTGCAATTTGTGAAAAGTTTTCGATATACTTCCTGTAGTAGTTTAAGAGACCAACAATCCATCCCACATCAGCAACAGTCTTTGGTACAGCATTCTTCAACATTTCTACTGCTTTTACATTCGATCTGTCTGTGCAATACCCTTTTTCTGAAACTATATGTCCCAAGTATTTCACTTCGTTCTTAAAAAGTTCACACTTTTGTGCTTTAAGCTTGATACCTTTCTCGAGTAACCTTTTGAATACTTCACACAAATGGGCTAGATGTGATTCAAAGTCAGGGCTGTAAACGATGATGTCATCTAAGTACGGGACACACATAGTGTCTCGCAATCCTACCAGGCATTGTTCCATGTACCTCTGAAAGCTACCAGGGGCATTTTTCAATCCAAAAGGTATGCGCACCCATTGGTATAGGTCCCACGGTGTTATGAATGCTGTCAAGTGTCTGTCCTCTTCCTTTACAAAACCTTGATGATACGCCTTGCCTTGGTCCAGCAAAGAAAACCATTTATTTCCTCTTAGCTTTCCTAGAATACCTTGCACCCTGGGTAATGGATGGCGATCTGGGATTGTATGCTTATTCAACTGACGATAATCAATGCAAAGGCGTAGACTACCGTCTTTCTTCCGCACGCATACCACTGGGCTTGAATGGTTAGACTGTTTGTTTGTTTGTTTGTTTTGTTTTCAATTTGTTTTGAGTGAGCTTGTCAGGATTTCTAGCTACTGAAAGAAAATTCAGGCCCACTGTGCATGCCGCATCCAGGCATGGGACCCCTAGTTTAACGTCCCTTCCGAAGGACGACGAGGTGAGTTGCGAGGTCAGTCCTCAGAGGTCACCCATCCGAAATCTGACCTCACTCGACCAAGCTTAACTTAAGTCACCTGACGAAGACTGTATAAGCCACTCGGCCACTCACCCCGCATAAGTGATCCATCTAGAAGATCCTCTATGTAACTTTTCACGTCAGGGTATAATGGTTTTGGCACTGCGTTGTATGTTTTTTGCACTGGCGTTGGATCGTGAAGTGGGATAGGCATTTGCAGTCCCTCCGCACAACCGATATCATCACCACTGAGTGAAAACGCACCGCGTTCCTGAATTAAAACCTTTGCTGCAAGTTCTTTTTCCTCTGCTGATAGATTACTTAGGTCAAACTGTTGCAAGAAATCCGTATTGTTTTCTGCATGTGCTGCCACTTTGTTAAGCCCACAGACAAAAGGTGATGGCTTCGAAACAACCGACTCATCACTGTGTTGAATTTCCTCTTTCAGCTTAACATCAAACGGTGTCACTGATGTGACCAATTCAAGTCTACCAAGAACAGTTCTAGCTTTTAAAACAGTTGGATAATCAGAGTTATTATAGATTTCTAAGCCAATTTTGCATGATGAGCCCTTTGATGTTTGAAGCAGTGTTTGTGAAACTTCTAAATCAGCAGGTAACGTATTTCTTTCGTCAGGCTCAAAAATCACAAATGTTTTTGCATTAATCACCTGAGCATTAGTACGACACTTTATTATTCTTGATTGCTTGGGTGGTATGGTAACACTTAGCTTTGGTGATTTGACTGCACACAGAAAGTCATCTTTAGTTTTTATACATTGCACCAAAGATTCAACAGAAATTGCACTGATTTCAGAGAATGATTTTTTCATCGCTTTCAAAAGATTTGTAAACCATTCGTTTCGATGAAGTCATTTTTTCTTGTTCTGTGTTGGTTGCAAAGAGATCCTTGTTAACTATTTCATCAATCACATTATACCCAATAATTGGTGTTGTAAGTTGAGCATCTGTTACTAAGAATGGTACAGCTAAACTGGAAGAAACATCTTCACTCAACAGATGAAACTGAACCTCAACAAAACCAGCATATGGAATTACAGAATTATTAGCAGCGCGTAAGTCTAATCTTTGCTCAGTAACAACAGTTCTTGCAACTTTTTAACCTCAAGATGGGGAAAATTTTGATTCAAGTACTCCCTTGACATGATGGATACTTGGGACCCTGTGTCCCGCAAGCATGACTGTCTTTTCCCATCCAATAAACATTCAAAAACACATTTTTCACCCACAATCTGTCCAATTTTCAAATGTTCTTTTGGTGTTAAGTGGGCTACAGAGTTATTTCTAGTGCTTTTACAATCAATTTTGGAGGCTTGAATAGAGGACATTGCCTGATAGAGTATTTTGTGGTCTTGCCAATGTCTCTTTTGACAGTTTTTGTCACAATAGAAAACAACTTTACAGCCATTACACAGTGGACGAGTATCAGATTTAATAACTTTTGAGCAGAAATTGCAGTAGATGTTTGGGGAATTTTTCGCAGCTACACTTTTCCCCCCTGGTGGAGCTGCATCCTGTTTCCCTGATTTCTTTGTCGACACCCACGAGCGAAATGTTCCCCTGAGCCACAGATGAAACAGTGGTTACACTGATTTCCTGTGCCTTGAGAGGCACATTGTTGACAAGATTTCCTCTCCCTTTATTTTGCTTAGTGGAATTTTGCTCCTGTTTTGCAAAGGCTGCCTTCAAATTATCAACATCAGCTTTAATTGCATTTAAAGTGGCTAAAACTTTATCTTCTTTTTCATGTTTTGATTCTTTGGCCAAAGAAGGTGTTGCATTTGTGGCTATGCTATTTACCAGGGCAGGTTTCCTAGTTGACTTCCTTGAATTGATCTTATTGGCCCTTTCATTTTCACTTGACATTGCTAAATTCATCTCACGAATCAGCTGCTCATCAGTGACTTGCTTTGACTGAAGTAAAGGCCGCAAGAGTGACCTAATTGAAGCATCAATAAGACCTGTTTCCAGAGAATTTAGGAAAACACTTTGAACTAAACCTTCATCATATCTTATTTTAGAGCCTGCCTCTTTACTAGAAGCCAAAATGTGTTGTCTGAGCTTGAGAGCACGCATGAGAAAATTAAAGGGGGTTTCATTGTGCTCCTGCACAACACCAGCCAGTTCTTGATAGGCTTCAGTTGCAGATTTTTCACAATAATGGCTCCTCAAGATTTGTTGCAACTGTGGAAGTGTTATGGTTTTCATACTTTCCAAATATGCGCGCAAGTGTAAACTTGGGGCAATTACACTGATAACTCCATCTATGATATCATTTTCTGGATAACCCCTCTTCAAAGCACTGTCAATTTGCTTATTTAAACTGGAATATGGCAGGCGGTTTTTTTCATTAGAAATTACTCCATCTTTGATTCTGATCATATTTTTTGAGCTGATGGTTGCATCTGATTCATGAGCTGCTACCTTCTTACCTCCTGTTTGTTGCTGATACCTTTGCTCAACCTCCCTCAACTGGGTATCCAATATTTTCTGGAACTTAAGCTTCAAATCTTCAATTTCAGCAATAGGATTTTCACCTTCTGTATCACCATACTGTGAATAATCTTCTTCTATTTCTTCCTGTCTACTTCCAATAATTACTGCCTGTAAACCCAATAAAAATTCTTGAACATTTTCTCCTCCAGCATCCACTTTCTCATCAACAGCCTTTCTAATTTTCCTCAAGGCTTGAGCCCGTGATTCTCCATCTGTAATTTCGAGCTTCAAAAATTCCAAATCTTCTCCCAACTTTACCAACGATAGGGCATACAATCTTTCCTCAATCGACAACTGCAGCTCCTCCATTTCTTGGTTGCTCATCCTTTGTCCCATAGGAAAATTAATGCCAATAAAGTCAGTAGTTACCGAGTTTTCTCCAGCTTGATTCAGCAGAAATATGTTGCCATTCAAATACGAATCCTACTAAAATTTGAAGAAACTACCCTCTGCTACCAAAATTGTTGCATGCTGAACCACGATACTGGATAAATGATTCAATAAAGTAATGTTTTTCGCATCCATAATCATCCATAACTTGTTTATCATCAATGTGTACAGTGATTCCTAAAAATGGCCTGTGTTTGCCTAATCACAAGCCGGCCTAATCACACAGGACGCGGCCTCGTGCTAACCTAGAGAGGTCTGGAACAGAGTCCTTCGCAGTGGTGCTCGGGCGTTTTCGGATGGGATGCTTTAGCCTGGTAAAAATAGAAACAATAATAAGAGATATTTACGCAGTCTCTCACATGGACCCTATTGCTAAGCTTGTTTATGAGTTTCTGAAAATCATCAAAGTAGCACTTTGAGGCTGTCATGGTGAATGATGACTATGGAATTTTATAGGATTTCTCCATAGAGACTGACCATGCTATCGAAGCAAGAAGACCAGATATGATCGTGGAGGATAGAAGGAACAGTTATTGGGCCTAATTTGAAATTGGTCAGACTCCGAACAAATCGTGTTTCTGCGAATAAAAAAATTGCGTGAGTTCCAAAGTAATTTAACTGTTTTCAGTAGGATAGTGACTCATCTTACCGTAATTTTCACGAAAAATCGTAAGGAGAAAATTTAGTGGCATAAAGACTGATTTTTGACCAAAAACATGCCATTTTTGAACTTGTCTTAATGGTACAGAATGGAGACGAAGTTTTCACTCAACATGGAGCTAAGGACAAAATTTTGCACGGAATGATGCTGAATTTTACTCGGGATGGCGCCACATAGGCATAGGGGCTTCTAGTATGAAATAGGCATTGCCAAAAGGATAGGAAAATTTTGTCTGTCGGACAGTGTCCGTCCGACAGACAGACTGCATGCATTTAATGTATTTGCATGCCATGTGATTAATCATTTTAAGCAAAAAACTGCATCAAAACGCAATCTTGAAGAGTAGAGCAATGCATAGATACCAAGAGTGTAAAGAAAAGTGCTTTTTAGCAGCACAGAGATGCAACTGAAAAACATGCATTAAAATTTTACTCTCTATCTAGTCCGTCCTCAGACGAGGAAAACCTAGATTCCTGCAGAGCAAGGAAGGTCAAACGCACTTCCAGATGGTCTATTTTATGGAGGACCATGTGCTTTAGATAGTTTCACAACCAAGGTAGCCTTACGCATTAAGCCTTGGGCATGCCGAAGCTTCAAAGTATCTAATGTCCATCCGGCAGATTTTTGAATTAAAAAATAGGCCCTATTGCAAGATAATTGACTTTGCAGTTCCGTATGACAATAGATTTGATAACAAGGAAACTGAGAAATCGACAAGTATCAAGATTTAGCCAGAGAGATAACGAGACTATGGAAGACGCAAGTGAAAATCATCCCAGTTGTATGGTGCCTTGGGGATGGGTTAAGCATCTTTTATTCTTTCATCTACAGATTTATTCATGTAATCATTCATTCATTTATTTATGTGATACAAATGTATTACTTCCATACGAGGTATATGGCAGCAATACGGCATCATAACATCAAGATAACAAACGCGAAACAGCATTCCCACTTTGCACATTAAAACACAGTTACTATAGGCTTAATAAAAGTAAAGAATATGCAGATTATGGAAGGCACAAAACTTACATTGATCGTGAATTCAAAGCTACCTTAGACTCCTATGAATTTATCTCTGCTTAGCAGGTTGTTTTATATCTGAGGCTCAACAAGCTCAATGGTGTTAAGGCCAAAAGCTACTTGATTTGGTTATCATGAGAGCCTATTTGTAAGTCTTATAAAGATTCCAAGAGGATGAGGTAAGTATCTTATATTTATTCGTCTATGGATTTATTCGTGTATTCATGTATTCATGTATTCATTTATTCATTTGTTCATTTGTTCATTTATCTAATTATCTATTTACTGCAAATGCACTACTTCCATCTGAGGTATAGCAGCAATACGGTAAAATAACATCAAGGTGGTGAACTCAGAACAGCATTCCTACTTTGCACATTAAAAAATAATAGTCTTCTCCAGCGGCGGCGTGACAGATGAAATTATTTGTGTACACGAGAAACCTTAAAGTGAATAACCTGAGTTAAAATATGAGATCGCATAGGTTTATAAATAGCCTTTTGTATTTGGTAATCCAGCTTGTGGTGAAAGAAAGCAAAGCAAAAGTAAACAATGCAGGGATTAGGAGTTTCTTTATCTTATTTTTAGACAAGCGCTATATAACTCAGGTCATTCACTTTAATACAGAGTTTTGAATTGTATTACAACTAGTATCGCAACTTGTAAAAGTTTAAATGAGTCATGTAATGATGTGACATGACAAAGGCAAAATTAGAAAGACAAAGACAGATAAAGATTTGAAAACAGTAAGCTCATATTTTAGAGTTAGAAAGCGAGATTAAAAGCTGAAGGCAGACCTACCCTACCATAACATTTTTATGAGGTAGTTGGACGAATCTAAATTACCATATTTTCAAAAAAGTTGGGGAGCATTTACTTCCCCATACCCCCATAGCTCTGCCACTGCTCTCCCTCGCGAGGTTTCTTTAAAAAAATAAGGGAAGAGGAGGAAAGGAAACAACATTCTCCTTTCTTCCTTTTTTCCTATCGCAAAATTACGGCAAAACGGAACTGCGGAACTATAAAAACCTCGTGAAGGAGAGTAAAAAAACAGATGAAATTCTGATGCTCGAAAATGAAAACTAAGTAATCACCTTAACACCTTGGCATGGTGCTTCGGACGTCTGCCAAAGTATCTTAAAGGCAGTCTGTCCCCTCCTTGATTGGTCACTTTAACAATAGGCGTGTGGCGAATGAAGTCATTCAATCATGACAGAGATGAAAGAGGATGCCGCGCGAGTTGGCGAAAATAGTAGGCCTATGTAGTTGCAGCGAGGAACATGGCAAGACGATTTGCTCTTCCTAACATTGAGAATGACGCAACGCCATCTTCAGTTGGAACGCTGTTGCTTGTTTTTGGACGGGAAAGAGTCACTTCCCAACAACATGGCCTGGTTAGCGACTTTACGTCGGTGTTTGGTCCAAACAAAAACAAGTCCAGCACAAGGGAGCCTGTCGTCAGTCGGAAACCCAAGTTCATTCCTCAGTTCACGCCATGAATCGAAGGTCTTCTCACGCAGTTCCATTCTCACGCAGTGCCACTTTCTGAAAACGAGTACTGCCAAATGGCCGCCCTCGACCAAGCCTTGAGATTCCTGTTGAGGCCATCCCTTCCGCAGAGCTGCGGATGGCAGCCATTGCGATCTGATCAACTTTTCGAAGAGATTCTTCTGTGCGTAATCCTGCACACTGATTGGCTCTCCCGTTTGGAAGGTCACTCATGCATAATATTCATGGCCACGACAAACAAATTGAGAACAATAGGGGACAGTCTGCCTTTAACCCATCAAGAAACTGTTTGCAACCCATTCCAATTGATTAGATATGTTTGATAAGAAACTATGAGATTGATGTATCTGACTTATGTCATCACTAAACACATTAGCAAAACAGCTGAAATCTTAAAATTGTGTCCGTTTGAAATAGTAGAGACTGTTTCTGGCCATATCCCTATAATGAGGCATTGCTTTTTGGTAACAGAAGACATATACGAAAGCACCTGTTTGTCTATTGTTGAAGGGAGGGATCTATGTCTGGTGGTTGGCTGATGGCCGAGCAGCCTAAATTCTGCTCAGTGATCAAACTTTCGTTTTACTTTTCTTTCAATCGAAAATTTTCTTTTGTGAGGCCCCCCCAGGGGGGGTCTGTGTTCCCTTGTTCCCTAAAAAATTCCAAAAAATCTCCCTTGTTCCCAAAAATGTTTCTTAAATGTTCCCTGAAAAGAAATGTTGAACTGTTCCTCAGTTCCCCAAAAGTAGTCCTTTGATCCCTTGTTCCCTAAAAAATTTAGCTCATGCTCCCTGATTGAAGTCAGCCTTATTTTGGTAGGTACCTATGGACCTGCAGCAAGTCTCTACGACAGTAATCTCCGAAAAGGCTTATCTAGCTAGTCTGTGTCCCAAACCCAAGGCCAATCTAGCCCATCACAAAACTTTTTGTAAAGAGCAATCAAAACTCCCTTCATAGAAAGCAACTTAAACTGCTTCAGAGCAATGGCTTCATTGGCGTTGTTTGAAAGGACAGGCCCTTCGGAACAAAACTGATTTTGGGGGCTGAAACGAGGTGCGAGGGAAGCGACGAAAAATGGGGGTCCGGGGGCTTGCCCCCGGGAAAATTTTTCATGACCACGCCCTTTAGATCATTGGAAAACGCACCATTTTTGGAAAATGTGCCATTGATGGAGGCAAAGGATCACGATTGATGAGGGACTTCCATGAAAATTTTGAATTTTTTGACTTGCATGAATATCAAAAGATATTGCATTTTGGATAGATTCTGGTAGCTTCCTCGAATAAAAACGAGTTTGAATCTTCATTCATTCTTACGACCTTGGCTTTTACAGCCTTTTTCACTTACAAAATCAACAAACTGTAGCAATTTATTTGGGGAGCTGAAGCCCCCCAGCCACCCCGCTTCCTGACGGGCCTGAAAGGAACATTGAGACTTGCAGCAAGTCCAGTTTAACTGCAATTAAAAGAAGAAAACTCAATCAACTATTGCTGTTTAACAGGACCGTCGGAACAAAATTCATATTGGGGAGGGGCTGGAACGGGGCGCGAGCGATGCCAGTACAGATGAGGGTCTTGGGGCATGCCCCAGGAAAAATTTTTCATGACCATGCCCTTCAGATCTTTGGAAAACACCCCATTTTTGGATAATTTGCCATTGAAAGAAGCTACAGATCACAACGGAGTCTTTCCAGGAAAATTTTGAAACTTTTCAATCGTATGACATCAAAAGATATTGCATTTTTGATAGAGTTTGGTAGCTTCCTCGAATATATACGAATTCCAATCTTCATTCCCACGAGTTTGGCAGTCACAGCCTTTTTCACAAACAAAATCAACAAACTTCAGCAAATTATTGGGGGCCTGAAGCCTCCCAGCCCCCCTGCTTCCGACGGGCCTATTAAAAGAAAACTTGATCAACTATTGCTTTCACCGTCACATTCAGGGACAGAGCCAGGGGATGGATTTCGGTAGATATGTTTTCAACTCATCCCGGGTTGACATTCATTCACAACCATAATGGTGTAGAAAAGTTGAGCACTTGGGTATGGGTCATTTGGTCAATTCCATCCTGTATATTTGCTAATGCAGGTAAAATTAATCTTCTGGACAAGTAATTCAGAACAAACATAGGCGCAAAGTTGCCCTGAAACCAGTAAGGTAAACCCTCGCTTGATGCAAGCGAAGGGTGGTTTGTAAGACAAGTTATATGCTTATGCTTATAACGAAAGAAGAATGGTAGATCTAAAGTTTCGTCTGGCAGATTTTGTTTCTTTGATTCACCTGCATCCTTAAATAAAATTTGCAGTTATAATCTCCTAACATCAAATGAGAGACAGATTTATCTACAGAAACTATTACATAAATTTTTTTTTGGGGGGGGGAGGTTGCTGCTAGGTAGCTCCTTTGATTTATGCATGGACAATGAAGAACTGATATGATGGGTATGATGGGGAATGTGGCGCTGTATTTTTAAGTAAGGAGATATTTTTCACTTGAAGTTCTAATATGTTCCCTGCTCCCTAATACAATTCCTTATGTTCCCTTGATCCCCGTTAAAAATTCAGGATGTTCCCTTGTTCCCATGAATAAAAATGGCCAGTTCCCTTGTTCCCCATAACCCCTGGGGGGGCCTCTTTTGTGTGTAACTCACTGACTACGTGTCCTATCCTGTAAAGCTTGGTACTCACTGCGCGTTTATGCAGCACTAAAGTGAAACTTTCGTGGGGTTAATTTCACCACCGCAGGCTTTAATCCAACAGCGTTCGTCATCGCGTCTCACACATTAGTTGAACAGAGGAGTGAAATGATTAAGTGGACGGCCATTGCAAAGTTTTGCTTGCTGTTGCGGGAACTCTTTATCCAGTTAGCAAAGACCCTCTTGGGTTAGTTAAACAAATAGCAACTCTGCAATAGGAATTAGCTGCTTAGGAAATCAACACCTAACCTTAGTCATGGCGGACTAATTAGTCCATGTCAAGAGATCAAAATGTTGTTTTATTCAAACTCAGATGGTAATTATCTTAGGTCAAACTCGCGAGAACAAAGGGTACACCCTTTCCTGCCAGAGTTAGATTAAAATAAGTGTCACCTTGATGAGCCAATCACAGGACACCAAAATTTACAACTCAGAAATGTATGAAATAGCCGTACGCCCTCTATACTTTCAAAGTTATATTTGAGACTGGGACGAAAGTCTGTCCGAAGAGAAAATCCCACCCACCCTTCCCTTCATTTCATTTCATTTTCATTTTCAGTTTCATTTTCATTTTATTAAGGAGGGTAGCCCTTCAATCAGAGTTGTTTTACAAGGGGCCCTCAACTTAAAAACCTTAACCCTATTCAGCCCGAGTAAAATTTTTGGTATTTTGGTCCGGCGGGGGGCTATTTTGGCCCCCCCTCTTTATTTCAGAAACGAGAAACTGTTCGTAGGTGAAACTTCGCACATTCAATTAGGGACCTGGAAAGAATCCAAAACTAGCAGTAATTAGTAATTTGTCACGTGATTCGTTGCTAGGCAACCAAAAACAATAGTAAAATTAAGCAAAAAGTAGTGACTATTCTTAAATGCCAGATATTTACTGATTTGTTTAAGATGAGTAGCTAACTATGCTGCAAAAGTGATGGTTAGGAGTCTCCAAAGATACTTTTATTGATTATTTGAATTTTGAAAATTGTCTTTGTTAATTATTGCAGATTAAGTCCAATTAACGGACACTTCAAACAATGGAAACTATTGTTACAGTTATTTATTATATATTTTGACCTTTAATCAACGAAATTAGACACCTCAGTTCATTATCACGCCATTTCGATCAAATTTTCATGAATGATTCACTAATCCATTCAATATGTGATGTCATAAAGTTGTATGACGTCATTGAAATTAAAATTTGCTGATGTAAGCAAATAGTAATAAACTATATATGAAATGAAAGCTCTCTTCAAGACAAAGGCAATGGTATATATATCTTTACATTTAATGCTACTGGAAAGAAAATAACAGAGGATTTACGATTTTCTTTTTGACTAGTCCCCAACAAAAGGCATCTGGAGGTCACGTGACACAACAATTAACAATGAAGTATAGATAATTATGTAGCCTATTAAATTTCATTAAAAGTCAAGAAGCTTCAAAGTTACATCTTTCATGGCAGAGATGCTATCTAAAAACGTTTCATAGGGGGGGGCCATAATGGCCCCCCCCCCCGGCTGAAAAGGGTTAATATACGATTACATACTAAAAAGAATAATTACAATATAAAAACCATAATATAAAAACCTAATACAATATTTACAAAATCTAACATAAAAGAAAGGGAAAAGGAAAAATTCCTAAATAGATCTTTTAAAACTATTCAGGGAAGATGCCTGTTTGGTATCGGCAGGAAGTTCATTCCACACTTTTGCTCCACGATAGGAAAAGCATTTTTGCCCATTACTTGACTTGTTCATGGGTAATCTTAAATCTGTCTCAGAATTGCGCAGGACATACGTAGAGCACTTTGAGTTTCGGGTGAAAAGGTCACACAAGTATTGGGGAGCCAGTTCATGCAGGGACTTGAAGACCATTATTTTAGATTCACTAGCGATGAGTTGTTCAATGGTCTTCTAGCCCAGCTGGTCGATAAGTGGTCTGCTTGGGGTATCAAAGCTGCTGTTGGTTATAATCCTTGCAGCTCGGTTTTGACGTTTTTGCAGCTGATTAAGCTCAGTCGAACCGGCACAACCCCAAACAGAGCAACGATATCGAAGGTGTGGCTCGACAATAGCTGTGTAAAGAGTCTTCAATGTTTCCTTCGGTAGGAACGTCTTGGCATGTTTTAAAAAGCCAATAGCTCTAGAAACTTTGGAAGAGACAGTCTTGATGTGTTCCTTCCAGTTAAGAGAGTTGTCAATCTGCACACCAAGGTATTTTGTTTTTTGGATTATTTCGAGCTCATTGCCGCGAATTTTCAAATCCAAGTCTTCATTTCGATTTTTAAGGATATTATGCCTTTGCTTGGTGGAGACAAGCATGGAATTTGTTTTTGCAACGTTTAAGGAGAGCTTGTTGCCTTGAAGCCAAGTATCCAGTTGTTTGAGGTCGTTATTAATGGCCTCGTTCAACACATTTATGTCCGAAGACTGGTAGCACAGACTTGTGTCATCAGCATACATGGAAACAGCTGAATTTTGGACAGCTTGCGGCAGATCATTGATATAAATAAGGAAAAGAAGGGGACCCAGACATGAGCCTTGGGGAACACCAACATCTATACCCTCAATTTTTGAGCTGACACCGTTGACCCGACAGAATTGTTTTCGATTGCACAGGTATGATCTGAACCATGCGAGTTCCCGTTGTTGGACTCCGTAGTGCACCAATTTCTGGCAGAGAATCTCATGGTCAACATTGTCAAAAGCTTTTTTAAGATCAATGAAAACAAGGCATACAAGCTTACCAAGATCCAGCCCATTGTACCAGTCATCTGTATTTTTAAGAAAGTGAGTTACAGTAGAATGGAGGCGTAAGTAGGCAGATTGGCCAGATGAAAACAAACCATTATCTTCCATATGCTAGTACACCTGATTGGTTACAAGTTTTTCAAAGAGCCTTGAAATGACAGGTAAGACTGATATAGGGCCCTTACCAAACAAAATACAGTGACAGATTCACGAAGGATTAATATGCCCTTAACAAGCACATACAAGTCCAATCACTCAAATGTTAATGCAAAGAACATCGTTACTTGTTTCACATCGAAGTGCAAATGCGGCGGTTCCCCAAACTTTTCGAAGCTGGAAGGATTTAGAAAACCTTCTCCAACGGCTCCAGATATAAATTTCATGGACCTGTTCGATAGACCTTAACAATAAAACATATACCTCGAGAGGGGAAGTAGTAGGTCGCGGGGATTACCTGACGAGGAAAGTACCTGCTTGTGGCTTATGATTACCCTCAGAGAACGAGGCGTTGGGACTACCTCAATAGGGAAAGTAGTAGATTGTTTGTGATTACATTGTGAAGTAGCAGACCATAGTCTATGATTACCCTAGCGAGGGAAGTACCAACTTTCTAACATGGTGCATCGAGCAAGGTCTCTCTGACTGCCGCAGTTCCACTTCCTAACCCCCACTTACACTAACCTCAACAGCTCCCAATACTGATACAGCTATCAAAAAGGCAGCTACACTTGGACATAGGAAGGGCATGACGATTGCATCTTTAAATGTGAATAGCCTTCTCCTGCATATAGATGAAATACGGATGCTTGTAAACGAATTGGGGATTCACATTCTTGCAATAAATGAGACCAAGCTTGATAATTCTATTGATGATAGTTTAGTAAATATCGCAGGGTATACTATCAATAGGTGTGATCGTGACCGAAATGGGGGTGGTGTTGCAGTTTATCTTAAAGACACTCTGTTAGACAAATCTACGGTGCGGGAAGACGTTCCTAAATCATTTCTAGAGCTCTTATGCGTCGAGATTAAACCCGTTCGTGCTGCCCCGTTCTTCATCATGGCCTGGTACAGGCCTCCTAGTGCAAATGTTGATACTTTTGATCAGTTAGAGAAATGTCTACAATTTCTTGATAGGGAAGACAAGGAAACTATTCTTCTAGGCGATACAAACTGCGATTTTCTGCCGATACATTCCAAAGGGGGAGTTTTAAACGACCTTCCAGCTCATTCTCAACGTCTGCAAGAAATATATAATCTTTTCGGCTTTCATCAATTAATTGAAAGCCCTTCTCGTGAGACACTGACCACAACTACTCTAATAGATCATATAGCTACGACAAACAAAAATAATATAGTAACTTCTGGCATACATAAATCTTGCCTTAGCGATCATTACTTGGTCTTTTGTGTAAGGAATTTTCGCGGCGCTTGCAAAAAACAACACAAAAATATTTCTACAAGGCAAATGAAGAACTTTGATCAAACTGAGTTTGTCAATGATCTTTTAGGGGTAGACTGGAGAGGCATTGTGCGGAATACAGATGACGTCAATGTCGTAGTTAGTAAATGGACAAACATTTTCTCGCTTATTCTTGAAAAACATGCCCCAACACGTAACAGGCGTGTCTCTGACAAATTCTGTCCATGGTTGAATAGTGATTTCAAACTTATGTGCAAGGCAAGGGACAAGCTTAAAAAACGAGCCATTCGTTCAAATTCCGAAATATTAATGCAGTCCTATAGACATATTCGTAACCAAGTGAATAAATTAAATGGGCAACTAAAACGTGAGTATTTCACTCAAAAAATTGCTTCCTGCGAGGGAGACCTCAAAGACACTTGGAAGACCATCAATAACGTTTTAAACAAGAAATCCAAAACTACCAACATTTTGTCCATAAACATCGACGGAAAGCAAATATCTACCATTGCTGACATAGCAGAATCGATGAATAACTTCTTCTGTACCATCGGAGAGACACTTAGTGACAAAATCCCCAAAGCAAAAAACCCTCTTCTTGAGAATGATTATGATGTAAATCCACGGAAAACCAAATTTAAATTCCACGTTATTGACACCTTCCAGTTATGTAAAGTTTTTGGCAAATTCAAAACCTCAAAGGGCTGTGGTACTGATGGCATTGCTAGCTATTTCCTGAAAATTGCTCTTCCGGTTATCTCAGAATCTCTTTGTGATATTTTCAATCTTTCAATTGCTACTGGTTGTTTTCCAGATAGCTGGAAAATAGCCAGAGTAGCCCCAATTTTTAAAAGTGGTCAAACTAATGATCGATCTAACTACCGACCTATATCTGTCCTGCCTGTTTTAGCCAGGGTTTTTGAAAAGCTTATCTTTAACCAGCTGTACGTTTATTTGGACAAAAACAAACATCTATTTTCAAACCAATCTGGCTTCAGAGCCCTTCATTCTGTTGTCACTTGCCTTCTTAACAACACAGATGACTGGTATGTGAACATGGACAATGGCAGATACACCGCAAATATTTTTATTGATCTAAAGAAAGCATTTGACACTGTCGACCATGACATTTTACTTGCAAAGTTGAGAAAGTATGGTGTTGAAAATCTAGAACTTACTTGGTTTACGTCATATCTAACCTCTCGAAAGCAATTCTGCAAAGTTAATGGGATATGTTCTAAAACCGAAGATATTCGCTGCGGTGTGCCCCAGGGCTCTTGTCTAGGCCCTCTGTTGTTTCTGATTTATATCAATGATCTTCCATTCTCTCTGAACAAAGGTAGAGTGACCATGTACGCCGACGACACCAGTATCTCTTATTCTTCTTCGAGCTTAGCAGATATAAACCAAACTTTAAACAGTGAGCTAAACGAGTTGAAGCAATGGTTGCAAGGTAATAAACTTTCTTTGAATGTTCTAAAAACACAAGCTCTGATTGTAGGTTCGCAGCCCAAAATTAAGAAAATCAGTGATAAAACCGTTGATCATCCACAGTTTTTTATTGGTGACTCTCAAGTTGAAAATGTTGACCGAACAAAGTATCTGGGTGTGATGATCGATAGGAGCTTAAATTGGGATGAACACATTAACAATCTCCGTACCAAGGTTTCTCGTGCAATCGCATTTTTGAAATATTCCAGAAAATTTTTACCTCAAAACACGTTGAGTGAAATGTATCGGGGTATCGTTGAGCCCCATTTTCGGTTCTGCTGTTCAGTATGGGGGTGCTGTGGGGTGACTAAACTGCGAACGTTGCAAAAGTTGCAGAATCGAGCAGCTAGAATTGTGGTTAAAAGCAGTTTTGATGCGCCTGCTATGCCAATAATTCGCAGTTTGAATTGGCCAACTGTGGATGATATTATTAGGAGCGAAATAGCGACAACTATGTACAAATCGTTAAATGGCCTCGTCCCAGAGTACCTTTCCAACCTGTTTAGAAAAAATTCGACTCGATATGTTAGGAAACTGAGAAATACTGATACTGATCTTTCGCTTCCATTACGAAAAACAAACAATGGGCAGAGGGCTATTTCTTTTCGTGGACCTAAGCTTTGGAATCAACTTGAACGCGATGCCAAACAGGCACCTTCCCTTGCCACCTTTAAGAGAAGAATCAAAAACAAACTATGATGACCTTTCCTATTTCGTAGTATCTATCTTCCTATTTGTAAATGTTTTGCCACGGCCCCCTGAAAAGCAGTTCCCATGGACTGACGGGGCTACCGTGCCTAAATAAGTAAAAATGAATGAAAAAAAAAATGAAATGAAAAAAAAATGAACCTATCTTTCCTTTTCAGATGACTGTAGAAATGTATTAGTTAGATTGTAGATTGTAATCACCTCTCGCCTATTTTAATAATAACGGTTTTGTTGATGTTGTCACAAGCTTGATTTCTTTGCTTCACCCCCCCCCCCTCCCTTTAATTCACTGATGGACGAGGATGGAGAAATTAAAGTAGGTTTAAGTGCGTTTATCCAAGCGCATTTAAGTTAAGTCATCTATAAGTATGATGGCGTTATTTTTTCGGGATTTAAACGCACTCAAACACACTTGAACCCCCAAAATAGTTAAACACTCTGTTAAAGAATTTTTATCTTGACGTTTAAAGTTCAAAAGCGCTGCAAAATGCTAACGACTGACGTTATGGAAACTGATATTGCGTTGTCGATTCGCTGTCTTAGAACAACCATTTCAATGGAAAATAATGACGTTGACACCATCGGGAAGGAATTTACAGGTTGTTTCTGTGTTTCCTGTTCTGACTTCATGTCTTTGCATCCGATTCCTCTCTTCATCTAAATTATTTTACAACCTAAGTAAGTCCCTCTAATGTTGTAGGGCTTCTTATTTCAGAAAATGTGTGCAGAAAGTTTGATTTGAATACACTGAACTATCGAAATATCTTCGGAATCAGGTCGAAAGTACGAGCAAGTTGCAGGTTTAGAACGTAAGGTTCTCGAAATATGCTCAAAGAAAGAATCTGTTCTAATGATAAACTTTTCCTCGACGTTCCCCTAGCCGTTGCTCTTGTTGCCACGTTTTGGCCTTTATGTCGGCATTTATGCATTGGTAGCGGGTATCATCTTAGGTTTTATCCAAGACCTTAGAAAATGCACTTAAACGCGTCAAAATAAATGCATTCAAGCTCATTTAAGAGCTCAATGAGCACCCAACATAATGAGCAGCACAGTTGTTGAATTTGCTATATTTCTCTGTGTTCTTATTGATACTGAAAGTTGTACTTATCAAAGCTTTGTAAATTTAGGGATTTTTAATGGAAAAGTTCAGAGAAAAGTTAAATCCCAACTTTGTTTTATAAAGTCATAAATTTCATTTCATTTCATTTTTCATTCTTTATTAACGGTAACCCCGTCGGTAAAGATCGCTGTTCAGGGGACAGTGAAAAAATTTGAAATCTACAATTTACAAGTAAAATAATCTACAAACGAAAATAAGTAATTAATTTACAAAGCTAAAGTGAAAGTAAAATCAAAATATAGTTATCAAACCATGAGTGGCAGGACACAATCAGACCGGACCACAGCAAATCAGACCCCACACCAACCTTTAAACACGACACTTATTACAGCACCTCATGGCAGGCAAAGAATCCGACTGACCTCAGTCTAATCAAATCGCATTGCGCCACCCACGAGCAAGCTTTAAAGTCGATTTTTTAAAGCAGATATAGAGGGTGCTTGCTTAACTCAAGGTTCAAGGCCGTTCCACAGATGTACAGCAGGATATGACAATTATTGTTGTCCATGTCTGGCTTTAAAAGGAAAGAAGCGTAAGTCAGTCTTAGATCCATAGTTATCATAGTTGCGAAGATAATAGGTCACTCCCGGTAGAAAATCACTATTTTCACCTGGTCAAAATCGGGTTAACTTGCTACCTGGGGAGTAACATATCATGTTGAGGGTACTGGTATGTGCCGCCAATATGGGTGGGTTTTTAGGTCCCAAATTCTCTAAACAAGGGTCCCTTTTTCGGCAGATTTTCCTTAAACATGGGTAGGTTCTCGAGGAAATAGGAAAAATTGTCAAAAATGGGTAGTTTTCCACCAAAATTCATCATAAAAGTGGGTATGACGGCAACTGTCGGTAATTAGAAGAGGATAGCTTTCTGAAAACCAGGCGGCAGACCCCCGTCCATCCGCAAGTCATGTACCCTCCCGGGACTTGCTACAAACTATGCGAATCGGTTGGTGGCTCTTGGGTGTAATCTTACGGGTGGGTGGTGCATCAATCAATATAGATCACGGTAGGTTTTCATTTGTTTCAAAGTTAATTTGCCATGTTGTTCCTCATGATATTATCGACATTCTAATGTTCCGTAGAGAATTTTTTTTTTGGTAGCGTAATAGGAAGCCTGTCTTGTAAATTGTTAATTGAATATACAAAAAGACTTAGAGCTTCTACTATCTAAGACACTGATTCAAATTGAGACATAATTGTATTTGCCCCCAGCTAAACTTCCTGTAATTGCTCTTAAATCAAGGGTGATGGTGATGAGACACACTGAGACTTGTTTGATTTTTAATCAAATTTGATATTATATGAAACCATAGTTCATTGTCTGGACACATGACTGTGAATTACACATGTTTGGCAACAGGTCCCTTATCAAGTCACTAAAATATTTATAATACATTTCGTGCATCTGAGTTCAGCGAACTTGGTACCAATTAATTTTTCTTGCAGTCTACCTTCATTTGAAGTACATTCTCTGCATTTTGCTGACATCAGAAAAGCTATGCCACTCATACTATGCTATCAAGAAACAAGTGTTGAACTATTTAGGTATCAGCTGTTGTCTGCCTATGTATATATAAATACGGTATTCGAGAACTTTCTGGAGACTGGTTTCAATCATACCTAGAAAACAGAAGGCAGTACTGTGCCCCCAATGGTTATGAGTCAAGGCCTAGGACAGTTACATGTGGTATTCCCCAAGGTTCCTGTCTTGGCTCCCTTCTCTTCTTAATCTACCTGAATGACTCTGAAAAATGTTTGAAAGTTTCTAAGGCTGGTATGTATGCTGATGATACTCACGTGACCGTAGCATCTATGAATGTTGAAGAACTTGTTCATAAGGCTCAAGAGGAACTGACCCATATTTCGGAATATATGAGGTTAAATAAATTAAGCGCCAATCCTCAAAAAACGGAGTATATGATAATTGGACACCCTCGTAGAACTAATAAAGTCGAGATACATGAAACATTGAGACTGAATGGCTCAGATATAAAACGAGTGAAAAAAACCAAATCACTTGGAGTCATTGTAGACGAAGGGCTTAATTGGGAAGAACAATTCAAAACTGTCAAAGGAAACGTTCATGGAGGTCTTACATCTTTAAAGAAGCTGAAAAACATCCTCCCACAATCTCAGTTAAGCAATGCATATCGTGCTCTTGTAGAAAGTCACATGCGATATGCAGATGTTATTTGGGGTAGCCTCTCAAATTCAAAAAAGGAATCCCTTCAGCGTCTTCAGGACAGAGCCATCTCCATAATCGAAACGTCCAGGATTAAAGACGAATGGTCACATAATTTCCTTCGCACTGAGCAACTTGTCATGTTTGATCGTGCCGTTATGGCATATAAGATCATGAACAGACTCTGCCCTGAAAATCTCTGGAACAAATTCCAACAAAGATCCCAGTACTCCAGCTACAACACGCGATTCTGCAGAGATCTTCAGATTCCGAGGTATAATCTGGAGTATGCTAAAAAAGGATTTTCCTATTCAGCTCTTAAGGTCTGGAATGAAATCCCGATAAGAATTAGGGAACTTCCTACCTTGTGTCAATTCAAAAAACAACTAAAAACATATTTGATGAGGTGAAAGCCAGTTAAAACACGACTCCCTGGAAGATCAGCAATGCAATTAGCCCTCAGTATTTTATATTTTTGTATGATGTAATATAATTAATAAAACTTAATTTTTTTTGTAAGCTGAAGGGATTTCGTGTATAAATAATTTAAAATGAAAAAAAATGAATGACCAAGGGTGCTAGGACACGAATGTTTTGATTGATTATTTGTTTACCTTGTTTTGATCCCTGTGTCTTGTTTGGTTGTCTTGTTTCCTGTTTTGTTTCGTTTTCAACTGAGTGTGGTTAGGCCCAACGGCTCTCCAAGTTGTTCGAATACAGCTCCCTTGTATTTCTGTGTCTTAGTGCGCCTTCGCACAAGATAGGTTTTAAAACCGAAAAGCCACAACAGGAAAATCTTATGGGACGGAAACCACCGCAAAACTCTAACAAAGCCTTTTCGTCCAATGCGCAACACTTTTTGATGACATCTGCCCGGGCAAACGTCATCAGTCATGTGACAAGTTTTAGATTTTGAATTCGGCTTTCAGGAGGTTTCAACTGGTGGAGGATTTCAGTGCGGGAAATTTTGAGGTGGGGGTCGTAGGGGCTGACGGTTTGCGGTTTCTAGCCTTTTCTGGAACGGTTTTACGGTTATTGACTTTAAAAATGACGGTTTTACGGTTCCCATCTTTCTGAACGGTTTGCAAACTTTTTCGATGACAATGGCTTAGGAAGTCAAATTGTCACAAAATTGGAGCTAAAGCTACGGATAATTGTCAAAACGATATGAGTTGGGACAAAATTCTACAAATTTGCACCATTTCCACCGGGTTTAAGGCATTGGAATTAGCTTGCTCTCTTTTGGGTCATAAGAATGATATGGAGACAGTCGTCTACAGCACAGAACCCAGGTGATATTTGCATAAAGTAGAAAAAATGTTGTGACGGTTTTAGCTGAAATTAGAGGCGTTTTTTCGGTTTCTCCGAAATATTTTGGCGGTTTTACGGTTTTTGGGACTCCCTTACAACCCCCACTTTGAGTGGTATCAATATCCAACGCATGATAGCCACCACAGGTTTCGGCTTTGATGGTCAGATAAACATGGAGAATTTGACAAAGTAAGAGTTTGCTAGCTTGCAAGCAGCGAGAGCCATATCATTCACTACCTGCGGCTATGCTCACTACCAAATGGGTAGACTGCGACATGTTTTGGCCTTGCCAGTTTGAAACAGGACCTAGTCACCAAGCCAGTTTGATACAAGGTTCAACGAAGCAAGAGCTTTTGTCTTCCATCGAATCGTGAAGGCCAGGCTCAGGCAGGAATCGTAAGATCGTAATTTACGCTTTTCTTCATCAAAGCAAAGGCCAAAGCGAGGGGCACTTCGCTCATTAGAAAGGGGGTACGAGATTTTGTCAGAACAAAAGGATTTACACGGATTTTTAATGGATTTTTCTTGAAAACAAAATGATTTTTGCCAAAGGCGTACGAGATTTTTGGGAGTGAAGTGCCCCTCGGGCCAAAGTATGAAGAGCAGAGTGTGAACAGCGTTCTATGTATTTTTCCATAAGAAACTGCTCATTTGACCGGTGATGAAAGTTTCCTAGATTATCAGATTATTACGGCGCAGAGTGCTCTTCCGAATATTTCCTAATGCATTTTCAAGCAGTTTCATTTATTCCATTTTTAACCCTATAGTGGTTGGGCTATTTGATAGCACTATTTTGGTTGGGGGGGCAAAAAAGCCCCCCTTACCTAACTCTTGACTGGTAATAGGTAGAGTGACCAAATTTGGTTTGCTAAAAGCCTCAGGCATGTCTTTTTGTAAGTATGGAAATTAACCTAAAAATAGCCACTATTTTTGCTTACGTCAGCATTTTCCCTTGTGTGGTCAAGAGAAGCGGCAAAATTGGCTAAAATCAGGAAAATCGAGATAAAATTAAATTTGGAGCATATTTTCCATCCAAACATGATACTTATGATAGAATGCATCAAATAACACAACATTACAAAAGAAACTTGCAAAATATTCCACTTCTGCTCCTTTTTTCGCAGTAATTGAGATTTGAGAATTTGCGATTTTTCCTGGGTCAGTCCAAGAAAATTGTCTCCCGCTCCCTCATTTTCAAAATATTTCAATGAAACTTTTTGAGAAGTTGCACAATAAGTAGTTGCATAAAGTCAAGAAGTTTCGTGGCTATAAAATTCTTCCTCGCAGAGTTATTCAAAAAAATCTACTAGGGGGGGGGGCAAATTTGCCCCCCCCCCCAACCAAAATAGGGTTAAGGCAGATTTCCACTCAGTAGGATCTTCCGAGCAGACTGGAAATCCTTTGTTTACGAGATTAACTGTCGCTTTGAATTTGAATCTGAAGCACATTTCCACTCATAATTATATTTTTCATTCGGTACTTGAGAATTGTACTAAAAAAGGCGTGGCTTGCAGTCAAATCAGCACAGCTGTGGTTTTGCAAGATGGAAACCCCCTGAAATGTTGTGAGCGGGAGTGGTTTCGCTATTATCTTTTCTCCTCCGCTCAACCGTCACTGTGAAGCCAAAATGTGCTTCGCATTCGACGATGGAAAACAATAGAAGTTTGCAGCATAGAGCTCAAATCTTTAAAAAGACGGGTGTAAAATTCTTCTTTATTTTTCTTTGAATCAAAGTGCTTGACAGGAATTTTAGGTAATTTGCTGTAAATCTGCCGTGGCAATTTTTTGATATCATGATTAGCTTTAAAATGGCGGCATTTATTGATTTCGAGGTTGTGACGTCATCAAATTTCTAAATTCCTAACCAGAGGAGCTACAAATTTCTGTTTGCAATCATGTTGTAGACCTTCATAAACTATGGTTTTCTTGAAGATTGCGTCAATTTTCCTCAAGTAATTTAGGAGCTACGATGATTTTAATTTTCTCAAAATTTTTGATGGATTTTTACAAAAATAATCAAAATGCCGCCATTTTGAAAATAATCAAGATATTAAAGAATTGCCACGGCAGATTTACGGCAAATTACCTAAAGTTTCTTTGAAGTCATTCAATTCATGGAAAAATTTGATACAATTTCACACCCACCTTTTTGAAGATCTGAAAGATTTGAGCTCTATGCTGAAGTTTGCGGTGGTTTCCCTCCCATAAGATTTTCCTGTTGTGGCTTTTCGGTTTTAAAACCTATCTTGTGCGAAGGCGCACTAAGACACAGAAATACAAGAGAGCTGTATTCGAACAACTTGGAGAGCGGCTGGGCCTAAGCACACTTTTTTATTTATTTTTATTTATTTTATTTTAAAATTCTTTACCCAGGGATATAATTCAGTTTAATAACTGTTTTACAATATACCCTGCAACTAAAAATAAAAATAACTTAATCACAATAATCGTCTAAACCTATAAATATACAAAACATCTATTAAATCATTAATAAAACTTGAAAAGAAAAAACGGAAAATTAAAACCAGCTTTCCTTGAATATTTCAATAATGAGCTTTGAGTTTGGCTTTAAACGACTGGATGGAAGGAGCTAACTTGATATCAGAATGGAGTTTGTTCCATGCATCAACTCCGCGGAAAGCAAACGAGTTTTGACCACAGGCTGTTCTCATTCGAGGTATAACTAGATCGCATTTCGTATTTCGTAAGACCCGACTGTGAACATCAGACAATCGGGAGAAGGTCTGACATAGGTTGTCGGGAGCAAGTCCATTTAGGGATTTGTATACCATGGTAGATGTTTCCCTATGGACAAGCCTATCAACTGAGAGCCATCCTAATCTTTGCAACAATGGAGCAGCCGATGAATCAAAAGGGCTGCTCGTGACAATTCTTGCAGCTCTGTTCTGCAGTTTTTGCAAAGTATTCAGTTTAGTATCGCCACAGCATCCCCAAACTGAGCAACAATAGCTGAGGTGGGGCTCGACGATACTTAAATACATGTTCCTTAACGTCTCTTCCTGTACAAATTGTTTGGCATATTTCAAAAGCCCAAGGGCTCGTGAGATTTTCGTCTGAAGGAACTTTGCCTGGCTTCCCCATTTCAAATTTTCGTCAATCATGACACCAAGGTATTTAGTTTCATGCACAAGTTCAATATCGTTCCCGTTCAATATCAACACTCAGTTGAAAACGAATGGGTCTGCGACGCAGGCTAAAAACGAAACAAAACAGGAAACAAGACAACAAAACAAGAGACAGGGATCGAAACAAGGTAAACAAATAATCAATCAAAACATTCGTCTCCTAACACCCTTGATATAACGTCATAGACATGATAAACATATGAAACGATTAAAGTACAACCAAAAACTGTGTAGAATTAAAATGTTTTTTGATGCAATTTCGGCTCTCTTTGCTTAACCCTATATTAACCGCGGGGGGGGGGGCGTTTTTCGCCCCCTTCCAAACTTTTTTTAATAGCTCCTAAACGATGATAGCTATAGCGCTGAAACTTGCTGACTTTTCCTAAAATTTAACTGGCAATCAGAAAATAAAAAATTCAATGCCTATTGTCAGACCACGTTACCACCAGATGCCCATATTTGGAGAGTGGTCACAAAGAAAATCGTGAAAACTGCTCTAGTTTCGCTATTTTATGCTGAATCTCGTCAATATACATACCATTCGATTTGTCTCGATGAGTACTTTCATTTTATATATGATTTATCTACATTTGCTGACGTCAGCAATTTATAATTTCTATGATGTCATACATCTTTATGACGTCATATTTCTAATGAATTAGCATTTTTGATAGGAAAAATCACGTAATAACTTGAAATATTGATAAGGATATTTAATTTCACCCAAATTATGTGAAATTGATGATGTTTAAACATTATTATAGAGGAAACAATTTTGCATTGAATCAAGTTACCGTAATTATTTAGTTAATTAATTAGGAACCACAAATATTCATACAAAACTGAATGAAATTTCAAACTAAGGCTATCAAGTAAGTATTTGGATAGTTTTTAGCCAATTTTAGGTAGTTACTAGGAATCCAAACCCGCGCTGCGCGCGGGGTTGCAGTTCCTAGCTCCTGTTGAGGGCTCGGCGCCTTCGGTGCCTGGCCGCCTGCGGCGGCCGTCCATGATCAAGTGGCGCGCTTCGCGCGCCACTTCCTCAGTGCCGAGCAGCCTAAAATGAAGGCATTGAAACATCCATCCAACTGATGTGATCGAGACCAAAAGTCATAGTGACCAAAACGATTTTTAATTGTAAAGCGCCTTGTAGATTGACGTGCACAGAATTTTTTCCGGCATTTGGTGACTTCAGTATTTACGCATGCAAAAAAATCATTGCATTCTTAAACTTCTTCCCAATGAAGGTTCTTTTATTTCCCCTTCCACTATGGCTAGTCTAATTAGCTATGTTTAACTTAATTTACTAAAGGTATGCTAATTTGTGTCCATTCAAATTTAACTTCAACTTATCGTTCGATTTCAAATGTTACCCCCCCCCCCACTACCTCTGGGTAGATACCTAGCACTGATTATTGGCAAATGGTATCCTCATATTTATATAAGAAGTGATAGGAAACTTGTACAATATTTCATGGGAAAGTGGGCAGGTTCCTTTGAAAGAAGTGGTTTTCTGCTATACTCTTAATGTTACTTTTCTTATTTACTTTCTGGTATTCCACTGTTCTCTTTCATACGATTCTTCGATTTCCTCGTCAATCCTTTACTGTTGTTAGAACGCACAAAATAGAAACTACTACTTTTAAGACACCTCGGACTAATTCTTTTGAGAAATGGTACTCGCATAAGAAACAAAGGAAATCTGTACAATATTTAATGGGAAAGCGAACAGGTTCCTTTGAAAGAATTGGTTTTCTGCGTTACTTTTGATGCTAATTTTGTTGTTTACTGGCCGTTATTCCACCGTCCTCTTTTTTACGATTCTTCAACTTCCTGGTCAATCCTTTACTGTTCTTAGAACCAGCATTATAGAAACTACTACTTTTAAGACACCTCACCCTAATTCTGTTGAGAAATGGTACCCTCACATATTCATATAAACGTAAGAAACTTGACTCAAATGGGAAACTTGTATGAGAAACTCGATTCATATAGGAAGCTTGTACAATAGGAAACAAAATGGGAAAGTGGACAGTTTGCTTTGAAAGACGTGGTTTGAATTTCGCGGGTTGTTAGTGTGTTCCACATGAAACTCGGATTACTTATAAGTAACACTGAACAAAGTAAGGCAAACAGCTATGGTTACGTACAAGATTATGATTTAGGGTATCGACTTTCGGTCACGACATCAGGAGAAGCTAAATTCACTCCGTCGTGTAATTTCTAACTATAGCAACATAGCAAAGGCCCAGTAAACGCTGTTTGGTATGGTGTGCATATCCCGCCAAAAAAAGATCTTCTAAAGTTTAAACACTGTCTAAAGTTTAAGAGAAATCTTGTCCGTAATTTCTAAAGTTTTCCTTGTTATTGTATTTAACTTCTAAAATAAAAGCCAACGTAGAGGTTCTTATTTCTAAAGTTTCAGTGAATGTTTTAGTGTCCAAAGTTTCAATCAGTCATTTAGTTTCTAAAGTTTTAGTGGGTCCTTTAGTTTCTAAAGTTTCAATCAGTCAGTCATTTGGTTTCTAAAGTTTCAGTGAGTCCTTTTGGCGCTAAAGTTTCAGTGAGTCCATTTGGCGCTAAAGTTTCAGTGAGTCCTTTTGGCGCTAAAGTTTCAGTGAGTCCTTTTGGCCCCAAAGTTTCTAAAGTTTCAGTGAGTCCTTTTGGCCCCAAAGTTTCTAAAGTATCAGTGAGTTCTTGTCTTTCCAAAGTTTTGGTCTGTGCCTCGTTCTCAATCTGTCTCTCTTCCATTTCAAGTTTGCCCCATATTATTTCTGTTTCACTTGCAGTTTGAAATTTATATCAGAAGCGAGCCACCTTAACTTATTGTTTTTTTTTGCGTTTTGAACTTAGGTTTACTAAGAATACAACCACCTTTCACTGTTTCGTAATTTTGAAATTTTTCGGTAGTGAGCCTCCTTAACCCTATTTCACATGGGGGGGGGACGTTTTTCGCCCCCCCAACCAAACTTTTCTACACTGCGCCGAAACGACAAAAGATATGATGACCAAACCTTTGTGACTTTTACTCAAATTTAATTGGCAATCAAAATTTAAATGCCTCATTGTTCTAGATTTGATCACGTGACCACAATAGCACCATATTTGGAAAGTAGTTGACAAAAACAGCTTTGAACATCCATACTTTCTTTGTTTCTCCTCCGAATTACTTGAAACATGTATACTTTCACTTGATATATAATTTTTGCTAATTTGCTGACATCAGCAAAATTTAACATCTATGACGTCAATATTTATGACATCATTTTTCGAATAAATTAATATATTGATTAAGATTTTTGTTGCAATTTTGCTTAATCTTGTTTGTTTCATGCACATTAAGTCGATAATAGCAAGAAAACTACGGAAAACTGCATTGACAATAAGTAGAAAGGAATAAAGAGCTAATTAAGCACTAATTGGTCTATAAATAGATACTTCAGATTGCTTCAAAGTACATATTTTAATTGCACAATGTATTTCCTATCATTTAAGACTATTCTCATTAAAATCGGTTGAGTATTCAATTAAATAGAATTTTTCTTGTTAAGCATCTATAAATTGGCCACTTTTCCTTCGTTTTTGGTTGCCTAGCAACAAATCACGTGATTTATTAATTACCATTGTTATATTTGGAAAGCTTATTGTCCAAGGAACAATGGAGGAAAGTTTCATTTTTATACCTTTTGTAGTTTTAGAGAAAAAGAGGGGGGGGGGGCGAAAAACGCCCCCTATGCCAAAATATCGAAACAATACCCCATGTGAAATAGGGTTAAGTGCAGAGCCACCTTAACCGTAAAGCTCACTACCGAAAAATTTCAAAATTACGAAACGGTGAAAGGTGGTTGTATTCTTAGTAAAAATAAGTTCAAAACACAAAAAAAACAAATTTCAAACTGCTACATGTTCTTCTATCGCTCATGGTGCAAGTGAAATAGAAATAATCATTGCGTTCCTTTGGCCATCGAAACAATCAAGATTTCATTCAAAGCCAGCCAGCTGGATCTAATTGCTTTGAAATGAAACAATCTTAAAATCTTAAACAATACGATCATGATTGTCTTGATCTCCAAAGGAACGCAAGGAATAGGAATGGCGCAAACTTGAAATGGAAGAGAGACAGATTGAGAACGAGGCACAGACCAAAACTTTAGAAAGACAAGCACCACTCACTGAAACTTTAGAAACTTTAGGGCCAAAAGGACTCACTGAAACTTTAGCGCCAAAAGGACGCATTGAAACTTTAGAAACTAAAGGCCTAAAGGACTCACTGAAACTTTAGAAACCAAATGACTGACTGAAACTTTGGAAACCAAATGACTGACTGAAACTTTAGAAACTAAATTACTGACTGATTGAAACTTTAGAAACTAAAGGACCCACTAAAACTTTAGAAACTAAATGACTGATTGAAACTTTGGACACTAAAACATTCACTGAAACTTTAGAAATAAGAACCTCTACGTTGGCTTTTATTTTAGAAGTTAAATACAATAACAAGGAAAACTTTAGAAATTACGGACAATATTTATCTTAAACTTTAGACAGTGTTTAAACTTTAGAAGATCTTTTTTTTGGCGGGATATGCACACCATAGTTTGGTTTATATTTTCGAACTGGGATTTCAGCAGCACGCAAAGTAATAATACAGGTAAATTCTTAGTTGTTATCTATGGTTTCAAGTAAACTTAAATCTTTAAAAACGTTGAAAGTAAACAGTTATGAGGATATTCTCCTTCGCTGAAAGTGTTGGCAAGCATGCTTTGGGTCATTCTAGTTTTACGACCAAAGGATGGAAATCCGTTCTGTTTTCACAAGCCTGTTGATAGTTCACCTTGCTACAATAACGTTCTCTTTTTCAAAACAATCTATGTTCTCAAGGACTCGAAGAACGAAGTTTTTTGCAAAACGCTCTCTTAGGACTCGTTGCGGACGATGCGGTTTCCACAGGGCGAGCGATTTTGTCCGCAGGGCTAGCTCTGCAGATATCCAAGTGAAATCATCTGCCTGGCGTTTTTTGGTGAAAAGAAGCCGACTTGTGGAACTTAGGTATTTTCACGGATTTTTTGACGCGTAAATGCAGGGGCTACCCGGAGGGGAAGAAGGAGATCTCAGTGACGTATGGATTAGCGTTTTTCGTTTGATCTCACCGCTCACCGCTTAGTTATAGTAGATTTAATGTAAATCTACTATTTTTTCCTGATAGCTCAAATTCTTCAAAATTTGCTCTATTTTTGGTTGCCTAGCAACCAATCACGTGATCAAAAATTAATTGATGCTATTTTTGGATTCTCCTTTGCTTAATCATAACACAGTGCAAGTTTCATTGTCATAGCTATTATAGTTCCGAAGATAATTAGGGGGCGAAACCCCCCGGTAGAAAATCACTTTTTTTCACCCGGTTAAAGTAGGGTTAAAATGATTAATCACATGGCATGCAAATACATTAAATGCATGCAGTCTGTCTGTCGGACGGACACTGTCAGAGAGGCAAAATTTTGCTATCCTTTTGGCAACGCCTATTTCATACTAGAAGCCCCTATGCCTTTGTGGCGCCATCCCGAGTAAAATTCAGCATCAGTCCGTGCAAAATTTTGTCCTCAGCTTCATGTTGAGTGAAAACTTTCGATTATTTGTTAACTAAGTAGATTTTTGTCCACAGGCGAAGAAATGCCCAAGGGTTAGCAGATTTTAGAAAATTTTGTTTCCCCAGAATCGTGGAAGCAGCAAGTCATTACGGCAACGAATAACACGGCCATTATCATAGTGAAACTGTACTGAGCATGGAAGGTTATCTTAAGGGAGTTTAACCTAAAATCACCTTCTCGTGATCATTGATGCTTTCCTTGAAAATGATATCCTATTTGAACTTTGAGTTGTTCTGTCAAGCATCTTAGACAACAATTATTTCTTGAAAAAGCACATGAAATGCAACGATTGTAATCTCTCGAGCAGAAACACCTGCGCTACCGGAAAGGTTCTTTCAAAATCTGTAAGCGGACCAAATTAGAATCTAAACAAAGTATTCTTTGATAGAAATCTACAACATTTAGAAAGAAAAAGTGAATCTCGACTAAACTCTCTTGAGACAATCTTTCATGCTCGATACAGTCTTACTGTGATTAAAGTCCCTGTTATTTGTTGTTGTAGCGACTTAATTCTTCCCCCGTTATTGAGAAAGCCGGATTTTCGAGAATCTGCTAACCCTTGGCCATTGCCTCGTATGTAGACAAAAACCTATTGGGTTAACAAATAAACGGATCACAGATTTGGATACAGCTAAAGAAGAGCTTTTCAGCCACATAGAGTTGCCTTTTTTGAGGCTTGATTTCAATCCCCATGTGTAAGTTCAAATTTCGAAAATGTTGCTTAAGGATATTCTCTTCCTCTTTCGAAAGAGACCTTAACTTTTACTACTAAGCAAATAGAGGCGAAACGGCATCGAAAAACGTTATAACTCTACATAGTTTTTGGTCACACCTTAGTGCATTATGATAATAATTGACAACTTCAAGATCAGTTTAATGTAAGTTTATGTTTGAAGAATGAAAACTATATGGAACGTCTTTCCTCCCATCTGGAAGGAATACACCTACCTACAAACCTACCTAGAGAGGGGGGAATCAGGAATGTTGTAAAAATTAGCATTATTTATGCACAGAATGGGAAAAATCAACGAATGATTTGATATGTTTATGGGAAATGTTAATTTATACAATCAAAACAATTCAGAGATATTTGGGCAAATAATCAAATTTAGGTGAGCTGCCAAATTCTGGCTGTTAATGAATTCAAGAGTTGAGCTGCCAACTCATTAAAAGGCAATTTTCCAAAATCTGACCTCTGCGACCTCGCAAAGCTCCCTTACTGTTTGAAATGTTCATATTTTCAACGAGTACGCCTGTTGTCAAGGGAGCAAGGATCCTCTTTTCGCTTTATCTGCGAGTATTTATAGAAGAAACGACGGATTTAGGGCAGTAATAAAAGTTTCTTTCGAAGCATTTTAAATATTTTCCGGCCAAACAATCGAGCGATATAAAAAGTCTCTATCAAATCTTGATGAGATACCAAACGATTTCTCTTGATTAAGGCTAATTACTAGGTGTTCCTAACACTCTATCGCTGTTAATGTATTCATCAACAGAGCTCCAAACTCCTTAAAGTGCAATTTTCAGTTTCAAGTTTGACCTGGCAAGTTTCCCTTACAGCTTGAAATCTTTGTTTGGACAACTCTTATCAAGGGAACCAACCAACCCATATAATACTATCAAGAAACAGGTGTGGCATTACTATAGTGGCAAATCTTGTCGCTTGTCCGGATAAAGTAAAGAATTTGCGAATTTCGTGTGTTATCCTTATTTTTTTTCGGTACATTCAATGTAATGTGATGATTATCAAGAAATCAGGTCTCCTTCCAATGGGCTATTGTTAGGCTATTGCCGACCCGAAATAAAGCTAAATCCTGCATTAAACAGTTGCACTGCAAATAGATATTTATTCTATTCCTTTATGAACCAAGCTACTTGCATGATGGGATGATCCCATTCTTTAAACATGGCAAATGGGGGCTTTAATTATGTTTGAAGGATGAAAACATTACGGAAGGGCTTTTCTCCAACCGGAAGGCGAATGGATGTATACCAGTTGTCTCAATAAAAAGTTCCCCCATTTGACTGGAAATAGGAAGGAAACTATAAGATATCATCACTCTCCGAGTAGAGAGCTACATTTACCAATCTTTAAATTAGATTCATATACCTTGCATTTAAAAATCGTCCACCAAACACCGAAGATGAAAGCGTGGAAAGACAAAATTTACAGGGCACCCGAAACCAGAGGTTTTGTAAAAGGGCCTAAGGCATGATTTGATGTCACTGGCATATTGCAAAAGAATTTAAACTTTGAGCTTTAGCTTTTTCTTTTGAAAAGAATCATACCTTTAAATGCTTCACTTGTTCTACAGATAATTATTCCTTTGAGGAATCAATCCATGCATGCCATTCCGTCCCAAGTGTCAAAGGAGAAGAGAAGGAGCACATGCACACTCATTTAGGTGAATCGGCACAAATTCATCATTTCTGCCAATTTTTTTATTATATTTGTTTAATCAGGGCGATGTCCATTTGTCTTGTATTCTTTTCAAGAGCGAGAACTGAAATTTTCATCCATGTCTTGAGAAACTTTTTAAACATGTCAATATATTCTTAAGGTGACACCAAGGAACGATCCTCAACCCCCTAGCTACCCCCTTCGTTCCTTCAAATTCCTTTGTCAATAGGATCATAAAAAAGTTGATAAACTGGAAAAAATTGCTAATGTTAGCATTTTTTCGCAAAAGCACAAAAAAAATGATAAGGGAAAAAAGGAAGCATACAACCATTCATCATTGAGCACATTATCATTGTAATATATGTAGAAATTTTCAATTATGGCTAGGCATACATGTGTCATTTTAAAAAAGACAAGATTTTTAATCACTCTATCCACCATGTTGGATTTCCTAAAATCAAAATTTCAACAAATAAATGGATTTTCACCCTCCATCAATGTTTGATTAACATAATAATACAATATAATAATAATAGATGGGGTTAAGGGTATGAAAGGCTAAATAGCCTATGTAGCCCTATTAAGTTTCTCATACTATTCAACTAGCTATGAATTTGTTGTCACTCATGTGTCTGTCGTATGCTTTCTCGAACTCAGGAACTGATGTCAAATTGATAATGGACGCTGGAAGGTCATTCCACTGATTTATAACTCTTTGCGAAAAGAAAGTTTTACAAATTGTAGTGTTTGATCTTTTCTTGTATATTTTAGGCTATGTCCTCTTGTCATATTGTTGTTCAGCTTGAAGAATATGTTCGGATCAATGTCGATATATCCTTTGAAAATCTTGAACGTTGAGATCATATCTCCTCGAGAGTGTCTGTATACAAGTGTTGGTAGATCAAGGGAGGGTAAACGATCCTCATACGGAAGGTCTTTTATAGCCCGAACCAATTTCGTTGCTCTTCTTTGTACGCTCTCCAATGATCTGATGTGTTTCAATTTATAAGGATTCCAGACTGAACCCGGTAACTCGAGTATTGGATGAACTAAACTTTTGTAAAGCAGTTTGAAAGTATCGGCGTTTATAAACTTTATTGTTCTTTTTATTGACGCCAGAATACCATTTGCTTTTTTTGTACACTCTGCTACTTGTTTTTCAAAATTTAGATTTTCATCGACATATACTCCCAAGTATTTGTGACCTGTGACACTTTCGAAATAGGTACATATGAATTGATCGAGACAATCACAAATAGCAGCGAGCGAGAAGAGCATCAAAATGAATTCAAGAATTTAATTTCTTTCTTTTCCAAAGGTCATGGACATGCAACTCTCAGAACGTTAACCTTCGATATCATGTTAAATATTTTTGCTTAGCTTAAATAGTAGATGAGGAGATAATGAGAGGAGATAATGTTTTTAAAGGGCGCTTTCGGTTTTCATCGCTTTAGCTTTAGTCCAGGAACAGTCAAAAGCCTAAACCTGACATGGATTTACGAGCTAAAATAAGTTTCTGAAGAGACGATATTTGAAAAATGGCAGTTAGTAGAAACATCACTGAAATGTTGGAAAATGCATTTATCAACAATATTTGGATGAAAAAATCAGCAGTAAAAGGGTTTCTTTTGCTTTGTAGGAAAATTGAACCCAGTGTAAAGATACTTTATTCGGAAGTTTTCATTGGAAAGGACGACATGTGATCTGAGCTGTCTGACCTCCTTACATTCATATACGTTTAGGTAGCAACCTTCAAAGTTATATCCGACTACATGGATAAATGAAATGCTTTCATTTTGAATTTCAGTTGATTTCCTCATTTGATAGCAGAATTATGTGCCTAAATGTGGCGTTTGGTCGCAAGGGCCTGAGCATAATTCTGCGATTTTGGAAACTTAATTTTGTTTCTTTTTGGGGGTCAATTATAGTTTCGCAGTTATGCGGATTTGGCCTAAATTTGAGTGCGGTTAGCGGATATTTTGCAATTTTAAGTGCGGTTAACGGTTAACGAAAATCCTTGCGGTTGCGGAAAAAGCTCTTTTCTTGAGAGCGGATATCGGATTGGTTTGGTAGAAACTGCACTTCCAGCATATCTATGTGTAACAAGTACTTCCATCAAGGAACATCACTGTTTTCATGTGACGCTTTCAAATCGGGAGAGTCGATCACAGGTAATGGGGAAAATTGATATGAAAGAAACAAGTACCTTTCTTTTTACTTTAGTGTTTGCCAAATTTGCCAATTTTGTCTAGATTAGGCTAACCTACTCTGGGTTCAAGGCTCTCTAAAAACAAATTTATTTTGAGAGAGTCTGGTACCCAGAGTAAGGCCAACGACGATGATGTTTGTAATAGAAGCAGTTTGGCTTAATCCAAACAAAACTGGCAAATTTGGCAAACAAAGTAAAAAGAGAGGTACTTGTTACTTTTATATTAATTATTCCTCATTACCTCTGAATCGATCACAAGTTTTACAATGACTTGCATCGACGAATTGTTCTAAATTAATTATTAGGACTGTTTTAGAAAAAACTCCTTTTTAACAAATTGGCAAGAAATTTTCTTAGCAAACAATTGCATCTGCCTGAATAATCCTTTTCAACTAGAAGGCTTTATCAACGCAAATCCCTGCAGCATAATTTGTCCGATTTCATCGAACTTTAGCCAAAAAGCCAAGAACTCCCCACTTTTGTCAATAAAATGCCATAGAATGTCCAGATTCTCTCGAGGCAGGGTAAGATCTTCCAAGAAAAGCATTAAAGTGAATAGCAGAGTGGTTTTAAATAAGGATTTTTGAAATATTTTCCTTGACTAGCGATCATAGAGCCCTCAACACTCCTATTTTGGGGGCAGGCAAATTGGGGTTTGTCAATCGTAGGCAAAGGTAAAGTGCGGTTTTTCACAAGTTTTTCCCTGACAGTGGTGATTTGCGAAAAACTGCTACAAATTGTGGAACGTTTCCAATTTAGAATCAGCCGAGATGGGATGAAGATAGGCATTCTAACTAGATCAAAAGAAAATTAAGGCCACTTTAAATTTTGGATGCTAATTTATAAAAACGACTGTTACAAGTTGATTAACAATTCAGTTTAGCAGCGGCAAATATGCTATTCGGCAGAACTGTTCTGAGCCAAAGTAACGGGCGTGTACTCAAAAATTTTCCTGGAGGGCTTCGTCCTCAGATCCCTTTCATTTATACATTATTGACGTACCTACTCTGGTTATTACGTACACAGAGATGCAAAAAATCCTTGACCTTCCTCCAAACTTGGATTTCCAAGGCCCCATCTTTCTCATTTTAAGGTTTTGTGAAAACAAGGAAAAACAGGCTTTTTATATATTTCATATAAGAACGGTATTGACTGATCTTTCCTTTCCATGATAAATCAGAATCATTACATGTGTTTAAAGCTATTGCCTGCTGTCTGGAAAGAAATTCAAAAAGTGGTTCGCATACCCAGTTTAAGTTTTAACTCGAACGATTTTTGGATGACTTTTTAAATATTGTCAATCAATCATATACGGTGGCGTAGCAAGGGTAACTTTACTGGAGACTTGAAATGAGGTTTTTGCTTCTGGGGAGGTTTTTGAACCGTCTTTTTTTATATCATCCTAAAATATTAAAAATATACAACAACAACAACAACAGTTAAACTAGAATACGCAAAAAGAAATAATCATGTCGTTCGCAGCGAGAAAGGACACAAGGTCATCGAGTTCCCACTACGAACGACATATTACAAAAATTAAATACAACAATAAATCTAGTATAACAAAAAAAAATATACACTACAATAAATTTGGAGTACCAGGTGCGTCAAAGAAATGTATCTCTGACTCACCTGGTAAGGCGGATTTCCACTCAGTCAGTCCTTCCGACCGGACAATAGTTTGCGTGGGAAAATGTCGCTCTGAATTGAATAGAATGTTGCGCGTGACACTTGAACCGTCTGTACCGTCTTCGTAACCAGGATTTCATTGGGAGATTAAAAGCGAGGACAGAAAAATTCAAATCTAGCTTCTATCCAAACTGTTTATCTGAATGGAATAAGCTTGAGCCTGAACTAAGACATGCTGCTTCTGTTGCTGTTTTCAAGAAAAAGCTTTTGTCGATAATCCGCCCCCCTGCAAAATCTGTCTTTGGAATTCACGATCCAATTATCCTATCTTACTCAACACAGGGTTGGTCTTAGCAAATTGAATTTCCACAAATTCAAGCATAATTTTAGGGATACCGTAAACCCAATGTGCCCAACAAGGGATGGGATTGAGGATACGGAGCACTTTTTGTTGCTCTGCCCTTCATTTGATGTTCAACGACAAGATCTTCTCGCTGGAATTGCTGAATTATTACGACTAATCGTACAAATTGCCGATCTCTCTAATGATGCTTTGACCCATCTCTTGTTATATGGCGATAACGACCTTTCTAATAACTTAGATAGAAGCATACTAGAATTGACTTTATGTTTTATCCATGAAACTGGTCGGTTTGATTGAGATCCTTGCAACCTGAGAACTATACAACCACCAAGTCCCTTAACGTAATACGTTATTTTTCATTGTAAATTCTTTCCACATCAGACGTTTCTCTCCTTTTTTTTATATCAATGTCTATTAAAAAACTAAGAAATACAATACAATATTCTGTGCCGTCCATAGCAGAAATAGACATGTCGTCATCTGGTTCTGGCTATGAAAGGCACTTAACAAACTCTTTAACAACAATCGAAAAAGAAAAAAATAAACAAGAAAAGCAAAGCAAAAGAAAGGAATAAGCACTCTGTGCACCATGGCATCACTCCGCCTCCCGCCTTGACAAGCGCTAGTATGCGCTAACCCGGGTGATTGAATTTATGTGAAAGAAAAACTGCACCGGCAAAGCCTGTGCTAAGATGGTTGAAATCAGACGTCGTGCCCTACTGCGACAAATGAGCTGTGCTTGCGACATCATTTCTAGTCATCGCAACCTTGAACTGACATCTGATATGGAACAGAATTTAGCACATTATCCATTAGTTTTTAATCGTTTGTAGTGTAGTCGCAGTTAGTTGAACGTTGCATGCCTTTTTATATTGGCCATGGGGTAGTCATTGTCTTTCGCTCCCATGGTATCGTACCTGTAGTGTTGTATAGTAATTAGGAACGTATAGTTAGATGTAGAAATCATTGCAAACTTTTATACTTGCACAAAAAAGGTTTTTGAAGGTACGCCTTTTACTTTGGCTTAGAACGCCACTCTTAATCTCATGTTTCCCAGTAGATTATAGCTAGACTTGAGTCATTACAATCTTCAAGAAAAGTTTCAGTAACCACTACTTATTTTGGTTCAGAATGTCTCTCTCGATCCAATGTTTGCTAATGCAAGAATGGAAACTATTACAATTTTGTGACAATTTTCCTATGAATTAAGTTAGTAAGAACATTTCTGAGGAAATCAACCTTCGCATTGGCTTAGGACGACTCCCAGCCTTGCAGATTCAATTACTCTATATGAGGACATAAGATAACTATAAATTCTCATTGTTTTTAAATAACTCTCCTCAATTTGTATTCGAAACTTCCTCCAAACCAGGTTTGTAGGTGTGTAATATTTTTGCGTCTCTGTGCGCACATGTGACTTGAATAGCCTCTTTCTAATACCCTCCTACTTTATTTGCCCTGGTCGTGATGAAATTACAGCATCTACAACCTTATTTCTTTGGAGACTACTGCTTTGTCATAGGATTCATATTCTAAACGGAATTGCTGCGGTTAGCGGTTACTGCCGAAAAAACGGCTCGGTTAACGAATATTGGAGCAAAAAAGTCCGGGTTATGCGGACATCGGACCCCCTATAATAGACCCACCTCTTTGGCTATATAGAAATATTACGAGAAAGCAAATCAAAATACATGTTGCTATTTCGTAATCTCTAAAGTCCAAGGACTTTATCGATATGCACAAAAAGATCCCGTTGTTTCAAATCTAGATGTAGATGTTTCTACTGTAGCTGAAGACGTAAATTCGGTGAATGTTCATTTGAGGCCACCACCTCCTCTCGGAACAAAGTTGGGTTTCCGGAAGGGAATGGTTATAGCCTCCTTGAACATTAACAGTCTTCCTGCTCACATCGACGAAATAAAAATTCTTCTTCAAGAACAAAACATTCATATTTTGGCTTTAAATGAAACAAAAATGGATGCTGATTTCCCCAGCGAACTACTGAAAGTGAAAGGCTACCAATTCGACAGATATGATCGAAACAGGAATGGTGGTGGGGTAGCTTTTTATATTAGGGACTCTTTGGAGGTCGATATCCGCGAAGACCTTCCTGTTTCTTCTTTAGAGCTAAGATGTATTGAAGTTAAACCTGTCAGAGCAAAACCGCTTTTTGTTGTCGCCTGGTATCGGCCTCCTTCCGATCTATTCGAAGAAACTTTCGACAAATTCGAAGAAGTACTAAAATGTTTGGAATCGGAGGGAAAGGAGATTATTCTGCTAGGCGACACGAACTGCGATGTAACTTCTATTTACAGCCCTCAAATTGACTCAAATCAAAGTTTACCTAACAGCACGAAGCGCATTTTAGATCTCTAGAACTCTTTTGGTCTGAAGCAGTTAATCTCAGAGCCCACTAGAGAGACAATCGATACCTCTTCTATAATTGATCATATTGCAGTCAGCAACCACTTTAATGTTGTTGAATCTGGAGCCCTTAAGACTTCTATTAGTGATCATTACTTGGTATACGTATGTAGAAAATTTCGAGGCTCTTTAAGTGCAAAACACAAGGTAATAACGTCAAGGCAGATGAAAAATTTTGATAAGGACCTCTTCCTTAGTGACCTAGCTTCCGTTGATTGGTCTGCAATCGTCTACAACTCAGATGATGTGGACAGTGCTGTTTGTCAATGGTCTCGCACTCTGTCAGATATAATTGAGAAGCATGCCCCCTTTAGAGAGCGTAGAGTAACCGAACGCTTCAGTCCTTGGATTACTCCGGAACTGAAGCAGCTTCTTATGGCAAGAGACAAGCTGAAGATTAAAGCTGTGAAGGCGAAGTCACAGCTTCTCATGAATGCCTACAAACAAATGCGCTGTAAAGCAAATAACTTGAACCGAAAGTTGAAAAGGGAACATTTCTCCTCAAAAGTTGAGTTAAACAAAGACAACATCAAGGAAACCTGGAAAACTATTAACCAGTTGGTAAACAAGAGGTCTAAGACCACGGAAATCTCCACGATCAGAGAGGGTGATCGGGTCATATCAGACCCAACTGAAATAGCTGACTCGATGAATCAGTTTTTCTGTAGTGTGGGAAAGGACCTTAGTGATAAAATCCCCAACAAAGAGAATCCTCTTTTAACAGGCAATTATGGTGAGCGTAAGAAAGACGTTGAAAACTTTGCGTTTGTACCTGCAAAACCCGAAAATGTGATGAAAGGATGCAAAGACCTTAAGACATCCAATGGCTATGGGACAGATTTTATCTCTGTCTTCTTTCTCAAGGTTGGCATCGAAGTACTCGCTCCTTCGCTTGCACAGCTCCTCAACTTGTCTCTTTCAACTGGTCGCTTTCCAGACAGCTGGAAAATCGCTAGAGTAGCCCCTATCCATAAAAAGAGTCCCAAGGATGATAGATCGAATTATAGACCCATATCAGTTCGCTCGGTCATTTCCCGTTTGTTTGAAAAACTCGTTTTTGGCCAGTTGTACTCCTATTTCGATAGAAATAAACTGACTTTCTGTAAGCAGTCTGGTTTTCGGAGCCTTCACTCGGTCTTAACATGTCTTCTTAGATGCACAAATGATTGGTACATGAACATCGATAGGGGTGAATATACGACTGCCCTTTTTATTGACCTCAAAAAAGCTTTTGACACCGTAGATCACGAAATTTTGTTGGCAAAACTAAATTTTTACGGACTAGATGGGAAGGAACTTGCAAGGTCAATGGTAAGGTTTCCAAAACAGAGGTCGTAAATCATGGTGTACCACAAGGGTCATGCCTGGGGCCACTTCTCTTCTTAGTGTACATCAACAATCTCCCAAACTGTCTCGAAAAATCGAATGTGTCAATGTACGCTGATGACACTTGCTTATATCATTCTTTTGATTCCGTTGACGCAATAAATCAAGCCATTAACGCTGATTTAATAGCTTTGAAGGGTTGGCTAGAAGGCAACAAATTGTCGTTAAACGTTGCAAAAACAGAAGCAATGATAATTGGAAGCAACAAAAAGCTACACAAGATAGATACTCCTGATGCCCCTAAGCCGCAGTTTAAAATAGGTTCTGAAGATGTCAGACTTGTAAGTGATGTAAAATACCTCGGAGTTCAAGTGGATCAAGAACTAAAATGGACGAATCATTTAACCACTGTCACGAAAAAGATCTCCAGGGGTATCGGCATTCTTCGTTATGCAAAGCAATACCTTCCACCCGCTACGATTGAAACAATGTATAGCAGTTTGGTAGAGCCCTATTTCAGATACTGCTGCCCGGTTTGCGGTAATGCTGGTGTATCAATTATGGGAAAATTGCAAAAACTGCAAAATCGAGCGGCAAAATTGATCACTAACAGCCCATTCGATGCTTTGCCACTCCCAGTCATCCGTGCACTCGGATGGCTAGCCTGCGTGCAGACTCTACTGATCCCTTTTCAGACAGGTTCTCCTCCTGTAGAGTCTGCGCATCAGCGACCAAATCCTTGTTCT